>JANUYF010000005.1:1565833-2295000 GCA_026167975.1 Phrynosoma blainvillii | reverse complement strand
CACACACCCTTACACACATAGCGACAGAATGCAAAATAAAACAAAATAGGCAGTACGGATAATCAAATATACTAAAGATATATAAAACATTAATCTGAAGTTTCATTTTGTGCTGGAATGTTTGGAGTATGACTCCCAGAATCTCCAATGGCCATACACACACACTCATGCCCTCCACATTTGCGGCTTTGATTTCAGAGGATCTGATTATTCACGGATTTTATTAATATGTTCTCTCTAGGAATATCTAGGTTCTCCAATGCAACTCTATGGTCAACTTTAACAAAAGTCGCACTGGAGGACCTAGAGATTCCTAGAGAGATCACTCCGCTAGGCATTTGTAGCTCCTCCAGCGCAACTCTGTTACAGTCCAAAAATCAGTTATAATAATTTCTCATAAAGCATGGACAGCAGACTAGATGCTCTCATTGAACAGATTGCCTTTATTGCTAGCAATAGAGATTGAACCACCCCTGAATCGCTTCAGAAAGAGTGGCCCTGAGCCCAGGCTAGAATGAAACTTTTATACATATCAAAGATAATGAGCTCATCTTCCAGAACAAAGGATTCTATGCAAGTTCATCAATCAAAATAGGGATGCATTCATGTTTGCAAACATTCGGACATCTGCCCCTTTGATCTAATAATTAGTTATTCTCAGAAGGACACATTCCTCCTAAGTTGGCCACTATCACTTTCGATCTCCAAGCTGCCAGCCAAGACCCATTAAAAGCAACACTCTATCATTTTCCTTTTGTTTATCTTCATGGCTGACTGTATGGCTCCAATTTAGGAGGGGGCGACAGGCAGAAAGGTTCCCTCCCTTTTACTTCTCAAGGCAAGCACACAAAGGACTGCAAATGGAAGCTTTACAATTTCAAACCAACTTTTAACCATTTCCTTCTACTTTTAACTCTAAGCCTCTTAATTACTTCAGGTTAATATTGATTATTGATTTTATCCATTTTCTACCATATCAACTCTATGGCCAGTGTCTGGCAAATGTTGACCATAGAGTTGCACTGGAGGAGCTAGGGATTCCTAGAGAGAACACTCCACTAGGCATTTGTAGTTCCTCCAGTGCAATTCTGTCGTCAATATCTGGCAGACGTTGACCACAGAGTTGTGATGGAAGACCTCGAGATTCCTAGAGAGGTGTTCTCTCAGGTAAAAACAGAGTGTTGTCGTTATTTGTGGTTTTTCCACATTCACAGGGGTCCTGTGCCCCTAACCCCAGAGAATGTGGAGGGATGAGCGTATGAGCTAAGGTCAGTGGGAGTTGGAGTCCAAAAAAAGGAAACTTTTCAAGCTCTCAGTTACCTTTTACCAAGAGCAAAACCAATGTCAGATGCAGGGAACTGAAAGGAAGCCCCTAGCTGCATCCACACTGCAGAGATAATCTGGTTTGACCCTGCTTTCGTTACCTTGGCTATCTGCTATGGCTTTCTGGGCATTGTAGTTCTACAATGCCCAGAATGCCATAGCAGGAACCAGGACAATGAAAGCGGTGTCAAATTGGATTATCTCTGTAGTGTATTTCAGACCTAAGTAAGGGAAGAGTGACTTCTTGCAAGAATCCAACTCATTATGGGACTGCAATTGCCTATGGATTGGCTTTTTAATATCTCCTCCTAATATATTTCAGGGCAAGCTGACTTTGCTTTGTGCTGCCAAAACAGATGCCAGCTTCCTGGTGCACCATTTCCTTTCCTTTTATTTGAAAGGTAAGCAGGGAAACTGCTCTGTTTGATTTATCCATTTTGTTTATTTATTTATTTATTTATTTATTTATTTATAAAAAATAGTTATTTAAAAATTTGCTGCTTTCTTTTACTGCCTTTGTTCCTGTCGCTCCTCTGCTTCTCTTTGCAGGGTGTTGTTGTCCGAACTGTTTGCTTAGGCTGCATCAGCACGGCAAAAGTAATCCAGTTGATACCACTTTAACTGCCATGGTCCAATGCTATGGAATTCTGGGAACTTTAGAATCATAGAATAATAGAATGATAGAGTTGGAAGAGACCCCAAGGGTCATCCAGTCCAACTCTATCCAGCCATGCAGGAACTCACAATCAAAGCATCCCTGACAGATGGCCATCCATCCTCTCTTTAAAGACCTCTAAAGAAGGAGACTCCACTATTCTCTGAGGCAGCATATTCCACTGTCAAACTGCTCTTACTGTCAAGAACTTCTTCTTAATGTTTAGGTGGAATCTCTTTTCCTGTAGTTTGCATCCATTGCTCCATTGTGTCCAGTTCTCTGGAGCAGCAGAAAACAAGCTTGCTCCAGCCTCAACATGACATCCCTTCAAATACTTAAACAGGGCTATCATACTACCTCTGTAGTTTGTTGTGGCATCAGAGCTCTCTGACAGAAAGGGTTAAATGTCTCACAAAACTTCATTTCCCAGAATTTCATAGCATTGAGCCATGGCAGTTAAAGTGGTGTCAAATTGAATTATTTCTGCAGTGTGAATGCAGGTTTAAGACACTCTCATTATACCAGGATGGGCAACTGAGGGCAGAGGGTTGCATTAGCCTCTCAAGACATCTTGGTGGATCACACACCCCATTTCCCCCTCCCTGTAAAATAAAATCCAAAGCTTGGCCCTCAATGGTCCCTAAATACATTCTTGGGGGTGTGGAAGGGCATTTTTACAATGTTTTTTTTTACCTTTTGGTGCTATTTTATTCTCAGGAGAAGCCTTTCCCCCCCCCCCCCTTTTTTTTTTTTTTTTTACAACAGGAGGTGACCTATGGACTTGCTTCTTATTCAGTTTAAAAGAAGGCTTCTCCTGGGCCTAAAATGGCCAAGGAGGTAGAAATAAGGCCAAAAAAAAAAAAAAAAAAGCCCCCATGCTTCTTAGAGGCCATTTGAGGGCAAATTTTAAAACATCTTTTTTCACCCTTGGAATACCTTGCATGGCTTATAGCCTGCACTTTGCCCAACTCTGTTCTATAACATCACAAGCAAGTGAGATGTAGACCTGTAACCTGTAACTCCAGTATCACTTTTCTTCCCCCTGCACAATTCGTTCTATATCAGCTGGGAACCAGCTTCCACACTGCTGTTAAGGCAGGTATTGTGGGGAAATAGATGCTGAATTCTCCAGTTTCAAAGGCCCAGTGCTTCCAGTTTCGTAGAAAGCCTTTGTGACTCAATATTTTGCTCCTGGCTGGTTCTGCACCTTGTGACACGTCTTGATGACTGCAGTGCACAATCATACTGAAATGCATGTCTTTGTCCTTCTTCTCAGCTGGTTGTAAAGTCTGTTTCGTGGCTATTGTGCAGTCCTTCAGTCACTACAGCCTCGTGGCCCAAAAGCTGGTAAGCCACATAGATTTAATTTTATATACAAGTTGACCTCATTATGCAAATATTCCAAAATCTGAAAAAAATCCAAAACACTTCTGGTCCCAAGCATTTCGGGGAACTCAATCTGTACAATTTCTCTGAAGATGCCAGCCACAGATGCAGGCGAAATGTCAAGAATAAATTCTTGTAGAACACGGCCTCATAGCCCAAAAAACCCACAAGAAACTATCAATCTGTGCAAACAAAAACCTCAAAATCACACATTTCAATCTTTGGTAACCACTTCTCTTATCTTGCTTTTGAATACAGCTGCAGCCACAGGTGGGACACCAGTGATAATCTTAGCATGGGAATAGATTTGTGTGGGACGAGTCTGGCCTTAGATATCCTTAGGTATCCTTCTGTTAGGGATTTCTTTTTGAGAGAGATGTTATGTAGTTGCTGGGAAGCTAAATAAGAGTGGTATTTATTTAATTTACATTCTGTCTTTCTCCCAGCATCACCCAAGGCAATTCATAATATAAGTTAAAAACCAAATGCAGTTATTTGGTAGAGTTTGACTGCATGGAGGTGGTCTGTACATCCAGACTTTGTCAACTCGTACTCAGAGCTTGGAAAAGTTGGGTAAGACAACTCCCAGAATCAACCTGGCAGCATGACCAGGGACTTGTCATTACCCTAGAGTAACTTTTCCAAGCTCTCTTCCTAATTTCCAACCTCATTGCCTACATTCAGAATTTTACTCTTTAAGCTGCAACGGCTAGATGAACAGCAATGTAAGAAACTGCCTTCTTCAGGGAGAAACTGTAGGCCCATCTGACTCAGGATTGTATAGAGCGGGGGAACCTTTAGACTGCAAACTTAATTTTGTCTACAGAAAGTCCAGGTTCCCAGCCTTCAGCTGGAACAGGGGTCCCTGCTGTCTCTGATTGTTCAGCAAAGATCACAGTGGAGATTTCCATGTGCATGGAAGGCAGATCTCACTCTTATCTCCAGTCTGTGATCAGAGATAACCAGGATTCCTTTTCTCACTGTTAGTTCATGTCTCTTTTACCCACTTGGCCAGAAATCTGATGATATCAGGGACATAGCTACACCCCTGACATCATCTGGAAAACTGTCAGTGTGGTAACTCGGTTGGCCAACACATCTGGAGGGTCCTAGGTTGGGGAAAGATGGGCTGAAGCGTTAAGCATAGGATGCCAGAGCTAGTTTGTCAGATCTATCTTCACCCATCCTGTTACTGATAGTGACAAATGCCAATTAAAAAGCCAAAGATGCCAGTGGAAAAACCCACTTGTAAGTATTCCTGTGGAGAGCAGTGTTCTTTGCAAAATGCAGGGATTCCATATGACCTTTTCTCTTTTTCCCAGGGAGTGAGTCTGACCACAGCCAAAGAAAGAGGACAGCTTGTGTTCTTGGAAGGGCTGAAGGCCTCAAACAACATCTTGTTTGGTGAACAACAAAAGTCAGATGAGGCTGATCCATTCCAGTTCATCAGGTAACCAGTTTTAAGAGTCTATATCAGGGGTAGGCAACCTTTTTGAGCAGGGGTTGGGTTGCTGTCCCTCAGACAATTGGGGGGGGGAAGCACCATAAATAAATAAATAAATAAATAAATAAATAAATAAAATTAAAAAAATGCATGCACACTCTCTCAGCCCCAGAAAAGCCATGGCAAAACCCCTGTGGAGATTTTGCCAAGAAAACCCCAAGAATAAGTAATAACAATAATCAATATCATCATGGCGGGCGGCAGCGGTGGCAGGGGGCATCGGCGTCTGCAGGACCGGCCTGGGGCCAGTCCAAAGGCCTTGGGGGGCCACATCCGGCCCCTGGGCATTGGGTTGCCTACCCCTGGTCTATATGCAGTGCTAAGTCATAGCCATTTGGTACCATTTTAATAGCCATGGCTTCACAGTTTTATGGAGGTGGACTTAGAATCCTCTGTCAGAGAGCTCTAGTGCTGTAGTTCACAGAGAATTCTATATTTCCCCTCCAACTACAAATCTCAGGATTCCATAAGATGATAGAGCCATGATAGTTAAAGTGGTGTCAAGCTGCTATCACTGTGTGGTACAGATATAGTTTCCCCCCCCCCCCCCCCCAGGACATGTAAGGGTGCTGGTTGTAAAAATGCATGAATCACCTTTGCCAGCCCGTTTGTTCACATCTAATCTTGTTCAGCATCTGCCATGCCATATAAACACCTGGGATCTAAATATCTCCAGCATCTAAACTTCTGGGGCATAAGACATCAGAATGTCCCCACATTTGATGCTGCCATACTTAAAGTGATAATTGCATTCATAGTTATTGTGCTATCTGTATTTGAGGGAGTATTGTAATGTTGTTGTTGTTGTTAGTAATAGTCGTAGTAGTATTAATCCCATGTTTTCCCCAATATTGGGAGCCAAAGGGGCTTACAAAAATAGGACTAAAACAGTTAACTGAAAGGCAAGTAAAAACATATTAAAAGTTATTACTTAAATATAATTCAACCATTATTGTTGTTGTGTGCCTTCAAGTCATTTCTGACCTATGGCTACCCTAAGGTGAACCTCCAGTTAAGAAATCAGAAGACTAGCAATGGGTAGGGTGGCTATGAAGGAACTAGACAAGATCCTAAATTGTAAAGCGATACAACTGAGCACTAAAATTAGAATTCTCCAAGCCATTGTATTCCCCGTCACCATGTACAGATGTGAGAGCTGCACAGTGAAGAGAGTGGACAAGAAGAAAAACAATTCGTTTGAGAAGAGTGCTGAGGTTATAGTGGACAGCCAAAAAGACAAACAATTGCGTCCTTGAACAGATCAAGTCTGAACTCTCCCTGGAAGACAAGATGATCAAATTGAGGCTGTTGCACTTCAGCCACATCATGAGAAAGCATAACTCATCAGAAAAGACTATAATGATAGGAAAGGAGGAGGGTAGTAGAAAGAGAGGAAGACCACACACCAAATGGCTGGACACAATCAGGGAGGTCACAGGCCTGAATTTGCAGGACCTAAACAGAACAGTGGAGGACTGAGGGGCTTGGATATGTCTCATCCACAGGGTTGCCACAAGTTGTGGTTGACTCGGGGGCAGTTAAAAAAAACAACAACAAGGCAAACCTATCATGGTGTTGTCTTGGCAAGATTTGTTTAGAGGAGGTTGAGCGCATGTGACTTGCCCAAGGTCACCCAATGGGTTTCATGGCCGAGCTGGGAATCGAACCCTGTCTCCAGATACATAACTGGATATACAAATCACTATGCCATGCTGGTTCTCACAATTAAACAACTGCTAGAATTAATGAATTCATTACATCTGTGTTTTTTTTTATTGAACAATAAAAGACATACATATTTAACATAAAGTCATACATCCAAACCTTATATCTCCAATACAACAATAACAGTAAGAATATAAGGAAAAGAAAAAAGAAAGAAAAAGAGAAGAAAATAGTAGAGAAGAAAAAAAGCGAGAGTAAAGTAGTCTCTCAATGACTTCCTGAGTCCTGGTGCAAGTCTCATTCCTTATCTCATTAACGCCTCCTTTCTCAATTACAGATTGACCAAGAGTTTGGGCTATTCATTCGCATAACCACAAACTTAAATAGTCATCATATCAAATAGCTATTTTCCCATTTTTGTTGCTATATTAAATTTCCAAATAAACATTTATCTAACATAAAATTGCTTGGTCTTCTCTCATTAATTTATATTAACATTTTTACTTCTATTACAAATATAATCGAAAATCGGCTGCCAAGTTTTTTCATTCTTCTCCCTATTACATCTGTTTTAAGGGGTTTTAATTCTAGTTAATTAAGCAACTCCTAGAATTAAAACCCTTTAAAACAGATTCATAAAAAGACAGAAGATTAAAATCAGCAGAACATGTCATAAACAGCACACCATTAAAAGCCCTCTTAGGGCCTTTGCAGACTGCTAGAAATAGTGCAATTTGAGTCCACTTTAACTGCCCTGGCTCAGTGCTAGGGAATCATGGGAATTGTATTTTTTTCTGAGACATTGAGCCTTCTCTGTCAGAGAGCTCTGGTGCCACAATAAACTATAGTTCCCATGATTCCTAGCAATGAGCCAGGATAGTTAAAGTGGCCTCAAGTTGCATTATTTCTGGCAGTCTGTAAAGGCCCTTAGTCAATTCCTAGAAGGTCTGTCACAATAGAAAAAATATTACTTGCTGATAAAATGACAACAAAGAGAGAGCCATCCTAACCTTCCAGGTGGGGTGGGATGGGGTGGGGTGGAATTTTGAAAGCCTGGGAGCAGCCACCAAGAAACTCTTTGCCCCACCCGGGAAGGTGGTGGGACTGAGGGTCTTTGCAGACAGCCAGAAATATTGCAAATTGAGTCCACTTTAACTGCCCTGGCTCAGTGCTAGGGAATCATGGGAACTGTAGTTTATTGTGGCACCAGAGCTCTCTGACAGAGAAGGCTCAACGTCTCAGAAAAAAATACAATTCTCATGATTCCCTAGCACTGAGCCAGGGCAGTTAAAGTGGACTCAATTTGCACTATTTCTAGCAGTCTGCAAAGGCCCATAAGGAGGTACAATAAGGCTCAAATAAGACTCAGGCTGTAGTTCAGCAGCAGCAGTCTGGTATCTTAACAGTGGTGTTTGAGTTATCCAAACCAGCACAGGTCACCTATGGTTGGAACCATGAGCAAAAGAAATGGCTGCTGCTTTCACCAAATGCTGTGTCCAAATGCTTTCACCTTCACATGGTAATCTTTTATTTTTTCCCTTGCAGTGGAGATGGCTCAAACCTGAAAGGCCTATATGAATATGTCCAGAAAGCCCTGAGCCCTGGTGCTGAGGATGGGGCTGGAGACTCGTGGAAGCCCCCTGTGCTAATTGTGGACAACCTGGGGGTCTTGCTCAGCCTGGGTGTGAGCCTGATAGACATCCTTGATTTCATCCATTATTGCAGAGTCAGAGTGAACTCTCAGCTGAAGGTATCTGCAGGGAGTGTCAGCCCCTGCCACCAGGCACATGGGTTCTAGAATCCTCAGCATTGTGGCCAAATGTTAATGGCTGTCAATTGACATAAGAAGGGTTTACAGTGGTACCTCGACATACGAGTGCCCTGATATACGAGTGTTTTGAGATACAAGCCACCGAGCGAGCAATATTTTGCTTTGAGATGAGAGCAAGATTTGAGATACGAGGAATCGCACACTACACCACTGCACATGACCCCAATTTGGATTTCAATGGGGAAAATTGCTTTGAGATACGAGCAATTTGACATACGAGCAAGGTTACAGAACGAATTAAACTCGTATGTCAAGGTACCACTGTATTTGTTTCCATAGCTGGATGGTTGATACTGTAGCCTGGCAATTGAAGGATGCAGAGTTGGCTGGGCACTGCCCAGAGGAGTAACCCTTCCTGTTAGTAATTTTCTTGCACTGGTATCCTATCTGTAAAGATGGGAGATCCGGGTCACATCTTGCAGTTCTATTTCCTTTGTTTGGTTCTGTTCTGTAAAATCCTAGCAGTTCATTCCCAGTTGCCTTGCCAGTTGCTCTCTTTTTTCTGCAGGCTTCCTGCCTCTTGCTGGTCTTGTTCAGCAGTTCCATCACTTACTTTTATGCCAGCATAGTTGTACTGGGTTGCACCATTGCGCAACCAGTGGTGCAGTGGAAAGCGACGCCTTGTCACCTGTCACACAATGTTTACCATTCCTTACACAGTCCGGATTAGGATATCAGCATTATACAACTTGTAAACATGCATCTGAGGGAGTAGGCTCAAGTCTATGAAAGCTTATGCTACCAACTTCTTTCTTTCAGTTATCTCAAAAGTGCTACAACATCCTTTTGCCTACTGATTTTCCAGACTAACACGACTATGTCTTTGCAGCTATTCCCATAACAGTATTTGCCCAACACAAAATGCTAGTCAGCACAAAATACAGTCAGCTCTCCCTATCCATGGATTCTTTATCCATGGATTCAAGAATCCACAGCTTGAAAATATTTTTAAAAATATAAATTCCAAAAAGCAAACCTTCATTTGCCATTTTATATAAGGGATACCATTTTACTATGCCACTGTATTTAATGGGACATGCACATCTACAGATTTTGGTATCCACAAGGGGCTCCTGGAACCAAACTTGAGCAGACACCAAGAGTATAATGTAAAATAACCTCACCTGGAATCTTGTGTCCAGTTCTGGACACCACAGTTCAAGAAGGATATTGACAAGCTGAAATGTGTCTGTAGGGGGGTGACCAAGATGATAAAAGTTCTGGAAACCAAGCTCTACTAGAAATGACTTAGGCCTGAAATGCACGGGCCAAATAGGGCAGCTTCTGGCTGGTTTGGGGGTATGGCATTTGCAGGATGCACACTCCCAAAGCATCTGGAAGCCACCCTGAGGCCATGCTAATGGGGGGAAAGCTGGCCCAAAAATGAGCAGATATAATCTGCTCCTGCCAGCAGCTGGCTTGGGAGCAGGGCATGTGGTCCCCACGGTCCTGGCCTGATTACTTTGATGCTAGTTTTATGCTCCTTCCAGGCCGCGTACTTCGGCCCTTAGACTGAAGTTGGGGCTTGTTGCTGTTTTTGTGTACTTTCAAGTCGCCTCTGATTTATGGTGATCCTCTCAGAGTTCTCTTGACAAGATTTCTTTTGAGCCAGTTTCTCATCATCTTCCTCTGCATCTGAGAGAATGCAGCTTGCCTGTGTCACCCATTGGGTTTCCATGGCTGAATGCGGATTTGATCCTTGGTCCAAGTCCTAGTCCAACACTCAAACCGCTATACTATGCTGGTCCATCAAAATATTTATTCTGAGCTTTGCCTTTACCTTTCTCTGAGGATGAGAGAGGTGTGATATGCCCAGGGTTACCCAGTGGATTTCCGTGAGTGAGTGGAGATTCGAACCCTAGTCCAACACTCAGACCGTGATACCCCACTGATTTTTGAGAGGTAATATGACAGTCATGTTCAAATACCTGAAGAAATGTCATGTAGGAGATGAAATCAGCTTGTTTTCTGCTGCTTCAGAGACTAGGAGGCAAACCATTGCATCCAATTTGCAAGAAAAGATTCCACCTAAACACCAAGAAGTACTTGACAGTAATAGCTGTTTGGCAGCGAATTAGGGTTGTAGAGCCTCCCTTTTTTTGGAGGTTCGGTAATAGAGGTTGGATGGTCATCTGTCAGGAGTGCTTTGATTGGTGATTCCTGCATGTCAGGGTTTTGGACTAAATAATCTTTCTGTTCCCTTCCAACTCTGATTTTAAGATTCTATAAAATGTGTACATTGCAATGATTTATGTAAGAAGAAATACAAATATATAGATAGTATACTATTCAGACATAGAACAGTAGTACAGTTTCCAGTAGTAACACCAGTGCAATATGGTGCCAATAAAAAGAAAACGCAGCACAAAGTACGCCAGCAACACAGTAAAACAGTATATCACATACCTAAAAAGAAAACACAGCACAACAGTATGCTATATATTCTCAAAGCGTATCATAAAAATGTTATATACAAGCCCCAAACCATAAACCAAAACCCTTTCGCCCAGGGAGACAGGAACCACTTAATTGTTTTCCATCTAGTATTACCTCCTTTGAAATACTCAGTGATTATGGGGGGTTGTAGCCCTTCAAAGCAAAGATGTGAAGGCTCATGTGGGGGGGGGGGGGGGGGGGGGAGGAAAAATTTGGGGAGTTTTTTTCAGAAGCCAGTTTTTTCCCTAGTAAAATTGAAAAATGGTTTACAAGGCATTTTCTTTCAGAATTATGAATAAAATATTTAAGAGAAGGTATATTTTCTCCTACACACATTATTTCTGAAAACTAGGAAGCAGGTAGACTTTTAGGTCAGACCATATCATACCATCCAATGTATGTTCTGATTTCGCAGGAGCAATCCCAATTAATCCTCTGCCACCCCACTTTTTCAGCTGCTTTTAAAATATCCCGGTTTCTCTTCTCCTTTTCCCCCTTGTCCTCAGCTTATTTCACTTGCTGCAAACTGAGTTGAATATGAAAAAGTTGTTTGCACTCCACTAAGTCGGCAAGGACAGAGGAGAAATGGGATTAGAATCTGGCCTTTCCCAGAAGGCTCAGGCAAAAGCAAATGGCTGCAGCCTCTTCTAGCTTGTGTGTTCTTCCTCATTCATAATTTTTGCCCTCTTTATTACATTTTGCTTTTGCTTGGCCACATGTCCTGGTTTTCATCTGTTAAATGTTGGAGGTTATGTTGTATACAGTATTCCCCATTACTGCTGTTCATGATCTTTCTTTCTTTCTTTCTTTTGAGTTTATTTTAATGGGAATAAAGGAAATGTCTGCCTGGCACTATGGAGGCCTAGAAGAGACAAAATAATTTTGCTTGCTTTATGAATATTGACAGTTTCTTCTGTTTTTATTGGGGATTTTTATTTCCTGCTCCCCATTAACTGGTAAAAGCAAAGAGGTTCCTTCTGTTTCAAGTATTCCTTACTGTCATGGACCTTGTAGCTTAATTTTAACAAAAAATAACATTAAAAAAGTAAATTCAAATTGTAATTATTTTCTGAATAAACCAATCTGATGGCTTATCTCAGGGGTAGGCAACCTTTCCTCTTTAAGGGCTGAGGGACTTCAGCTCCCAGAATCCCAGGAGCTATTGGCCAACATGGCTGAGGCTTCTGGGAGCTGAAGTCCCTCGGCCCTTAAAGGGGAAAGGTTGCCTACCCCTGGCTTATCTGCAAGTTACTTTAAAAATGTAAATACTGCATAACTGAATGCTGAAAGTGATATTGTTAGGAAGGAACGCGTCTTGTTAATGACTCCTGTTCTGTCATGACGTGGCATCAGGTTGCTCCCTGTTATCTTTTTTGGCCTCAGGGGAACTTGGTGGTGATGGTCCACAGCAGTGATGACTCTGAAGATGAGGAGAACGAACTGCTTGCCAAGTCTCTACGCCACCAGAGCAACCGGATCCTGTGGGCACAGGGGCTGGCCACTGGTTACTGTAAGGATGTTCATGGGGAGGTGAGTTCCTCTGGCTCCCTCAATCCTTCTCTTTGAGACCTGAGCTCTTCTGCAGGTCTTTGCAGCAGTGACTGAGGGATCATCCTTTCTGGGTGTCCTGCAGGGTAAAATGGGGGAATAATAATAATAATAATAATAATAATAATAATAATAATAATTTTTATTTATATCCCGCCCCTCTGCCAAGCAATCGGGGCGGCGTACAACATTACAAAATTACAAACAACAAAACAACTTGAAATCCCATCCCTCCTTTAGCCACCCACCCATCCCCCATCATATTAAACAAGATCAATAACAGTAATAAAATCAATAACAATAATAAAAATATACAAGTTTAAAAATACAAACTTTCTTATCACTATAATGCTTCAAGGACTGCGGATGGCAAAGCAGTCCTCCGCGGCCACGGCCCGCCGCCTCTCACTGCCTGGTGCCGGTGGAAGGTGGAAATGGCGGGTTTTAAATCTGCCGGCGCTCCTCCTGGTCACCTCGCAGGTGCGGCAGCTCAGGCCGTTCAGGTGTTGCTCCCAGGACTGCGGGTGGAAAGAGCAGTCCTCCGCGGCCACGGCCCACCGCCTCTCGCTGCCTGGTGCATTTGCCACCCGGTATGTCTCTTCAAGCTCTAAGTGTCTATGTCTTCCTTCATGGCAAAAGAAGGGGGTCGGACTGGATGGATTTGGGGGTCCCTTCCCACTCTAGGATCCTATGTATTCCATCATGGTGGGCAGTGGGGGGTGGCGACAAGGTGTTGGTTATCACCTTTAAAGCCCTAAATGGCTTGGGTCCAAGCTATCTTAGAGATCGCCTCCTCCCATATAATCCTCCCCACGCCCTTCGCTTGTCTGGGAGGAACCTCCTGCAGCTTCCAAAACCTCCTGTTAATGACTCCTGTTCTGTCATGATGTGGCATCAGGTTGCCTCCACAAATAAAATTCCCTATGATCTTTCTTTCTTTCTTTCTTTCTTTCTTTCTTTCTTTCTTTCTTTCCTCCTTCACACCCAGAACTCTTACATTTCCTGTGTTCACATTGCCTTGTTAATGTTGCCTGCCTTCTATCTTTCTTGGATTTATATCTCATCTTTCTCCTAATATGGGACCCAAAGTGGCTTACAGTATTTCTTTAGATTCCTGGACTGTTTACCTAAATGGTCAAGTGAAGTTTTAAGGTGCTGAAATTCTGGAAATTTGGGGACTGAAGAGTTCATTGGGGAAACAGAATTCATATTTGGGGGCATACAATGCCCTCATGCCCCACTTTGGGTTGCCATTTAGGATGGTACACAACCCAAGATAGGGGTATTTGGGAACACTAATGGACATGTATGGCTATAAGAGGGTCAGGAGTGAATTGTTCCTCTGCCAATTGCTCACCCCGATACAGGGGAGAGGCTGCATATATGATAGATAGACAGATAAATCGATAGATAGATACTTCTGTGCTTAAGCAAGGACCTGCAATACATGTAACTGAACATCATTCTCACACAACTTCCTTCCTTCCTTCTTTCCTGCAGTTAACAATAATCCAACGGAGTTCATGGGAGACAAAAGCCGAGCGTGACTTCTCATGTGTTTACCAGTACAAGATCCAGGACAAGAACGTCTTGTTTTTTGCCAGAGGGATGTCGGCAGCTGTTCTGTGACTTTTGGGACGGTGATGTAATGGGAATATGTCTTCTTAGAAAGCGCTCTCAGCACCCCAAGGCAGAAGGGCAGCCATTATGATGAAACGGGCTTTCCTAGGGATGGCACAAGAATGGCGGTGTTCTCATGGCATGTCTGGCCTGGGCCTGGTTTCCCTTTTGGTTTGGAATCAAGTGCTGTGAAATGATTTGGTCTGCGTGGAGGATCGGGATAAGGAAGAAAACTGGCCCTGAATCTGCAAGGGTTAGGGAAGTTCAATAAAAATAGCTCATGCTCAAAGCTTTGACCACCTTCTTGTGGTGTTAGAATCATAGAATCATAGAGTTGGAAGAGACCACGAGGGCCATCCAGTCTAACCCCAGTCTGCCATGCAGGAACTCAATGCATGGGGTGTTGGGGGTCTGGTGCTGGGCGGTGTGGTGGAAACAAGCCATTCTGGAAATGGGGGAGGAAGGACCTGAAGCAACCTTCACCATTATGTCCACACTACATTGCTATGTCACTTTGAGCCTACATTATCTGCCATGGCTCCATTCTGTGGAGTTCTGGGATTCATAGTTCAGGGACAGACTTATAAATCCTTCCTAGGAAATGTAGGACTATTGCTCTATTGTATGCGATTTCCAGAGGCTTAAGCATTTCTGCTTAAAATTATTTGCATGCAGATAATAGAAACCATACAGAATCCTAACTACCCAACAATCACAGCAAACTACAAGTCCCAGGATTCCATAGGGCAGGGTCACAGCAATTATAGTGGTACAGGAAAAGAGATTCCACCCAAAGATTAGGAAGAATTTCCTGACAGTAAGAGCTGTTTGACAGTGGAGTCTCCTTTGGAGATTTTTAAACAGAGGCTGAATGGCTATTAGCTTCCAAACTCTTGGAAAAAGTGGTGTTCTTGTATGTTTTGCACAATGGCTCTGTGGGGGGAAAAAGAGAATATTAGCCGTATTAGCTTCCAGTGGTTTGGAAGTTAATACAGGTAACAAAAGCAAAATGAAAAAAACAATTCAAAAGGGAAGGAAGTCAGACAGCATAGTTAAAAGGGTTTCAGACTGGGAGTCAGAACACATAAGCAGCCTGGCGCCAGACTCCGCAAAGAAACATTACCCAAATCTATGAATATTAGAAGAGCTGGCTTGTAGCCTGATCTGACCGTAGGGCATGAGTCCCGGGAAAGAGTTCAGACCGAGTTCAGAGGGACTTGGCCCAAGTCAAAGCGGGGGACAGTCGGGGGCTTAATTCCACAATAGGAAAGAAAGGAAGGGGAGACTAGAGGAGCCTTAGAAATCCCTCTTGGCTTTGGAGAGCCAAGAGAGTTTCGGTCCTGCAGGCACTGACTCTGGGAATGAGAGAGAAAGAGCTTGGAAAGAGCTGGTTTCCTCCTGCTATTCCAGGACAGAAATCCATGGCTTCCAGCTGCGAACAAAGAGATTCCACCTGTCCTAAACATTAGGAAGGGTTTCTTGATGGTAAGAGCTGTTTGACAGTGGAAGGAAGGCATTGCCTCGGAGAGTGAGGGATTCTCCTTCTTTGGAGGCCTTTAAACTGAAGAAATAACCCGGTTTGGCTCTGCTTTAACTGCCCTAGCTCAGGGCTGTGGAATTCTGGGAATTGGCATTTGTTGTGGGCCCAAAACGGAGCTCCAGTTTCTAGGATTCTTTAGCCTTGAGCCAGGAAGAGTTAAAGCTCTGCTCTGGACCCCACAACAAACTCCAGTTCCCAGAATTCCATAGCCTTGAGCCAGAAAGAGTTAGCTCTGCTCCCTTCTGAGCCCCACAACAAACTCCAGTTCCCAGAATTCCATAGCCTAGAGCCAGGGAAAGTTAAAGCGGTGCCAAACTGGGTTATTTCTCCAGTATGGATGCAGCCTTGGTCTTCTTCCGATTTCTTGACTGCAGTCCCCATTCTGATACTGATATTGATTCTGGTATTGATGAGACATACTGGGTGGCAATGGAAGTGTCTTTTTTTGTGTTGCAAATGGAAGTTAAATTTCCTGGGCTTTGAGAATCTTCCATGGCCAGAAGGAAGAGAGCAATAGCCTGCAAGAAATACCTGAACCGAGAACAAAAACAGTAAAATGGAGGCCTATGACGAACATCTTCAACTTTCCCCCCTCCTGTATGCTTTTGAACACATTTGCCTGAAGAAGAAGAAGAAGAAGAAGCCAGTGGAGCTTCGAAAGCTTGCATGGTTTATTTTGTACATTTTGGTTGGCCCTACAAAAGTATCCCTGTTTCATGGATTTTGGATTTTACCAGATTTGCTGCATGGCTAACACAGCTCTCTCTCTCTGTCATAAGTCCAAAACACACTGCAGAAATAATCCAGTTTGAGACTGCTTTAACTAACTCATTTTGGCTGAGTGCTAAGGAATCCTGGGAATTATAGCTTATTGTGGCACCAGACAGAGAATGGTAAATGTCTCACAAAACTACAGCTCCCAGAAGTCCCTAGCATTGAGCCAGGGCGGTTAAAGCGGTCTCAAACTGGATCATTTCTGCAGTGTGCTTTGGACCATAATTAAAGAGCCAGAGTTCTAACTGGAGCAGGCGCACACACTTCAGTCCGGCGCTAGGACCCAGGGGGAGCTTCTGGAGCAGGTGCCTCTTAGCCGAGGAGGAGGAGGAGGAGGAGGAGGAGGGTGGGGCGTGGCTTAGAAGAGATTGTAGCTGCTACTTTCGCTCTCCTGCGCGCGCGCGCCTGTGAGGGGCGTGGAAGGGGCGGAGCTTCGGGAGCGACGGAAGCCGGGAGGGGACGTTTCGCGGTCGCCCGGTATTGAGGAGGCGCAAAGTGGCGAGGCAGGCGCGTGAGGCGAAGGAAAACCATCTTTATTTCCCCCTTTTTCCCAGTGTTCTTTCAGGTGAGGATGGGCAGCGGGCTCTTGGCGCCCGTTTATTGTTATTTTCTACGATTTCCCCTCAGCGGTGAGGAGAACTAAGGGCGCTTATCGTGAGGGAACGACGCTCTGAGGGGATAAAAGGCGGGAAAAACGTTTCTATACGAGTCCCCCTAAACTAGGCCATGAGGGAAGAAAAAGGGGGGCTGAAGTGAAGCGTCCCTCAGGCTGCCTTCCGAACCCGCCTTCTGAAGTTGGCCGGACTACAACTCCCACCATCCCGCGCTCTCGCCTGAGGTTGGGGCTGATGGGAGTTGTAGTTCGGCCTTCCTTCCTCCGATGGACGCCTAGAAGACTTAATTTTGGGGGGGGGGGGCTCTTTGACACCTGAATCCTTTTAGGACCTCCCTCCCTCCCTCCCAAGTGGAAAGTTTTTTAAAAAACAACCCATCGATAAATGGTTTTATTTATTGATTTAATTTCATTTATTTATTGTGAAGTCGAAGGCTTTCACTGCCGGCATCCATAGGTTTTTGTGGGGTTTTTTGGGCTGTGAGACCGTGTTCTAGAAGAATTTCTTCCGGACGTTTCACCTGCATCTGTGGCTGGCATCTTCAGAGAATGCTGGCATGGAGGTCTGTGGGATATTTATACCGTATGACTCTTGGTTGAGAGGATTAGCATGTAAATCTGTGTATTGTTTTCTTGAGGCAAGGCCTCAGGGTGGGAGGATATGGGAAGAGGATTAGTGTCTGTTTAATTAGTGGTCCATTGTCTGCTGGGAAACCCCCTGATCCTGGGTGAAGCTCATTTGCATGTGCTGAGTCCCTGATTTTGGTGTTTTTGAGGACGGGTAGCCAAGTTTTGTTTACTTTCAAGGTTTTTTCTTTCCTGTTGAAATTGTCCAGGTGTTTGTGGATTTCAGTGGCTTCTCTGTGCATTCTGACCCGATAGTTGTTGGCTATTGGTGTTTTTGAATAGCATTTTTTTGCCCAGGTTGGTTTATAACATGGTCTGGTACTGCTGATTTTTCTGGCTGGCCCAGTCTGCAGTGTCTCTCATGTTCCTTGATTTGCGTTTGAACACTGAGTTTTGTGGTCCCTATGTAGACTTGTCCACAGCTGCAATTAAATAGACACTAATCCAGGGGTAGGCAACCTTTCCCCTTTAAGGGCCGAGGGACTTCAGCTCCCAGAATCCCAGGAGCTATTGGCCAACATGGGACTATTGACTAACATGGCTGAGGCTTCTGGGAGCTGAAGTCCCTCGGCCCTTAAAGGGGAAAGGTTGCCTACCCCTGCACTAATCTTCCTCACATAGCCTCCAACCCTGAGGCTTTGCCTTAACAGTACACAGAAGACACAAATTTGCATGCTAATTTACATGCTAATTCTCTCAACCAAAGGTCACACAGTATATATATCCCACTATTTCCTCAACCAAGGGTCACACAGTATATATACCCCACACACCTCCATGCCAGCATTCTCTGAAGATGCCAGCCACAGATGCAGGTGAAACGTCAGGAATACATTCTTCTGGAACATGGCCACATAGTCCAAAAACCTCACAAAAACCTGTAATTTTTTTTCAACTTTTCAATTGTGATTCCATATATACAATTATATTATAACAATAATATATTGTTTCACTTTCCATACTTATTTGGATTTTCAGTTGTCTTCTTTCTTCTTCTTCTTCCTTCCTCTCTTTAGACTTTTATTGTTATTATCACATCCAATATCAATAATTCAGCTTATCAGTCTTCTTCCTTTCTTTACATACTTGTATTAAATACAACCCATCACTTATAAATGCTGTTATCTCTTAATTTTTTGGACCCTGATTTAATTCTTTCTGTATCTTATGTTGTTTATTTGTTTGACATGTTAACCTTGACCTTCCCTTCTTTTTAGATTCTAAATGATTTTATTAATAGTCAGCTATTTAATCCACTTCCCTTTACAATATTTCATAACAGCTTTCCAGTCTTCTTTCCATTTTTTAATTAATTCCCCATTTATTAAGGCTGTAAGCCTGTCCATCTCAATCATGTCTAGGATTTTATATATGCAGTCATCTGTCATAGTTATTTCAGCTCCTCTCTATTTCTGTGCAAATGGAATTTAGTTTAATTTATTTTTAAATAATATTTATTTATTTATTTATTTAAACAGGATAAAATAAACATCGAATTACCAGACATCACACCAACGTAATCTAACATACAATTCTAAACAATAACACACTTCGCCTAAACTTATATATAACACAAACAAAAATAAAAATGAAGTGATTTACTTATCTCTTCCTTTACACTCAGTATAAATCTTTGTAATTTCACTTATCTCTTATATCATCTTCCTATCTAATTCCCTATCATAAGATCTTTCTAACGGCGAGTACTATTTATTTGTTTTCCCTCTTATTCCAGACCAATTATAAATATAGAACCTTTTTGTTTCCCTAAATAATTTATGAGTGGTTCCCAATCTCTTAAAAAATAATCTATTGGTCATTTATTTTAATTTATATGTTGCTTTTCTCCCAAAGTGGGGCCTAAGGCGGCTTCTAACAGTTGCTGTTGTTTGATGTGTGTCTTCAAGTTGCTTTCGACTTATGGCAACCCCTTGGGCAAATAATAATAATAATAATAATAAATTTATCATACTCTCTTTCTCAGGGGGAGGCTGTGGCAAACCTCCTTTGAACAAATCTTGCCAAGAAAACCCTATGATAGTTTCGCCTTAGGGTCCCCATAAGTCGGAGACTTGAAGGCACAAAGCAACAGTGAGCAAGTCACACTCTCTCAGCCTCAGGGGAAGGCTGTGGCAAACTTCCTTTGAACAAATCTTCCCAAGAAAACCCTATGACAGGATCGCTGTACACCAGGAACATCTTGAAGGCACACAACAACAAACAAAAGGCAACATTAAACAATATAAAATAATTTAAAAGCCATGCAAAAGTTAAATAAATAAAAGAAATAAATGACAAGTCACAAGGAATCCGGGCGGGTTACAGCAATAAAAATACATGTAATACAATACAATTCAAAATTAGTCCCTTCCCAAACCCCTCCGCCCAACCCAATACTAAAATTACAATTAAACAAATTCACAATTTAAAAACAAAAATGCAAAAAGTTTTAAAAGGGAGATAATTGATGGGACCCAAATCTAAACACAAAATTCATTTATGTTCCACATACATCACATACACATAGCCTGGAGGTAACTTTATACAATATTTTTAAAAAATAATCTTTATTCAAAATAAACAATAATAAAAGTCAAGCACACATACACATAAACAAATAACAATAGTAATACATTTAAAACCACATAAATCTAATAATCATCCTAAATCTACTACCCATTTATTCTTTTATAACCTCATATAATTATGATGATGATGATGATGATGATTATTATTATTAATGTTTATAAATTTGCATGGCACTTTACAGTCATCATCAAAACAGCATATAACTTGCCAGTGGCATACAATCTAAAAGTCATAAAATATAAACTATACAAAATTAAGCAAGTTTTGCTGTTAAAATACAAACTGTAAAAACAACTAATACGTATAAACAAATATAAAATTATAAAACAATATTAAAATACAGTTCCAAATGCTTTAGAGAACAAGTACATTCCATATTCCATTTCACCATCCTTCTTTCACTCACCTTCTGCTTGTAGCCTGGAGGTAATTTTATACAGTGTTTTGAATAATTTTTATGTGAAACAAAGTTTGTGTATGTCGAACCATCAGAATGCAAAGGTGTCACTGTCTCAGCCACTCATGTGGACAGTTTTGGATTTTGGAGTATTTTAGATTTTGCAATTCCAGATAAAGGAGAGTCAACCTGTCTGCCTTTCCACTAACAAGGAATTAAGGTCCATGTTTGCAAAAGAATACACCTTATATACGTAGACTGAAGGTAACTGTATGCAACTGTTTTGTAATAAGTCTGTGTACACTGAACCATTAGAAAACAAAGGTGCCACTGTCTCAGCCACCCATGAAAAATGTTTTGGTTTTTGGAATATTTTGGATTTAGGAATTCTGCATAACGGAGGGCCTTTTATGAAGGAAAGGATTCTGGGAATTATTTCTTGCCTTTCTTTTCTCTCCGTTCCCTTCCCCCAGACGGTTATGGTGGACTTAACAAGCCTTGGGCTGACCCAGCATTGCTTTACCTACTTACGTCCTTTGAAAATTCAAAGGTACTGTGAATCTGTGGGATGTCTCTCTCTCTCTGGTCCAAATTGCTGATAAAAAGCACATTCTTTTTACCTCTTCTTCAAATATTTACAGAGCAAATACCTGCCTGTCAAGTAGGTTAACCTTTATTGGCTTAATTTGGATGGAGGTGGCCATCCTGACCTCTGGACTGTTTGTTTTCCATAGCCGATTGGTGACACCATGTGTTGAAATTGTCTTTTCCCGAAGCACATACACAAATTTTTGAAAATACGTAAACAAATCCCTGCTGATAGAAATTTAGCATGTCAAGAAAAGGATACTGGCAAAGTTTGCTTTCCAAAAAGCAGAGTTTTGCCTTGTATGGTTTTTGTTTGGGGAAGGATTCCATCAAGGATTCCTATTTGCTTTCTTCCTGGGAACAAATTCTCCATCTGGATGAGAACAGAGCCTGAAAAGTGGGAACTGCTCTGAGATCAGCTCACAACTTTCATGGCTGGATGTAGGGCTGAAACAGATATCTCTTTCCGTGGGAACTTTGTTTGGGCCATAATGTGTTATAGATCAGGACTCTAATCCTGTCCACATTTGTTCCTAGTAGGTTCTCTTGGGTTACTTGAGAGGTGTATGTGGGTGGGAAATGTGTCACTTTGGAAGGGTTAAATTTGCACAAGGTTTCATGAGGCTTCTCTTTCACATAGAAATAAAAGGACTGTAAGTCTGTGTAGCACTTTTAAGTATTCGTAGAATCATACAGTTGGAAGATGTCTCATGGGCCATGGAGTCCAACCCACTGCTCAGTGCAGAATCTCCAGCTAGAAGCAGTGGTTCCTAAACTTTGGTCTTCCAGATGTTTTGGACTTCAGCTCCCAGAATTCCTCATTGTTGTCCAAGCTGGCTGAGGCTTCTGGGAGTTGAAGCCCAAAACACCTGGAGGACCAAAGTTTGAGAATCACTGAGCTAGAGCATCCCTAACAGGCTGTAGTGAGGAACAAGAAACCCTAGTCTCGAGTTCCCTGGAAGGCAGTCCCCAAACCCTAGCTAGATAGTTTTCTGCCTCGGTCTAAGGATATCGCTAATTGTTGTGTTGGGGTGTGTGTTTTCATGATATATGTTTTCACCTGGTTTTAATTTTTCTCTGGTCGCTTAATTGTGATTTAACTTTTGTATCTTGTGGATTTTTAACAATGTTTTTTAATCATTGTAAGCTGCTTTGAGTCCCAATCTGGGGAAAAGGCAAGATAGAAATATATATAGTAGTAATAGTAATAGCCTCTTTCTGAAGAGATTGAGAGAAGGGGACTCCTCCATCTCTCTAGGCAATTGGTTCCATTGCCGAATCGCTGTCGCTATCAAGAATTTCCTTCTAATATCAATTGAAATCTTTTAATGTTGAGTTGAAATCTTCAAAGTACTTTGTAAACAGTTGTAATCCTTAAAAAATGAAAAATTCATTTATTTTTTAAAGTATTCATAAATAGCTTTTCCCCTCTCTAAGGTATAATTACTCATGTTTCTATTGGAGAACTAATCTGAGAGAGTGGTTTCTCAGAGACCCACGGGAGGGTTAATAACAGGCAAAATCAACCCACAGCCTTCCTGTTTCATAGTTGGCCCTCTTAGCATCTATCCAGTGGTTCCCAAACTTTGGCCTTCCAGATGTTTTGGACTTCAACTCCCAGAATTCCCAGCTGTTGGTGAGTTTGGCTAGGGCTTCTGGGAGTTGAAGTCCAAAATACTTGGAACACTAAAGTTTGGGAATCACTGATTCTGTGCTAACATATAGCTTTCTGGAGATACTTTTTCTGTGAACAGTGCTCAGGTTGCTTTGTGAAGCAATGGAAAATTCACTTTGGCAGTACCCTTCACCTACACTCTTTTGAGTCATTGCAGATTTCACCATCACATTTTTCTAGTGTGTACATTCTCTGTGATTGGGTGAGTCAGTGCTAGAGGCAACTGGGCTTTCAGGAGCGTGGGTGGGAGTTTTTTTAAATGTATGCAGGTCAGCATGACATGATCACTCTTGGCTTAGGGAGCAAATAGATAGGATTTATGATAATCTGTTTATTGTACACATCTGTGTGCCTTCCTGTGTGCCTCAGATTAAATATGAGTATGGGTTTCAGTGTGGTATTTGTATGTATTTTTAAATGGATAGCCTCTGCATTCTTAATTGATTTGTAAGCCACATTGGCCTTTCTTTTCAAGGAAAGACAAAACAGAAATCTGATATATATGTATAAGATCAGAAGCTAAGCAGAGGGATGAGGACTGTATCTGCTAGATCTTTCTGATATCAGAATTTGTCTATCAACATGCAACATGTTTGCCCTTGGAATCAATTTTGTGTCATTCTTCCTTGAGGGAAGAATGATAACAGCCCTTTTCAGTCTAACATATCCTGTATCTAGTAGATACGTGAAATCAATATTTAAGTCTGAACATGAAGATAAGTTCTTGGCAGTGGGCGAATCAAAGATAACAAGGTGATACAAAGAGTACTGTGCACTTGCTGGTACGTAGAACATGGAATTGTAGCATCTCTAGTTAAACTATTAAAACGTGAATGTCTATTAGTAGTAAATATGTGGTTGCTTTCTTAGCCTTTAATTTGTGTGCTTGTTACATCTCATTCCCTTGGGAATCATTAGCTTGTACCATGACAACACACTAAGGCTATGAGTAAGGATTAATTGGAGGCAACATTAGCTAATGACAGGTTGTCTGTTTTGAAATGGGGAAGGTACTTTGTTAATATAGCACTCATTTCCTTCTACTGAATGCTTACAAGTGGTTATCACTTTTTAATCCATGGGCTGACAACCAAATTTGAAAGTAAGACTCCGTTGTTTAATAGGATGTTTATACATATATTTTTCAAATCAAACTCAGAGTAACTATGTATTGACATCTCTCTCTCTCTCCCTCTTTCTCTCTTTGGGTTATTGTTGGAAAATAAGTTCTAGAATAATTTTTAAAATGTAAAGCTTGAAATATTCGGATCATTTAGCACCATGGGGTAATGTGTTTATCTAACATATATACAGATTTGAAGTACCTGTAACAGACTCGCTGCTGTATAAATCTGCCTTCTCCAGCTAAGAAAAATTACAGAAAGATATGAAATTTAAACAGAAAAATATAGGGCGAAGCCGGGTGTCATTAGTCTTTTGGAAGATGAAAGGACAGGATACACTGGATTAGATATACTGCGGAATCACAAAAGGCGTGGAGAGGTATTGTGTAATAGGAATGGGTGTTGTGTCAATTTTATAGTTCTGTTGCATTCTTTAGATGGAAGTACTGTAGTTTTGTTTGGCATTGGGTATGCATTACAAACTATTTATGAAAAGGGGAATTCTAGAAAAAAACAAACCACTTTTACATTCATAAGACCTGCTACTGGCCTTATCTGTGGTTGTTTAGTTTGCATATTATGGAATGGTAGGGTAGGAAAATTATAGTTGCTGAGGATGTAAGGAAGATATAGTAAAAATGTAGGTACAATATAGGAAAAATATATTCTGGAAATAAATTTGGGACTTCACAAAGAGGAGTCATTCTGTTTTCTAGTGCCATGATCAGTGTCATAATCTCTCATAGTTCTAAAGCTCAAATAGCTAGATACCAAAAACTTGGTAGTCCAAGGGGACCCTGCTGGGTGGTGTATTTCCTACTAGATGCCAGAGATGAAACAAAATTGGAGACTTGCTTGGCAGAGTAATTTCTTCACAGGGCCTTGTGGTTGCTATACCTATTGCTTTTCTTTGTCCACACTCTTCAAGCTATTGAAAGAGAGTGTGAAAGCTCCTGCTGGGAAATGGTTGGTGGGTAAGAGTGAGAAGAGAGAAAAGTTGAAGAAGCACCGGGTTGGAGGCAGGAAGAGAAAGACAAACAAAGAAAAATATTACGGGGACTGGGGGAAGAAAAAGTGTGAGTGAGCACACTGGAGTGGGAAGGGGATCGGGATTTTGAACCCATGTGAACCTGGTACTAATGTCAGTGGAAACTGTTCTCCTTATTCTCATGGCCTTTTGTCCAGTGGAATTTAAAAAAATCATCCAAGCTTAATATGTTTTGTTCTCTCAGTACTGTCCCCCTAATGATCTTAGTCTTTCTTACTATTCAGAGTGGAAATACAGATATTGGAACATGCATCTTCTAAAGCCTGCATTTACTGAGGTAATGTGGGGGCAGGAGATGGATACTTGCAGGGGTAATTCAGTAGAATTTGGGCAGGGATAAAGACTGGGTAGAGAGAAGGCTTAACCCTTCTCACTCCTGCTGTTTGCTACAGGTGCCCCTCCTATTATCCCCCTTTAACTGAGGTCTATTTCATTTTCAGAGCTCAGTTGATACTGTGTGAAATAGTTTAGGCCGGGAACAGATGAAATAGGCTAGGCTAGGAGAACTGATAAGTGGGGAAGGTTTAACTGGCCCGTTCCCTCCATTGGTTATGGCCTGCAAAGCCATTCCCCCTTCTTTTAGCAGAAATAGGTGAGCACAGGGTTGATGTCCCTTGGCTTGAAAGATACAGTTCCGCTGTGAAACACTCTGCACTTTTTCTTGGGCCATGGTTTGATGGCAGTAGGGAAGAACAGTAATAGGGGCACTTAATGTGTATTGTAACTTGTATTGTATTGTAATGCGTATTGTAAATAATGTGTATTTAATATAACTGAGAAGGAGAGAGCCAGCTCCATCAGGCCCAGCCCAAGTAAGATGAAGAGCCCTCCCTCCATGGCCCATGGCTGTGGCCACAGACGGAGAGAAGAACTAATGAACTTGATCCCTTCTCCACCACCATTCCCTTCTCCTTTTGTGTCATGTCTTTTTAGATTGTAAGCCTGAGGGCAGGGAACTGTCTAAATAAATAAATTAAAATGGTAAGCCACTTCGAGAGCCTTTGTGGCTGAAGAGTGGGGTATAAATGCTCCAAACAAACAAACAAACAAATCAATATTGTGAAGCCTGATCTGGTATCTGTGTGTCACATTCCAATTGAAACAGCTCACATTTATTCTTTATTTAACTCTTCTTTCTGTCTAAGATCATATTCCCAGGTGATCTTGAATATTAGTTACATCACTTCTATGGTATCTATGTACACCCATCCCTGAACAGTTAATTAATTAATACTCTGTTGCCAAAGTATTGTGTTCACTATGGCTTGTGGATAAGAAGTGTGGAGGAGGCTGCTTTGTAAAAGAAGAGCTGAGCTTTAGAGGGCTCTGTGCACTGTTGGGAAAGATCTCTCCTCTCTCCTGCTCCAAGCTAAGGAGGAATATATGAGCTGCCCAATTTGGCAATGAACAGTTGAAGCAAACAGCTTTGGTGGCCAGCCCCAAAACAAAATTTATCTTCCAAAGTATGGAGTTGGAAAATGGAGCAGAAGATTGCCACAAGACATCTGGAAAAGTATAGTGTAAGATTAAAGGTTAAGACTGCAACCTTTATGCATGGAATAAGCCCCACTGTTCACAACTGAAGTCCAAAGTACACTGCAGAAATAATCCAGTTTGAGACTGCTTTAACTGCCCTGGCTCAGTGCTAGGGCATCCTAAGAATTGTAGTTTGTTGTGGCACTAGAGTGCTCTGACAGAAGGCTAAATGTCTCACAGAACTACACTTAAGGTGACACAGAATTCCCTAGCATTGATCCAGGGCAGTTAAAATGGTCTCGAACTGGATTATTTCTGCAGTGTGTTTAGGACCTGAATCTATTTTGAGGTGAACATGTATAGGGTTGTGCTGAAAGAAAGGGCCATAATCCTATCAACGACAAATTTTGGCTTAGTTACCAAGTTGTTGTTCTGTGCCTTCAAGTTGTTTCTGACTTATGACAATCCTATCACAGGTGTTTCTTGGCAAAATCTGTTCAGAGGGGTTTGTCTTTGCCTTCTTCTGGAGCTGAGATAGTGTGACTTGCCCAAGTTCACACTGTGGGTTTCCATAGCTGAATGGGAATTTGAATCCTGTTCTCCAGAGTCATAGTCCAGTACTCAAACCACTATACCATGCAGGCTCATTAGTTACCAGGGCCCACCAGAATTCATAGGTCTCCACCTTTTGTTTCTTTGGGGGCTTTGGTTACCTGTATTTGTCTTGTTTATGTTGTGTTAACCTATCAAAAGTGTCTCAGATTTCCAAGGGTTACAAAAGTTATACTAGCTCTGTTGCAAGCACTGACTTTAATTCCTTGTTAGTGGAAGGGGATACAGGTTGAGTCTCTCTTATCTGGAATTCCAAAATCTAAAATACTCCAAAATCCAAAATTGTCCACATGAGTAGCTGAGATAGTGACACCTTTGCTTTCTGATAGTTCAGTATACACACGCATTGTTTCATGCACAGAATTATTTAAAATATTGTATACAGTTACTTTCAGGCTATGTGTATATGGTGTATATGAAACATAAATTAATTTTGTGTTTAGACTTGGACCCCATCTGCAGGATATCTCATGTACGTGTATGGAAAAATGGGTATTAAAGAAATCTGAAAACAAAACATTTCTGATCCCAAGCATTTAAGGGAGACTCAACCTCTACCGGCTTATTCTACGATCAGGCACAAAGCTGGAAGCCAGCTCCCTAGATAGCATATGTCAAGGTTAGTATGGAAAATAAATAGCTCTGTCAAATTGCTATAGAAGTAGGTGCTGATTTTTTGGTGAACAGTTGTGTCTCTGTTGTGTGATTGATGTGACAACTCTTTATTCTAACTCCCACGTTAATAATAAATGAAAGCCTCTTGTGAAGTGTAACCTTTGTGGTTCATTTCTTGTGATTGTAGAGGCAAAGTATGACAGATGAGGCTGTAAGTGGAAGGAGTGGTTGTCCCAGGTGAGTTGAGTCTGGGTCCTTGTTGCTTCACTATTGGGAATCATGGTCAGGCAGGTCACACAGCATAGGCATTAAGGCCTAAAACATAGGTTAAACCTGAGAACCTCAGCATAACTTTGTGCTTCCCCTTGACAGTTCAGTTAAACTGTTGTAATGGAAAACAGAATTGTTAGTAAAATATGGTATGTCTATTTCAAGTTCTGTTTGGTTAGGCTGAAGCTGTGAAAAATATGTTCACTGCCTCTGTTGTTTATGTAGCTGCTGTTTCTGACAAGTTCCCTTTGGTTCTGCTTTTTTACATTTTTGCCTTTTAACAAAAATATACTGGAAGGTTAATAAAAATTAATGCAAATGCTCTGTTAATTGTTCAAGAAATGTGGGGCTGTTTGGTTTTGCCAGATCACGTGCTACATGTAGAAGTGGTGAGGGATGGAAATAAAGCATCTCAGTTATCTCTGATCTTTCCGTATGTTCACTCCCGTTCTCTTTTTCTGCCACCTGGTCCCTGCTCATCTTGTTAGCTTTCTTTACTCCCTTGTATATCATTTCCATGTGATGCTTTTTCTTCCTTCTGTCATCTGAAGATAAATGCTGTTGTTATGTTCATCTGGTGAACTTACACTCTGTCTTCTGTTTCAACATATCACTGTTTAGCAAAACTCCTGAGTTCTCCCTGTTCTTAGCTCACTATCATGTTTTTGCTTGCTGTCTTTGTAATTGCTAGTCACTCCTAAACATATTCATTGTATTGTCATTTGCATCACCAACTTCAACATATAAAATAGATGATAAAATCAGACCGATTCAGTCTGGGTAGAGTGGCACATCAAGCTGCCATTGTTTTAAGAGTATGGATTCTCTGATTTTGTAATAGAGGCCGAGTATCCTTAAAGACATGGGAGTGCCACTACATTTGATGATTCTGTGATGAGAAATCTGTACTTAGAACAAGAGGCTATTGTTAGAACAGAATATGCAGAAACAGAATGGTTCCCAAATGTCAAAGGGGTATGGCAAGGCTTCATTCTATCACCCTATTTGTTCAGTTTGTATGCAGAAAATATCATATGAAGAGCAGGTTTAGACTCGGAAGAAGGAGGAGTGAAGATAGAAGGAAGGAACATCAACAACCTAAGATATGTAGATAACACCATACTTCTAGTGAAAAACATCACAGAGTTAGAACATTACTAAAGAAGGTCAAAGAAGAAAGTGCAAAGGCAGGCTTACTGCTGAATATAAAGAAAACAAAAATAATGACCATAGAGGATCTACATAAATGCAATCTATATAATGAAGAAATTCAAATAGTTAAAGATTTCATGTACCTTGGATCAAACATTGATCAGAATGGAGACTGCAGTCAAGAAATAAGAAGAGTAGGAATGGGAAGGACAGCTATGAAAGAACTGGATATCCTGTGTAAAGATATACTGAACAACTGAGCACTCAAGTTAGAATTGTCCAAGCCATTACCGGTATATTCCCCATCGCCATGTATGGATGTGAGCGCTGGACAGTGAAGAAAGTGGATCGGAAGAAAATCAACTCATTTGAGATGTGGTATTGGAGAAGAGTGCTGGGAATATTGTGGATGTTCAAAATGTCAAACAAATGGGTCCTTGAACAGATTAAGCCTGAACTCTCCCAGGAAGCCAAGATGACAAAACTGAGGTTGTATTTTGACCACATCATGAGAAGGCATGACTCATTAGGAAAGGCAATAATGCTGGAGAAGGTAGAAGGCAGTAGAAAGAGGAGAAGATGCACACCAGATGGATAGACTGAATTAGGGAGGTCACAGGAGTCCGCAGGACCTAAGAAGAGCAATGGGGGGGGGGGGGGGGGAGAGATGCCTCATCCACAGAATCACCATGAGTCAGGGCTAACTCAGCAACAAACAACGATCCATTACCTGAACTGCTTGGAACCATAAGTGCTCCGTATTTATGATTTTTTTGGATTTTGGAACACCTGTATTTGCATATAAATTCGACCTAATGAGGCTGGAGAGAGACACAGGATTTGTTCAGGGAATTGTATCATGGTCTCCAGAGTTGTAGTCCAGTGCTCAAAGCACTACCATGCCATACCTGTTTCGTATCGCCGGCATGTATGTTTATTGTTGACATCAAGAACTGAGGGTGTAATTTGAGGTGTCTGTTGCATCATCTTAGGCATGGTATAGAAAAGATGAATTCCCTAGCTAGTCCTCAAGAAATTTCTGACTTAATAGGCTCAATATGTAGATAGATCTTGTAGTACCTTTGAGACTAACTGAAAGAAAGAAATTGGCAGCATGAGCTTTCGTAGACTGAAGTCCACAAAAGCTCATGCTGCCAATTTCTTTCAGTTAGTCTCAAAAGTGCTACAAGATCTCTCTACATACTGATTCTACAGATTAACACGGCTATATATTTTAATAGGCTCAAGTTGTTCACATGTTGAATACTTGACATTTACCTTTGTCCACTGCATTTACTGTTTTGGACAAGACCTGATTTCTGTTTTAATTCCTCATGGTGATTTATGGCTGCTGCTCATTCCAATAAAGATTGCCTTACAAAACTGAAAGTCCTATCATTGTTTTATATACAGTGGGTATTAAATTTTACTTAGCTCATGGTAAAATATTGTATTGCATAGTGGCTCTGAATTTGCCAGTGTTAGAATCATAGTGTTGAAAGAGACCACAATGGCTTTCCAGTCCACCTCCCTGCCATGCAAGAATACATGTACTCTGTTCTTGTTCTCTTAAGCTAAAATAATAGGTTTGAATTTGCTTTCCAGTACATACTCCCTTCTTCCTTAACAAAAGAGGTGAGAGTGCATAACTTGTTTAATTTTGTACGGTTTTATATTTTATAACTTTTAGATTGTGCGCCATTGGCAGGTTGTATGTTGTTTTGATGATGCCTGTAAAGTGCCATGCAAATTTATGGTGCTATATAAATGAACAACAACAACAACAATGCTTTTTCTTTTTTAACCTAGCCTGTCTCATAGGATCTTCCTTTCTCTCTGGGTGAAAGCAAAGCAAAGCAAGCAGCTTCATTTATATACCGCTTCATACCGCGTTATGGAGTGTCTAAGCGGTTTACAACTGTAAGCTCATTGGCCCCCAGCAGTTGGATACTCATTTTAGCGACCTTGGAAGGATGCAGGCCTGGCTGGTACTGAACTCACAACCTTGTGGTCTATGAGTGAGTGGCTGCAGGACAGGCATTGAACCACTGCGCCACCAGCACCAAGTGCTTTCTTCACACTTATAGTGGCAATTGGCTAGTTGATCTTTTAAGTGGTACTTTCTGTGCTGACACGTAGCAATTTTAATGTGACTTGAATAAAAACTTAGAAAGATGTTCTATTGTATGGTGTGATGTGGCTAGACCAGCCCTTCTCAGGTTCTCTGATGTAGAGGATCAACAGTTATTTGTTTCCAATATTCCAGGCCCGTGGTCCACAGATGTTTCTTACCTGGAAACTCTGCACAGGTTGCCAGCTGATGCCTTTTGAACCATTGGCATATTGGGTAGTTTTAGTCAGAGTCCATGGAGCCATTACTCTTTGCTCTCCCTCTCCCAGTCACACTTGCATGACCTGCTCATTTGGAGTTGATCGTGGAAAAAGGCAAATCTAGTAAACGCTGAGCACAAATACTTCCTCACACTGTCTATAACAAGATTTTGTCCTTTGTACTGTAGCACTGTTGTTCTTGCTCTGTGTCCGTTGGTCCGTGTCCTGGTCGCTGGAGCAGCAGAAAACAAGTTTGCTCCATCCTCAATATGACACCCTTTCAAATATTTAAACACGGCTCTCATTTCACCCCATAACCATCTCTTCTGCAGGCTAAACATGCCCAGCTCCCTAAGCTGCTCCTTATAGGGCTTCGTGGTTTCCAGATTGTCCAGGTCCCTGGAATTACTTGGTTGTCTTCCATCCAAGTAATAACCAGGCCTGAACCTACTTATTTTCCAAAATCAGGTGAAATCAAGTATGTTTAGGGTTCTTTTCAGTTTAAATGAAAATTCTGAAGAGATTAAAGACATAGCGTTTCCCTGCTGCTAGAATCCAGTGAAGTACAGATGTGTTTGAGCTGACCTTCACAACGATCCTGTAGACATTGCTGAGAGATATTTCTGTGAAGTAAGATCTGTCAAGATAAGAGGGGTTAGTACATCATGGCTGCATCTTGGCTCTCTTAGCACAATGACTGCGTAAAGTGGCTTTGTAATTGATATGCATACATTATATAGTATCAGGGAAGCAGCTGTGGCCTTCTGATGACTGATGTGGTGAAACCAACTGGTTATGCTATATTAGAATAATGAGCATGTGTAATGGAAAGTTGTACATGGTTCAGTATTCTGTAGTTGGTGAATGTCTTAATGGGTTTTGATTTGTGTTTGAAATTTAGAAATGTGGTACTGCCAATTTGCTTGGGCATTTTCAAAGAATGTGATTTTATTTTGTACAAGCCAAAAGCTCAAAACACTTGGCATTTTTATCACTAATTTGTACAATGTTGTTTATAACTGTGGCATTTTTTCCCTTCTAAATCTTGGATCTGTTCTTTTTCCTGTCTGTCCTTGTCTGTGTTTTCATCTGTGTAGTTAGAGCACCATACTACAAAGAGCAGGCATTGCTATTATTGGGAGTTCTCATAGCCTTTCTCTTAAACTGTTGGCTAAGAATTTGCAGACTGCATTGAGTCTCCAGCTTCACTCATAGAAAGATCTCTGTTTTCACTTGGCTTTCTTGTGTTTCTCCATATTGTAAGGGCACAGTTCTTCCCATGGGAATCTGAAAGGAGAATAGTGGCTTGTTGATGTTGCTAAGTTCATTCTGTATCAAACTCGCGAAGAAAGGCTATTGTTCAGTACGCATTCTTGGTTTCCAAAACGGAACTTTTTCTTTAGGAAAATGACCTGCTTAGCAGTTTCCCACTGGAATGTGAAGCTGAGAGATCATGAAAGTGCAACATCTGTGCAGAAGGAATTAGTGCGATGGTGTCTTCCTTGTTTGTTTCCTCTTTATAATACAGAGGCATTTTTTATGGGAAGAGAAGCTGGTGCATGGATCTAGCAGAGTAAACCATGGAGGCAAATGGAGAATTTGTTTTCTTTCCAGCATCCCTTGAAAAATTGGTATGACTCTTGTACCAAAGTGGGAATGAACAACTGCAGGTACATCACTGGAGAAAAGACTGTGAGCATGTGGTGGTGATGGCCAGACTGAATAGTTAGCGTTGCCTGTTCTGGAAAGCCTGATTCTGAGGATTTGAGAGTCTGCCTAGAATTCAAATTTGTGTGCTGGGTATATGTAGGGAATTGCTGAAGTCTAGTTCTGTTATGGTAGTCAAAGGTTTTTCTCTTCTAACAGCAGATGTACTGTTTAACCAACACCTGCCACAGAATAGGTTTTGCTGAGGGCCATGTGATATAACTGCATAGTGTTCAGTTGTAAACAGAATCCAGATCCTGGTGTTTTGAAATGAATGAAATCATCTGTTCATTATGTCTTTTTAGATGGTAAGCGTGAGGGCAGGGAAATGTCTATTTAACAATTTGTAAGCCACTCGGAGAGCATTTCTAAAGAGCAGGGTATAAGCACAATAAATAAATAAATAATCTGTTGAATAAGTATAAATCTTTTGCCTTCCTGTGCCCTGGTGGTCTTTGTAGACTATTTGTTTGGGAATCCAGTTGGCCCTCCAGATTTGTGGCTTTGACTTTTGCGAGTTTGATTATTTTGTGGTTTTAATTAATGTGTCCTTTCTAGGAATCTCTAGGTCTTCCAGTGCAACTCTGCCAGAGGTTGACCATAGAGTTGTGCTGGAGAACCTAGACGTTCGTAGACAAAACACTTCTGTAGGCATTTGTAGGTCCTCCAGCATGATTATATGATCAACATCTGGCAGATGTTGGCCATAGAGTTGCCCCGGAGGACCTGGAGATTCAGGTAAAAAGAATTGTGGTTTTTTTTATAGTTTTTTGTGGGTTTTTCAGGGTGTGTGGCCATGTTCTAGAAGAGTTTCTTTCTGACGTTTCGCCAGCATCTGTGGCTGGCATCTTCAGAGTTTTTTTTATTTGCGGTTTTTCCACATTCATGGGGATCCTTCACCCTGAACCTTAGTGAATGTGGAGGGACCACTGTAGAATATTTTGCACATCAGAGTTGGGAATATGTTCTGTGGCATCTGTGAAAGATAAGTGGTATCTATTACATGTTGTTAAACTCTCATCTAACTTCTAGAAAGGATGGCTTATCTGGTTCTGCTGCATTGTTTTTTGTATGGTGGGAGGGAGCCCTGCTGGACATTGTGTGTTTGTGTGTCTGTGTGTGTGTGTAACATCCTAATGTTCTTTGTGCTTTGACTGGTACCAGTTGTTAAAAGCAAGTGTTTTCTCTTCTGTGAAAGATCTGGTGCCATTGACAAATGTTAGGGATGCCTCTTCCTGCCTATTATATGATGCATGACTGGACTGTGAAATTTTGTTGCTAGAGAGAGCGGTGTGGACTCCTGTTCCTCTCTCTTTTGTGTTGCTAGGGACACACACACACTCGGCCACTTCTAAACACTTTAAGCCAAGTATTTACCAGTCTGTTACTCCACTTTGCTGCACTTCATAAGGAGCAAAATTGTTTCTTGTTTTGCTTTTTCCTTTGCTACCTCCACATTTTAATTTTGTTTTTAAACACCACATCCTGTATTGGATCTCAAAGTGTGGAGCATTTATTTATTTCTAAGGATATGAGAACAAGCACGTGTTTTAATATTTTGAGGGTGGGCATGTTGGTGTTTTGCAACAAAAGTGGGAAAAAGTAATCTTGTGGAGGGTAAAGGCTTTACCAAGTTTTATTGTGGCATTAAGCTTTCATGAACTGCAGCCCAGTCTCTCAGCATGAAGTGTTACTTTTGTGGGCAGATTTTTATACACAGGTGTGAGTGTAACCAGAGCCACATGCCTCTCAGGTGTCTCAGGTTCTTGATCCTCTCCCTTTTTAGTCCAGAAAACCTGTATTGGAAGCATGCTTCAGCAGTTTTGCCCCATGCTTCAGGACTGAAATGTTCTGGAGAGCATCTGGGCTTATAAAGCCAGTCAATTCAGTAAGAAGCCTTAGGATAATCAATAGATGGAGTAAACATGTGGCCATGGATCAATTTAGTTAGAGAGAGAAGAGAGAGGTTTGTCTAAGGAACAGAATAGTACCAGTTTTTTAAAATAGTACTTGTAAAAATGTAGTCTCATTGCTTGTAAATTTGTAACAATACATCAGGGTCAGAGCTTGTAGGAATAGTAGCATTTAAGTTCAGGGAGAAGATAATTTCATAATTGTAACCAAAGGTTCTTGGTACAGAAAATTAATATTGTTTAAATGGAAACAGTATTAAATTAGCTGATGAAATGACGCTGGTCCTGAAGGATGAAGGTGCACTCAGTTCAGGCATGTCAGTCACTTAGATGGATATAAGAATTGCTTCCAGGCAATTCAGCACAGAGAGTACACAAAAGATCATTATAAATTATGAACCCTGAAATTTGGCATCCCCTGTAGAATCGGCTAAACCCATGTGCCAAAGTTTTGCAGTCACTTTGCATTGAGAACCTCATGTCTTGCAATAGTCCCTGAATTGAGAAACTAATACTTCAGCTCAGGGTTACTAGGAAATACTCCCAAATCCAACATTATCTAATTTGCTCCAAACCACTGCCAAAGTTTTTGAATTGTTCAGCTGCACCTTTTAAACCAAGTGTCTCAAATAAGGGTTCCTAATCAGAGAACAGATCAAGCCTGAACTCTCCCTGGAAGCCAAGACGACAAAATTCATGCTGTCTTACTTTGGCCACATGATGAGAAGCCATGAAGCATTGGAAATGGTAATGATGCTAGGAAAGGTGGAATGGAGTAGAAAGAGAGGAAGATTGCACACCAGATGACTGGACTGAATCAGGGAGGTCACAGGCCTGAACTTGTAGGACTTGAGCAAAGCGGTAGTGAATAGGGGATATTGGAGATGTCTCATCCACAGAGTCAACATGAGTTGAGGTCAGCTTGAAGGCAGCTAATAACAAGCAATCAAACTCAAAAATTCAGTATCTGATTTGCTCCATACTTGTGGCAAAGGCCTGAAATCCTTCTGTATGCTTATCAGTTATTGTCATTTAGCCACATATGGTTATGTAGCCTTTGCCACAAGTTAAGTCTCTTCTATTGATTTTAAACCTGGTGAGAAGTACTCTAGATGCCAGTCAAATGCCAGTTGGTGTCAAATTCTGTTTTTATACCTACTGATTTAATACCTCTTACTTATTATAAGCAAAAACCCCTCTAAACAAATCTTGCCAAGAAAACACCATGATAGGGGCGCTTTAGGGTTGCCATAAGTCAGAAACGACTTGAAGGCTCATAACAACAGCAACTCGTATTGATTCCGACCTGCGACAGCCTTGTCCTGAGATTTCTTGGCAACATTTCTTCAGAGATTAGCCTTCCTCTGAGGCTCAGACAGTGTGACTTGCTCAAGGTTACCAAGTGAGTTTCTGCTTCAGTCGAGCAAAGATTTAAAACCTGATTTACTTGAGTCCTAGACCAACACTCAAAACCATACACCACAATTGCAACCCTACTTGTCGTTGTCCTCTGCTGTACCCCCATTAGCTTGTTGAGTGCCTACGATCTGGGAGTGTAATCTTCTGGCATTATCTCTTGTTCCTTATTGGTTGTCTCATCACAGGGTTTTCATGGTAAAATACCTTCAAAAGGGGTTTACTGGGCCTCCTTCTGTGCAGTACTGTTACCATCCTCATAGCCTCTTGCCTTATAGGAGCACGCAATCACACCACCATGGAAAAGTAGTGCCATAGCTACCCTTTAGCGATTGGAGGAATGTCTATGAAGAATACTTAAAATGTACATATTTCTACATGGGGGAAAGACTTATAAGTCTCACAACTGGATATAGAACAGGAAGAAAATGTAGGAATGCTTTGGAGAAATGTAGTGAAATCAAGATGAGGATTTTTACATTCCTACAAATAGACTACAAGCATTCTGAAACTTAATTTTTCATCCCTTTGAAAGAATTACTGTATTCAAACAAGAGATTTGAGTCTCCTGGATAAGGCCTCTTGTCTGTCACTAACTGGAAATTATGAATTCTCCCCCCCCCCCCCCCCAGAATGTGGAAGAGATGCTAAAACTCCTATGATCTGTGAAAACTATTAAAAGAAGCTCATTACATTGCTTTTCACTACTATGCCTGCAAATGACTGGATTAAATTAGTTTGTAATCCCATCCTAGAAATTCTTCGGAAAGAATTATAAAGGTAACCTTTTGTTACATTAATAGTCATGTTAACTGGTTTATTGATAGTCATATTAATAGTGTGTGAGTAACTACTTTTCACACCAGTTCAAAATGGGGACATCACCTAGAATGTTTGCTTTTCAAATATGCTTGGTGATGATTGATATAGTCTACTACAGTTTCTAGAGAACTGTTTAATTATTGAAAATAGACGATTTTATTGTGAAGATCTGCTGCTACTGATACAAATTATGTTGGCAAAATATGTTGTTGTTGTTGTTTTGCCAAGCAAGGATGAGTGATGAAACTATAGTGAAGGTGATACTTGAACTTAACTTGGATGTCTGTTTGCCAGCTTTGATGATATTCATAGATACTATTGTTTTACTACTAGAGCTGAGTGACAACATAACCTAATTCATATGAAACAGTGTGTTGCTTGAAAGGATTGTTATGGGCCAGCAAGCATACTGGTAAACAATAAAATTAGCTGTGAAAAGTTGTAACAGCCTGTAAAAACAAAAAACTTCATTTGCTGACTGTGCTAGATGCCATAATTGACTGGCCTGTTGTCTTAGAGCAGACAACAACAGTGTGGTACCTGCACATTACATACACATCTATGACTCTTATATATAGGGGTGGGGAATCTATTGCCCTGCAGAAGATGGTGGATTCCACATCTGATCAGTCTAGCCAACATGGTCAGTGGTCAGGGATAATGAGACCTGCAATACAACAGCATTTGAAGGAGAACAACCCCTTCGCTGCTGGACAATGTCTTGTTCTTAATTGAACTCTGTAGCGTTCCTTCACTAAAATCAAAGTGCTGTCACTCTTCCAGGCCCAGAACTTTGAATGCTTAACTGCTAAAAATCTGGTTTTGCATACCTTTATATCCCCTCACGTTTGTGGTGCTGAATTAAGAGTTGCCTGAGAGATACCAGCAACATCCAAATGGTATCATTTTGGCCCTGATATTTTTGACATTCTGACAAACCAGAAGTTAAGTAGGGCTGGAGAAGTGAGCATCTGTGAAAACTCTGGGCAGGTGGATAGAATTGCCAGTCATTGGAATGTACACACAGATTTCGGTAAAAGGTTATGGTGCTTTTGACATTTTCCACATTTTGCTGCAGAGGCTCTAATTTGTCTTCCTGGAAGAAAGTGCTCTTTCAGATCTGAAAGAGAAAACAAACAGTTTGCTGGTTATTTGAACATACAGCCCAGAATTCATTTGATGATGTGTGAAGAATGTTTTATTTATCGGCTGTACTGCTAGTTGGGATTAGATATCTAATGTTACTATATTCAACATATTTAGGAATGTGTCACATTTCCTCTTATACTCTCTGTGAGCACTACAAAGTCTTTGAAACTGAGTATATAAGCTACACACTTCTGATGTTTTACTTGTTCATTTGAGGATTTATATCCTGTTATTCTTTTGTCATAAAATACCTAAAGATAGTTTCAAAAACACACAAATAATATATTTTTTAAAAAGCAACCCCTGTCCCTCTTACAGTAATTAAAGTATGATATGGCGTGTAACAGATAAACGATGTAGAATTTCAGAGTTCGTATAATTTAAATTTACTTAGTTCAGCTGATTAAATGTTTAATAGACTAAAACTATTTTATCTGAGCAGGGTAAAACAGAGAGAGAGAGGTGTTCAGTGTACCTCCTGTGATGGGGTTCCATTGTTTCGAGGTGCAGAAAGGTGGGATATAAATTTATTGAAATAAAATAAAAACTGGTTTCTGAAGAATGGTTTCCTTGATTGCCACTATGTGTTCCTGAATGTTAAATACACTGTCCTTCTACATTCGCTGGGATTGGGGTACAGGACCCCCGTGAATGTGGGAAAAATGCAAATAACAAAAAAACTTATGTTTTTACCTGAGAGAACACCTCTCTAGGTCCTCCATTGCAATTCTGTGGCCAACATCTGCCAGACATTGACCATAGTATTGCGCTGGAGGAGCTACAAATGCCCAGTGGAGGGTTCTCTCTAGGAATCTCTAGGCCCTTCAGTGTGACTTTTGGTTAAGGTTGACCATAGAGTTGCACAGGATGACCTAGATATTCCTAGAGAGAACATATTAATAAAATCCATGAATAATCAAATCTGCAAAAGTCAAAGCCACAAATGTGGAGGGACGAGTGTACTTGTGTGGTGTTGTGCATACATCAGCTGCAAGGCTACTCTTATGGTTTGATACCTATAGCTGTTGAAAATATGACACATGTAAACAAAAAGTTCTTGTTGGGCTGCATCCACATTGCAGAAACAATCTAGGTTGACACTGTAGGACAATTTAAGAGCCTTTGCAGACTGCCAGAAATAGTGCAAATTGAGTCCACTTTAAAGGTTAGGGTTAGGGAATCATGGGAACTGTATTTTATTGTGGCACCAGAGCTCTCTGACAGAGAAGGCTCAATGTCTCAGAAAAAAATACAGTTCCCATGATTCCCTAGCAGTAACCCTAACCCTTAAAGTGGACTCAGTTTGCACTATTTCTGGCAGTCTGCAAAGGCCCTAAGTTTCCTAAGGCTTCATCCTTTGTTAGGAAACAAAAATATTGAAATATCAAAAAGCCAAGCCTGTTAGAGTCTAGCTTTAAATTAGCAGAGTAGCAGAAATGTACTCTTGTCTAACTATGCTTACCTTTGGATTGTCTCCAGAAACAATACAGGTAGCTTGAAGTTCAAACAAAAGTTTACTAATGACTTCAATCTATATTTACATAGAAGCTATATCCTAATCTAGTTAGCGAATAGTTCAGATAAAAAGAAAAATTTATTTCACCATCTTTCCAAAGAAAGTTGACAAAGGAGGATGGAAAACATGCAGTTCAGTTGAGGATCTTGAGAGAGAATGTTAGTTTCAAAGAGGAGAGTGTCCTAAGTCACATGGTTAGTTTGAATGAATGAGAGGGGGGGTGCATGCAGGAAATCCCTATCTATCTAAGGAGGGGGAAGGAGAATGCAAAAATCTTCCAACAGACACCACTTTAACTACCATGGCTCCATGCTATTGAATTCTGGAATTGTAGTTTTGTGAGACATTTAGCCTTCTCTGTCAGAGAACTCTGGTGCCACTGCAAACTACAATTCCCAGAATTCCATAGCATTGAGCCATGGCAGTTGAAGTGGTGTTAACCTGGATTATTTCTGCTGTACAGATGCAGCCTAAGAAAAATGAGCAGTAAGGTTCCTTTCTCTTGGTCCTGCTACTGTCCCAGGGTTGTTTGGGTAAGGTTGACTCCTCTGTCCTTCTGCTGACAAGTGAAAACTTCTATTCCAACAAGCTTTTAGGAACTAAGTGCTTTTAATGGTGTGCTGTTTAGTGGCCTTTGTCTTCTTGATCAATTTGTTTTTAAAAGATTTAATTCTATAGATAGTTTAACTGCATTTTATCAATGCCTTTTTGTATATTTACTGATGTTTCTGACATTCTTTTATCTGTGTTTGGTTAATTTTTGTAGGCTGTCTTGAGTCCCAGGTTGGGGGGAAAAGCAGGATATCATTGAATAAATATTAATGCCAATAGTACAGTTGGCCCTCCATATTTGCAGATTTGACTTTTGTGGATTTGATTATTTGCGGTTTAGATGAGTATGTGCTCTCTAGGAATCTCTAGGACCTCCAGCGCAACTCTGCCAGAAGTTGACCATAGAGTTGTGCTGGAAAACCTAGATGTTCCTAGAGAAAACACTTCTCTAGGCATTTCTAGTTCCTTCAGTGTGATTTTATGATCAACTTCTGGCAGATGTTGACCATAGAGTTGCACTGGAGGACCTGGAAATTCCTAGAGAGGTGTCCTCTTAAGTAAAAGAATAATTTGTTTTTTTTAATTTGCTTTTTTGATGAATATGTTTTCCACATTCATGGGGGCCCTTCACCCTTAACACCAGCAAATGTGGCGGGACCACTGTACTTCTCCTAAAAGTTCACCAAAGATCTATGAAGGGACCATAGATGCTGCTATGGGATTAAGGATGCTGTAGCAAAGTTTTCAGATGACACAGAATTATTCAGGTTAAGACAAAAGCCTGTGGCTGGTAGACTCTCTACTCTTCCCACAAGTGGATATTAGAAATGTCTGTTTTCAGTGTGCGCGTCTTGGTCTGTGAGTAAGCTGCAGTTTCTGCTAATCATGGTTTGACATGTTCAGATGAGAGTACTACCAGCACTTTTGCAAGAAAGTGAGCTTTTACATGTCTTGTCTCCTTGCACAAGAAGGAAGAGTACCTGCAGGTTCTTGTTATGCCAGGGGTAGGCAACCTTTCCCCTTTAAGGGCCGAGGGACTTCATCTCCCAGAATCCCAGGAGCTATTGGCCAACATGAGACTGTTGGCCAACATGGCTGAGGCTTCTGGGAGCTGAAGTCCCTCAGCCCTTAAAGGGGAAAGGTTGCCTAGCCCTGTGCTAAACTGTGAGGTAGTATAACACTTGAATATTATTAATATTAGGAAGGGTGAATAGTAGAATAGTATTAGGAATTTGGGCCACTAGTAGTAGTTGCTGGTCAGAATAAGAAGACTGCATTATGGGTGGATAGACTCAAGTGAAGTAAGCCATAGCCCTGACTTTGAAAGACCAGCGTAAGGCTGTTGATAACAAAATAAGTTGGAGGTCTCTCATTCATAGAGTTGCCATAAGTTACTTGATGACAAAAAGTTGTTGCTGGACAGGCACTCCCATCAGTCCTAGTTATCATAGCCCATAATGAGGATGATTGGGGTTGTAGTCCAACATTTGGAGGGCCTTCAGACTGGTGGTGGAAGCTATTGCAGTTTAGTCTAGTTTTTAAAAAATAACAATCTAATTCTATCAACTGACAAAAACTAACCGCAAAGACACATGGATTTGTTTCACATAGCCCAGTGAAAGCACCAACCTGCTATATCACAATGGCAGAAAAGGTAAAATTCATCCTAGGGATTTTTAAGAAAAGGAATAAAAAATAAAATGTCTGGTATAATACATTTGGCTCTCTTTTTTCGTGGGGGATCCATTCTGGGACCCCCCACCCCACCCCCTGCAAAAACAGATTTGTGAATATTCAAGCCCTATAGGAGCACGCCCCATTGTTTTAAACAGAGGTTGCCCCTCCGTGGATATATAAAACCGTGGACATGAATAGTTTTTTGTGGGTTTTTTGGGCTGTGTGGCCATGTTCTAGAAGAGTTTCTTTCTGACGTTTCGCCAGCATCTGTGGACATGAAGTCTGGGAGAATGGAGGGGAAACTGTAATCCTTTGAATTGCTGTTTATTCTATTATAGTAGTATGTATAGTTCTGCTTGCTGCTATTTTTGAAAAGAACACAAGGAACTGGAAAATGTTCAGAAAGGATGGCCAAAGTGACCAGAGCGTTAAAGCATCTTCCCTATGGGAAAACAAAGGTACAGATTGTTCTACAGTCTAGAAGTAATGCAAGACAGTATTTATTTTTATCACACCATCATGATACTCATCCCATTTTGTAGTCAGAAAGACTCCCAGAGGTGCTTATGAAGAATGAGAAATAAAGCAATCCCAAATCTTGAGGTACTATAGAAGAAAAAATGGGATAGGGAGGAGGAAAAGTCAAAGTCAAGCACCAGTTCTTATAGTTCAGCAAACAACGCATTGAGCTGCACCTAAGTACAGTGGGAGATTACGTGTTTCCTTTGGCCTTAGCAGTGGTGGCTGGAGGGAATGGGGTGCCCTTCCGGAGCTTTATTTCTTTTAAAAACAAAAATCCAGAGCATATTCACACCACTGAAATAGAAACCTTTGACAGCTCTAACACTTGTCAAAGTATTTTTTAGATGGCCTTCCTCTGCAGCCCAGAAGGAAACCCATCAGACTTGGTTCTCTCAGCCAAGTTGTTGGAGGGGCTCTTGGTCCATTTCCTGATACTTTAAATGACTTTCTGTTTTGTTTGATGGTCTGGTCTTACAGTAGTGGTGCATCATGCTCAGTGGCCTCTACAGAAAACACACCGTATTATACTCGACTATAAATTGACCTCCTATATAAGTTGAAGGTAGGTTTCGTGGCCAAAATTATGGATTTTGATATGACCCACGGATAAGTCGAGGGTATACTTTAGGGGCATGTTAACAAAGGATCTAAAGGATGAAGCAAATGAAAACAGTGCCAAAGAGTGTACAAAATTCCAGCGGGCATAACTGTTTGCTCTCTTATTAAAGGCTGGATAGAAGAGAGAGTTGCAGGGGGGAGTAAGTACTTCCAGGACAGATTATACTCTTGCTTTTCACCAGGGGATGGTTTCTTTATTGATAAGAATTAAAATACAGTACTTTGACCCCAGGATAAGTCGACTCAGGTTTCTGGGTCAATTTATTTTACTAGAATTTCTAAGACTTATACATGAGTATATACATTATTCAGGGATAACCATGTCGGCCATATAGTAAAGTACAGTAACACCCAAAATCCACAAAAGAGTGATACCTTTATTTGGCCAACCAAAATGCAAAAAATGCATGATGCAAGCTTTTGAAGCTCCACTGGCTTCTTCAACAGGCAAAGGTGTTAATAATCATACAGGAGATTTTAAAAATCATACAAAAGATTTTTTTTTAATGATGATGTTAGCCACAGGGTTTTGTCAAGGTGTTTTTGGTGTGTCTGTGTTGAGACAGTCCGGAGAGGTATCTATGCAGGCAGGCACCTTCTCCTTCTGGCCATATGGCACTGAGAATAAAGCCTTCCAAAGTCCAGGAGATAAAATTTGAATTCTGTTAGCAGTTGTGATGATCCGAGGGGCCGAGCAGCCAAACCAGCAACCCTGTTTTTGACTCTTAGTCCCTGGCAGATCATTGAGTTCCCAGTCTTCTGGGTCTCTGTTACTACTGTTGTGGTAGACACCGCTGGAGGTTAGCAAGAGTGTCTTGTCTCTGACTGTGCTCAATGTCCATCATTGACTGCCCCCCCTCCATGGGCTGAAGGTGGAGTATCAAGCTCTGTAATTCAGGTGTAGGTTGTCGAGCCAGCTGAAACATAGCCTGGAAGTCCTCCTGGTTCCCCAGAACTGCTCCTGGACTTCCTTCAGAATCCTTTCCCCCTGAGACCTCAGTGCAGATTTCTCTTAGCATCTGAGGTCTCTATAGTTTCTGCCCTCAGTTAATTCTTGGCTCCTAAGAATAGCAGCTGTGATATGGTCATGGGTGAGGGCAAATGAGACTCAAGATGGTTTTAATCCTGATCTCTGCATCACACCAGCTCTCCTCATGGTGGGTCTGCTTTTCTGTTCCAGTTCTTACATTGTAAGCTTTTGATAAGCCTTTAAGAACTTGAGCCTCTGAGGTTAAAAGCAGCAAGCAAAGGCTGCTTCCTGGTACAGTGGCCTTGAAAGTTGTCCTCCCTAAGTGTGATCTAGCAGGCAACTGGTGAGGAGGTCAATACCTTCATTGCCCAGTTCCCCAGAGCCTTAAAACGAACTCTCTTGATCCTTGTCCTCTTGCGAGATGTTACCCAAGTTTATCCTCTGAATATATGAAGACACCTTCTCTTGAATCAGATAATGGGATCTCCCTAGCCTTGTATGGTCTGTTCCCCTGTGGCTGCCATTCTTCTTGATCTCAGGCAGTGAAATGTCTTACTACTTTTGCTACACTTGAGCATTTTAAGCTCAAAGTGGGCAGAAACTGAATCCAGACTTTGCATGCAAAGTATGCACCCTTCCATTGACCTGTGCCACCCTCTCCAGCTGCCCTTCAAGGTAAAAATTAAAAACACACTTTAAAACTCATTAATAAAAATACAAAACAGATTTTAAAAGTACAGCACCCACTCAGTAAATACCCTTTCCCAAGCAACCAGTGAGTTGCTAAAAGCCTACTAGAATTTTTTTAAAGACTACCTGTGATGCCTCTGTATATTATTTCTAGAATTGGATAACTTAGAGAAGGTAGTGTGTGTGCTGGTAACCTCAAAGCTGGACTTCTGGAATGCCTTGTAGCTTCATAACAAGTTTGGAAACTTAAATTAGTTCAAAATATGGCCTGATTGATTGCTGGTACACCTAGGATTGAGCATATCACACCAATCTTAAAATCATTCCATTGGCTGCCAATTAATTTCTGGGCATAGTAGAATTGGTTTTAATTAAATCTGGTTTAATAGTTTTTTAAGGGGGTGGGTGGGAAATATGTTGGTTTTAGGCTGTATTATTTTAATGTTGTGAACTGCCCGGATTGGGTCACCAATGGGCGGTATATAAATAAAATTTATTATTATTATTATTATTATTAAAATGTTGGTTATTATCTTTAAAATTCTACATAGTTTTGGTCCAGGTTACCTATAGGATCGCTGTCTCCCATATAATCCTACACTCAGGTCCTCTGGGAAACGTCTACTTGTCATCCAGGGAGAAAGGTGGCATACAAATCTAATAAACAAGCAAACCAATAAATAAATCTAGGCTGTTGCCCAGAGGATGTTTTGTTTGGTTGTCCCTACACTATGGAATGACTTGCTGGGAGAAATTTGTGTATAAATCAATAATAAAGACTAGTCTCTTCTGGCAGGCCTATCCAGATTATTTTTAAATTATGATTTTACAATATTTATTGATGGATTTTAATGTATATTGGTTTTATATGCCCTTGTAACCGATGTTATGTGCTGTGTCATTTGTTGCTGTTCCACGTCTCAATCCATAGAAACAACAGCAACAACACATTATTTATCCATTCATTTATTTAATTCCTGGGTTTATGTCCTGCTGTACTCCCCCAAATGGAATCCAAGGTGGATAGGAGCAAGACATGAATAAGGTACAACTGAAATCCAAAATGAGTCCAGATATTACAACACAGATAAAATAAAAACACAGTTTAAACCTCATCAATAAAAATATTAAGAAAAAATTTAAAAAATACGGCACCTATTCAGTAAATATCCCCTTCCTACGCAACTAGTGAGTTGCCAAAAGCCTGCTGGGATTTTATTTTTCAAGGTTTGCCTACTGTAAGAAGGATAACAGCAGAGCAGCCCATCTTCTCGTAGTAGGAAGTGTGGAGTCCAGGAGTAGCCACTGGGAAGGCCTTGTCCCCACTAAATGAATATCTGGAGTTCTCTGATATTGTCAGCAACTATACTTTTTGCTAGAATTCAAAGATATAGTTGTGTTAATGTGTAGAATCAGTATGTAGAGAGATCTTGTAACACCTTTGAGACTAACTGGAAGAAAGAAGTTGGCAGCATGAGCTTTCGTAGACTACTTCCTCAGATGCATATAGTTTTTGCTATTTGGTATAGTTTCATTCATGACTAGACGCATGCATCATTTGTTGATTTAGAACCTTTGAAATTTACACAATGTACAAGTTAGAGCAGTGCTGAAAATAAAGGAGAGTGAATTTCTGAATTCTTTTCCTTGTGCATTTCATGACTTTGGTATGTGACTTGAATGTTAACATGGTTGCGTGAGTTTGCTTCTGATTCATTTAACACTCTCCCATAATGTGTAAGTAGGAATGAAAGGCGGTTGCTTAGCATACTCTGTAATTTACCTAATATTTAAAAATAGAAGTTGTAACAAGTGGAAACTATGATTTTTCCCTCCCAAAACAAGGTGTGTGTGAAACGCTCCCCTTTCCATCCTATGTGAAAGAGCCACAAGGTTGATTCACTCTGCAGTCCTTCCTTCCCATGCTGCCTTCATGTTGTCATAGCAACCATGTAAAAGCAAAATCATTTTGTCTGTAGTAACCCATATTTCCTTTTTTTACTCTCCCTCTCACAGGAGGCTATTCAAAGCAAGACATAAAAAATGCACACCCAGGTTAAGGAAGGGTATGTTTCCTCCCTCTGTGTGGCTGCCTCCTGTGACAAAGGTCCAAAATATACTGCAGAAATAATTCAGTTTGAGACCACTTTAACTGCTCTGGCTCAGTGCTAGGGAATCCTGGGAATTGTAGTTTATTGTGACACCAGAGCTCTCTGATAGAGAATCATAGAGTTGGAAGAGACCACAAGGGTCATCCAGTCCAACCCCCTGCCATGCAGGAACTCCTGATTAAAGCATCCCCGACAGATGGCCATCCAGCCTCTGCTTAAAGACCTCCAAGGAAGGAGACTCTACTACTCTCAGAGGGAGAAATGTGTTCCACTGTCGAACCACCCTTACTGTCAGGAAGTTCCTCCTAATGTTGAAGTGGAATCTCTTTTCCTGGAGCTTGCACCCATTGTTCTGGGTCCTAGTTTCTGGAGCAGCAGAAAACAAACTTCTTCCCTCCTCAATATGACATCCCTTTAAATATTTAAACAAAGCTATCATATCACCTCTCAGCCTTCTCTTCTCCAGGCTAAACATACCCAGTTCCCTAAGTGTCTCCTCCTCATAGGGCTTCATGGTTTCCAGACCCTTCACCATTTTAGTCGCCCTCCTTTGGACACGCTTCAGTTTCTCCACATCCTTTTTGAATTGTGGTGCCCAGAACTGGACACAGGATTGTTCCAGGTGAGGCCTGACCAAAGCAGAATACAATGGCTCTATTACTTCTCTTGATCTAGACACTATACTTCTACTGATGCAGCCTAAAATTGCATTGGTCTTTTTAGCTGCTGCATCGCACTGTTGACTCATGTTCAACTTGTGGTCCACCTGGACTCTTAGATCACTTTCACACGTAGAAATCTCATTCAGCCAGGTGTCCCCCATTGTATATCTGTGCTTTTCGTTTTTCCGCCCTAAGTGCAGTACCTTACATTTCTCCGTGTTGAATTTCATTTTGTTAGCTTTGGCCCAACTTTCTAGTCTGTTCAAGTCATTTTGAATTTTGATCCTGTCCTCTGGGGTATTAGCTACTCCTCCTAATTTGGTGTCGTCTGCAAATTTGATAACTATGCCCCCAATACCGTCATCCAAGTCATTAATAAAGATATTGAATAGCACTGGGCCCAGGACAGAGCCCTGTGGCACCCCACTGGTCACTTCTTTCCAGGTGGAAAAGGAGCCATTGTTGAGCACCCTTTGGGTTCGGCCGGTCAACCAATTACAAATCCATGTAGCGGAGAAGGCTAAATGTCTCATAAAAATACAGTTCCCAGAATTCCCTAGTATTTAGCCAGGGCAATTCAAGCTGTCTCAAACTGGATTATTTCTGCAGTGGGTTTTGGACCACCGTGGCTGGCCTTGGAAATGCATGTGGGATCTCCCTCTTTTTCTGCTAAGCTGTGGCCTCTGTACACTCATGTAGGGACTAAAAGGATCTTATAGCACCTTTGAGACTAAGGGGTTATCCACATGGTCCAAAGGTCCTGGATTCCCACTGGCCTTGCATCATCTAGATCACACACCATCACCACGACCACCAACAATGTTTATTGGTTAGTCCGCTGACCATACCAACAATAAAATACAAAATACAAAAATACATACACAAATAGACACAAATCACTAACCTAAAACTCGTATAAGAATAAAACTTGAATAAATACTCAATTTGATAAGTCAGTAAGTTACAAGATAAAACGGGGGAATGAAGTAACAAATATAAAAATTCAATCAGAGTGTTTAAATAAGCTCATCACCAGAGCAGGGCACCCTGTTTTGTGTGATAAATAGATCTCTCAGGTGTGCAGCTTTTATAATAAATTTTGCAATGCAACGACTAAATGTAAATTTCCCCCCAAAAGGAAATAGGACAATTTAACAGTTGGATCCCAGTAGTCGTTCTATCCCAAAGTGGTTGTATATATAGGGATCTCACCTTAGCATATATGCAACAGTCAAACAGGATATGCACTATGTCCTCTGTGGTTGGTGCACCATAGATACATGTTCTTTCATGGTGGGGTATTTTTTGAAACCGTCCTGTTCTTACCATAGAATTCAGTTACTCAAGTCTAGCTCTGGTGAAAGCTATTCTCTGTCTCTTTGTTAGGTTCACCCTAAGATACTTTTCTAAACCAAATATTGTTTTACTTACCTTACTTACCTGGCATCTAGATCACAGGATGCAGGCCAAAATCCCCTGGGCAGCCTTTATCCTGGGGTAAAATACTCCTGGTTTTCTGTGGAGTTTCTGGGAAACTCTGTGGCAAAACTGGATTCTGCATACAGCTCCTGCTCAAGGCACCCCATTTCTGCATCAGATATGGTGATGGGTGACTTCTTCAGTCAGGGTGATGGATAGCAAGGTAAGGAGCACAAAGCCCCCGCACATGCTCCTTCCCTTGCTGGCCATTGCCTTGACTGAAGAAGCCCCCCGTCACCGCATCTGATACGGAAATGGGGCACCTGGCCCCACCATGTGGATGCAGCCAGGTGCCCCATTTCTTCATTAGACATGGTGACGGGGTGTGTATGTTTCTTCATTTGGGATGAAGGCTGGAAGGCAAGGCACACACGTCTGTCCTGGTCCTGGGTGATGTAGGGATGGGAGTATGAGCCCATCCTTGTGCTGACCCAGGGACCAACCTTAGTAAGCACTGGGGCCAGGATAGCATGGACTGAGCCTGTACTATCCTGGCCCATCTTCTCAAACTCCATCTGAAAGAAAGAAGCTGGGAGCATGAGCTTTTGAAGACTTGAGTGTCCTTCCTCAGGTGCATGGGTGTCCAACCCACACATCTGAGGAAATAGACTCAAGTCTACAATAGCTCATGCTCCCAGCTTCTTCCTTTCAGTTAGTCTTAAAGGTGCTACAAAAGATCCCTTTGCATACTCTTTTTCCAGACTTATACGGCCATGTCTTTGAATTTTGCCATGTAGTGGCAATTGAAGTGCTCTGAAGCTCTTCAATTCAGTGATTCAACACACCATCTGTGGGAGGAGAGAGTGTGCAGACAACATGCGTTTCCCCATCTCTGCCACCTGATACCCTGTAAACAAATGCAATGAGCTTATGGATAGTGAATTCCTGAGCAGTGTGCATCTGATGCCTGCCAGGGAGGGCCTGAGCCCATCTCCTCCCAGAACCCTCAACATACCCTCCTTGTTTTCTTGGTCATGGCTTTGCCTCCCTTTTCTTTGCACTCTCTCTTCTGGATGGCATCTCAAGGTTGCTCTTGTTACTGCTGGGGATCATTTCATAGCATTCAAGAGTTGGGCAATATGACCATATTCTTCCTGTTCGCTGCCTCCTTTCACTGACCTTCCCCAGCTGACAAGGCTAGGCTGCTCAGTTTCTGGTACTGTCTTCTTTTTCCTTGGGTGGTTCATAGCGCTATCTCAGCCTGTAGTTGTGGACTTTCAGAGTAGGAGTGTTTGATCATCCCATAGGGGACGAGTATCTGCTGGAAACCTGGGGTTGGAAAAGGAATAGAAGGAAAATGTGGAAGTCAGTCAGTCAGTGGGAGTAACAGAGCAGAGCTTGCTTGCTGCTCAGACCAGCCAGGCATCATAACCTGGGAGATTTTATAGTGGGCTCTGAGTTTGGCTGGATCCCTAGGAGTCTCCTTTTTTGTACCTTACCATGGGATTAGGATACAGGTGGAATTAATTTTGCAACTCTTTCAGGGCCTGTGTCTTTCCTTATAATTCTGTTTTTGTTTTTTTAATCCAGGCATCAGTCACGCCTCTATGAACAAAAGGAAAAAAGGAGAAAATGCACAACTTAGAACAGTAATTCCCAAAGTTTGGTGCTCCAGATGTTTTGGACTTCATTTCCCAGAGGTCCTAGCCACTTTGGCCTATGTTCAGGAATTTTGGGAAATGAAGTTTAAAACATTTGGCATATCAAAGTTTGGGAACCACTGGCTTAGAAGAAAAAGAAAAGGTGAGGCAGCAGAGCAGGGGAAATAGAGGGAAACACCAGATAATTTATATTGAAGTAGTCAGCTTGTGCTACATGTAAAAATTATCCCATGATTCTTTATACCTCTCTTCTCTGCCTTGATTTTCACATGTTAGCAATGTTACTAGGTAACTGTTTCTGACTTGCGTCTTCCTGAGAGATCTGTGTGTATGTAAAGGTCACTTTCCATTTTAAATAACTGAAGCTAGCCTTTTGGTTGCTTTGGTAGCTCAAGGGTCCTAGAAGAATATATGAGTTGCTTCTTTGTGGGGTGTGCCAGGAGCTGCCAGATGTCCTTGGGGAGGTATTCTTTGGCCACATTGGTTTCTGTGCTTTCCTGGATGTATCTAGCTATAGCTTACTTTTTTTGAGGAAATATGTAAACAGTTCACTATCTCTAGGAATGGATGGTCTGCGTTTGGATTGCATGTGACCCCCCCAAGTTTTTCCAGTCCCTGAATGAGATTTTTCTTCCAAGCAAAAGTGTTTTGAAATACGTTGTCAGGAAAGTATGTATGCAAAAGTCCCAAATTAAAGCTGGAGTAGACTTGTGGTCATCTCCCATTTTTACTTTTAACAAATTTTCTTGTTTTTGAGCCTAATGTGACTTGCAGAGGGCCAAAAGTTGGCTCTCAGAGTCGTCGTTCCTCCCCCAACTTAGAAGCCCAGATAAGGTGGCAGATAGTTTCTTTCTCTCTCTTGTGCATTCATCAACCATTGACTTCTCCTCCCCCCCTTTCATTTTACCCCCAGAGTTTTGTCCTGTACGTTGTACCTTCTTGGAAACACTGCTCATGGTACTGAGCCCCACTGAGGCATTCCGGGATGGCAGCTAGCTGATGGATGGCTGAGGATGACCTTGACTGACAGACTGCGTGAGAAGATATCAAGGGCGTTCTACAACCACGGGTTGCTCTGTGCTTCCTACCCCATCCTCATCATTCTCTTCACGGGCGTCTGTGTCTTGGCCTGCTGGTAAGGGCTCTCTTTCAGGATACCTGTTGGTGGTACCTGGCTTGTATTGATGCTAGAGGGATGTAAATCTTTGTAAACTTTGTTCTCAAAAATGGTGCAGTTTTCAAACACTATTCACAGATCAGAAATTGTTGTGTGCCTTCAAGTCACTTCTGACTTACAGCAACACTGTCATTTTTTTTGGGGGGGCAATATTTTTTTCAGAGATGGTTTGCTTTTGCTTTCCTCTTGAGGCTGAGAGTATGTGCCCAATGTCACCCAGTGGGTTTCTGTGGCTGAGCAGGGATTTGAACCCTGGTCTCCAGAGTCCTAGTCCAACACTTGAACCACTACATGCTGCTAACTCCCAAATGGTATTTTCTGCATGGGAGGCTTACCATCCAGGATTTCTCATTCATCTAAGTAAGATTTTCTTTGTCAGGGTTTCCAGACATTTGGGAAATCCCTTCTGTCTCATTCCAGAACTGGTTATAGTTCCAGACCCTTCCTAGGGTTCTTTCAGTGCCTAAACTGACACACATTATTGCAGTAGTGTGAACTTTGTTGGAGGTGATGAAGCAGGTGATACACAGCAAAGAAACATTTCAGATCTTCTGTTGATGGATTCCAGCATCCCCTCACAGCCAATGATGGAATTGGGCCTTTGGCTAGCAATCAAATCAGATCTCCATCACTGGATAGATTGGGAACCCTTGGACTGAGGGGCACCACCTTCAGGTGAAGCTGTTGGCAAGATGGGCTCCCAAGGGTTATGTAGTAAAGAAGCAAACAAAGAAAAACAAAATACTCAAACATGATTAATCTTCCCACCCCCAGTTAGCTATCAGAACTGTACAAGCTGATTAACAACAGAGAAAAATTCATGCTTCTAGTCTGTTCGCAGCCTTCGTATCTTTCCCCAGTCTCAAATGGCAAAGTGAATGCAAAAAAGTATCTGGCAAAGTGACTGACCCAAGCTTACTCTTTCATGCCACTGGACAAGCTGCTAACATTTGGCTATGATGATAACAAGGGCTCTAAAATCCGATCTGCTTCATGGCAGTGGGCCAACTCACTATGCCTTCTTTGTCTATGAGTCAAATATTATTGGATATTCTTTCCATCCCTTTTTTGGTGCTGGGTGCATTGTTGTGTTTACTGTTTCATTTTTTAAAGGGTTAAAAATATTGACATACTCCAGCCTTATGGGGTCTGTGCAGGTTGTGAAAAGACTCTCCCCCTCTGCTGAGTTCTTTCGGGTTAAGAGAGATAGCAGGACAACCTGATTATTGTGTGTGAATCATAGAATGATAGACTTGGAAAAGACCTCTCGGGCCATCAGATCCAACCTCCCACTCAGTACAGGATCACCAGCTAGCTAGGGCATCCCCAGCAGAGAGTTGTCCAGGCCCTTTTTGTTTTTTATAAGGAGACCTCACCACCTCTTCAGGCAGTTTGGTTCCATTGCCAAACTGCTATCACTGTCAAGTTCTGTCTAATGTTCAGTCGAAATCTACCTTCCCGTAACTTAAAACTATTAGACCTGGTTCTGTCTTCGGAGGCAGCAGAGAACAAGCCTGCCCCCTCCTTTTTGTGTCAGCCCTTAAAGTATTTAAAGAGTGTGATCTTGTCACCTCCAGTCTTTTCTTCACCAAGCTGAACATGCCCAGCTCCTTTTACCTCTCCTTATAGGTTTTATTCTCCATATCTCTTATCATTCTTATCATGTCCTTCTCTGAATTCGTTCCAACAAATTCTTAAAATGAGGCACCCAGAACTAAACACAGTACTCCAGATGAGGCCTGACCAGCCCAGATGATGATGATGATGATGATTATTATTATTATTTTCAATTGGTTACATTTGTAATTTTATCTATTTCAGATTTAATATTGTTTTAAAGGGGGGAGGGATTGTTTTTGGGACTGTATGTGATTTTAAAATTTGTTAGCCGCCTTGATTGGGTTTCCAAATAGGCGGGGTATAAATAAATTTTATTATTTATTATTATTACTTCTCTTGACTTGGAAACTATGCTTCTATTAATGCAAATGAAGATAGCATTCGCTGCCTTTATTGCATCATCACACTGTTTGCTCATGTTTAGTTTATGATCAACAATAATCCTAAGGTCCTTTTCACATGTAGTACTGTTAAGTCATGTATATCTCTCCTATGTCCATTTCCTATATCTGTCCTATATCTGTGCATTTGGTTTTTGTGTCTTAAATGTAGAATTTTGTGTTTGTCTCTTTTGAATTTCATTTTACTAATTTCAGCCCAGTTTTCAAGTTTATCAAAGTCCTTTTAAATTCTATTACTATCTTCCAGTGTGTCAACTACCTCTCCCAGTTTTGCATCATTTGCAAATGTGGTAGTGATTCTCTCCACCTCATTATCTAAATAATTGGCAAAAATATTGAAGAACATTGGCCCCAAGACAGAACCCAACAACACTCCACTTGAAACCTCCCTCCAATTTGAAACACAGCCACTGACATCTCTTTGAGTATGGTTTTCCAACCAATTATGGATCCATCTGATGATGTTTTCATCTGTTGTTAGTTTTCCTATATTTAGTCAGTTTGCTAATCAAAACATCATGAGGGTTATAAAATACTATGTTGAAATCCAGATAAATGACATCCGCAGTGTTCCCTCCATCTACTAAACTAGTGGCCTGGTCAAAGAAAGATATCAGGTTAGTTAGACAGAATTAGTTGGCTCCTACTAATCATTGCATTGTCTTCAGGATACCTGCAACAGACAAACTCCTGTATAATCTGTTATAATATTTTTCCTGCTGTTGAGATCAGGGTGACTTTTTGCCATTTTTGAAGAGAGGAATGTTTACTTGTCTCCAGTCCTCTGGCACCTCACCTGTTCTCCATGATTTCTCAAAAATGATGGCAAATAGTTCTGTGATACCTCAGCAAGTTCCTTCAATACTCAGATGCAGTTCATCTGGCCCTGCAGATTTGAACTCATGTAAGTTAACTGGCTGATTCCTGACTCTCTCCTTATCAATCTTGTGTGTCTTCAAGGGTGGCATCCATGGAAATGGATATTGACTCTCTTATAAATTTTCTGCTGTCCCCGATCTACTTGCAGATCTCTCCTGCATTCTGATCCATTTCTTCCTGTTGTGTAATAAAAACTTTCCTTTGTGGTTTACTAGGAAGCTGCCACCTCCATCAGGGTCAGTCTGGAAAGCATTTCAAGCCTTTAGCAGTGGCTGAGGACATGGCATCTAGAAGCGCTTGGGGAGATGATCTATTCTTCTTACACTTGCTTAAATTACTCATTAATTCTGGAGGCACTCAGAGAGCAGGGTCTCACTCAGAAATGAAAGGCAAATTGACAGATGGCAATAGGATTATTCAATAGGATCTAATCATACAAGGACAGTCAACATTTTTGAATTTCTAGTTGAACAACCTCCAGAGAGGGTGGATGCCAGTCCCCATAATCACCAGATAGGATCAATTGGCATACAATGGGGTGTGATTGGAGTTATAATCTGTCATGTTTGGAGGTTGCCTGGTTGGGGAAAGCTGCACCAAACTAAGCCCTTTCAACTTCAAAAACTAAGATTGGGTGGTTTGTAACTTTCGCTTGTGTTAGCAATCGTTTTGAAATATGCAGAATTTGTAGGCTGGCACGTCTGGCATAAAATAAAGAAGGGACTATAGGCTTTTTTTCAGTACTGTTTTTTCAGTAACTGGTTGCTTTGTAAGCTCTGAAGCTGTGAAGGATGTATTCTTACCCTTATTTTCAGAGGAAGAAATGCATTCTTCTGTTTAAACCTTTTCCATGTTCTGATTGTCGTCTTTAATTGTGGAGCATATTTGTAGTTGTGCGTGTGGCCATGAGTGAGTGAGAAACAACAGCATCAGCATTTGGTGTGAATGTGACACAGTATTAGAAATAAACAGAACAGTGACCTTTCTGTCAGCCTTGGCAGTATGAGAAAATGCCCTGGACCCTTTCGCATGGAAAACCACTGCAGGGTAACAGGCATGGAGGAGAATACATAGGTGCAGGCAGAATAAATTTTCTTTAAATGGAAAATCTCTTTTCCCAAATGGCTTCCCCTGCCATTGGGCTCTGAAGGGATTGTTCCAGTGGAAGGAATTTGCAGAGAATGAGGCGGGGAAGAGTGACATTGAGCTCTGTGTACTCTCTAGGTTAATAAAATGCAGGTCCCAGTCACCTAAGGCTGTTTGCTTTTTATATTCTGCTCTGGTAAAGTCCTGGGAAAATTGTTCTTGTTGTATTTGTCCAGATTTATCCCAGGTCAAGAAGGGCTGGAAACTGACAGGCAAGTACAGGTGAAAAGTTGGACTGTAAGGGTGGCTCAGCAGTGGACAGACCTTAAAGCTGGATCTCTTTCTTTGGAGACTTAAGCAGAGCTCTCTTTTTTGTAATATTTATTTTTAAAAATTATTATTATAAGTAAACAACTATATACAAAACATGTCACAACTATAAAACAAAATAAAACCATTCATCTCACAACTTTGAATTATGTTGCAAGTCTCCTTCTTGGGTTCTGTTCAATGAAAGTGGTCATTTTAAAGTCCAGTGCTGTCTTTGTTTAGTTTTAGTCCAGAATGTCTGACCAAAGGTTCAGATGAGATGAAGGTTGTCTTCTCTTGTTTCTGGTTTTGTTTACAAAGTCAATGAGTGGGAACCATTTGTCTATTAAAGAACTTGATTTTGGTCTTCCTGCATAACTTGCAATTGTGTCAGACAGTTTTTCAAGTAACCACAGGTCCCATACCTTTTTCCACCACATATCGAAAGATACCTCCCCTGTTTTCCAGCATCTGGCAATTTCTACATGGGCTGCTGTAATGAAGAAACCTATGAGGTTTTTATGTTTCAAATTTGAGTTTGTGTCTACATATGTTGATAAGAAAAGCATTTCTGGACATAACTTTACTTCTTGGTTGGTAATCAATGAAATTTGTTCAAGTACCAATTGCCAAAATGTGTTTATTTTTAGAGCAGTCTAGCCACATGTGTAGAAATGTGCCATTATCATTACAACCACACCAACATTTGGAGGAAACATTTTTAACCATTCTGGCTTTAAGCAGAGTTCTTACTAACAAAAGCTTTTGCCACTTTTTAAAGAGACCAGTCTTTTAAATTATCCTTGGAGATTCTTTTTTTTCTCCTATGGGAAGCCTCTCTTCTGGCATCTGTCAGGGTATGTTTTAGGTTCAGGATTTCTACTCTTAGGTGTAGGTAGAAGGATTCTTTGGGGAATCATGTGGTTTTATTTATTTATTTATTGAATTTATATCCTGCCTGTCTCCCAAAGTGGGATTCAGGGTGGCTTACAATAATTTTTTAAAGGTGCAGTAAAACATTAATATACAAAAGTTAAAAAGAATGTAAATATCAGTATTATTAAAAACATGATTAAAGATAGCTTAAAACGTATTTAAAACATAAGATTTTACACACACACACACACACACACACACACTACTGCTCCATAATTAATATTCAAAGCCTTGTCTGAATAATAAATCTTCACTTGTTGGCAGAAAGAGAGCAGGGAGGGGGCAACTAGACCTCCCGCAGAAGGGAGTTCCACAACCTGGGAGCAGCCATGGAGAAGGCTCGCTCTTGAGTCCTCACCAAACACACCTGCGAAGGTGGTGGGATTGAGAGCAAGCCCCTCTGCAGATCTTAGAGCTCAGCCTGGCTTATATAAGAAGAAATGGTCTTTCAGATACTCTGCACCCAAGGGCAAATCCAGCACTTTGAATTCTGCCCAGAAATGAATGATAGCCAGTGTAGCTGTTTTAACAAGGGAGTCATATGATCCCTGTACCCAGCCCCGGTCAACGGCCTGGCTGCAGGATTTTGAACCTGCTGAAGTTTCTGAATAGTTTCCAAGGGCAGCTTTGCATACAGTGTGTTACAGTAGTCCAGATGTGATGTAATCAAAGCATGTGTCACTGTAGCCATAGCTTGGTCTTCCTTTTTTGGTTAAAGAAGGGCCTCTTTTCTGCCTTGTAGCTATCCATTGCTGAAACTCCCGTTACCTGGCACTGGACCTGTGGAATATACTACACCTGCAAAGGATTACTTACAGCCTCCAGCCTACTCAGCGCACCAGCAAGGGGAGCCAAACGAAAGGCCTGACTGGGTATGGTTTCTGCAACACTTGGGATCAGCATGGGGATGATTGGGATCTTGCTTGGCTCAGCTCAATTGTGGTAGCAGGAGAGGATGTGGAAACAATTTTTATCTCTTTATCTGTATTACCTAGCATTAACAATTTCAGAATAGCCCTTTTGTTTCTTCTTCCTCCCCTTTTCCTGCTTTTGCTCACAATATTTTTTGATGTTTGTAACAGTTTTCCCTGCTCTATCTCCATCCTTCCCTCCCTCACCTTCAGATCCCTTCTTAAAACCCAACCTGTAACCTTTACAACTGTCTCCTCTCTCTTTGTTAGCTTTTAGCCCTCCCCTCTCCTTGCCTCACTACTTCTTTAAAATAAGGTGTATATTCCTGAATATTTAGCTAAGTTAAAGGAAGTGCTGTTGAGCAACCTCTACCAAGAAGGATCACAATAAAAAAGGAAGCTGACTTATCCGAGTTCAGGCTCAGTTATCTGTCTAGCCCAAGATTGTCTGCTCAGACTCTCCAGGGTCTTTGTTGGTCCTGCTACTTCAGTTCTTTTTAAATCAGAGGTGAGCACAGTGTGTCCATAACTCACTTGTGTAGTCTCCAAGACCCATCCCAGTCTCCCATTAAAAAAATCCTAGGAGTCTGATTTTTGGGCACAGTTTGTCTGAAAACTACACCAATCTCCTCCAAACGCATGAAAATGTACCACAACACCTTCCAGCACTCCCAGTACCTCATTTTTTGTAATATGATAGCCAAAATGGTGACTGGAAGTGACTTGATGTCACATCTTCTCTCTGTGTTCACTGGAAAAAGGTTTTCAGGGGTTGTGTCAAAGGGTGTGGCCCATGAGGATGGAGTGTGGGGTCTTATTTGGCTCCTGACCTCCTCACCGTTACTCATCCCCTCTTTAAAAAGAGTTGCCAGAGTTGAACTTGGGATCTTATTTGTGTAAATTGCGTGCTTTATTAACAAGTTACTCTCTATCCCTTGTAGCAAAAGAAAAAAAAATCACAGTGAGGCAAGGAGAAAGTTTTAAATTAATTAACATAGTATATAAAGAGCCTGGAGGACATGACCCTGTCTGCTGCCAAAAAGTCCTGTTGTGTGCATTATGATTTTGGTTTCCCAATATTAGCATGTTTCCTTGTCCCCTACTCTGTTTCTCCCTTCCAGTACACTGGCGCTCCTGTGGCCTACATCCAGCAAGTCCTGGTAAAAGCCACCGTCTCTCCCTGGCCTACAACATTCCTGGCTGTTGATGTGTTTCGGTCACCGCTTTCCCGGGTCTTTCAACTAGTGGAGGAAATCAGAAATCATGCCCTGCGAGACGGGTAGGTGGCCTTCAGTGAGAGGCAAAGACTGCTTGCTTGTGTTTACCTTGACATTTGGTACTCCCCATAGGATTGCAAAATTGCACTTTTATTGAGAAACAGAATTGTACCTTTACCTGTGAGGGACTCGGCAAAATCCTTGAGGTCTAGCAAATTCCTCACTTGCCTCGAAGACAATTTCATTGTTCAAAAGGTGGAAGAGGCAACGAGGGAGTCAGCTATTTTGGATCTGATCCTAACTAACAGGGAAGACCTAGTTAATGGGGTGCAAGTGGTTGGATCCTTAGGCGGGAGTGATCATGTCCTCCTGGAGTTTATTATACAGTGGAAAGGAGAAGCCAGGCATAGTCAGACACGCATTCTAGACTTTAGGAAAGCTGATTTTACTAAACTTAGAGAAATACTGGGGGTGATCCCATGGACAGGAATACTAAAAGAGAAGGGAGTTCAAGACGGATGGGAGTTTCTCAAAAGGGAGATACTGAAGGCACAATTTCAAACCGTGCCAATGAGGAGGAAGAATGGGAGGTGTCTCAAGAAACCAGGATGGATGACTAAGGAACTTGCAACTGAACTATGTTTTAAACGGAACATGTATAAGAAATGGAAAAATGGGGAAATCACCAAAGAGGAATTCAAACAAATAGCTAGCACGTGTAGGGTTAAAGTCAGAAAAGCTAAAGCGCAGAATGAAATCAGGCTTGCTGGAGCGGTTAAGAACAATAAAAAGGGCTTTTGGGGGTATGTCAGTAGCAAAAGGAAAAAGAAGGAAATGGTAGGGCCACTGTGTGGAGAAGATGGCAAAAAGTTAACAGGGGACAGAGAAAAGGCAGAATTACTCAACACCTTCTTTGCTTCAGTCTTCTCAGAAAAGGCAAAGGGTGCTCAACTTGAGGATAATGCAGCAGAGGACAGAATAGGAGAATTTCATCACAGAATAAGTAAAGAGATAGTACAGAAACATCTGGTTAATCTAGATGAATATAAGTCTCCAGGACCAGATGAACTACATCCAAGGGTATTAAAAGAACTGGCAAATGTAATATCGGAACCATTGGCAATAATCTTTGAGAATTCCTGGAAAACAGGAGAGGTCCCAGCGGACTGGAGGAGGGCAAATGTTGTCCCCATCTTCAAAAAGGGGAAAAAAGAGGATCCCAACAATTATCGTCCAGTTAGTCTGACATCAATACCCGGAAGGATTCTGGAGCAGATCATTAAACAGAGAGTCTGTGAACATCTGGAAGATAATTTCATAATCACAAAAAGTCAACATGGGTTTCAGAGAAACAGGTCATGCCAGACAAATCTGATCTCTTTTTTTGATAAAATTACCAGTTTGGTAGATGAAGGGAATGCTGTGGATATAGTATATCTTGATTTCAGTAAGGCCTTTGACAAGGTTCCCCATGACATTCTTGCAAGCAAGTTGGTAAAATGTGGGCTAGACAAAGTAACTGTTACATGGATTTGTAATTGGTTATCTGGTCGAACACAAAGGGTGCTCAACAATGGCTCCTTTTCAACCTGGAAAGAAGTGACCAGTGGGGTGCCACAGGGCTCTGTCCTGGGCCCAGTGCTATTCAATATCTTTATTAATGACTTGGATGACGGTATTGGGGGCATAGTTATCAAATTTGCAGACGACACCAAATTAGGAGGAGTAGCTAATACCCCAGAGGACAGGATCAAAATTCAAAATGACTTGAACAGACTAGAAAGTTGGGCCAAAGCTAACAAAATGAAATTCAACACAGAGAAATGTAAGGTACTGCACTTAGGGCGGAAAAACAAAAAGTACAGATATACGATGGGGGACACTTGGCTGAATGAGACTATGTGTGAAAGGGATCTAGGAATCCAGGTGGACCACAAGTTCAACATGAGTCAACAGTGCGATGCAGCAGCTAAAAAGGCCAATGCAATTTTAGGCTGCATCAGTAGAAGTATAGTGTCTAGATCAAGAGAAGTAATAGTGCCACTATATTCTGCTTTGGTCCGGCCTCACCTGGAATACTGTGTCCAGTTCTGGGCACCACAATTCAAAAAGGATGTGGAGAAACTGGAGCGTGTCCAAAGGAGGGCAACTAAAATGGTGAAGGGTCTGGAAAGCAAGCCCTATGAGGAACGACTTAGGGAGCTGGGGATGTTTAGCCTGGAGAAGAGAAGGCTGAGAGGTGATATGATAGCCGTGTTTAAATATTTGAAGGGATGTCATATCGAGGAGGGAACAAGCTTGTTTTCTGCTGCTCCAGAAACTAGGACCCAGAACAATGGGTGCAAGCTCCAGGAAAAGAGATTCCACCTCAACATTAGGAGGAACTTCCTGACAGTAAGGGCGGTTCGACAGTGGAACACACTCCCTCGGAGAGTAGTGGAGTCTCCTTCCTTGGAGGTCTTTAAGCAGAGGCTGGATGGCCATCTGTCGGGGATGCTTTGATTGGGAGTTCCTGCATGGCAGGGGGTTGGACTGGATGGCCCTTGTGGTCTCTTCCAACTCTATGATTCTATGATTCTATGATTCTATGACTTCAGCAGGCTAGTCGAAAATGGAGTGTCAGGTAGAGAATTCAGCATCTGATTTCTAATTTCTGGTTCTGTTAATTAATTGATCTAACGTTTTTCTGAATTACCCCTCTGCTCAGAGAGTGTTCATGGCAGTCTGTTAACCATAAAATAATAAATATCATGTACACAAAATAGAATTGATAATACAGTGGCCTTTATTGTTAGTCTAACCTACTGGGTTTACAGGAATGTTGATTTACCAATCAGTGGGTCTTCTCTATAGGAAACTATAGGATTAATGGGCTGTTGGACTAAACCCTACTGTTAATATAATGTAGAATATACACATTGGATCATGTAATTTACATAAGTGTTGACTAATCCACTTCCCATTAATTAGTAGGGTTATTCTAGTTGGGACTAACAACTGGATTTAGGTCACTCATTGCAATAACACAGGGAATCCTCCAAAATCAAGGGTTTAGGACAGGGGTAGGCAACCTTTCCCCTTTAAGGGCCGAGGTACTTCAGCTCCCAGAAGCCTCAGCCATGTTGGCCAATAGTCCCATGTTGGCCAATAGCTCCTGGGATTCTGGGAGCTGAAGTCCCTCGGCCCTTAAAGGGGAAAGGTTGCCTACCCCTGGTTTAGGAGGATGCTTTTAGTTTCACTTTTGTTTTTGTGGAGAACTTCCGTTGGTCAGAGGGCATTGGTCACCTCCATTCACCCCGTTGCCTAATAGACTCCCTGGCCGAGCTGACACAACTGATCTCGGAGCTGGTGCTGGAGACTCCCAGGCTCCTTGTTCTGGGAGACTTCAGCATCCCCCTCGAGACCAGCTCTTCAAATCTCATAGGTGCAGCTTGGGAGTTCATGTCTGCCATGACTACCATGGGCCTGTTCCAGATAGTCTCTGGGCCTACGCATTGTGCAGGACATATCCTTGATGCGGTCTTTTGCACAGAACAGGAACTTGCATGGGCGGAAGTGTCTTCCACTTCCACCCTGTCATGGACGGATCATTTCCTGGTCAAGGTTGGACTGAAGGCCACTACCCATAACCCCCTGTGGGGTGGTGGACCTATTAGAATGGTCTGCCCTCAAAGGCTGATGGAACCCAAAAGGTTCCAAGAAGCCCTAGAGAGTTCTATGGGTGGCAACAACGGTGACTCTGTCGAAGCCTTGATGACTACCTGGAATAATGATCTCACCAAGGCTATTGACACAATCGCTCCCAAGCGTCCTTGCCAGCCTGCCCCAAATCGTAATCCTTGGTACACTGAAGATCTTAGAAGGATGAAGTGGGCTGGACAACGATTAGAGCACCGCTGGCGAAAAACTCGGCGTTTATCTGACAAGACACGTCATAGAACTTTTCTTAAAGCCTATCGAGTGGCAATAGTTGCAGCAAATAAATCTTTCTACTCTACATCTATTGCGTCTGTGAATTCTCGTCCGGCAGAGCTCTTCAGGGTGGTTAGGAAGTTAACCCAAATTCCTTCCACCCTGAATCCTCTTTTACAACCTACGAGAGCCTGCTGTGACGCTTTTAATAAATACTTTGCAGATAAAATCTCTCAGATAAGGGCCGACTTAGACGCCGGCATTAGTACAGAAACAATAAGAGAGGTGTCCAGTGGCTCCGTTAATGAGGTTATTTTGGATCAATTTCAGTCCATGAGTACCAATGACGTAGACAAACTGCTTGGCAAGATAAAAAAGACCACTTGCCCTCTCGATCCCTGCCCGTCCTGGCTGGCCATCCAGGGAGGTGAGGCAACTATAAATCTGTTAAAATCTATAATTAATGCCTCCTTCAGGGAAGGCTATTTTCCAACTAGTTTAAAACTAGCAGTAGTAACACCTATATTAAAGAAGCCTTCCCTTGACCCCCTGGATAAAAATAACTACCGGCCAGTATCTCTTCTTCCTTTTTTGGGCAAGGTGATCGAGAGGGTGGTTGCAAACCAACTCCAAGCAGTCTTGGATGAAACCGATTATCTTGATCCATTTCAAACTGGCTTCAGATCAGGATACGGAGTGGAGACTGCTCTGCTCTCCTTGGTTGATGATCTTCGTCTGTGCATCGACAGGGGAAGTGTGGCCCTGTTGGTGCTCTTGGACCTCTCAGCGGCCTTTGATACCATAGAACATGATATCCTTCTGGAACACCTGAGAGGGTTAGGAATTGGGGGCTCTGCTTTGCAGTTGCTCCGTTCCTACCTCTCAGGTAGATTCCAGATGGTGATGCTGGGTAACAGCTGCTCTTCTAAAAAAGAGCTGACATCTGGTGTCCCTCAGGGCACCATTCTGTTCCCCATGCTGTTTAACATTTACATGAAGCCGCTGGGTGAGATCATCCGGAGACATGGGGCGGGGTGTTATCAGTACGCTGATGACACCCAAATTTACATCTCTATGTCTCAGACTGTTTCAGTGACCAAGGAGGGCATCTCCCATCTGAATGACTACCTGAGGTCAGTAATAGAATAGATGAGGGAAAATAGACTTAAGCTGAATCCAAACAAAACGGAGGTAGTTGTGATAGGTAACCCTAATCCGGGTATGGAAATAAGTTCGCCAGTCCTGGATGAGGTCACACTTCGCAGTTTGGGGGTGCTCTTGGACTCGTCGCTCCAACTGTCACCTCAGATTGATGCGACGGCTAAGAGTGCCTGTTACCAGCTTCGGCTGATATGCCAGCTGCGACCCTACCTGGAGCCACGGGACCTAGAAATGGTTGTACATGCGCTGGTAACCTCTCATCTCGACTTCTGTAACGCGCTGTACATGGGGCAACCCTTGTGCCACGTTTTAAAGCTTCAACTGGTACAAAATATCGCAGCCAGACTGGTCACAGGTAAATTTAGGTTCGACTGGATAACGCCTATTTTGAAATCTTTACACTGACTACCTGTTAGCTTCCGGGCACAGTACAAGGTATTGCTTATTACCTATAAAGCCCTTCATGGCATGAGTCCAGCTTACTTGAAGGAGTGCCTCCTCCCATATAATCCTTCCCACACACTCAGGTCCTCTGGGAGGAATTTACTACAGTCAATGAAAACTAGACTGGTGGTGACTTCCCAGAGGACCTTTTCAGCTGCCGCTCCTAAAATTTGGAATGACCTGCCGGTGGAGACTCACCAGATTACATCCATTGACGTTTTTATAAAAGCGATAAAAACGATTCTCTTCCAGCAGGCCTTCCCAGACAATGATCTGTCCTGATCTGAACTAACTGCCCATTTGATCTAGCTCCCCTAGACATTGCCACTGTTATTGAAGGGAGGGTGGGTCGAAGGGGTGGGGAGATCGGGATTATTTTCTTATTATTATTTCTGTAATTGTTTTAATCTTTGCTGTTACCCACCTCGATCCTCAACAGGGAGAGGCGGGATACAAATAAATATTATTATTATCATCATCAGCGTCATCATCATCCCATCTTTTGTGTCAGATTGCGAGACTTTGTGTTGTCTTAACACAAGAAAAGTTTTGTGCTGCCTTTTCCCATTTGGGTACAAAAAGTCAGAGGTTTTTTTGTGCAGATGTTAATGCCTACATACAGTTTTGGCATTGACAAGAGGAACTTATGTATATATTTTTCAAATGTACAGTTTTTTTCAGTTCTTTGTATTTTTATGTAAACATGATTAAGGGCACATTTTAGTTCTTTGAGACACACTGCAGACTTCAGAAATGTAAAGATTTTGGAGGCTTCATGCACACTGTCTTGCAGTGAGTCTCAGGAGATCCAAGATAGATCCTTTTACCATTCTGGGTAGCAGGAAAGCAGGTTGGGTTAGTGCTAATGAGCATATTGGTCTGCATTGAAGTGCTGCATCAGAGAGCAAAAAACAAAAATCCACTACCAGCTTTTAAATCAGAGCTCTGATAGAATTGGTTTTGTTCTGTCTCCTTTTCCTGCCCTTAGTCCTGCTTACACAGAACTACTTAGATGCACATTATCTTATCTGTGGTGAGTCCATGCGTCTCTGGCTGATGCTAAATTCTGGCTGAGAAGGGACACCATCAGGATGTGAAGTTCATTTTATGAAAGAAGAGGGGGACAATCTTGCTCTTTAGAGAACTTGACAGGAGTTTTTTGAAAACACATTCCACACATGGCTGCCAGTCCAGTGACTGGGAGAGATTAACAAAGGGATTGGCTGGCATTTGTCCATTTGTACTCATGCTGCAAATCTTGGTTTCTTTCCAGCTCCAGTGTTAAAAGTTTGGAAGAAATCTGCCTCCAGGTAACAGACCTCCTGCCCAATTTAAAGAAGCTTCAAGGCCTGCTTCCTGAGCATGGCTGCCTCCTGCTGTCCCCGGGGAACTTCTGGCAGAATGACCAGGAGCATTTTAGGGCTGACCCCGATATCATTAAAACTATCCACCAGTATGAACCAAAGACATTACAGACCTCGGCTACCCCGAAAGGTAGGAACCCTTGAATGGCAGGCTTGGGTTGTTTTGTTTGGCTTCCATCTAGTTTCCACCTCTCATTTCCATCCTGTCGATATAAATCAGGGGTAAGCAACTGCAGGGGGATCAAGGACAAATTCCTCTTCCAGACCCCTGCTTCCATGCTGTTCCCCTCACAGCACCTCCTCATTGACATCTTTAGTCTCTCTCAAAATGGCAACTGGAAGTGGTGATGTCACTTCCTTGTACCATTGTACTGCAGATGAAAGCAGAAGTATGGCGAAGTGGAGGATTTTTGGTGCAGGGTTGTTTGGATAGAATGGATGTGCATGTTGTTGCATTTTTGCACATTTTGGGGATTTTCTGCATGGTTTTCAGGCAAAAAATGCCAAAAACTTTGACAATTTAAAAGGCTTGAGCAACTGGCAGATGGTTTCAGGGGCTCCAGAACTAAGATTGCAGGCCACACTTTCCTCACTCCTGGTGTAAATAAATCTTAAGCAGAATTGACCAAAGCAAATAGATAAGTTGCCTTCCTGGCCTTGTCACTTTTCAAAGCATGGTTCTCCTCTTTCCTCAGATCTGCTCTTTGGAGTTCCAGGGAAGTACAGTGGGGTGAACCTGTACAACCGGAAGCGAGTGGTCACCTACACCATCACCCTGGTTCTCCAGCGTTATGATTCCAGGTAGGACCTGGCAGGATGACATGAGGATTCATTGCCTAGGTTCATGGCAAATGTGACTACCACAAAGAAGTCCCTTATTCCTTTGTGAAGACTTTCATGGCTAGTATCCACAGTTTTTTGTGGATTTTTGGGGCTGTGTGGCCATGTTCTAGAAGAGTTTCTTTCTGACATTTCGCCAGCATCTGTGGCTGGCATCTTCAGAGAATGCTGGAATGGAAGAGAGTGGGTATATATATACTGTGAGACCCTGGGTAGGGAGGAGTGATTCCCAGGTAAACTGTGTATTGTTCTGTTGTTGATGGCAGGGCTTCGGGGTAGGAGGATATGCAAACGAGGATTATTGTCTGCTAATTGGTGATCATTGTCTGCTGGGAAAGCCCCTGACCCTGGGTGGTTTCCCATTTGCATTTGCTGAGTGCTGATTTTCCTATTTTGCAGAACTGGTAGCCAGAAATAGTGCAAATTGAGTCCACTTTGACTGCCCTGACTCACTGCTGGGGAATCATGGGAACTGTAGTTTATTGTGGCACCAGATGTCTCTGACAGAGAAGGCTCAATGTCTCAAAAAAAATAAAAAAATAAATAAATGCAATTCCCTTGATTCCCTAGCATTGAGCCAGGGCAGTTAAAGTGGACTCAATTTGCACTATTTCTAGCAGTCTGCAAAGGGTTTTTGCTTACTTAAGGGTTTCTTCTTTCCTGTTGAAGTTGTCCAAGTGTTTGTGGAAGCCATCAAAATCTACAAACACTTGGACAACTTCAACAGGAAAGAAGAAACTCTTAAAGTAAACAAAGTTTGGCTACCAGTCATGCAAAATAGGAAAATGAGTCCCATTCTGGGGAAAAGGTGGTATAGAAATATATATAATAGTAATAACCCTCAGCTTCTGGGACAGGCCTCCTTAGAAGCCTCTCTGGCATTAGTAATGACCTGTTGAAGTCACTGAGACCTTTTTGTGGAAAGGCCTATATTAGAGAAGGGAGTCTGGTGCTAACATGAGCCTTCTTTCTTCTTTTGTAACAGGTTCCTCTCCAGCCTCCGCTCCCGCCTCAAGATGCTATACCCCAGCCCTAACTGCACCCTGCGGGAGGAGCACATCATCCACGTCCATTTCAAGGAGGAGATTGGCATTGCTGAGCTGATCCCCCTTGTCACCACCTACATCATCCTCTTTGCTTACATCTATTTCTCCACACGTAAGTTTGAGGGGTTTAAGGAGGCCTCTCCTTCTCCTTTGAAGCAGGCTGGAGGAGGAGGAGAAGGAGACTCTTTCCCATGGCTTATCTGAGCAGACAAACTTAGCTGAAAATAGGGTTAAAAATCCTTGTATTTCAGAGACCATCCTTATTTAATAGCTGAGCCAGTGTTTGGTCTTTTTGGGCTCAGTTACATTCTTCATTGTCTTGCATCCTTTGGGGTGATATACTGTACAAAAACAGCTTTGAGTGAGTGTCATCCTAGGTAAGGCCAGTGTGCTTAGGCATGCAGGCAGATTTACACCTTTCTGCCCTTCAAGCTGCAGAGAGCCCTTGGTTGTCTTTTCCCTTTATCTGAGGAGCTGATATGTGAGTTCTGCCTCTGTGTCTTCTGACATCATCCAATGTTCTTTCCCTCAGGCAAGATTGACATGGTGAAATCAAAATGGGGCCTGGCTTTGGCTGCAGTCGTGACGGTTCTTAGCTCTCTCCTCATGTCTGTTGGTCTGTGCACTCTCTTCGGCCTAACGCCTACACTCAACGGAGGGTAAGTATCTAAGCACAGATTAACTGGTGTGAGGAATGTTAGGATGGGCCCAAAGAACTGACAATTCAAAGATTCAAGGAGGCAGTCATTACCTCTGACATTACTCCTAACACCCTCATCAGTCCTGGTACCTTCTCCTTTGGTGCTGCTTCTCTTACCACTGATAACCTCTAGTTTAGACAAAGGAAAACCAGGTTTGGAGATGCTGCATTTCTCATACCGTAAAAACATGACTATCTGGCTAAGGTGTCAATCAGGGTCTACTTTCTTTTTGCAGTTACCTCTGCAAAGTTTGGATTCCATTCCAGTAAAAAGTGAACCTAATAGTTTCTTGAGGGGTGCCATATTTTCTTTGCTTTAAAAAGGAACAACTTTTCAACCCACATGGTTGGGGAGATTAGCTTAAGTAATAACCACATTCTGGAAAGGAAGCAGACCCATCTGATTTAACACCTGTGCTGCCTGCCTCATATAAAGCTATGGGGAGAAGGGAAGAGAAGCCCCTTTCCAAGAATTGGGGGGCTGGGTGGAATGCAGAATATCTCCCAAAGAGCCTTGAGATATGTTTAGTCCTTTCTCTTCCCTGCTATCTGTCTGCCTTTTGTCAGACCCTTGCACCTTGGCCATCTTATGTAAACAGCCAACACAGTTATGTAAACATGGAAGGGCCTTGCCACTCCACATGGCCTTCATTTTGTAACAACACAACACAGGCTGTCTGGGGGACAAGGCCTGGGCTTCCCTCAGCTGGATGGTCATTGACTGGCAGCACTGAGGCCACCTTGGATCCCTACCATGTTGACTGAGAGCCCAGCTACCTTATTTGATCTTTTGTTAGCTTGCAAGACATTGGCATCTGAAATATGTTTTGACAGATGTCTTTATTCATAGTGAAATATATTGATTTCCTTCCTAAGTGTTTTATTTTACAATAAAAAAAACTATCTTGGCCTGGAAATCTTGTTTTATTGGATTTATGGAAACAATCTCAACATGTGAGTTGCTTTACCCACTATGGTCAGGCAAGTACCTTTTCTGTCTTTGCCTCTTCACAATAACAACCTGTTCCTGACCAGAGTTTCTAAGGTTTGTCTCTGTGTTTATTTTCATTTTCTTTTTAGGGAGATTTTCCCTTACCTAGTGGTTGTAATTGGCCTAGAGAATGTGTTGGTTCTCACCAAATCTGTCGTTTCCACACCAGTTGACCTGGAAGTGAAGTTGCGGATTGCGCAAGGTATGTGCAATTCAGGGTGGAACAAAGATGGTGAGTGTGCCAAGCCATTGATTCTAGCCCAGTGTAGGCAACTGTGGGGGGCTAAGGAGTTGCATCAGCTGCCCAGGTAATATTGGAGGACTGCATCCTCCCCAGGAAAGTTTTGAACCCCCCCCCCCCCCCCGTGGTCCCTAAAAGGCATGGAGGCAATTTTGCCTTTTTCCTCCCTCTGCTTTCACTGTTAGGCCCAAGAAAAACCTTTCTTCCCAGGAGAAAGTGTCCTGTCAGTCAATTTCTGGTTCACTTCCTGTGACTCAGAGACCCAAAAAATGTGATAAGATGCCCCCAAGAGCATTTGGGAGCATTTGCCCCCCCCCCCCATCCCAGTTTTGAAGAACAGTGGCACACTCTAGCCACCTTTAATGGAACTCACCTGCTTTGATTTTCTGTGTCTTGCCACACATTCGTTCCTCCATTTGGAACTTGAACCATCCTCCTCCTGTGGAAGTAATTACCTTGCTCTTAGTTAGCTCAGAGGAAGGCACCAAATCAGCCCTGGTGGCGCAGTGGTTAAATGCCTGTACTGCAGCCACTCACTCACAAACCACAAGGTTGTGAGTTCAATACCAGCCAGGGCTGAGGCTCGACTCAGGCCTGCATCCTTCCGAGGTCGCTAAAATGAGTACCCAGCTTGTTGGGGGGCAATCAGCTCACAGTTGTAAACCGCTTAGACATCCCATAGCGCGATATGAAGCGGTATATAAATGAAGCTGCTTTGCTTGCTTTGCAAAGGAAAGTGGCTCAGAGGAAGACCCAGACTCAGAACAGAGACAACTTTGCTATTTTGTGACTGCAACTCCCAGAATGACCAGTGTGGCCAATTGTAGTCCAGCTTTTCCAAGTGCTCATAACTCCAGTGCATGCTTCCCATGGCTTGGAACAGGGCCTTCATGGAAGGGAAACAAAGTAGCCCATTCAGCAGTCAAGTCCAAAAATAAGCGTACCAGATTTTCCTCCATTGCACTTTGTTTGGTGTTTGGGGTAGAATGTGGACACCATCAGTTTTCTGAGGTTCAAGGAATCACAAAATCATGGGGTTGGAAGGGATCACACGTGCCATCTAATCCAGTCCTCTGCCGTGCCGGTGTACTGTTAAAGAAAGACAGTGAACATCTTGCTTAGAGGCAAAACCAGTTACAGTGAGGAAATGCCAGGTTTTCTGCTTCCTCTTGAATGCAATATAGCCTAGATTTTAGCAGCATAGGCATGAAATCAGAGTCTGAAGGCACAAATCTTTTACAGAAGAGCATTTGGGACTACCTTGGGCTTTGTTGACATTTTGAATGTAAGCTGTTGAGTTTATTTAATCAGTTAAATTTTCCCCAAGTACCACAACCTTTCAAGATGCTAGTGTCTTAGATATTTTCAATTTGGTTGGCATGCTACAGGTTGAGTTTCCCCTATCCAAAATGCTTGGGACCAGAAGTGTTCTGTATTTTGGATTTTTTTGGATTTTGGAATATCTGTATTTCATATAACTAATACACAGGTACATAATACACAACACAAGTAGCGTAGTACGTATGTGAGGCTGGAGAGAGACATGAGGATCTGTGGAATGGCAAGAATCCAAGTGCAGTACTTGGTGTGAATCCATGTCTCCCACCACTTCACAGATCTTTGCATCTCTCACCAGCCTAATATCTCTTGTATCTCTCACCGACCTCACATATCTTGCCAGTTTTGCAAATACAGTATGCACTATGCTATTTGTGTATTCCAAAATTCAAAATATTCCAAAATGGATGCCTCAGAGCATCATGTCATCACTCAGAAAGCTTTGAATTTTGAAGCATTTTGAATTTCCAGATAAGGGACACTCAACTTGTACATATTGAAATTCATTTAAAAATCAGTAAAACATATAAAAGTGACTGACTTTCAAAGTACATTTAAACAATCTATAGAATTAAAAACAATTTTAAAATCTATTAAAATACAGAAGGTGTAGTAGAGGAGAATCCCACTGCTTCCTTCTACCCCTAATCCCTGATCTTGATCTTTGTCTGCCTCCTATTTTTCCAGGCTTGAGCAATGAGAGCTGGTCAATTATGAAGAACATGGCCACAGAGCTGGGGATTATCCTAATTGGTTACTTCACCCTTGTCCCAGCCATTCAGGTATCTGGGGGATTGGGAAATGCTGGAAGATGTTTTTATCTACTGTCACCTGGCAGGCATCTTGGCAGTCTTGGTGAACATTAGGGCTTCTGCTCAGAACCATTTTCTCACTTTCACTGCACACATTCCCTAGCCATTCATTCTCCGTCCCTGCCATCTATAAACGCCAAAACTGGAAGGAAAAGATGTAAAATTATGACATTTACATCTGGAAACAGTCATTTGGGTCTCTGTACTCTTTGAGGATTCTCTTTGGAGACTACAGCTGGAGCCTAATGAAGCTGTTTCTGAGCAAGTTTTGAGGGGACTGCTGCTGGAGCTGTCTCAACTGTTTGTGGTGGCATCTTTTTGCCTTCTGCAGACTGTAGAATCAGAAGAGCACTGTGTGTGACTATGAAAATCTATCAGTGGGTTGAGATGTGTGCCCCTTAGAGAACATGCCCAGTCACTACTTCAGTAAATGTGTATTTGGCAGAAAGCAGCCTTGCTGTGGCCCACAACTTGAATTAGAGCAGGGGTAGGCAACCTTTCCCCTTTAAGGGCCGAGGGACTTCAGCTCCCAGAATCCCAGGAGCTATTGGCCAACATGGGACTATTGGCCAACATGGCTGAGGCTTCTGGGAGCTGAAGTCCCTCGGCCCTTAAAGGGGAAAGGTTGCCTACCCCTGAATTAGAGGGATCTTCTGTAACCTTCTCCCTGGAAACTCACTGTAGCATGAACATTTTCAGTACAAGCATTTGAGAAAGCGATGATTACAGTTCGTTTTTCCTTCTCTTACAGTGTGTGTTTATATTTTACATACTGTTAAAGCACATGGAGTTTATGAACTGGAGTAGATTTTGAGGTACTCAAAAGAGCAGTCAAAATTCCACTTCTTTGAGCCTAGATTTTTGTATACCCTGTCTACACCAGTAGTGGTTGTTTGGATGGATTTGCATCTCTGTTCCTTATCTGCATCCTCAAGCCTGAAGGACTCTAAAGAGATAATGAATGGTATGACTGTCAGAGTCCAAGGAGTCCTAGAGATAGGAAGCTGATTTGACCCGGTCAACTCATAACCTTGGCACTTAATTGGCTGAGAAGAGGAGGTCCTGTGACCTCCACAGGCAGCCTCCTAGTGCTAGGCGGTCTCAGATTGTGATGCACGTCAATCAGCCTTTATACTGCAACTACCAGCAGGAGAATGTTCTGTTTCTCGTTGTTGCTTTTGTATTTGAGCTGAGTTGTTTCCACCTAAGAAAAGTATGTCAAACTGGGTAGTTCGGTCAGATATAGATAAATGTAAGTTGTATCACTTATACAGGTTGCAGAGTGTCTAGTTCCCTGGGGATTCTCCCTCGTGTCTCCTAGCTGATCACCTGTGCATGGAAGCTACCAGTATTCAGGGCAACTTGGACCCAGTACTGGCCTTGGTAAGCAACCTTTCCCCTTTAAGGGCCGAGGGACTTCAGCTCCCAGAAGCCTCAGCCATGTTGGCCAATAGTCCCATGTTGGTCAATAGCTCCTGGGATTCTGGGAGCTGAAGTCCCTCGGCCCTTAAAGGGGAAAGGTTGCCTACTCCTGGGTTAGGTCTTGGCCACCTCTCTGCCTGGAAGTGGGAAAATATGGGAATTTCCCTTTCTCCCACATTCATATTTTAAGATAGCTAATTCTCACTATACTGGATACTGTCATTCAGAAATTGTAATAATTTTTCCACACACAAAATGAAATCAAACTTTTACACTTCGGTATCACTCAAGTTCCAACATGGAACAGACTATATTGTTCCTAGCTATCATATAATCTGTTAAACTAGGAATGGGCAACTGAATGGAGGCTAGGAGCCAATTTTTCCTCCAACCCTTCTGCACACTGTGTCTCCCCACACCAAGCCCAAATATTTCTGTTTTCTTCTGCAATCCTTCTCAAGGAACTGCTGTTATGTTGCTTCTTGTCACCATCTTGAGAGGGATTTCACAGGAAATCAGGCATTTGAGGGTAGTATAGGGTTCTTGGATGCTTGGGAAGGTGTAATGTGGGCATTTTTGTGTGCTTTTCTACATTTGGAGGGCATTTTGGATGGTTTGCAGGCAAAAAACTGGCCCAAACTGCACCATTTTTAAAAGTTGGGAGTCTTGGATGACTGCTTGGCAGCTTAAGAGGCCATAAAATGGATGCTGGGCTGCATGTGGCCCATTGGCCACATATTGTCCACCCCTGTGATAAAAGATGAGAGTTTTTTTCAATGAGAGTGGCCACCCTGGTTTAGCATTAATGTAGGGGGTTACAGAGGGATTTAAATGTAGACTTTTAAGAGTTAAGCCCTCAGTGCCCTGGTCCTAGATAGACAAGTTAGTCCATTTCGTTTTCTCTCTCATTCAGTTTATTAAGTACTTAAGTTCTTTTCATTCCAAATACGGAAAAAAACCCATCCAATTTTGGAAAGTTCATCCAAAATACAAACTGCAACTAAATTCTCCCCAATCCTTATCCCAGTCTCAGTTCTTCATACTGAAAAGTGGGATTATTGTATGTATTTAACGGTTGGTTTTTAATCATTCTTAGCTACCCTGATTTTCATTATCTTGAGTGATGTATGTATACTCCCAAGGACTGGATTCACATGGAAAAAAAGAAATAAAATCAAATATAAAGGTTCATCATGCAAACATGATGACTAATCAAGCCAAACCTGGAAAGTACTTTGAACATCAGCATGTATGAATGCCGAGATAAAATAGGATAATGAATAACAGATTAGGAACCAGAGCATGTATGTTTTTCAGTTTGTGGGAGTTCTCCCCTGATAAGATCAGAATTCTGACACTAAGCACTGCTGGCCTTTCATAATGTGCAGTGGCATTTACATAGATCTGGGGTTTTCCTACGCTGGCTATGGACTTATGAGAGTTGTAGGCCAGCACCTCTGAAGGCCACCAGTTTGGCCAAGGCTCCAGTGAGCTTGCCCCAAGCCATATTCCCCTGATGCCTAGTGTTGTATTTCTTAACCATCTCCTTTATTTCCTTGGCTCCCCAACACAGTTTCTCTTGAGTGTGCCAACAGCTCCACCTACCTTAACCATTCAGATTTTCTGAACAGCTCAGCTTGGGCATTCCTGTTGCCCTTGTTCCAGGAAGTGGGCTGGGATTTCACATAACTGAGTTGCTGTGCTGATAGGCAAGAAGGCTTATGTACACAGGCAGGAATCCTGTATGGTTCCATGTAGTGGGACCTGCCCTAGGCTGAGCCATATGACAATACTACATTTCCTGTTTGTTTTCTATGCATTTGTTGTTCACTGCTTTTGAGTTGACCTCAACTCATGGCGACCCTGTGAATGAGGTGTCTCCAAGCCCCCCTGTCCTCCACTGCTCTGCTGAAGTCCTGTAGGCTCAGGCCCATGGTCTTCCTGATTGAGTCTATTCATCTAGCATCCGGTCTTCCCCTCCTTCTATTCCTCTGTACCTTCCCCAGCATCATTGTCTTTTGGAATGAGTAGTGCCTTCTCATGATGTGACCGAAGTATGACACCCTCAGTTTCATTGTTTTGGCTTCAAGGGAGGGTTCAGGCTCGATTTGTCTTTAGGTGTCCATGGTATGGGAGCAAGTTATACATTAGTGTAACAGTATTGTAAAAACATTGAGATAGGATATAAATTGTTTGCTATATACATTGTAATATATTTCTGTATTCATGCACATTGCCACTGGAATGGGATCTTGTACCTACATTAAGATTAATTGAAAGAAAAAAGTTGGTGGCATGAGCTTTTGTACCAAACTTTTTTCTTTCAGTTAGTCTCAAATGTGCTACAAGACCCCTTTGCATACTGATTTTCCAGACCAACACGGCTATGTCTTTGAATACATTGCTGCTGTTTTTTGTTTGAGCCATATGCCACCACTACCATCAGGGCGATGTACTGAACAGCACCTGAAATCTCCCCTGCTCCTCACAACCATTCCCTCCTTTGTGGGTAGTGGGCAGGATTGCAGCGCCTGGCTAGATCCCCATAGCCAGATATGAAATGATTACAGCAGCTGAGACCTCCAGAGAACCCTATTGGATCTTGGTGCTGATGTCATCATTTCGCTTTGGTTGCAGGAGGATGTTTCTGCCATTTCTTCTTGGTGGTCTCTGCGAATCATAAAAATGGGTTATTCCTGCGCCTGCGCAGTAACTTTGGAAACGTCTGGAACCACTAGGCAAAACTTTGTTTGCAACTTTTTGATGGTAGCTCCATCCACCCTTATAAAGCCCCTAGCGTCCCGCACTTTCCCTCAGTTCCTTTTGTCCGCCACGCTAGCAGCTTAGAAGGAACTTCGCTCTGTGGAATTGCTTATACTTCTACTTTGGATATTAACCTTACGGACCATTTTTGACCACTCTTGCAATTTGGACTGGATACTGTTTGCCAATTGATCGACCTTGGATCATTGGACTTCGATTTGCCTTCTGATTTGTGACCTCAATTCCAGTTGACAATGGCCTCGTTTAAACGCTGTGAGAAATGTGGCAGGGAAGATCCTTACCTCCAGTCGCCATGATCTCTGTGTTTTGTGCCTGGGTGAGACCCATAATGTCAAGACTTGGCTTCTCTGCAAGTCTATGATCACGCAGGCCCTTAAAAATCGGGACCTTAAACTTAAGGTGGCCCCTTGGGAGCAAGCTCTGAGACCTGCCTCTACTCTCTCCTTAAGAGGCTCATCGGCTCCTCAGCCTTCTACCTCCCATGAGGAGAAAGAAGAGGAGAAAGAGAAGGGGGGACCTAGGGATAAGAAGACTTCTCGTTCAGAGAAGGAACAAAGGGAAGAAGACCCCAAAAAGACTTCCAAAAGGAAGCACTCTGCGGAGAAGTCCTCCCACTCCAAGGGTGATAAACCAACTGATCATTTGGTTTCAAAAAGAGCCTGTTCTGCTTCTCCCCTTGGAAAATTGGCCCAGAAAGAGTAATTGGCTCTGGCCAAAACTCCATCCACAGCCCTTGGTTCGGATCCTGAATGTTGGCTTTGGCGTCTGTTCTTCCAAGGGCTACGACACAACCGATCCCATTGGTACATCTCGGATTGCTCACCTCGACACCAACATCGAGTCAGAGGGAGAGATTTGGGACCTAGAACCGCCTATCCTGACTCCAAACCTGACAGACCGTGTTGTCGCCAAAAGCTCACAGGTTCAAGCCTCCGATCTACCACCCCATTGGGACTGTGTTCCTCTTGGGACTAAGGCTGATGAAAAAGTCTGTGTGGATGTTGAGGCATCCTCTCAGAGGGTCCTCCTCCAACATTACCCAGACTTAGTATATTATTGCAACACCAGTCTATATCTTTTATCTGTCGACCCTGACAAGCTTTGCCACAATCTGCAATACATGAGGTCTCCATCTCCAGCTCAGCAACCTCAGATTGTGACTAAGGCTCAAGTCATCCAAGGCTCCACCCCAACCCGACCACTGGTCCCTCCATGCCGTGAGTCTCTCTATTACAGGCCTTTGCAGAGGGCTCCTGGGGACTCTCTGAGATCAACACGCTCTCCGGGAGCTTCACGCTCCTCAACATCTGATTCAGATGTGGAAAGACTGCATATGCACCTGCACCTGGTCGAGCTGGACCCTGCCTCTCCCACGGATGATGTCAGGACCTTTGCTGACCAAATAGTCCAGATGGCCAATGCCCTCGAAAGCAAGGTTATGACGAGGCAGTGGACTCAATCAAACAGAGAGTGCATGGGAAGGTACCAACTCCCCCTTCTATTAGCTATCTTCCTTCTTTGGAGAAGATTGCCAAGCACTCTTGGTCGACCCCAGCTGTCATGGCCAGCCATGCTGAGGACTTGGAGGACTCAGAGGATGAGGAATCTGAGCCAGGCTCTAGCTTTGCTCTGCCAGCTTCAGCAGAGCTGTCTGAGTCAGAACCTATATGGCAACTACAGCAGAGCCCAAGACTCAGCAGCCTAGCCTCCCCCCAGCAGAGGTTCCAGGCCTGGGAGACATAGAGGAGCAGAACGAGGAGGTACTGACCTTCAGCCAGAGAAGGACAGAAAAGGCGTGCCTCCGGCGATCCCGGAGATTATATGAGAAATGCTCAGCAATCACCAAACAGCTGTGATTAGGAGCTGGGCCAATATAAACAGCTGTGAGACGCCGAGCTTCTTTGTCAGAGTCTATCTGCGTTCTCTGGTGAAAGCATCTGACTCTGACTCCCTTGTTGCCTGAAACCTTGCCTTCTAGACCTCGGATTGACTTGTAACTCTTGATCTTGGACTGGATTCGCTGATCTACTCTCTGGAACCCTTGGCCCTGGACTGGACTCACTGACCTGCTCTGTGGACTTCTGGACACTTGGTTTGCTCCCTGGTTTTGCTTAGTTGAACATTGGACTATTACTGTACTTTTGGAATTGCCTTTGCAAAGCCTTGCATTTGAGCGTATCATTCTTATCAGCTATTCCGTTGGCTGCTTTCCCGAACACCAGCCACGATTGCTTCAATTTCGAGGAAGACCGAGAATTTATATCAGATCTTTTCTTCGGCTCCTGCTTGGCTCATTGAACACACCAAGCCGAATTCAGCAATCATGGAAGGGTCTCAGCTGTCCTTCACCCCAAAAACCTCTTCTCCCACTGACAAGGAGAGTAAGATCAACAGGCTGGCCAGGAAATTCTATACCTCCTCTGTATTGGACCTCGAAGTGACCAATTATACTGCATGTATGGGAGCCTATGTCCAACACCTCATGGAGTGTCTGGAACCTCTCCTGGATGACATCCCGAATGATAAGAAGGCCCTAGCCCTGGCTATTTGCTCTGAGACCCACGCTATAGGTGGACAACAAATCGTTTCGGCATGTCACTCCACTGACTGTGCCTCCAAGATCCTCTCTGGCTCCACAAGCCCGATCTGCAATTCAGGACATGCCCTTTGATGACTCCGGTCTCTTTAACAAAGAGACAGACAAGTAACTAAACTTTCGATAATGTATGAAGGCGGCAGCCAGGAAGCACGATATGTCCTCTACATCATTTTAGTTTCTCGCCGCTGCCGCTATGGAGACCAGCACCCTTGATACCTCTCATACCAGCAGAGGCCCTACCAACCCCAGGAGCATCAGGACCAGCCTAGGCAGCGCCAAACCTCTGTCTTCTTCGTCTGTCGTTGTCCACCATCCCAGCACCGGTACTGACAGGGCTACTGAAAGAAAGAGGCTGAACAAGCCAAGAGGAGGTTGTGAGATGGGGCAGTGCACTTCGTACTGGCCCCCTTTGGGAATAGACTGAGGCCCTTCCTTAACATCTGGGCCTCAATCACTTTTGACACGTGGTTTTAGACATCGTCTGCAGGCGATATGCCCTCGAGTTTGCAGAGCTCCCCACCACCAGAGCTATACTCTCCACTGTCTCCACAGACACCCTACTTGACGAAGTGTGCACCCTATTACAAAAGGGTGCGATTGAACCCATCGAGCCTGCTCAGTCCCATGGTTGTTTTTTCTCCTGTTACTTCACTATCCCTAAAAAGGACTCTGGCCTCTGGCCCATTTTAGACTGTGTCATTTAAATGACTTTATTGTTTACTGTTGTACCATCTGCTTGTGTTATGAACTGTTGGGTAGAACACTTCCGGCCTGAGTGCAAGCACACTCAGGTAGAGCGGTAGCTGTACTCTCTGCTTTTTTGACTGGGATGACTCTGGAGGATGTTTGCTGGGCTGCTGTCTGGTCCCTGCCATTGACTTTCATCAAACACTACAGGTTGGACACAAGGGCCAGACGGGATGCAGCCTTTGGGAGGGCAGTGTTGCTTTCTGGTTTGCACTGAATGTTGATTGCATTGCATGTTTATTTGCCTTTGAAACCAGACAAATGACACTGACAAATACACTTTCAAAGTTTAAAGTTTTTATTGGTGTTAATAAATTATAGCATGTTTGAACTTCCAGTTGGTGCCATGACACTCCCTCCTCCTCTGACTGAAGCTTGTCAGTCTATCCCATTTTTGTGATTTGCAAAGACCACGAAGAAGGAGGACAGGTTGCTTACCTGTAAAGGTATTTCTGCGAGTGGTCATCTGCGAACTCACATAAATCCTGTCCATTCTCCCCTCAGTCGTGTCCTGCTCACTGATTAAGATCCTTTCTATCACTGCTATGTGGTGTACTTTATGGAACTGAGGGAAAGAGAGGGACGGTAGGAGCTTTATAAGGGTGGGCGGAGCTACTGCCAAAAAGTTGCAAAGTTTTGCTTAGTGATTCTACAAGTTTCCAAAGTTACTGCTAAGGCACAGGAATAACCCATTTGTGTGAATTTGCAGATGACCACTCAAAGAAATAGTTACAGGTAAGCAACCTGTCCTTCCCCTGCTCCCCATGATGCAGGTAATGGCTTTACAGGGGGCTTCAGAGGATGTTCAGTAAGTCAGACAAGGGGTGCTTTTGAGTATTCCAGAGGGAGAAAGGGAATGCCAATTGCTGCAGCCATTAGAAGAAAACATACGCATAAGGTAAATTTGTGTGTGTGTATAGCCCTAACAGGATGCCAACTCTACACACACACCACATTTCCTTGAAATTCCCTCTTCTCCACCCCCAGTTGCCCCTTGTGCATGATAAGTCATGTCTGCCTGGATCATGAAAAGCATCTTGGGTACCTGTTGATGCCTCCAGCTTTGGCATGGCTCATTCTGCCAGGTGGAGGCAGATCTGACGAAGTGGATTTTGTTAGTTACAGTTCCGCCTCTCTTCCTGTCTCCCTCCCATACCTTGCAGGAGTTTTGCCTCTTTGCTGTGGTCGGCTTGGTGTCTGACTTCTTCCTCCAGATGTTCTTTTTCACCACTGTCCTGTCCATTGACATTCGACGGATGGAGGTAAGATTCTGTCATTTTATTTGGAAATTATTTCTCAGCTGCGTTTTTCAGGGCAGCCAAGTCCTCCAGAGGTGACTTTATGGATTAAATTCCCATTCAGAAATCAAGCATCATAAATAAATAAATTTATTTATATAATTTATATCCTTCCTTTGTCCCAGTGTGTGACTCAGTATAATTTACAGTAATAAGTTATAACTTAAGTTATAAGTTAACATAAGTGAAAACCAATTATGATTAAAACAATGAGTTATACCAAAGTTAAAAAGCCATTAAATGAAAAACATATTAGAAATATTGGCTGGAATTCACAAAGGCAGTTATGAATACATAACCGAGAGTTATGTATTCAGGACAGGTTCATATTTACAATCCCTACATATCCATTAGTTTAGGGAATATGTAGGGGCCATGGGAGTCCCTCAGTCCAAATTTATTGGGCAGCAGCTGGTGTCAATCGGGAAGTAGTTCACTGATGTTTCCATCCCTCCTCCTGTGAGTAACCCTCTTCCTGCCCCCAAGACATAGCTGGATGCTGTTTTGCTGTGCCCCTGCCCACAATAAATGATATTGGATGGGCTGCCCAAGTGGTAGGGAGGGAGGTAGCAAGTGTGGCAAAAGGGAAGCTCACAGGTAGGGCCGACTTGGTAGCAGCAACACCAGCTGGATAAATGATACTTGCCTTTCACTGACTCTTTTGCACAGATGTTTTTGAGGCTTCCCCACCCTGAAGAAAGTGCTGGAATATCATAGGCTTGTTTTTTGTTGGTTTGGTTTGGTTTTGGTTTTGACAAGATCTATTCAGAGAAGATTTGCTTTTGCTATTGCCTTCCTCTGAGCCTGATAGACTTGCCCAAGGTCAGCCAAGGGATTTCTAGGGCTGATGGGGTATTCCAGTCCTGGTCTCCGAGAGTCCCAGTGTGACACTCAAACTACTGCACCACACTGGCTCTCAAATGACATACTCGGATGTAATTTGATGTGACCCATGTCAAATTCCAGTCCCATACATCGATTATGCACTAAGTTAAAGGAAGGAAACACTTTTAGCCAGATACAACATCCTTCTGTAAGGCAATGGACGAAGAAGCTGAGCATTGCTATTGTGGTTATTCATATTATTGGGGAATGGCTTTCTTCTGTCTTCTGACCCTACCTGCTTTCCTTCTCTCAACAGCTTGCAGACCTGAACAAGCGACTCCCAGCTGAGGCCTGTGTGGCCCCTACCAAGCCAGCAAGCCGCTCCCAGCGATATGAGCGCCAGCCAGCCATGCGGCCCGCCACTATGCATACCATTACCCTTCAACCCTCCTCCCTCCGGAATCTGCGCCTCCCCAAGCGCCTGCGGGTGATCTACTTCTTTGCCAGGACCCGGCTGGCTCAGAGACTCATCATGGTATTATCCTCTGACAAGAGGAACCCTCTGTGCCGGAATGGCTTCTGGGGAGGCTGTGTATTTGTGGGGGTGCATCCAGGCTTTGAAGACTCTGCTGTGGGGGGGGGGGAGCATTTATTTTACTGCAGAAGGAGAACAAGGAGAGAGTCACACTAGCCTTCCTAGAAAGAGAGTTCCAAAGTCTGAGAGCAGCCAAGAAGGCTAAGAATGTAGTTGAACAGAGAGAAGGGCCTTTCCTGAGGAACCTAGAGTTCAAATAGACTCATAGAGGGAGGTATGGTCCTTCAAATAGCCTGGACCCAAGCTGTATAAGGTCTTATAGATCATAACCAGCACTTTCAATTGTGTCCCGAAACAAATTAGCAGCCTTTGCAATTATTGCAACAAGGGAGTTTTATATTCCTTGTAGGCAGCCCCAGTCAGCAATCTGGCTGCAGATCTTAGGCCAGCCGATGTTTCTGACCACCTTTCAAAGGCAGGCCCTCGTAGAGCTCATGACATTACTATGTCTAGCTGTAGTCCAAAAATCTAAGCTATGGGCCAGATAGCGGTCCATCTTCCTCTCAGGGGTTTGATTGGTCTGGATTTCTTGCCAGGACCTGGCTTAGCCATTATTTGTAGTGATAATGCTAGAGATAATTGCTGAGTTAATAATTTCCAGTCAGAGAGAGGATGCAGGAAGTGCCTTCTAGTCCAGTCCATAAGCTGGCAGAAAATGTTAAAGACCTTGTAAAACTACAAATCACAGGGTTCCCGTAGGATTGAGCTACAGCATTCAAAGTGGTATCAAACTACATCATTTCTACAGTGCAGATGCACCCTAAGTTACTCTTTAGAAGGACAGGGTGCATTTGCACTGTAGAAATAATGCATTATGACATTATTTTAAGTGCTGACGCTCCATCCTATGGAGTCCTGTGATTTATAGTGTTACAAAGTCTTTAACATTCTCTGCCAAAGAGTGCTGGTGCCTCACAAAATGACATTCTGTAGAATGGAGCCTAGGTAGTTAAAGTGGTGTCTAACTGCATTATTTCTACAGTGTAAATGAACTCACAGCTCCTCCCTGCCTGTGAGTAGGGCAGGGAACAAGTGTCAGTACTTGTACCTTTGGCTGGCCCAAGAAGGAAAAGGTGAATTAACAGGAAAGGAAAATTTGCTTATCAGTAGAAGAATGCTTCTGAGAGCAGGCGTTTCTCCATGCAACCAGGCTGGGTACTTCTGATTTCACGAAAGTCATTTTCTGAGGCTTTGTGGGAATTTTGGCCTTAGCAGAACTTGTGTGTGTTGAGAAGGGCAGCACAGAACATAGCTATAACATTTTGTCTTTTTGCGCTGTCACCTCTGCAGACTGGGACAGTGGTCTGGATTGGCATCCTCTTTTACACGGACCCTGCAGGCCTTCGCCCCTACCTGGCATCTCAAGTCACCGAGCAAAGCCCCCTGGGGGAGGCTGGGTTGCCAGCCATGCCAGTGCCCAGAGAGGTCCTTCCCACTGGCGATGCCAAACTGTCCCTTGCCATCTTCCCTGCGGATCCCGTGCAGCAGCAGCAACTATCAAGGAATCAGACATTGGACTCCTTGAGCCAGCAAGAGGCAGGTCTCCAGGCTGAGGCAGAGGAGGAGCAAAGGAGCCAGGGAAGCAGAGGTGGGCAGCCAGGCGTGGGCCCCAAGGCCGAAGTGACGTGGGGAGCAGAGGATGAGGAGCTGTGGAGGAAGCTCTCCTTCCGGCACTGGCCCTCCCTCTTCAGCTACTACAACATCACCCTGGCCAAACGGTTAGTTCTGTGGAGGCAGCACTGGGGCTCTGGACAGGAGAGATTTAAAAGAAAGAGCCGTGTTCGTTGTTTGTTTGTTTAGAGTATTGTTTGTTTATTTATTTAGAATACCCCGCTCTTCAACCACAAAGGCTCTCAGAGCAGCTTGATTGTTAATTTGACAGTTCCCAGCTCTTAGGCTTGCAATCTAAAAAGACATGAGACAAAAGGAGAAAGGTATGGCATTGGGGAAAGGAATCAAGTCCAGCAGATACTACCTCTCCTTCTCTCCCTCCAAGGCCAGAATGGTAGCAGTTAAGATGGAGGGAGGATCTTTCATCTGCCTCTAGGCCTAGGCATGGTGGAGCTGTGCTGCTGCTTCTGTCCCTCCAGGGCCAGGACAGTAGCAGATTACAATGGAGGGAGGACTTTTCAATTTTCTCTCGGCCTAGGCATAGTGGAGCTGTGCCTACCTCTTCTTCTGTTAGCATTGCAGCAGAAGAAGGAAAGGTGGAAGGACTAAAAAAAGGTCTAGTAGCACCTTTAAAACAATTTGGTTTATTTAGTATGACCTTTTCTGGAGTTCAGTCCACTTTCTCAGGTGCACTGATGATTATTGAAGCACCAGGTACATAGCAGTAGGGAGGGTGGGAACAGAGTGTAATAAGGCAGAGAAAGATGCCAGTTGTGTTGTGCTTTATAAATTGGACCATTTTATCTAGTCATTTGAAACACCATTTGCATTTTTCTTTGTCCTATTAACCTTAAACGTTTGAAGTTATACTTTTCTCTTAGAAGAAGCTGCCAAGACAGAATTGTTCCGTTCCTTCCAAACACTTTTTGTATATATATGTAAAGCTGAGATTTAAACACAATTGTGCCATTTGCAGATAACACAGAGGTGAGTATCTTACACAGTTAGCTTTATCTGAAAGAGGCCCCCCAAACCCCTGCTTTGCATGCAGACAGACCCTGGCTTTTCTACTTCAAAGACAGCAATGAGAGAGCCTCATTTCTGCTTGAAAGTGTGAACAGCTGGCACCAATGACAATGGCTAATGCTGGCCTAGGTGGATCAGTAATCTCACCTGCTATAAAGACAGCTTCCTAGGGACCTAGGAGTTATCTTCACTGCTCAGCTTGGTTCAGTAGTTACTCTTTAACATGGAAAAAGCTGAGCTGGGATGGGTGTCCTTGGGCATACCAGAGGCTGAAAGACATGGGAAAACTTGTTGGGATTCTCTTCCTCACCACTGCTAACATGACCAACTCCCTGAAAGGAGTGACTTTGCATATTACTGAGCTTCAGCTTGGCCTCACTTTTGCCGTACCTTTCTCCAGTTGTGATCCTTTAAAATGGTCCAGTGAAGCATTTCTATCTCTTGTTCCTGCTTTTGCCAACCTTAATCTACAACTTCTATTTTTCCTTTGTTTGTTTGTTTGTTTTTAATACAGGTATATCAGCATCCTACCTGTGATCCCGGTAACACTCTACCTGAATCCACAAGAGGCCTTAGAGGCACGTCATCCACACGAGGCAAATCGCTACCAGCCTTTTTTCTCACTAAGCAGCAGTAAATCGGAGAAGGCAGACACCATGGCTGAAGGCATGCCCAAAGTGCAAGGGCATCATCGGGATGTCACGTTATACAAGTGAGAGAAATGAAAGATGGCTGGGAGGGACCGAGAATTAAATGCCCTGAGAGTGGGAAAGACACACCAAGCTGGCCAGGCTCGTGGAACATGCCTGATGGTTTCTGGGTTTTTGCTAGGATGGTTGGGGATCTCTGTTTAAATCAGGGGTAGGCAACCTTTCCCCGTTAAGGGCCGAGGGACTTCAGCTCCCAGAATCCCAGGAGCTATTGGCCAACACGGGACTATTGGCCAACATGGCTGAGGCTTCTGGGAGCTGAAGTCCCTCGGCCCTTAAAGGGGAAAGGTTGCCTACCCCTGGTTTAGATCATATATGATGAGAGCAGGGAAGAGCTGGCCCTTTGATGTTTATGGAATCATGGAGTTAGAAGGAACCTCAGAGGTATCTAATCCAGTCCTCTGCCATGTAGGAGTGCACTGTTGAACTCCCAAAAGATGACCATCCAGCTTAGATCAAGGGAAGTAATAGTACCATTCTATTCTACTTTGGTCAAACCTCACCTGGAATCTTATGTCCCATTCTGGACACCACAATTCAAAAAGGACGTTGAGAAACTGAAACGTGTCCAGAGGAGAGCGACCAAAATGGTGAAGGGTCTGGAAACTATAAAGCCCTATAAGGAGATACTTAGGGAGCTGGGTATCACCTTTCCATCTTCTCTCCTTAAACTGTGCATATCCAGCGTTCTTGGCCATTCCTCATAGGGCTTGTCTTCATTTTATTCTTTTGGTCTCCTTTCTCTGGACATGTTCCAGGTCATTCATATCCTTAAATTTGGTGCCCAGAACTGGCTGTGGTTTTCCAGGTGAGATCTGACCAAAGCAGGATAGAGTGTGACTATAACTTGCCTCAATCTGGACCTTATACTCCTCTTGATGCAGCCTAGAATTGCTTTGGCTTTTTTGGCAGTCACATGATGTGGGGCTACATCTCTCTGCAGCCCCACCCAGCAAAGATGATGGTCAGAGATTATGATAGGGTTTGCAATCCAACAAGACCTGGAGAGCTGTAGCCTCACATCCCCGCTGTAATGTTATTAGGAAGCTGGTTTCTATGTGGGTCTGACAACCCATGTGGGTGTGGAGGTGACAATTTTTTCACGCCACAGTGTTTCCCAAATGAGATTTAATGCAATGAGGCTATGATGGAACTAGTTTCAGGCACAGTTCAGCAGCCTCCCTTTGGACCCGATGCCCTTAGAGGGCTGTACCTGTAGCCAAAGGTTTCAGCCTTGCTTCATTTCTCCCATTTCCCCGCTAGGGTTGCTGCTCTGGGTCTGGCGTCTGGCATCCTTTTAGTCCTCCTGCTTTTCTGCCTGTACAAAGTTTTGTGCCCCAAAAACTATGGGCAGAATGGACTCTCCCACAGCCGGAGGAGAAGAGGGGACCTGCCTTGCGATGACTACGGCTACTCCCCTCCAGAGACGGAGATCATTCCCTTGGTACTCAGGGGTCACCTCATGGTAAGCTGCTGGGGTGGGAGCCATGCTTGCAGGTTGGAGCAATACATGGGGATAGATGCTCAGGAAACCTTATTCTAGGCTGGGGTGTGTTGATCCTCTACCCCATGTTTCCCATTCCAAAATTCAATACAGAAGATGTAACATGGAGCAGAGATTATCGCACTCTGGTTATCACACTGGCAAAATCTGTTTTGATGGCCTAGCTTTTTATACTGTTGGTGTGGAACTGGGATTGGAGTAATGGGATAGTTGTAGCTTGAGATAGAAGAATTTAGAGCCAGTGTGGTGTAGTGGTTAGAGTCCTGGATGAGGACTCCAAGAGACCAGGGTTTGAATCCCTGCTTGGCCTCTCAGTCTGAGAGGAAGGTAATGGCTAACCTCTGAATAAATTTTGCCAAGAAAACCCTAGGATGGGGTTGCCGTAAGTTGAAATTGAGATGTAGGAGAACTAGTGTGGTGTAGTAATTTGAGTGATTGTCTAAAATTCTGGAAGACAAGAATTCAAATCTCTGATCAGTCCTTGAAGCCACTTAGGTGATCCTGGGCAAGTCACACTTTCTCACCACCAAGCCCCCCCCCCTAATGTTAAAGGGTCATCATAAGACAGAGTAGACTTGAAGGCATGAAGCAACAACAGTAATAGAAGATCTACAAAGTATGCAGAAGGGCAGGAGCCAGTACTGGGGGATGCAGGGAAGAGGGAGAAGGGTGTTAAGTGCTTTTTCCTAATTTCCCAGCTCCTGGGAATACTTCCATGCTGTTTTACCCATGGTTGCCCCTATACTGTCTCAGGAATTTTTAGGGCCCAAAACTGGCAGACATTGTATATGACAAAGGAGACATCCACAAATGGGTTAACACACTGGCAATGTCATGTGCTAGAACAAAAACTGCCCTTGCAGACTAGATGCTCAGCCCCTCCCCAGGTTCTTCCCAATTAGGAGGTTCTTTTAATTTGTTTCCTCCTTGATTGACCGTTCTTGTTTGTCTCTCTAGGTTCCTTTATTCCTCTCTACTTGAACTTCTTTTCTATCCAATGATTTATACCTTGAACTTCTTTTATTATTTCTTTAAAACACTGCCCCTCTCCTTCTGCCATTTTCTGTTTTTTCTAATGGGGCTACAAGAGGGAAAGCAACAGCAGCATTTTAAACCGAATGCTCATCTTTCACACAAAACTGGCTGGATTTGGAGATCCACCTTCTCTGGCAGCTTTCCAGTGGTGGAACTCCCTTGTCTTTATTATCCCAGACTGTCCTGTCTTCTGCTCCTTTCCATATTGACCCCTGCTGATATCTTTCCCACTTTTAGATCATTGTTTTCCAGCTTTGTATCAAAATCCAAGATGGTGGCAGTTTTGCTCTTTCTCTGTAAACGCTCCTGTAGGGAAGGGCAGACCCATTTCTCCCCTTCTTTCTGTTGTTCAAGCACCTGACCTCTCTTTCCCCCTTCCCTCTTTTGTCCCCAGGACATTGAATGCCTGGCTAGCGATGGCATGTTACTCGTCAGCTGCTGCTTGGTGGGCCAGATCCGGGTGTGGGACGCTCAGACTGGTGACTGTCTCACAGTCATTCCAAAGCAAGGGTAGGTCTGTTCAGGAAACCCCTCAGAGAGATTGTCAGTCTTGTTCTGCATTGTTGTTGACTTTAGGAGATGCTCCACTTCCTGGCCATGTTATTTCCACCTTACATATACGAACTGAATTCCAGCGGCAGCACTTTGCATTGCATGACATGGAACCTTGTTCTAAGCTGTGGGCTAACAAGAGCTCCCAAGCTTTAGTGTACTATCCATAAAAGTGGGCAGGGGGTGAAATCTCACTTCTCTGATAGACTCAGAGCCATTAAGCTCTCGAACTCAGTGGCTGCCCCTAGGCTCTGGAACTCCCTTCTTCAGGAGACTAGTGTGTCTCCCTCCTTGCTCTCCTACTGTCATCAGGCAAAGACAGTTTTATTCCAACTGGCTTTTGAGAAGGGAAGGTTTTAAAGGAAAAGCTTGTTGGAACATGCTATATTGTTATTGTACCATTTAAAAAAAACCAACAGCCTTTTAACTCTGGGAGCAACTCCAAATAGACTGGCAAAACACCTGAATGAAATTGTCACAATGGCACGGTTACATAAAGCAGCACTGCTTCAAACAGGCTGCATTATCTGATGATACCCACAGATTCCTAGATTCTTGAACAGCAACCTAATCACTGATGGTCCCATATTCCTGTCAAATAACCCTGGCCGACTGTGAAATTGATAATAATTGGGCTGCCATTACATTTCAGGTTGCGCCGAGACCACAGTGGCATCTTTGATTACCAGGACTGTTGGGATCACAGCCCCGAAAGCAAAGGCTGCCTGGATGACCCTTTTGAAGGCAGCCATCCTTTCAAGAGGGCTCGGAGCCCCCCACAACCTCCTCTGTTCATCGATCAGCCAGACCTCACCTCCCTTATTGATACAAACTTCTCGGAGCAGGCTAAGGCGGTCAGCCCAGAGCCCCGCCACCGTGCCATCTGTGGCCGGCAGAAGGAGATGGGCTATGACTTCTGCAGTCTGGTGGAGAAGGTCTATGAGGAGCAGAGCACCTCGAACTGTGTAAACTTTTTGGGCTTCTCTGCTCCACATGGACAGGTGGCCTTCAACCCCCAGGCCAGTGGGGGCAGGACCCCAAGCTGCAGGGGTGAGGATGGAGATTGTGGGGCCCGCCGGAGCAGCCTGGGCGAGGAGTCCTGTATGGGGATGGAGAAGGCCCCATCCTTTCCTTCTTGGGGAGGGGACTTGGAGAGCTCCATCTGGAGCCTGGAGCTGCAAGGAAACCTCATTGTGGCCGGCCGGAGCAATGGAAGGCTAGAGGTAAGGAATGGGGTGCTTTCCATGGAGGGTGGCCAGGGATGGGGTTGAGGGAGAAGTCCTATGTGGGCATGGAAGCATTTCCTTCTGCAGTCGCCTCAGTTCCTAAGTGCTTCTGAGCTTTGAGGAAACACCTTTGCAGTTTGGATCACAGCAGTGAGGCTGCTCAGGTTCTTGAGGCGCCTGCCCCCACCAGCGGGAGGGTATCCAAGACACAAACCCTCCCTCAAAAGAAGGCTCTCTACATTATGGGATTTGATATTTAAAGAGTAAGGTTAAAAAAATTAAGGTTTAGGAAATAAAAACTGATACATGGATTTACGCTGGATAATTAGTAAAGGATTAGGATAAACTACCATAATAAAGGAGGGTGGGAATTGGAATAAATGTTTATAGTGCAGTTAGAGAGAAGAGAGAAGTTCTCCTTTTTAATTTTAATGGGAGGGTAAGGGGAAATTGGGTTTATGGGGGGTTCTATTCTTTTTCCTTTTTTTCTTCCACTTTCTCTCGTTTAATCTCTCTCCTTTTATATTTTCTTTTTCTGTTTTGTTTTTTCTAATTTTGTCTTTGTGGCCTTGGAGAGCTGAGGGTGCCCCTCAGGCATGGCCCCATGTTGGACTAGACAGACCAGTCATTTGGCTCTGTGTACAGAAGCAGCTGCTGCTCTCTGGGCCAGAATGGTTGCGGTGCCATTAGTTGTGATGCTTCCCCTCAGGCTGAATGGCCCAGGGATGAAGGCAGGCACTCTGTATGTGCGTCTGCAGGCTGGGATGGGGGCACCTCTTTCTGCAAGGAGCTGTCAGAAGGAAGGTTCAGTGGGCCATTTGTGTCTTAGGTGGAGGCGGGAGGAGGAGGGAATTGTGGGCACTCCTTGTTTGAAGGGCCAGATGCCAAGGCAGGGAAGAGCAAGCACCTCCTCTTCTTCCCCTCTTCTGCCTTACAGGTGTGGGATGCCATTGAGGGCACTCTGCATTGTAGTAATGACGATGGCCAGTCCGGCATCACCTCTCTTGTCTTCCTGAACAGCAGGTAACAACTCCATTTCCTCTTGCAGTGGATCAGTGATTAGTTTAGTGAAAGGACCAGACCAGACCAGAGGCAGTTTTAGGTTGTGCCTGGTCTGACTGACCAGTCTGCCTGCTGCTCCCGAGTATGAGCAAGAGAGGTTCACTTTTCCTCCAGGGTTGTTGCAGCTCTGCTTGTGCTCATGGTAGAGGAGAGCTATGGCACCCTTCTCTCTGGCTCTCTCCAAGGCCCCATGGTGACCATTCAGCCTTGCCACGTCAGTGTGTATGTGTGCCACCTCCCAGCTTCCCAAGCTGCTTTTCTGGGAGTTCTTCCTTCTGCAGATGCTGTTTGGAAATCTATTTTGGTTTCCACAGATCTCCTCTGTGCACCCTCTGCTAATTGCTTGATGGGTCCCTCAAAACAGAGAGGGACCAAGGGAGGCTTGGATCCTCCTCTTTGCCTTGGTAAGGGGGCATGCTGGTGTCTGGGCCACAAGAGGAACAGAAGTTGAATAGGGCTCAGCAGTGTGATGCTGCAGCAAAGAAGGCAAATAATATTTTAGCCTGTATTAATAGAACCATAGGCTTCAAGGCAAGAGAAGTAACAGTCCCCCTATATTCTGCCCAAGTCAGGCCTCCTCTGGAGAGCCTACATTCAGTTCTGAGCACCTCACTTTAAGAAGGATAAGACAAGTAGGAGCAAGTTCTGAGAAGGGCAAGATAAGCGGTATGGAAAACAGGTCAGGAAAGGTTGAAGGAGCTGGGTATGTTCAGCTTGATGAAGAGAAGATTGAGGGGCGACATGATTGCCCTCTTGAAATATCTCAGGCTTTACAGAGAGGAAGACACGGGCTTGTTCTCTGCTGCCCAAGAGGGTACGACCAGGTCTCATAGTTTGAAGTTACAGGAGGGTAGATATCGACTGGATATCAGAAGGAACATTTTGACAATGAAAGTGGTTCAGCAATGGAATCAATCACCTAGAGAGGTGGTGGGGTCTCCTTCTCTGGACATCTTCCAAAAGAGGCTGGACATTCCCTGCTGGGGATGCTCTAGCTGGATTTCCTGCATTGAGCAGGAGTTGGACTCAGTGCCCGTGAGGCCACTTCCAACTCTTGTGATTTTATTTTAATTTTTTTGCCCTTCAAATTTTTAGAAGTAATTAATTGGGTTTTAGACTTTCACCAGGTTGAATATTTGAGGATCAGAACTGGCTGTTGGGATTCACATTTAGTGGTAGTGTCTGATGCTTTCAGTTGAATATTGAAGCTGCTTTGGGAGAGCTTTTCTTCTTAGAAGTAGGTCCCAGAATAGTTTAAATAATGAAAATGCACGTGTATGTTGGTCTTTGCTTCACAAATAGGATTGTTGCTGCCCGTCTGAATGGCTCCCTGGATTTCTATTCCTTGAGGACACACACCTCTGTGGATCACTCCCAGTTCCGAGGTAAGAGGGCTGCCCACACCACGGGAAACAGGCTCTTGGGGAGCAGCCTTTGCCTTCCAGGCTCAGGCTGTCTTCTGCTCAGCCACCTTGTTTTGAAGATGATTGAAGCAAGAAGGGCTGGAAGGCAATCTGGAGATTCATCTACCTTGAGAGCCCTCCACTGGCCAGACTGTGTGTCTCTTTTCCCTGCTAGCCTCCTGTAGCACCTTAAACATGGCACTGTTTTTATACCCTTCCCCCAGTATTCATCCAGGTTCCCCTGACTGCCCATTTTCTGACAGAGAATTGTCTCATCAGGAAGCTTCCAAGAGCAGTTATTCCCCTTTTTAAATAAGTGCTAGGCCTCCTGCTTAACATCAAAAATATCCTTTCTTCAGAAGCAGAAAAGATTTGGTCTCTGGCCTCAGTTCAGTAGTCCCTTAGCAGAGCATAAAGAACTGTATGTGGCCATATACCATGACAGCACTGTGCAGCCCCCGTGAAGAATAGCAACTTAGGGCAGTGTAAACAGACCAACACTTGAGTTGCACAACAACTGAACCACCATACACAATGTGCAATGGCTATGGATGCAAAGAGGCAGCAGCACAAGGCAGGAGAACAAGAGGTCATTGCACAATGTTGTGGGTTGTACAATGGCACTTCCATTGTTGCTTCCCAAATGTGCTGGTCGGGCGTCATGCTCTGCACTTCTTCCTTCTGCCATTGCCTGCTTAATTTGTTGGTTGCACAATGCCGAGTTCTTTCCATTGCATGCACAGTGCCCATTTTATGTTATGTTGCTTCCTGAATTCAGCCCCTTACCTAGTTTCGGGTTTTGCTTTTGTGGTTGTCTCTGCGATCCCCAGAAGATGTCAGGGCAGAAAATTGACACCTGGATTTGTCGTAGCTGCCTACCCTGAACTTGGGCCTCTCTGTCTTTAAACAGTACAGATTTTCTGCCCTGTTTCTTCCCCCATTCCTCCTAACAGCCCTTGGTGGTGATGCTGGTGGTATTGTTAATAGTAAGTAGCATTGATAATCTAGGACTCAAGGGTGGGGAACCTACGGCCCTCTGGGTTCTGACAAATTACCATTCCCATCATGCCTCACTACCAGCCAAGCTGAAGGGACGTTTTAGCCAGGCTTATGAGGGCTTGGTTGTAGCTCTTCCCCTTATGGCGATGCTACTCCATAAAGGGAAGAGCTACAACCAAGTCGTCATGAGCCTAGCTAAAACTTCCTTCAGCCTGGCTGGTAGTGAGGCATGATGGGAATGCTAGTTTGTCAGGACCTGGAGGACCATAGTTTCCCATCCCTGACTGGTCCATGAGGACTTGCTGTTGGAAGCAGAGGTGGAAAACCAGGCAAAATCTGAATTTTCAGCCTGAGCTCCTCCGTCTTTTGTTGTCAGAGTTACCTGGGGAAAGGTACTCACCTGCCTCCTCTCTCCTGCTCTTCCCAGGAACGCCAGGGAGGAACAGCCTTCCCCCATCCCCCATGTACAGCAGCAACGATGTCATCACATGCCAGCTGACCCACACTGTCACCTGCGCCCACCAGAAGCCCATCACGGCCCTGAAGGCAGCGGCAGGGCGGCTTGTCACAGGGAGCCAGGATCACACCCTCAGAGTGAGTAAGGAATGAGGGCTGGGCAGAGTATGCGGGTGTTGCTTTCACTGACGGAATGAGGCAAGCCAGTGCTGACCAACACTGTGGTCCCATTTGCAGTGGGGCATTGACCCTCTTGCTTGGGTCTGGTCCTAATTCCATGGCTGAAGGCTGCAAAGGATTGCTGAGGCATTGGTTTCTAGTATTTGGCCCCCAGCTGTCAATGGACCACAGCTTCTATCACCTTTAGCCAGTCAGGGATTGTGGGAATTGTAGTCTAGCTGTCTGCAGACCCTAGGTTGGGCACCACTGTCCTGTGTGGGTGGTTCAGGAAGAGTTGTAGAAGAAGGAAAATGCCCTGCTAGGGGGTCTGGGTCACAGAAGCCAGTCATGCGACACAAAAGGCCCTTGACTGAGTGACTGGAGTGTATATTTCTTTGTATATTTAGAAGGCCTTTGTTTATTGTATAGATGTGCATTGTGAGTTAAGCTAATTTTAATTGTCTTTTAATTTGTATTGTTTGATTTGTTTTGGGGGGTGGGAATGAGGGATGGGATTTGCATTGATTTTAGTTGTTTTGATGTTTTGAATGTTGTACGCCGCCCCGATTGCTTGGCAGAGGGGCGGGATATAAATAAAAATTATTATTATTATTATTATAACAACAATAGGGACAGCCTTCCAGGCATTACTGGACTGCAGCTCCCAACATTTCTTACTGTTGGCTGTGCTAGCTAGGGCTGCTGGGACTTGCAGCCCAACAACATAGGGAGGGCCACATGGCCATTCCCACCCTTGAAGTACAAGGTAGAAGCTTCTGAGGGGAACCTCAGAGGCCAAGGAGAGTTTGGTTTTGCTTAGTGAGCAGTGTTTTCTCTGCAGAATTTGTTTCATGTTTTCTGTGCAGGAAACTTGCTTTCCAGTCAGAAAATGCCATTTTCTGCACCAGTCAATCAATCCATCCATCCATCCATCCATTTTTCTTTTGTGCAGAGCCAGTCCTGAATGCCAAGGTTCTCTCTCACCCATCCTTTTCCCATTGATGATGTGTCTTTTTGAATATGCTTTTCATTCCCCCTCCAGGTGTATCGTCTGGAAGATTCCTGCTGCCTCTTCACTCTGCAGGGCCATTCGGGGGCAATCACAGCCGTCTACATTGATCAGGTAGGAGGCACTTGCGGGGCGGGTTTTTTTCTGTAACAGGCCAGCTATGCCTCTTTTTTTGGATACGGAAGGCGCTTACACAACCTGGGACTAATCTGTAACGGGAAAAGTCAATTCTTTACTTTGGCCATCTTGATTTTGGTGACGTTGTGTGTTAGGGCAGCTGATGTAGCTTCTAAAGCAGGGGTAGGCAACCTTTTTGAGCCGGGGGCCGGGTTGCTGTCCCTCAGACAGACAATTGGGGGGCCGAAGCACCATAAATAAATAAATAAATTTTTAAAAAAATTAAAAAAATATGCATGCATACTCTCTCAGCCCCAGAAAAGCCATGGCAAAACCCCTGTGGAGATTTTGCCAAGAAAACCCCAAGAACAAGTAATGACAACAATAATCAATATCATCATGGCAGGCGGCGGCAGGATCGACCTGGGGCCGGTCCAAAGGCCTCGGGGAGGGCGCATCCGGCCCCCGGGCCTTAGGTTGCCTACCCCTGATCTAGATGCTAGCTCAGCACTGTCAACTCCAGGTGTCTTTGTTTCTTAGGAGTAAGGCATCTGCATTAAATATTGGAATAATGGTATCCTGAAATGTAGTGTATTTCTTCTTCCTGTTTGGACAACCCAGTTGGATTAGGGCTCTGGGAGAGCAAGGTTAAAATTATCCTTTGGCCATGGAAACCTGCTGGGTGACCTTGGGCAAGCCACTCTCTCTCAGCCTCAGAGGAAGGTGCTGGCAAGTATTTTTTGAACAACTCTTGCCAAGAAGCCTGGTATAGAGTCTCCATAAATCAGAAATGACCTGAGGGCACAGAACCGACCACCTGGGAGGCCTTGCACTAGGATGGAATTTCATTCCCAGCAGTTCCATCTTGGAAGGGTGAGAGAGGAGGTGGTTGGGGTTGGTATGTGTGTATCTGTTTGAGTCCATTTCCTTCCACATAGTGGGGTCTCCCCCAGCCACCATCTCTTTCTTGTGCCTCAATCCTGTCTCCCTTTTTGTTTGGTCCTCATCCATCTTTAGCAGACTAATCTGTTGGTGTTCATGGGAGTAATGGGTTCCAGCTTTAATTCCCAGCTCTGACTGCTGGCCTCAGCGGAGGCATTAGTGAGGGGAGAGTGTGGGGTGATCTAAGTACAGTGCCCTTTGCCTTTCAGACTATGGTGCTAGCAAGCGGGGGCCAGGACGGTGCCATCTGCCTCTGGGACGTGCTGACAGGGAGCCGGGTGAGCCACATGTATGCCCACCGTGGAGACGTCACCTCCCTGACCTGCACTACCTCTTGCGTGATCAGCAGCGGCTTGGACGACGTCATCAGCATCTGGGACCGGAGCTCTGGCATCAAGCACTATTCCATTCAGCAGGTGCCCCTTGCCTAGGATTGGGGGAAGAAAGCTCTGGGTCCTTCTGACGGGAGCCAAGCAGGGCGGTGGGGCTTTCTGGCTGGACATCTTTGTTTCCCAAGGGGGCAGGCAATCGTGATAATGTTGCTGTTGGAGCATATGGGCTAGTAATCAGCCCATTTGTATCTGGGGCTGCCCTTGAAGACTGCTTAGGTGCTTTAGTGAGGTGAGCGTGAAGTTGGTGCTGTTTGGAGAGTTTACCATGCCACGTTTGGCCATGTTGAGGCAAACGTCCAGGCATTTTTCTAAGGCCCTTGTAAGGCCTGGATCTGCGATACTTGACCATGCCTCTTTTCCCATATGAGCCTCTTTGTGCCTCGAATTCTGAGGAGACTTGACATGGGAAAGACTTGTCAGACATTGGGCTGACTGCAGTAGTTGCTGGAGCTCTTTTCAGGAGTAGTCCTCTATTGAGGGGACTTATTTTTTAGCCTTCTGACAGGGAGGGGTTTGGCCTTTTGGGAAGACTTGCTAGCACCCCTCTTCTTTTAGATAGATGTCATCTCCAAGCCAGTGTGGTGTAGTGGTTTGAGTGTTGGACTGTGATTCTGGAGATCAGGATTCGATTCCTTGTTTGGCCATGAAACCCACTGGGTGACCTTGGGCACATCATACTCTCTCAGCCTCGGAGGATGACAATGGCAAAACCCCCTCCAAACAAAACATACCAAGAAAACCCCATGATAGGGTTGCCTTAGTCAGTGTCACCACAAATGGGATATGACTTGAAAGCACACAACAACAAATCTTCAGGCATACTTAATTTGACAGTGGATAAGGCCAGTGTGGTTACTGAGTGATCCAACCCAAAACATATTTTAACTGCCATTTTGGGAGTTTGCACACTTTGGGAAGCATAGTACTGATGGTCAGTTGGGCGTTCCTGTGTGAGCCACCAGATGATGGTGCTCAGCTGGCCTCTCTTGTGTCTTATCTCTTGTGCCTCACCCTGCTCTTCTCTTTGTTCTCCCCTTTCTTAGGACATGGGCTGCGGGGCCAGCCTGGGGGTGATCTCGGACAACCTGCTGGTGACAGGCGGCCAGGGCTGCGTTTCCTTTTGGGACATCGGCTACGGGGACCTACTGCAAACAGTCTACCTGGGCAAGAGCAACGAAGCCCAGCCAGCCCGGCAGATCCTAGTCTTGGAGAACGCAGCCATCGTTTGCAATTTCGGCAGCGAACTCAGCCTGGTCTATGTGCCCTCTGTGCTTGAGAAGCGGGACTGAAGCAGGACAGGTGGCTAGTACAGCGACAAGTGGGCCAAGGATTCCCTTGCTGAGCTGCTTTTTTTCCTAAGTGGGCCATGCAGGGATATGGGCAGTCTGGCCTGGCGCGGACTCTCCTTGTCTTTCAGCAGCCATTGCTGCCTTCCCAGGACAGTAGCAGGAGAGGGAATTGTGGGAGTGGATAAAGAGGAGGTTTTACACAATTAGGGGCACAGAGAAAGGATTATGGTTAAGGGGGAGATCTTGTTTGTGGGGGGGGGGGAAGGGAGAAAGTGCTGGGAGCAAGACCTTCCCTCTGACTGGTCACATGGTCCACCTTAATTCTCCAGGGCGCAAGAGAGAGAAAGAGAGGATTGTCTTGTGTGGGCAAGAGGAGAGGGGAGTGAGGCCACCCTTGCCCCCTAATTGGAAGAGCTGTTGGTAGACCCCCACAAGAGCCCCTTGCCCGCCTCTGGGAGAGGAAGGGCTGTTTTTGCTAGCTCAGCTGCTCCATGTTCAACCCTTCCTTCTTCTCCATCACCTGTCCTGCTTCCTCCTCTCCCCTTGGTCTCAGCATCTCCAGCCCCACACAGCGCTAAGGGGTAAACCTTGGGCTGGGGGGTGGGCTGCACTCTACCCTGGGAAGCCGGACGGGTGAGGAAGAGGAGTGAGCTACACCACACCAGACTCCCTCCCCAGCTGCTCTCCTGCTGCCTGCCTTCCAAGGTGGGCATATCTAGCTACCTGCCATATTTATTTATGTCCTGTACATAGTTATTTATTCTGGCATATAAGCTGGAGGGGGGGAGGAGAGAGAGAGGCCAGCAGGGTATTTTGAAAATCTCACCTAACGGTTCAGGCAGTGCTTCTGAAGCCGTCGTCTCCTTCCTCCCACAGAGCAAAAGCCCCAGGTAACGCATGCTTAATCTCATCCGCCTGTTGCCTGTTTTGGGCCCCCATGGGTGGCTGCAGTTGCCTTTCAGCACTTGCTTGCCACTTGCTCTGACTCTTAAGCTTCTGCTGATACCAGGGAGGAAGAGCAAGCATGTTGGAGGTGCAAAATGGCTGCCGTATGGAGGATGGAGGTGCAACACTGCCCCTTTGTTCAGGGCAGCTGGTTCTGCCTTCCAGTTCTGTTCATGAGCCAGAGTCTGCCCAACACATTCCTGTTTTGCACACCTTCAGTAAGCATCAAACTATACACTGGTATCCTGTAGAGATGCTTGCATGGCTATAGAGTGCGATGGATGATGTTGCTCATTTCTTAAGAGCTACCTGGCTGTGGGGAGAAAAGGCATTCAGGGGGAAGAAAGAACCAGGAAAGAAAAGATAGACAAGCGGAGAGGCTTTATTTTTTTTATATCTAAAGTGAGCTGGTAATTGACTATCTAGTTCAGTGATGGCCAACCTTTTAGGGCTCGAGTGCCTCCACAGAGGCAGCTGAAGGCCAGGGGAGTCTGGAAGGAGGAGGAACAGGCGCACGTTTCCTCCTCCTCCTCCTCTCCGCACTGTTTCCAGTCTTCAGCTGCCTCTGAAGGCCAGAGGGAGTCTGGAAGGAGGAGGAACAGCACACCTCTTCCTCCCCACCCTCCGTGTGCCAGGGAAAATGGCTTTGTGTACTATCTCTGGCACGCGTGCCATCAGTTTGCCATCATGGATCTAGTTTGTGTTGTTTTAATTTAGGAGCTTCTACTGTAGAGAGCACTGATGCTTTGGGATTTAACCTGCTGTATTTTGTCTGCCCCATTTCCCCCAAGCTGGGGAAGCAGCTGCCTGGGTTTGGAAGGAGAGACTACTGCACAAAAACGCTGGCCAGTGGAGGCCCCCCTGGGCCTTGGAGCTCCTTCCCCGCACTTGCCTTCGCCCTCCTGGCTCCTGCTGATCCCCTTTGGCTTGTCGTCGGTGTCCACACCATGCCTCAGGTGGCCTTAGCTCTGCTGTGCCCTTTTGGACTGTACAGCGGAAGCTGCTTTTGTATCAGATTGTGTTTTATAATGTGTACAGGTACAGACATATTAAACAGAACTAACTTAATGGCTCTTGGGTGTCTTTTGGGGTGGAGAAAAGTGAACTTGCTCTGGTTCAAAGAAACAAGAAAATGGTACAAACAGTTGAAATGGTACAAACCATTTTTGGGCTCCACAGTGATGGAGAAGATGTGTGCAAACTGGATTGTGTCCAGAGGAGGGTGGCCAAAATGGTGAAATGTCTGGAAACCCCCAAGCCCTCTGAAGAGTGAATTAGGGAGCTGGACATGTTATAGCCTGGAGAAGAGAAGGTTAAGAGAGGATATGAGAGGCCTTTTTAAATATTTGAAAAGGTGTCATATTGAGGCTGGACCAAGCTTGGTTTCTGCAGCTCCAGAAAATAGGACCCTGAGCAATGGATGCAAACTCCAGGAAAAGAGATTCCAACTCAATTGGTAAAAACTGTTGGACAGTGGAAGTTGCTGCTGCCTCAGAGAGTGCTGGAGCTCCTTTTTTGGAGCTTTTTAAACAGGCTGGATGGCTGTCTGTCACAGGGAGGGCTTGGCTCATGTCTTCCTGCATGGCAGAAGGGGTTGGACTGGATGGCCTTTGAGGTCTTTTCTATGGAAAAAACCCACAGCCAACTACACCAGAGGCAGCTTCCTTTTTTGTACTATTACCAACACAGAGGTGCTAGGCATATCAAAAGAAACCAGTTTGTGTTAACCTGCATAATTTGAGTATGCTTTTTGTTGGCACATTCTGGCTGGAATTTTGTGAATGACTTTCCTCAGAGTCCCACTGGGCAAGTGCTTGGATATCTTGTTGGTTTGCATACAGGGGTCTCTTGAGACTCATGGAATCCTAGAGTTGGAAGGGACTCCAAGAGGCCATCCAACCCCCTTCTGCCATGCAGGAAGACACAATCCAAGCCCTCCCGGTGACAGATGGCCATCTGTTTAAATACCTCCAAAAGAGACTCCTCCTGCCTTCGGCAATAGCCTGGTATTTCCTGAAAGACACAAAGGCACAGACCCCCTCCCCTCGGGGTCTGGACATCCAAATTTCCTCCATGCTCTTTCAGAGTTTGGCCAAATCTCAACAGGATCCCATCCTTCCTTTAATTCCTATTATCTTTTCTCCCAGCCTGACAAAAGAGTTCTGGGGGGTACCAGCTGCCCTTGTAAACCTTCTGCCAGAGGCCTATTGTCAATAGGCCAACAGCTGACTTAAACCATTTTCCATGTGCTCAGAACTGTTGCTGATGTGTACTGAAATAATTCAGCTTTAGTTTCCAGACTGACAGCATCTCTCAAGGTGCTTGTTCATACTTTCCACACCTATGGCAAACCATTTTCTGAATCCCGTTTGTACCAACTAGAGCAGAATTAAAAGTTTTCTGCTTGCTGCGCATCCTAAGCCTGGCCTCCATGCAGACCGAAATGCACAAAGGGAATGTCAATCCTCCACATCTTGAAACAACAACAAAAGCCAACCTTAATTCCATCCCCTTTATTTAGTTTAGTAGCAAAGAGCTGAAAAAGATTGGTTCTAAATTACAGAGTCAAGTCTGTGAAGACAAATGTTACACTGTACAAAAGAAAAGCAAAGGAGCCCCATCCTGGCTTTCCCCATCTTTCCAAAGAGGGTCGCTTTGTCAAGGCCGCCTCTTTAATGAAGGAAGGAAGGTTGACTTTTTCTGCCACCGAAAGCGAGTGATGATGATGGAAAAAAGAAACTGAACAGTTCCCATTCACCCAAAGAATGATCTAGTGCAGCCTTCCTCAAGCTGGTATCCCACAGACAGAACAGGCACAGGGCCAGGGGATGACTGGAGTTGTAATCCCAACCTCTGGAGGAAGGCTGGTCTAGAATCAACGCTGTCACATTGCAAGTTACTGACCCACAGGGCTGCCATTACTCTGTCCCTCTGCCTAGACCTCCCTCCTGATAGAAGTCCTGCCCTCAACGGCCCACCATTCCTCCTTTCACTTACCAAGGGGGGCCTGTAAGTTAAAAGTTCTCTGGCAAGTCAATTGTAGCTGCTTTGGAGTCCTAGAAGAGTTCAGCCTTCTATCCCATGTGAGACAAACACTCATAAGAATGGAGCCATGTCCATCTCTATGCAAGGAAAGGCTGTTAAAAGGGCTCACCCCTTCAGCTAATCCCAAAGCAGATCCCACAAAAGTGAGGTGGCAGCCACTGAGCAACCAAAGGGGCCAAAACCCAGAGCAGAACCTGGCTGAGGTCGAGTTGGCAGATTGGCAGAAGCTCTGGCAGGAGCTGAGTGAGGGCCTAGCTGCTTAAAACACAGGAGGGCATGCAATCCCACCTACCCCAAAAGCGTCACGCTCGCTCTGCAGTTGGGCATCATAAAGAGGAGAGGTACTTGGAGGAGAGCAGCTGATCCCTGGAAGAGTGGCTTCGAATGCAAAGGCTGCTTCTGCCAGGCCTCAACTCCGGCTGCGTCCTCTTGGAAGGCAAGCGAGGAAGAGCCAAAAGGAGAAAAGGACCGAGAAGGAAGAGACGGTCCAGAGCGCCAGGAAACCTCTTTGGGAGGTGCAAGGCACTGGGCAGCCCCTTTCCTTCCCAGGCACGATCCTTTAGCAAGAGACCCACTGGCCGAGGGAGCAGCTGATGCACCAAAGGAAACGGGTGGCAGAATGCGGAGCAGTGGACAAACCTTTTGAGGCTGGAAGGTGTCCAGAGTGGTTCTGTCAAGGTGGGGAGGCACAACCTGCATGTGCAGCTGACCCATCTGGCTCCCACTCAAAGAGGGTGTCCTCAGAGCAAACTGCCTGATAAAGCCAACTGGCACAGATTTCTCCAGCTGTGGGGGGGACAACCAACACCCCCTATGCCCTTCCTTCCATGTCCTCCCCATGTAGGCCAGATTGGGATTACGCAGATCTGATGATGGAAATTACGTGCCTCAGAGATGTTTTGGACTGCCGCTGCCAGCGGAGCCAATGGTAAGGGATGCTGGGACCTACACTCCAACTACAGCTGGAGGACTGCCCAGCTCCCAGCTGAATGGGTGAAGGAGGCGAAAGTGACACAGAAGAGCCTGCTCAGAAATCCTCCATCCTCATAGCCTTTGACATGGTCTTTGGGGAAATGCTCTCCTTAGACAGCAGGGCTGCAGCGGGTGAAAGAGACCCACCTTCACAAGCAGCAAGATGTTCCTGGTGATGCTCTTCCTAGAGTAGGGAAGGTGGCATGCTGCGGCCTACAAACCTGTCACTTTGGCTCCTGGAGACACAGGAGAAGTGGAGCCCCAATGGCAACAGTGTCCCTCCCTTTCCTCCCTCTCAGGTCTTGTTGAGGGTCCAGAGAGGGTCAAGCATGCTGAGGGGGTCATCGCTGGGCCGGGCCCCTCGCAGGCCTTCTCCATTCTGGGGCTGGAGGAAGCTCTGCTTGTTCATCCGGTGCCTGCCCTTGAGGGAGTTGTCCAGGGTGAAGGCCTCGGGGGTCAGGGAAGCCAGGAGCTCCAACGAGGAGGAGGAAGGGGCCATGGTGGCAGCGGAGGTGGGGGGCTCTGGGCCCATGAGTGCCGGCTGAGGGTCCTTCTCCTCCCTTTCCTGTTCCTTCTCCTCTTCCAGATGGTTGCTGTTTTCTGCTGGGGAAGGGCCCACAGCCTCAGTGGGTGGAGAGAGCGGCAGAGGTGGCTCTGTAATGCCAGGGGCCTGGTGATCGGACGCAGAGGGCTGAGGCAGGAGAGCCGGTGGTGCCGGGACAACACTGACGCTGGCTGTGGCCGTCAAGGACGGGGGATCCAGCAGCTGCTGCCCATTCGTCGCAGGGTCTGCCCCTCCCGAGGGCGGTCTGATGCTGAGCTTGGCAATGGTGGCCTGGATGGAGCTGATGGGCATGTCTCCCCCCAGGACCAGATCCTGGGGGTCTTGGTGGACGTACGGCTGGAAAGGAACAGCAAGAACATCTTCGCAGGCTCTGTCTGTGTTGGGGTGAAACCAGGGTCTCACCCTGGGCTTCAAAGAGCCCCAAGGCAAGGATGGGAATTGTGTGGCTGAAAGGCCACATGTGGCCCTCAGGGATGGGAGGTTTCATGTAGCTCTTGGGATCCCCTTCCAAATGAAAGGGAAGCAAGCTGATAGCAGCAGAGGAACACAAAGGGCTTGTGAGCTCTGCCCCTACCTTCAGCCTCTCTTCCATTTAGACAAATATGCTGAGCTCCAAACTTTGAGACTGTTCTGCCTCCTCCCCATCCCTGTCCCCAAGATGAGAAGGTTGGAACGACAGGGTGCTACAGGAAGGACATTCTGCACATGGGCAGAGGCACCCTGCTCTCATTAGAGTCCCACATTAAACACTCTCTCCCATGCCCACAACCCATGTCCTGTACTAGGGACGGAAGCAAGTGAAACCTTAAGTGGGGAGGGCTCACCTTTTGGGTGGTGGCAGAGGTGCTGCTGGCAGGCTTGCCAGTAGAGACTGAGATGACCCCGTGTCTCTGGAGGACCTGCTTGGCGTGTTTCAGGACTGATTCGTAGCAGAACCTGAGGTGAAGCTGGAAGAGAAATGGACAGTGAAGCGCCTTTAGCCAGACCCTTATTGAAAGAGGATGCAACCATTTTAAAAGTTATTTTGTTCTGCCCTCCACAAGTCCCTTGACTTTTGACTTTTGTGGATTTGATTATTCACCAATTTGATTAATATCTTCTCTCCAGGAATCTCTAAGTCCTCCAGTGCAACTCTGCCAGAAGTTGACTATAGTCACACTGGAGGACTGAGATTCCTAAAGAAAACACTTGTCTGGGCATTTGTAGGTCCTCCAGTGCAATTCTACAGTCAAGGTCTGCCAGATGTTGACCAGAGTTGCGCTGGAGGGCAGAGATCCCTAGAGGTGTTCTCTCAGGTACAAAAAGGTTGGTTTGATTAATTTGTGTTTTTCTCACTTTAACAAGGGTCCTGTGCCCCTGACCCCAACCAATGTGGAGGTCCCACTGCACTCTAAACCATTCTGCATCCCATTTTGGGGGGAAAGTGGGCTATAAATCAAATGAAATAAATTTATGATATTGTTTTTTGTGGGTTTTTCGGGCTGTGTGGCCATGTTCTAGTAGAGTTTCTTCCTGACGTTTCACCAGCATCTGTGGCTGGCATCTTGAGACATGGCCACACAGCCTGAAAAACCCACAAAAAACTATGGATGCCGGCCATGAAAGCCTACGACTTCACATTATGATATTGATTCCTTGATTTCCCCCCAAAACCCTGGCAGTCAAGAGGGCCCCACTCACCCACAGAACATCTGAAACCCCACCGCATCCCACATCCCCTGAAGCCAGAGTTGAAGCCCCTTCCTTCTCCCCTCTCTACCTTCTCTTGCAGCATGTGCTTCCTCTGCTGGCGGATCCTCTTCACAAGCTGAGCCAAGTCTGGGATGCTGTTGCCGGCTTCCACCTCCTGCATGGCTGCGTACAGGAGGCAGAAGGCCCCCGAGCGGCCCACGCCGGAGCTGGTAGAGGAAGAGGACAACCAGGTTAGCGGGAGTCTGCCAGTCCTCCCTGGCCTTTCCTCCCACAGTCACCGTACCAATTCCCTGGCCTCACTCTGGGTGGGAATGGGACAGCCCTCCAAATGGTGGTCTCTGAAGGTGGACCTAGCCCCAGATATGTCAGCCAGAAGACTGGAGTCTGCTGGGGAAGCTCCCTTCTGTGATCCCCTTCCCAGGGGGACTCATATACACCAGTTGGGAAGAGAAGGGAGCAGGGCCTTCTCTGAGGTGGCTTGCTCTCCCTTTGGAGGTCTCACTGGTACTGAGGTTGGTTTCATTTTTGACACCAAGTTAAAACTTGCTTTTTTTCTGAAAGCCTTCAGGGCCTATCGACTTCACCCCACGTGTACATACACATGGTTTTGTATTCTTTTAATTTCAAATTGCAGTTGTCTAAGCCAGCGTGGTCAGCATGGCGTAGTGGTTTGAATACTGGACTGTGCCTCTGGAGACCAGGGTTTGATTCCCAGCTCAGCCATGAAACCCACTGGGTGACCTTGGGCAAGTCACACTCTCTCAGCCTCAGGGAAAGGCAATGGCAACCCACCTCTGAACAAATCTTGCCAAGAAACCCCCATGATAGGCTTGCCTTAGGGTCGCCAGTATCAAAAACAACTTGAAGGCACACAACACACACACACAATATGCTTTTGGACTATTTTAAAATCTATTTGTATTTTAGCGTTGCACATTTTAAATTATTCAAACCATTGTACTGCAAGGCACCAGAGATCTGCCAGTAGAGGACAGGGTAGAAATAAGAAGAATTTGAAGCAGCAGCAGCAGCAGCAATGCCAACCACATCTTTCCCAGCATTGCAAATGGTGAGGAAGGCTGGGCATTGCAGTTTCACCCCTTGAAGATAACCCAGCAATACCCACAGCAGCCTAAAGCCCTTTACCCTGGAGGACTTAGAAAGAACCACTGCTACCCTCCCAGGCAGGTCTGTTGGGAACATGAGGGAGAGGGCCTTCTGGGTGGCTGCTCCCAGGCTTTGGGTCTCCCTCGATAAGGAGGCCAGCATGGCTCTCTCCTTCTGTTGGCAAAAGAGAACACAACATACCTATCCTGAAAGACTCTGGAGAGCAGATAGCCAGGGCGTTTAATGGTGTGCTGCTTTCTGATTTTTATTTCTTGCCTTTTTCAATGCACTTGTTTGAAATAGTTGTAATTCTGTGGAAAACCTAAAATGCATTTTAACTATACAGTTTTATATGTCTTCTTTTCTTCTCTCTTTATTTTTATATAAAAAAATTAGTCAAATAAAACATATTGCCTTTCAGTTTGTTAACTTTAATCTTCCTTACTTTGGCCAAAAAATATTAATTTTCCTTTTTATTACAACCATTTCTTTTTACAATATATAATTACCAAAGCACATTTGTCTTTTATCTTCCGTCTATTTAACCAATGAGTTAATTTGTCGAGTTCTTGCATAGCCATTAATTTCAATAACCATTCATGTGTCGTTGGGGTTCCTGTAACTTTCTATTTTTTGGCTAGTAATATTCTTGCTACTGAGATCATGTACGACAGCACTCTCCAATATTCTTTCTTCAGATTTATGTTTCCACTGGTCTTTGTATGTCCTTCTATCCACAATTGTTTTAGGTTTTGTAAACCACCTTCCAGTTTGGATATAAATGAATAAATAATGATCACATTTGTTGGGATTTTCTGGCCTTGATGACAAGAGAACAGAGCCTTCACTGTCAGAAGCAGGCTACCTGCAAGTCCCAGATTTTGGGGCAAACAGCCCTGGCTTACACAGACAGTATGGGACAGAAACCAATTTAAGCTTTTTAAAGGAGGAGTCCCTTCATTCCCAGCCCTGTAAGTCCTTCTCAACCTCTTCCCAAGATGGTTGCTTTTGCACCAGGCCTTACCTGCAGTGGACAACAATGGGCATGTGAAGAGGGCGCTGGTGGAGGTAGTGGCTATGGACCTCCTGGATGAAACGGAGCAGGTCCCCTTTGCTGTCAGGGAGGCCACTGCCAGGAGAGAGGAAGGGAAGGAAGGAAAATGTCAGCATTCACACTTCACAAATTTAATTTCAAGACGTCCAGCCAGCATCTTAGAACCACAGAATCTCAGAACTGGAAGGGACTCCAAAGTTCCTTGCCATGCAGGAATACACAATTAAGGCTGCATCTGCACTGCAGAAATAATGCAGTTTCACACCATTTTAACTGGCATGGCTCAGTGATATGGAATCCTGCAATTTGTAGCTTCCTGTGGCAACAGAGCTGACTGTGAGGGCTAAATATCTCACAAAACTGTAAATCCCAGAATGCCATAGCATGAAGCCACAGCATTTAAAGTTGTGTCAAACTGCCTTATTTCTGCTGTGCAGATGCAGCCTAAAGCACTCCTGAAACACACTCATTCAACCCATTCAAAAAAGTTATTCTCAATATTTAGGTAGAATCTCTTTTCTTGTCTTTTGAATGCACTGGTTCATGCCTAGTCCCTGGAACAGCAGAAAGGAAGTTTGCTTCTATTTTCTACATGACATTCCTTCAGAGTTGTTTAAAGGCAGTTATCATGACACCTCTCAAGGATTCTACATTGTGTCTTCCTGCATGGCAGCGGGGTTGGACTGGATGGTCCTTGTGGTCTCTTTCAGCTCTATGATTCTATGATTCAATCTTCTCTTCTCCAAGCTACATGTTCCCAGTGCCAAAGTTAAAGCTAAGTAAGTACGTTGATTTCTATGTCATTTCCTGTAGGAAAATAGTCCCACTCCCCTGCTTAAACCACGGTGAAATTGGCCCCAGGTCCTTCAGGGACAAAATCATTTTTCAATTTTTTCTAGGATGGCAGGAGCTGCCCCCTTGACCTCTGACAATTGCCGATGGTGGCTTCGGGCTTTGGCCTGACTGCATCCAGCCTCAGAGGCCCAGCCAGCCCCTGCCCCTCAGTGCCCTACTATAGGAGGTAACCAAAGCAAAAACGTACAGCTCTGGCCAGGAGGAGAACTGCAGGTGGATAATAGTCCGCTTCAGGCTCTGGTCACGGAACTGCAGGCTGATCATCCGCTCTGTGTGGGTTGGGGTGACCTTCAGGCTGGTCAGGACCAGGGTGATGGGACCGTGGACCATGGGCTGGCCCCGCTCTGTTGGGAAGTAGCGGACCACCTTTTGCTGCGGAACAAAGAAAAGAGAGGAGGGAGGGGATTTTGTGATTGAGAGAGGGTTGACACACAGGACTCCAGTGACCCAAGGCAGTTGCAAGCAACAGGGCTTTCAGGGGCGGAAAAATACACCACTCTGGGAACAACAGGAGACCAGAGTAGCCTTTGTGTCTGGCAGGGTGAGATCAGTCCTCCTGCTAAGCCACAGAGGATAAATCCACATCTCAGTCTCAGAGTTGTGATGATGGAATTCTTTCAACTCTTTTCAATTTGGCTGTTATTTTCATCATGTTTTTAATCTTTATATGATACGGATTTTTAAGCTGTATCTGTTTTGAGAGCCAGTGTGGCATAGTGGTTTGAGCGAAGGACTAGGACCCTAGTGATTAGGGTTCGATTCCCTGCTCAGCCATGGAAACCCACAGGATGTCCATGGGTAACAGACTCTCAGCCCCAAAAAACTCTGTGATAGATTTGCCATAGGGTAGTAACAAGTTGGAAATGACTTGAGGGCGCACAACAACATCTGTTTTAACTTTTGTAAGCAAGTAAAAGCAAGTATGAACAACAACAGTGACATTAACAATAACAAGGATGCAGCTCTGCATTCTCAGGTATCATATAATGATTGGTCAGTGCTTTCACTGTACCACTTGATCTCTGGAAATTGCAGACAGTCCCTGTGCATTATTCCCCTTTGCATAGCAGAAGAAACAGTCACATGGACTGATGGCACATGATAGGTATCAGCAGAAAGGTGGGGTAGTGCAACCACCGTGGCTAGCTGCGCAGGCGCAGATATAATCCATTTGTGTGATTCGCAGAGACCACGAAGAAGAAACTGAGGGCCTAAGCAGACTGCCAGAAATAGTGCACATTAAATTGAGGCACTGCCCTGGCTCAGTGCTAGAGAATCATGGGAACTGTAATTTATTGTGGCACTAGAGCTCTCCGACAGAGAAGGCTCAATGTCCCAGAAAAAAAATACAATTCCCATGACTCCCTAGCACTGAGCCAGGGCAGTGCCTCAATTTAATGTGCACTATTTCTAGCAGTCTGCTTAGGGTCATAGTTACCCTAAGCAAGCATAACGTTCCCCCCCCCCCCCCAGCCCTATTTGCACCTAAGAGCAGAATGGCTTTCTCTGGGCAAGGGCTGTTCCTCTCATGTGGTCCCATCCCCCCTTACCTTCTCAATTTCCTGCTCAGACACCAGCATGACCACCACCGACACTTTCTGCTCGTAGATCATGAGCCAGAAGTCTGAGGCAGTGCCCGCCAGTGGGGCCTGGGTGGCTATGATGGTGGGGCAGTAGGAGGAGAGATCCTCAATCTTGCTTGCGTTGATGTAGTCGTCCTTGCCTGACTGCAGAACAATGCGGTTCTTGTCATAGGGCATGATGTCCTGGTGGCGGTTCTTCATTGAGTAGCAGCGGGCGATGGCGATGGAGAGCTGCCGGGCATCCTTCTCCTGGGCGTCCTGCAGTGCCTTCCAAAGGCTGTCTAGCTCGCTGACGGTCCCCGAGGGGCTGGGCCTCCCCAGGCAGGCCACCACCTCCTGGAAACGCTCCAGCTCCGAGAGGAGCCTCCGGAGGTGCTCAGGCTTCTCATAGGGGTCATTCTCAATCAGCTGGACCGCCTTGGGCTTCAGGCCATCTTTGGCATCAGCCTTGGTGGGCTGCAGGAGGGGCTGCCCGACCGCTGTCTTGGCCCCTCCATGCTGGCTTTCGGGACTGGAGGACAAGAGGTCATCGGTAGAGGCACTCTGACGATGAAACTGGACCTCGGAAGGGCCCTGCAGGAGGGAGGCAGCCCCAGGCCCCAAGGAAGAGGGCGGGAGCTGGGGGAGGGGGCCCGAGCAGGGCACAGAGGGAGCCTGGAGGGCCATAGCGGGTTGTGGAGAGGGTGCAGGGGAGGGCAAGGCTGCCCCCTGAACTACCACCCCACCTGGCATCTGGGACAGAGCTGGGTTGGGGGCAGGTGGGGCGTGGCAAGGAACTGGCTGGCTTGATGGAGGGGGCGGCTGAGGCCCCGCCAGCCCCACTGGGGCCCCAGGAGGGATCTGGGCGGGAACTGGGGGAAGGGAACCAAAGGGTCCTTGAGCAGCTGAACCAGGGGGCAAGGGTTGCATGGCAGCATGTGATGGGCGGAGGGGCAATGGCTGGCCTGGCCCCATCATGCCCACTGTGATGTTAGATCCCCTGGGGACTTGGGTAGGGAAACCCAGGCCCCCCGAGTGGGGAGGAACAGCACGGGGAGGCATCTTGTCAGGGGCTGGCAGCTGGTAGTGTTGGGGTGGTGCCATCTGGCTGGGTAATTGCCCTTGGCTGGTAGGATGAACAGGACCCTGGCTCAGCACAGCCTGCTGGCCTGAGACTTGGGGCGGGAAGGGGCCCTGGAAGGGTGTCTGTTGAGGTGCCTGGGCTTGGGGCAGGAACTGGGGTGGGTACTGCTGAGGGGGCAGCTGCCCTCCAACAGGCAGAGGCTGAACCTGCCTGTCTGGGGTGGGCTGGAGATGCCTGTGAGGAGGGAAGCCAGGCTGGGGCTGAACAGTGGAGTAAGGAGCCATACCTGGTGGTATGAAGGGAGGGCCACTGGCCTGGGTGTAAGGAAACTGGACAGCAGTCCCCTGGGGACCCACAAAACCTCCCTGCGGAGGAGGAAGCCCAGCCCACTGAGGAACCGGGCCGGTCACCCCTCTGGGGGCAGTGCAGCTAGAGATGGGGCCCTGGATGCTGTCCACAGTGGTGGTGGCTGGCCGCACAACCTGCATATGTGAGGGGAAGTTATGGGTGCCAAAATGGTGGGAAGCCAGAACTGTGGGCCTAACCGTAAGAGGTGTGGGGTGGCCAGCAGGCCCCACTGCACTGCTGGGGACTGGCTGCCCCATGCCATAACCCCCACCTGGGGCAGAGATAGACATGGGGATGTGTTGAGGGGATGTTTGTTGAGAGGGGAGCGGTGGCCCGGGATAGGCCGGTTGCACAGTGGCCAAAGGGGGTCCTTGAACCAGCGGCCCAGTTGGGTAGACTTGGGGGCTGGGCACTGAGGAAGGAGCAGAGCTCAATGGAGGAAGGCCTGTTCGAGATGCAGAAGGTGGCATCTGGTGTGAAGTCAGGGGAGTGGACAGTGGGACCCCTGGGAAGGGTCCCTGGCCAGAGCTGGCAGGGACTCTGGTAGGCTGGTAGTGCCCAGGCATGGGCCCAGCAGTCACAAAATGGCCTGGGCTGAAGGGAGTCCTGGGTTGGCTTGCTCTGGGTGGCTGCAAAGGGGTGGCCCCCATCCCACCTACAGCCCCAAAAACCTCAGGGACCAGACCTCGCAGGCCAGTGCGGGCAAAAGCTGGGTCCAAGCCAAGGGCCGACAGGGCATCGGAGGGCAGCTGTGCCAGGTGGGCTGCCAGCACTTCAGGTGGCAGGCTCCTCAGCTCTTCTGGCAGGTCAGCTAGGGAGAGGGAAGCCAGAGCAGGCATCTCAGCTCCCTCCAACTCAGAAGGCTTCTTCTGAAGCGCTGGTTTTGGAGTGGTTGGTCTGGGTGGAGGCCTCAGCTTCATCTCTCTGGCAAAACAAGAGCACACAAAGAGAGACCAGGTTAGCAGAATAAATACCAGCTATGGAGGACATTTCCTCTGCTATGAAATGGTTAAGAAGACCGCACCTTGCATTAATGTGCTGGAAAAACTAGACTGCCACCTGCTCAGCCAAAAGTTGTTGAGCTGCATGTCCCATCATTCCTCAGCCCTAACTATGCTAGCTGGCACTGATGGGAGCTACAATCCAACAGCATCAGAAGGACACCAAGTGCCCAGCCCTATTTGAAACTCTTCAAAGTAGGTCAGACTGAGAGAGACTGAGTGAGTGACAGGATGGGCCACAATCCATCAAAAGGCTTCATGGGAAGGGAAGCCAAGCTGAAGGGAAACCTGAACCTGGTTCTTCCCTGGTCCAACTGACAGAGTGCACTGATAATGGCTGGCTTTCAGGAAGCAGCTCCACCAACAGCAGTACCTTTTAGAGCAAAATTCATCCCACATAACTAGACTTCTGACACCCTCAATGCTGGCTAGGATATCTATGGAACCCCTTCTCTCAGACCCTGCTCCCCAACTCCTTAGAAGACAAGGAGCTGTTTAGGGTGCCTCCAAGTTTTAAGGTGAATCCAGGCATCTATGTCTTCGGAAAGAGACCTGAGACATACACTCTACTGGTGCTGTTCAGGTAACTTGGAAAACCATTCTTATCCTTTTCTCCAGGCTTCTGATTCTTAGACTCCCAAGAGGTGGGTATCATTTCCTTCCCCTCCAACCCAGACCAAATGTATCTTTGTCCTTTGGCTTGCCTCCCTCCTTCCTCTCCACCTATAAGGAATAGCAGCAGCACCTTTCAGGGTATGTGAGGCACAAGAAGCAACAGACTAGCCCTCTAAGCCTTATCCAAAAAGTTACTTGCATGCATGTAAGCCACTAACAAGATTCTGACCTCTATATTCTGATAATCTTTATGACAGCATGGACTGGACTGGGTGAAGGTTGGTGCTGAGAGACAAAAAGATGGTCTGAGGCTACATGGGAATTTCCAGAAGAAGCGAGACATGAACTAGAAACTTTTCTATCCTGAGTACAACCAGACACTACCCTACACCACCTCTATTACAGAATCTGTGTGCCACTGTGACTGCTGGAATCAACTCTTTCTTCTGAGCTGTTTTTTTTTTTTACTGTTTACTAGGAATATTAATCATTGCCCATTTTTACCTGCACAAGAGAGCAAAGAATGTCAAAACTCTTCTCTCTGCTTGGTGAGAGTTTCTGTGTATTTTTTCATTATAGAACTGGGGGTGGCAGTTCATTTCAGTAAAATACATTGTTTTCCAAGGTGTCTCGGTGTGTTCAGACACCCTTTATTGTCATGGGTGAGAAAATGTGCAAGCGTTCTTAGATACCTGCTCACACAGTCTCTTCTGAGTTGTCAGTTGGAACTGCTACTATCATAAACCACTTTAAGGAAAAAAAGAATATAAATCCACATGTATCCATTCTCCTTCTGATCCCACACAGCACCACCTTCATTCCCCAGCCACAGAAATGCCACCTACTTTGCCAAGACCTGCTGCCTGGTCATTTCGGATGCTTTGCAGGCAGCCCGGGTCTTCTCCAGGAGTTTAGCCACTTTACTCTCCAAGTCTGCGTAGAAATCCTTCCCCTCCTGGGACTTCTTCATCAGGTCTTCATAAGCTTCATAGGATGCCACCAGCGTCTGCAAGGTTGTGTTCCATCTGGGGAGTTCAGGTAGAACAGCAGGTGTTCAGGTGGACCCAGAAAAGGACACTCTCTGATGGACTTTTGTACCACACCATGCTCGGCTTTTCATGTTTCTACAATCACCAAAGGAGATTATCCAAAAACAGCCAAGGCTTGTTTCTGGAGGAGAGGCCCTCTCCTGAATCTTCTGGGCCAAAGGAAGGTGCCAGAGGAGGTGAAGGCCACTCTCTTAGATGACATGAATAGGGCATGGGATGAATTCATGGAGGATAAAATACTATCAATGGCTATATTTTAGAGGAAGGAACTGGCAAAACCACCTCTGAGTATCCATTGCCTAAGAAAACCCCAGGAAATTCATGGGGTCTCCATAAGTCTGACAGGCAACTTGAAAGCACATACACTCAAAGAGAGAGACATCAGCAACATCTCTCAAGTCAGTCTAGTCACTAGAGAGCAGGAAGCTCAGGTCCTCCTTGCCAGTTTCCTCTTGTAGTACCTTGTGGGCAACTGTGGCAAAGTGAACACTGGAACATACGTGCCTTGGATCAGATCCAGCACAGCACTCCTGTTCTGATGGGAGAAATTCTGGGGAAACAGGGACAGCTAGTGCAATGGTGCTTAGGCTTTGGTCCCCCAGAAGCCCATACCATTAGCCGTTCTGGAAGGGGGTTCTGGGAAATCAAGACCGAAACATATAAAGAACCAAAGGTTGAGAACGATTGAGCTACAGGAGGAAACTGTGCAGCCCATGGATTCTACCCTGACTGCCTTCCCAATATTTTCTATCAAAATTAGGCCAAATTAGGCCTTTCTGAGCTGTTCTGAGCAGCCCCTCATTCACTTGAATGTGTACTTAAAAGGCAGGGGAAAGTGATGAAATCTCACTACAGTTGCCCCTCCCAATTCGTGGGGGATCCGTTCCAGATCCCCCCCCAAAAATGGCGGCTCGCAAATATTTGAGCTCCATTGAAAATAATGGCGTGCACAGGTGCACGCCACCATTTTGTCTATAGCCGTTTGTCCCTCATACAAAGAGCGAGACCGCGGACTCAAAGTCCGTGAACGGGGAGGGACAACTGTATTTGCAGTTGGCCAAAATGGCACTCATAATAGGGCACTGGGGATCTGGCCCTCCAAAGCATGCCCACCTCTCAGCTAGAGAAAATGGCACTGAGCTTCTACCTCCCCGGTCCAGCCTCTATCACTGAGTTCCCACACACCCACCCACTCACTTGTGCTCCACCTCAGCCAAGATCTTGCGCACCGCAGCATACTTGACGTTGGCATCCGTCAGGGCTTTCAGGACATTCTCCTGGGCAGCCAGGTTTTGTTCCAGATAGACCTTGATTTGGTCATACTTCTTCAGCTGCTCTTCAAAGAGTTTCTGGAGCAAGAAGGAGCAAATGTCAAGGAAAAACTATGATAGAGCAGGGTGGGAGTGGGGGAAGATGAGGAGGGAGAAGGGACATCTGGGAACTGGTAAAAAAGGAAAAGTTGGGGGGGGGCAGCCAGTGATACATAGATCAGAGAGGTAGAAGTGACCTTCTATTGAATCAGTACACTGGCCCATTCAGCTCATTTTTTTCTGCACTGGCTTTATCCTTCTGATATGAGACTCAAGGTAGCTTGCAATATAAGTGAAAAGCAGCTACAGTTAAAACCATGGAAAATACAAAAAATAATTTTTAAAAAACTAAACAATCATATTAGAAATCAAATCAATACCATAAAAAAGTTAGTTAAATCACAATACTGATGAAAACACAGCATGCCCAAAGATGTTGTGCAACAACCAATTTACAGCTGAAGGCCTTTGCCTGCTGCTGGAAAGAGAAGAGAAAGGGGACCAACCGAGCCTCCTGCAGGAAGGAACTCCATAACCTGGAGGAAGCTACAGAGAAGGCCCTGTCTCCTGTGTCTTCATCAGCTGTATCCTGTGATGATGGTGGGATGGAGGATCTTAAAACTTGGGCAGGCTTTTATCTGGAGATGTACTGGCTCAGGCTGCTGCAAGCTGTTTCATGGAGGTTTCTTACCTGCCTGATTACAGGTAAGGATCCTCCCCAGCCCTACTTGGAAATGCCCTGGATGGAACCTGGAGTACTTTTGCATGCTAAGCAAGGGCTTGTCCACTGCACTAGGATTTCTCTTCCCCGACAGCCATAATTTGGACAAGGGAATGGAAGGAAGGGACAGGGGCTGGCAATCCAAGCACACATTAGCATCCCTCTGTGTTTGTGCCTTCAAGTCGCTTGTTGACTTATGGCGACCCCATGGATTTCATAGGGTAGTCTTAGGCAAGGAGTACTCAGATATGGTTTTGCCAGTTCCTTCCTCTGAAAGATAGCCTGCAGCAACTAGTGTTTCTTGCCAGGCCTTCTGAGTTGGGAGGAGATTCTTCTTTTTGGACTGCCAATCCCAGAATCCGCCCAGCTGAGTGACAGTCTAAAAGACACCTTTTCCTACACTCTGGGAGTTCTAGCCGGCAGTATCTGGGGAAAAGGGACCAAGCTCAGATCTTGTATGTAGACATGCCTTCAAGTTGCCTGTCAACTTAGGGCAACCCCATGAATTTCACAGGGTGTTCTTAGACAAAGAATCCTCAAAGTGGCTTTGCTAGTTTCTTACTCTGAAATAGAGCCTACAGCATTTGGTACTCCTTGGCAGTCTCCCATTCAAGTACTAACTAGGGCTGACCTTGCTTGGCTCCCACAATCAGAAGGAACCTGGTGCCATTAGGGCAGGGGTAGGCAACCTTTTTGAGCCGGGGGCTGGGCTGCTGTCCCTCAGACAATTGGGGGGCCAAAGCACCAAAAATAAATAAATAAATAAATAATACATTAAAAAAATTAAAATTTAAAAAATATGCATGCACACTCTCTCAGCCCCAGAAAAGCCATGGCAAAACCCCTGTGGAGATTTTGCCAAGAAAACCCCAAGAACAAGTAATAACAACAATAATCAATATCATCATGGTGGGCAGCGGCGGGGGGGTGGCGGGGGGCAGCGGCGGCGGCAGGACCGGCCTGGGGCCTTAGGTTGCTTACCCCTGCCTTAGGGTATTACCCATACTTCCTTCTATTAATGCAGAAATGGTACTCATGTAGCCCTCTAAACACTGGACACGAACTCCCAGCTTTCCTCACCATTGCCTATGCTGGATAGGGTTGCTGGGAGCTGCAATCTTGACAATATGTGGCAGGCCACAGGATTCCTGGCTCTGCCTTAAAGGAATGCCTGTTCTCACATAGCAGCTCACCTTCATCTCCGACCTGTCTGTCGTCACCAGGGAGGTGGTGATGTCGTCCTTCTGGATCATCTCACGTAGCTGTTGTTCCAAGGAGATCCGTTGGTCTTTCATCTCCTGCACCTTAGACAGGATCCGTTTCAGGTTCTGCATTACCTGTTTGTCCTCTGCAGGGCAAGATGTAGCCAGTCAGACTCTATCTGGCAACAGGGAAAATTCTTTTTCAAACCAAATGTTCCTTTTAACTTTCCCCAGCGTGGGATGTACAAAGCAAAACTGACTATGGGAAGAAATCTGAGGCTGGAGTTCAAGTCATGAACACCCCAGTGAGAAGAACCAAAGGGACCCCAAAGATACATGCATTGCACAAGCTTAGTATGAGTTTGGCATCTATACAGCAGATCACAACACACCATCAAAGAATTCAGGGGACTCTCAGCCAACAAATTCTCAGGGGGAAAATTCAAGAGCTCTACTGAATCTATCTCCAAAATTCTGTGCTCACCTCCTCTCCCTAATTCTGTGCCAGGGAATGTATAAATCTACAGTCGCCATTTCTATAAGGTATATCCCCACTTAGCCATGGAAACTCATTGGGTGGCCTTGGGTAAGTCATACTCTCTCAGCTTCAGAGGAAGGCAAAGGCAAGCCCTCTCTGAACAAATCTTGCCAAGAAAACCCCATAGGTCGGAAACGATGAAGGCGCACAACAACAATGCTCCACAATTCTCCCTATGTTTGCCACCCACAGTGAGGGAGGAGGGCTAAAGCTTTGCATCTCTGGAGCTCAAGAACACCCCCCCCCCAGGTTCGGAAGCTTCCTAAAATTTTGCCCTTATACAGGTATACCTCAGTTAACAAAGTAGATGTATTCCTGAGCATTACTTCTTTAACAGAAAATTTAGTAACAGAGAAATAAAACAGAATAGGGATCGGTTCCTACCTCACAAAAAAAAGAACAGTTCAACAAACTTTTTATCCAGAACTAGTGAAACGAAACCACCAGGTTAGGTAAGCTTGGCAAAACTAAACAGAACCTTCTAGAAACTGCATGAAGAAATCTTCCAAAATGCACCCAGGAACATTTTTTCCTCTTTCACCAGCCTCTATCTTTATGATTTCCACTTAGGTGGCCAAACCTATAGATCAGGGGTAGGCAACCTTTCCCCTTTAAGGGCCGAGGGGCTTCAGCTCCCAGAATCCCAGGAGCTATTGGCCAACATGGGACTATTGGCCAACATGGCTGAGGCTTCTGGGAGCTGAAGTCCCTCGGCCCTTAAAGGGGAAAGGTTGCCTACCCCTGCTATAGATTATGCTTCTTTAATTGCTAGGAGTAGCTGGTGAGGAGGTGAATCTGCTTTCTGCTCTTCATTCATTCATTTAGAGAATTAATACCGTGCTCTTCTGCCACAAAGCCTGTCAGAGCAGCTTACAAATTGTTAATTAGACTGTTCCCTGCCCTTAGGCTTACAATCTGAACAAGACATGACACAAAAGGAGAAGGGAATGGCAGTGGGGAAGGGGATCAAGTTCAGCAGATACTGTTTGCTCGTTTTTCTCTCCCTTCGAGGCCAGAACAGTTGGAACAGGGCCCTTCAACTGTCTCTGGGCTAGGCATGGTGGAGCTGTGCCTATCCCTTCTCTCCTTCCAAGACCAGGGCAGTGGCAGTTGCAATGGAGGAAGGGCACTTCATCTTCTCTCTGTTTTTTTGTTCACTAACAAATCCTGTCTACCTTGACTGTTTTAGACAGGCCAATAAAACATTAGAATGCAAAGACATAGCCATGTTAATCTGGAAAATCAGTATCCTAAGGGATCTTGTAGCACCTTTGAGATTTAACTGAAAGAAAGAAGCTGGTAGCATGAGCTTTCATAGATTTGAGTCTCTCAAGTCTAGGAAAGCTCTGGCCACCAGCTTTTCTTTTCTACAAGATCCCTTTGCATTACAACTACAGTAGGATTGGCTAGAAAAGAATCCCATTCTTTCTAGTTCAGACTTTACTGCACTGTATACTGAAGGCACACTGCTGCAATTTGATCCTGAAACTGTGTTTCTTCAGCCCTCTTTCACCATTCTCCCAATGTAACATCTGTGTTTTTAAAAAAACAACCTCCAGCTAGACAAAGAGAAAAACAGGCCAGGAGAGACATAAAAAGACTTTATAAAAATGAGCTTCTTTGTCAGAGGCTTTGTTAAGTGAAGTATGCCTGTATTTTTAGCATTATAACGTAAGGGCTAGAAACTTGCTGGCAGGGAAAGAAAAAGGAGGTTGAAAGTCTCGGGATGTTAAAATCTACATCCAACTCCACAACATACATAGGACACAATACAGAGGTCTCAAGATGCTGAAAAAATAGTTGTTTTATTAGCAGAAGAAAGGGCTTTTCTACTAATTAAACAACCATAATTGCAGCTTCTCTTCTGTGGTCTCCACTGGATGCTCCCCAGTTTCTGCATCTTTTTTCTCCTACACATGAATCCCACTCTGGCTTAAGCTAGGAACGAGCTGGAAAATATGGTTGGGAAGTTGCTGCCAGAGGAGAAGAGCATTTCTGCAGGGAAGGAGAGACCCTGCCCTGGCTTGTCCCTCACCTTCGGTCAGGCTGGGAGTGGGCAGTGCTGCCCTCACTTGCTCCAAAGGCCCACTGAGCAGCCGCAGGTTGCTGATGTGGAGGTTCATTGCCTTGTGCAGTTCTGTGTTGGTGAAGCTGGCCTTCTCGTGAACCTCCATGTACTTGGCCCACTCCTTTGCCACCTCTGCCAATCCAGAGGATGGGGTGGGTGGGGACTCCTGCTGCAGGGGCGGCTTGCCCAGCGTCTCACGCAGCTTCTGCTCCTGGGCTTCATCTTCGTTGAGAAGGTCCTTGATCTCCCGCAGAGATGCTTCCACATCCGTAAAAACTCCCGAGAGGACTGGGGGAAGAGGAGAAAGAGGGGTGACAATGGAGGCAAGGCAAGGCAAGGCAAGGTAAGTGAGGACAGGCCTCCTAAGCAGCAGTGGGTCCAGCATCCTTCCTGTAGGCCATGTGTGGGAATCATGTGGCCCTCCAGACTTTGTTGGGAACACAGCTCTCAGCATTGGTTATGCAGCCTAGGACAGATGGGAGTTGAAGTCTGACAACATCTGCAGAGCCATATGATTCCTACCCTTCCTTTAGACCAGAGTGGACAACTAGAGCCAAGAACAAAAGAATTTGCACTTTAAAAATTTCAAATACTGTATTACATAGTTATAAATGTTTATGTGTCTACATATACATATACAGGTTGAGTATCCCTTATCCAAAATGCTTCGGACCAGAAGTGTTTCAGATTTCGAATTTTGGACTATTTGCATATACATAATGCGGTATTGAGAACCAGCATGGTGTAGTGGTTTGAACATTGGACTATGACTCTGGAGACCAGAGTTCGAATCCTGGTTCAGCCATGTAAGCCAACTGGTGACCTTGGGTAAGACAAACTCTCTCAGCCTCAGAGGATGGCAATGGCAAAATCCCTCTCAAGAAACTTAAGCAATAGCAAGTACATTTCTATACTGCTTATCAGTGAACTAAGCACGCCCTAAGCAGTTTACAATGTGTAAACCAATTGCCCCCACAAGCTGGGTACTCATTTTAGTGACCTATGGAAGGATGGAAGGCTGAGTAGACCTTGGAGCACCTGGGATCAAACTCACAACCTTGTGGCTGCAGTAGAGGCATTTAAACACTGCACCACCAGGGCTCCCTTGTCAATAAAACCCCATGATGGGTTCTTACAGTCGCCATACGTCAGAAACACAACAACAACAATGCAATATTTTGGAAATGAAACCCAAGTCTTGCAGAGGGGCAGACTATAAATAACCCAAGTCTTGCAGAGGGGCGGGCTATAAATAAAAATTTTTTATTATTATTATTATTATTATTATTATTATTATTATTATAAGTCTAAACATGAAATTCATTTCTGTTTCATATAACCTTATACACATAGCCTGAAGATAATTTTGTACAATATTTTTAATAATTTTGTGCATGAAATAAAGTTTGTGCACATTGAACCATCAGAAAGCAAAAGTGTCACTATCTCAGTCATCCATAAAAAAAGTTCTGGATTCTAGAGCACTTCAGATTTTGAATTAGGCACGCTCAACTTGTGTGAATACACACACACACACACAACAATTTTACAAATCATAACAACACTTAACAAATAGGCATGCTATAAGACCTTAAGTTATCATTATAAATAATTAAATTATAATTCTAACTTATAATTTTGTAGTTCATGTCTAGTCCAACAGAAAGGGAAGAAGAGATGTTCCTTGTGGGCTCAATGGTATCGTTCTGTCAAAAGGAGATGGTCCAGATTTTTTTCAGGTTGTCGGGAGAACAAATGAATATCATCAATACTGTATTTTAATAAAGTCATCATCCATAATGAATGAATACCATGTTCTAATAAAGTAATCATCTTCATTCTTCCTTGCTTGTTGTCTCATTTTATATGTCAGTTTTTCACACAAAGCTACATTCCAAACTGTTAAGGTCAGGAGAATTCTTTTGCCCCCACAGCAGGCTGCACAGACACATCCATTGTGACAGGAAATTACATCACATTACTTCCTGTTTCATTTTCAGCTTATTTTGTGGTGATTTTTCAAGGTTTCTAAAAACATTTTAAAGTATATGAAGGGCTTCTGATGGTTTTTAGGTAAAAATACTATGTTTAAACCATGGAAGCAGGATTTGGGGGCAAAAGAATCACCCTGAATGGGGTCTGGTGGTGGGCTTCATGGACTAATTGCCTGAGTCACTAGAAGGCAGATTCTAACCCTCCTGTGTCCATACACAGGCCACTTACCTTGCATGGACTGAACAAGGTTTTTCACAGTCTCTGGGCGTACACTCAGAGCTGCGCATTTCTCCATCAAGACAGGTGGAATGTGGTTGTACATGTCCAAGTTGTCGACAGTCTCGGGGTCCAGCTGCAGAGAGTCCATGAACTGCCTGGAAAGAGAGAAAAACAATTACAGGGAGAGACACAGCTTGTATGCTCCTTCCCATAGGCCTGCCCCAAGCCTCAAGGGCTGACAAAAACACTTTTGAGATTCACATCCAGCCAAGCTAGACTCATGGCTTTCCTATCTACTACCAACAGGAATATCTACTCTTCAAAACAATCCATCCCCTTGAATCTACACTTTCCAGGACTTTCCAGAGCTGTTGTTCACTATAGTGATTGTAAGGATGCCTTCCAGGTCAAGCTCACTACCAGCATGAAGCGTTGTTGTGAAAGATGAAGTGAACTTATTTCTGGTTGCTGCATGGGGTACAGGGGAACCTATGGATTCAAACAACAAGGGAGACACTGATTAAACATTAGTAAGAACATCTAGATCAGGGGTCGGCAACCTACGGCCCGCAGGCCGTTTCCGGCCCAGGTCGGCGGACTTACGTGCCCAGGCGGACCCCTGCCGCCGCCGCCGCCGCCGCCGCCGCCCGGCCGCGCACAACGCGACCGCCATTTTGGTCCCCAAAATGGCGGCCATAATGTGTTTGCGCATGCGCAGGATTACTGCGCATGCGCAAACGTGTTGCGACTGCCATTTTGGAGACCAAAATGGCGGTCGCGGCGCCCTGACGAGGCCCGTCCCTGCCGAGGGAATCCTCCCAAGGGGGGACCCTCGGTGGCGACGGGCTTCCAGGAGGCCCGTAGCCACCGAGGGAAGCCTCCTCGGGGCGACCCTCGGTGGCGATGGGCTTCCAGGAGGCCCGTAGCCACTGAGGGAATCTGGCCCCCGCACCATTCCCTGCCCCCTCCCCCGGCCCCCCAGCAACAAAGGCCGCGGGGTGTGCAGGGGGGTCACGCACGGCGGCGGAGGGTGCGCGCGCCGCCATCCCCCCACCCCCACCTTGGCCCAGCTGAGACCTGGGCTACGGGAGACCGGCCCAGGTCTCAAAAAGGTTGCCTGTCCCTGATCTAGATAGTAAAGGGTCTTTGACAGTGGAACAGACGGTGCTGGACTCTCCTTCATTGGAAGTTTTGGGCAGAAGCTCTATGCCCATCTCTGTCAAGTGGGCGCTTTAGCTGTGGATTCTTGTACTTGGTAGGGAGCTGGAGTAGACAACTACTGAGTTATCTTCCAACACCAAAATTGCATGGCTTGATGACACACACACACCATTTGGTTTTCAAGAAGATATGAAAAGACTGTTGCAGGGATGTTCATGTGGACAGTTAAGGATGATGCCATTACCTCTATGGTAGCAAAGGCTGGAGGCTATCGCCTTCCACAATTACATTTGTTTTACCTCCACTCTTTCCCTCTCTAACCAGCATCAACCTTTTCTAGAAATCTACATACTCAAGGACTTCATTCTTGGCATCGATCTTAGCCATCACTTCTCTCAGCAGCTTGGCTTTCTCCTCACTGAGAAGGAAACAAGAAGAGAAGTAAGTGTCAAGGCAAGAATTACAGGGAAGGCTATTCTGGTCTGGGAAGCTGAGACACCCTTTTGCTAGGAAGGGCCTCATTGTACCAAACTCCTGCTCATGAATCTGAGAACATGATTTACCCACAAACTCCTCAACAACAGCACTGCCTCTTCCCTCAGAAACTCATCTGGAACTGACTCTAAGGCCTTTGGCTTTGCACTCTCTCCCTCCCAAAAGAGATTCTTCCTGACTATAAAGCAGAGAGGGCAACTTGCAGGGGCTGGGGGCCTGCATTCCCCACCCCACCAGGATCCAGGAGGGTCCTACCTCCGTTTCCTGGGGGGAGGGGTTTTCCAAGAAATATTTGGCCCCACAAATGACATGATCAAGCGTTTCCCCACGACCACCAGAGATCTATGGCGTAGGCTGCTGTTCGCCATTTCACCGCTTTTTGTTCACCCTCACTTATTTCCCTGCCCTCATCTCCTGTTCTGAAAAAAGATCCAGGTATTTGAAAAAAGCTGTTCCCACTGCAATGATAACAACCTTGCTGAGTCTTGTGTGATTCCCAGTCCTACCTTTCCCACACATACTAGAAAACCTTTTATCTCCCACATTTTAAACACCACTGACTCTATTTGTGCCCCCATGCTACACACCCTCTTGCAACAAATAGGAAGGCCACTCAGTTTCCCAGAATGCAAAGCAGCTGACAATAGGCAGAGGAAGTGGCTGCTTACCTGTAGAGTGATGATGCTTCGTGGGCTGCCATTGGCACTAGCTTGGCAAAAATATCAGGGCCTGTCACAGCTGGATCTGTGGGGTTGACAGGAAGGGCCTTCACCAGGGGTGCACCTGATGGAAGAGAAGATGGTGTTAATAAGAGATTCGGGGGCTTCCCTTGCACTGTCCAGGGAGGAGATTTCCAGGCTTCAACTGGAGTACTGACAAAGCCAGGATAACCTTAGGGTCTCGGAAAGTGCTAGAGTAACTCAATTTTAAGAGAAGGGGTAGGATGCTACTGCTACACAGTGCGAAGGGCTGCTTTAAGATGGCTGAGTGGTTCTTTAACAAACAGTTGGAAATGTTGGTCAAGACTGATATGGTACCCAATATTTCTGTTGTTATGTGCCCTCAAGCTGACTCTGACTTACGGCAGCTCTATCAGATGGTACTCTAGGCAAGATCTGTTCGGGGGAAGTTTGTTATTGCCTCCCTCTGAAGCTGAGAGCGCGTGACTTGCCCAAGGTCATCCAGTGGGTTTCCAGGGCTGAGCAGGGATTAGAGCCCTGGTCTCCCTGAGTCCTAAGCCAACACTGAAAGCTCTACACCATGCTGGCTCTTTCTCTTCTCACACATTAACAGTCCTGGCTTTTCCCAAAGTCCTGGGGTCGCAGTCTGATACGTAAACCATTACATCATGCTAGCTCTTATCCCCCAATATTTCTACATTTAATTAAATCAGCAGAAGGATTGCTCCAAGTGGAGCAACCGTATTGGAGTGAAGGGGGATTCAATCCATCCTTCCAGTTTTCTCTAGGTGGGACTGTCTTGTGTCATCCCCAGTTTCACTTCTGCCATCCAGCCTGAGGAAGCATTCTGGAGCAATCAAAAACTGGCATATTTTGTCAATGTTTTGGTTCATCCCAATATATATATTACTCCACTCTGATATTCGTTTTGACTCATAGACCATATGATTGTTTCCATTTTTTATTAAATGAAGAAAAGAAATGATCAATAAGGATTTGCAAACATACATTTGGCTTTTCGGCTCTCATCACACCAAATTTTCCTGTCTGCTCTTTATTAGATATCCCGGCCTCAAGAGTTAGCCCATCCTTTCTCCTATTTTCTACCGCAGTTATTGTTATTTGTCTGCTTTGTCACTGTGATTTATTTTAATTTGTTTTAATTGTTTATTGTTTAATGCTATTTTAAGGGGCGGGTGGGTCTTGGGATTTGTATTTTTGTATAGTAATTTATGGTATTTTTAACGTTGTACACGACCCCGGTTGCATTCGCAGAGGGGTGGGATAAAAATATTATTTATCACTTCATTGCAGTACAATGTGAGAGCTCCTCCCTCACATTCTCTCTCTCTCTCTTTTTGCTAACACCCTAACCCACTGGGGTTCCTGGTTTTTCAAAGAGCACCCAGCCTTTGTGATTTAGAGCCCAAGGTGTGCCAATACCAAGGGATTCAAGAGAGATCATTCTGTAAACTGTACCGAGCAACCTTTTACTTGGGTTGTTCTTTACAAATCATCCCATTAGGTTACTGGCAGTGTCTCCACTATACCTTTCACAGACTGCAAGGTATCCAGAGCAGGGACGGCTTCATGGTAGATGAAGTCATTGTCCTTTTTGGCAGAGTTGTATCTGAAGAGCAATAAAAGACAAGAAGGCCTTGGCTTGAGGGAAAGAAAAATAATAGGTTGACATTGGAGCACCTAATGGCCCAGGGTAAATTTTCACAGAAATGTCAATGAACATGCAAGGCCACAAATATTACTGCTAGCAGATTCCTATGGAGTGACTTTAAAGATTCCACACTCTTGGGAGTCAGAAGAACTACAACGACACACGAGAACTGAGTTGCACTCTTGGAGTTAGAGGAGAATGGTGGCTAGGAAGGTGGCCAAGACCAGTGAGACAGTGGCTCCATTCCAGGAGTCAGGCTGAACTTTAAAGAAGCACTCCATGAAGCTGAATGCTATTTTTGAAATAATACCTTGGACAGCTCTTTTAATGTTTAAAGGCATTTACATTTTAATGTTGAAAGTACTAAAACCCAGAGCGTATTCATTGCCCCACTGACATGAGCTCCACCAGCCTCCAGTGGTCAAGTCAAGCTACGAAACTGGAGAATTGGAGGCTCCATGTGTCACATGAACAGCAGATTTCTAGTCCATATGATGGCAGGGTACCACCAACCTTACAAATATGTAGAAATTGTTTAGAAAAGTAGAAAGCAGAGCCAAGTAAAGCTTGCAGTAGTTAAAGGATGGGACTTCCAATGGTTTTAAAACTTCATCTTTCATCACTCCAGTCTTTGAAAGCTATTCTGATAGTAACAAGCCTGCAAATTAACCTTCCATTACATCAAGGATGAAAAGCATGCAACCTTTCAGTGCTGCTGAACTGCAGCTTCCAGCAATTGTTGCCACTGGCTACACCAGCTGGGGCTACTGGGATTTGCAGTCCCACAACATTTGGAGGGCTACATGCTTCCCATTCCTGCTTTACATTAAACAGATTCTCTTAGGCCAAAGTTAAGATCAGAGAACAAAGAGTATGATTGAGACAATCACAAGCACATAAAGCTTTCACACACAGAGACTCACTTTCCTCCAATGACGTCCATGGTGAACCTCAGGGCTTCCTGCACAGTTTCAGGCTGGCCCTAAAAGAATGAATGTTGTGGGTAAAGTATTTTTAACCATATTTCCTAACAAACATAGATCCATAGGTGAAGTATCCAAAGGGGAACTTAGCAGAAAAGCAGAGTCGGTCAAGAGAGCCCTAGGACAATGGTTCAGAGATTTCCAATTGTGATGTTGGATAGCAACACTCCAGTGATCTAGCCAGCATGGCCAAAGGATTAGGAACTCAATGGGTGAGAAAGATGACTCCCTTGCCATATGATCCAACCTGTAATTTGAGATCCTTAGGAAGAGGTCCTAGGGTGTGTCCCACTATGCTGAGAGGCTATGCCAGTGGGCATGCACAACAGGGTTTGTTAAGTACAGCACTGCAGCTGTGGAATTCCATCTCAAGGAAATATTGGAAAATGTTTACACACAAATAGATCTGGGATGCTACTTTGACATCCCAGGTATGGAATAATGTCCCCTTAGACTACCAGCTGATAACCACACTGCTGTTTCGTCGGCACCAAGTACAAACATGGCTGTTTACCAGAGTTTTGGGGACTTTATTGCTCTCATCCAAGTTTGTACATACAGGTTGTCAAATGGTTTAATCTGCTTTTAGCCTTTGAATTATTTTCATTGTTTTAAACTGCTGAAACTGAACTTCATCATATGCTGGCCTGTGATTCTCAGATATGGGGGGTAATAAATATTTTATTAAATAAAAAGTAACTCAGGCAATAAAAGAAGAAAGAGCTGTTACCTTGGCCAGTTTGATGGCTTCATTGAGCTTGTCCAGGGCACTCTGGAAGTAGATGACCTGCAAAGGCAAACAGGGACTCAGTAAACCAAAAGCTTTTTCTAAACAGTCAGTCCTGAACAGCATATGTGGCTCCAGGATAACATTGTGCCCACCCCTCCAGTAAGATGATTCTGCTCACATCTCAAAAGTCAGCCCAGAGAGCTCTCTGCTGAATATCAGAAATGAAGTGCCACACAGACAGGCCCATCTAGTGGATCAGCTGTGATCTGCTGACTGGATGACCCATTCCAGATACAGACCCTGGTTTTCTGAAGTTTTACTCACCCTTTCACCATATTTCTGTTGCTCCTCAGCCTGCTTACCCATGTGCAACTGTGCAAGGAAACAGAGGAAGTATGAGCCTAAAGCTGGCTGGCAAAGACTGGGGCTAGAAATGGCTAGCTTGACCTTAGACAGCTAAATAGTATTTCCTCGTAGCTTTGCATCACATCTCACTCCCCAGCCCTCAAATATGGACAGAGACAGGAAAACTAAAGCATAAAAAAATGCACATAACATTGGTATTTAATTTCTACCATTAGCACTGGGTGATTCCCATTTCTAATTAGACAACTCTACAACAGAGCTATGCTAAGACTGTATTCTGTTTATTTGGGACCACCACACTGTGGTCTTCTCCCTTGTCTGTCTCTATGTCTTAAATTACTGGAAGAGACTAATGTGGGAAAGCTAAATTATGAAAATCAATTCTGGAAAGTGTTAAGTTCTCTATACAGGGTGAGATCAGGGGTCCCAGATGGAGAAGGAGCAATTGTCTTTTTATCTTTGTAATTTGTTTATTTTTATACACACACACACACACACACACACACACACGCTATAAAATCATAGCTACAGCTACACAGCCCAAAGTATTAAGTACATGTTTTTTGTGGGTTTTTTGGAAGTGGCAATCTAAGAGGGACAGCATTAGGTAAAAGATAAAATTAAGGAAGTAAGCTTAATGACTAAAACCAGCTTTCTCCAACCTGGAATCTTCCAGGTGTTGGCCTACAATTTCCAGAATCTCATAGCCAGCAGATCAGAGCTGGCTGTGGGATTCTGGGAGTTGCAGGCCAACACCTCTAGAAGATTCCAGGTTGGAGAACATTGCCTTAGATGGTGGTGGAGCACTAAGTTGAGGAAACCAAGACGACACTGTGGATCTAACTAGTCACCTCGCTCAACCCATTTTGTGACAAGAGTGGAGAAGGGGGGAAGCTTGGTGCCAGCACAGCTCCCAGCACCAGGGTCCATCCTGTGATACTCACATGGGCCACAGCAGCAAAATAGTAGATCTTCATCTGCACCAGTTTCTTCCAGTCTTTCTGGATCTTCCCCAGCAAGGAGGCTGTTTCAGAGTTCTCCAAAGCACGACATGCTTCTTTATAGTAATCAACCACCTGGCAGGGGAGGGACGAGAGAAGGAAGGCAAGCAATGTATTGAGTTATTGCTATCTGGGGAGAGGGAATGTAGAGGACCCTAGGAGACAAAGCTGACTGAAGAGCAAAGGGACAAATCCTTCCTGTTTACCACTATTTCTGAAGAAGATAACCACCCCTCTAGAAGTTGCTGGACTGCAACTCCCAGCATTCCTTATCTTTGGCTATGCTTGCTAGGGCTGCAGGGAGTTGCAGTTTAACATCTGAAGAGCTGCAGGGGTGGGCAAGTGGCCATTTTTCACCCCACAGGCTGGTCTTTCCCCAACCCTGCCCTAGAACTAAGCTGATCCAGACTTAGGGGGTATCATTTTTCTTCCATTTTCATCCAGTCTTGCCCCAACTACCAAGGTTCAAGGCACCCATCCACACTACTCACCTGAGCGCTGATCCTGGCCACAAGGAAGCTCTTTCGGTTGTCTAGCATTGACTTCTCAAGGAGGCACTCCTGGGCCTGGCCCTATAGGGGAAGAAAAAGGGGGACAGGGAGGCAGAAGAAGAAAGGCAATGTCAACCCAGTTCTTCTGCAAGAGGACACGTTAGAAAAGGGCCTTGGGGATGATCATCTGAGCCTCTGCCATTAGAAAAATACAAGAACCTTGAAGCTGGATCAGATCAAAGATCCAGAGTCCAAGCAGCCCCCACTCAGTCATGTTCTCCAGTCACTGGTACTCTAAAACTTAGGCTGCTTCTGATCCTGAAGGGATTATTTCATTGCCTTAATTAGGAGTCACTGAATATCTCTCGTGCCACTGTAGATGTGTAAAGCCTTTAGAGTGCCCCCAAACCCTGTGTTGCTTTTGCTGCAATGCACCAACACAGCTCTCTTCTGGAAGCTTTACATAACTGAGTGGGTCCAGGACAACAGTATACATAACAGTGATGGCAGACCTCTGCAGCTGTAGACTTGTGAATTACATGAAAAATTGAGACTTCTCACTCTCTGACAGGCAAAACAATTCCTTGGAGCTGTCATGTCTGGTTTCTAGAAGCAGGGATGCAACCAACTGAGCCATCAGCTCCACCTACAAAAGGGACACTAGCTTTGTGTCCCCTTTGTATCAAGCTGTCCTGTTAGCCCCATATCATCTCTTCTGACTGGCAGTGGCTCCACAGAGTCTTTGGCAGAAGGAGTTCTTTCACATCACATGTTACCTTGGGCCTGAGTTACTTGAAGGAACACCTCTTCCCACACAATCCGCCCCACACTCTCAGAATAACTGGGAAGAACCTGTTAGAACATCATAGGTCTAGACTTAATATGACTTCCCAAAAATCGTTTACTGCCACAGCTCCCAAGCTGTGGAACAGTCTGCCAGAGGAGATCCGTCTTATCATTACTCTAGAATCCTTCAAGAAGGCACTTAAGACGGAGCTCTTCCAGCGGGCTTATCCACCTGACCTCCCTAACGGGCTTTAATTGTCAAAAATGTATGATCTAACTGGCTTGGAAGTTGATGTTGACTGGGTTTTTTTATTGACTCTTCGTTGCTATTGCATTTTTTTTACTGATGTTATTTGTATATTGTGCTTTTAATGCTGTAATCCTGCCTTGATCTGTAAGGAGAGGCTGGAAATGTAAATAAAATTATTATTATTGGGATAATGAGCATACAAGTTATGTGCTCTGTGCCCACTGAGCTGCAGTCTTTTCTAAGACCCCCACCCATTCTTACCAGCATGAGGTTGATGTTCAGGTTAAGGATCTGGTGGCTCATGTCCACGCTGTAGGAATGAGGGAAGTGATCCCGAAGGTAAGTGAATGCTCCTGCTGCACATTGGAAATGGGTGCAGGAGACCTTCATGCCCTACCAGACAAGAGATGTGGGTGAGCAAAGGGGAAACAAGATTTGAATGACACGGACAAGAAACCAAGTGAGAATTCCTCCCTGCCACCCTCTGCGCTGTTTAGCATTATTTTAATAAACATTTTTCAAAATCAGAAGTGGACTTCTGCACCCTCCTTTTTTAGGGGGCAATTTTTGGCAGTCCATGAAGCCCCTCGAGGGATGCAAGGGCTGAAAATTGCCCCCCAGACCCACTACAGTTGCCTAACTATGCTGTAGTTCTATTAATCTAGCACAAGAAGCGGGGAAATCAAAGCCAAAAGGCTTACCTCCTCCGACACCCTTTTGTCCATTGCCCCAAGCATAGAATGTAAGGCACCTGTGTAAGGGGAAAAGCGGAAAAGTGTGAAAGATGGTACCACGCTGAACAGAAACAGAAACACACACAAGTAACAATTTTCTGCCAGATCAGACAAGATCCAAGAAAAGTTGGTTTAGGAGAATAATGTAAAGTATGTGTTTTCAAGTTGCCTGTCAACTTATGGCAGCCCCATGGATTTCATGTGGGTTTTTTAGGCAAGGAATATTCAGAGGTAGTTTTGCCACTTCCTTCCTCTGAAATATAGCCTACAGCACCCAGTATTCGTTGGTGGTTTCCCATTCAAGTATTAACCAGAGCTGACCCTGCTTAGTTTCTAAGATCAGTCAGAATCTGATACCTGTAGAGTGTTACAGGTTCCCAATTTCCTTAGCTACCATGCCCTGTGAGATTCCTGGCCTCTCTTCTGGGACTCATTCCTCTAATGCAGAGGTAGGCAACCTTTTCCCTTTAAGGGCCGAGGGACTTCAGCTCCCAGAATCCCAGGAGCTATTGGCCAGCATGGGACTATTGGCCAACATGGCTGAGGTTTCTGGGAGCTGAAGTCCCTCGGCCCTTAAAGGGGAAAGGTTGCCTACCCCTGCTCTAATGAGTCCAGAATTACCTACTCCGATGGCCATCAGCAGTCCAGGGTGCGAGGCCACAAGAGATCTTTCCTATCCACTAATACCAGAGGCCCTTTGAACTGCCAGGGAACCAAGGTAGGGCTGCCTGCATGCAAAACCTGTGTAGTTTATTATTTTTAAGGGGTTTTTAATTGTTACTATTGTCATTATCGTTTAATATAAGGTATGTTTTATTGAAATTGTTTTTATATTATGTAAGCTGCCTTGATTGCCTTGGCAGAAGGCGGGATATAAAAATAAAGTTGTTGTTGTTGTTGTTGTTGTTAGTCTGTTATTGAGCTAGGGTCCCAGGTCAGGGGGTTGCATTAGATGCCCTTGAGGCCCTATATAACTCTTAAGGTTCTGTGATTCTGTAATTTAATTCTCACAGCCTGGCATTCTGAATGTCACGCTATTAACATCTGAGTTCCCACTATGGGAAGCACCTCTTGGGTGAGGGGAAAAGCCCATGAAAGTCGGCTGTGGACTCCAAGTGGTGTAGATGCAGGGAAAGCACCGGCAACTATGCCAGGGCAAGGGTTAAACTTAAGACAGGTGAAAATAGCCGCTTTGCCCAGCCCTGCCACCTGCCTGAGTGTCTCTACTGCCACTCAGTGTACCATAGCACTCTGTACCATAGAAAAGCCTTTGTCTCCTGTGGCAAGAGAAGGGCCTTCATCCCATGAGATGGCAGGGCCCTACTGGACCAAAGTGAGAAGAAACACTTCTCTGAACTGGTCCCAAAGCCAGCCTCACACTCCAAGCAAAAACATCTGGTAGCAGCTGCTCATACACGCTCCTCCTTTCAATGCCACACAGCACAGAGGCATTACATTGAGGCTAGAGGATGAGTAAGATGCCACCCCCAAGACCTGGCTGAATCCACTGCAGTGCTTCTGCTGTCTCAAGGCTGCATCAAAGTTATCTTGCAAGCCAAGCCACTCAAGGGTTCCTCACCAAGTACTCTGCCTCTAATGGCAAGGCCAGAAAAGCACAGGGCTGGCAATCTTCTGCTCTTCCACTGCACTATTATCACCCTGCAGTTCATGAATGGATTCCCCCCCCTCGTCTGTTCTTGGATGGATCAGTGCAAGTCACAAGATTAGCACAAACGCAAGCAAGAGAGCCAGAAAAACCACCTTTTTCACTGCTTACAGTTGACTTGGCAGCTTGGCCAACTGAATAACAAAAGCAAAAAACAAAAAAAACCTCACACACACACACACACTGCCTTTCCCCTAAAGATTGAGATTGGTTGAGACTGCCATGGTTGCCTTGACCGACGATCTGCGTCTGAGCATCGACAGGGGTAGTGTGACCCTGTTGGTGCTTTTAGACCTCTCAGCGGCCTTCGACACGATAGATCACGGCATCCTCCTGGACCGCCTGAAGGGGTTAGGTATCGGGGGCACCGCTTTGCGGTGGCTCCGGTCCTTCCTCTCGGGTCGGTCCCAGAGGGTGCTGCTCGGGGACTGTAGCTCCAGTAAGAGGGAGCTCACTTGTGGGGTCCCTCAGGGGGCTATCTTGTCCCCGATGTTATTTAACATCTATATGAAGCCGCTGGGTGAGATAATTCGGAGTTATGGAGCTGGGTGTTATCAGTACGCTGATGACACCCAAATCTATTTCTCCATATCTCGTTCGTCGGTCTCGAATTCCAATGGCATATCTTCCCTCAATGAATGTCTTGGGTCGGTAATGGGCTGGATGAGGAAAAACAGATTGAAGCTGAATCCAGACAAGACGGAGGTGCTCACGGTCTCGGCCCCGAAACCAGGAATTGGGTTGCAACCTCCAGTCCTGGATGGGGTCACACTCTCCTCCAGTGACTGTGTTCGCAGCTTGGGGGTGCTCCTTGACTCGTCGCTCCTGATGGTAAATCAGGTAAATGCGACGGTCAGGAGCGCCTGTTATCAGCTTCGGCTGATACGCCAGCTGCGCCCCTTCTTGGAAGTAAAGGACCTTGAGACAGTTGTGCATGCACTGGTAACCTCACGCCTGGACTTCTGCAATGCGCTCTACATGGGGCTACCCTCGTACCTGACTCGGAAACTGCAGTTAGTGCAGAATATGGCGGCCAGGTTGGTATCTGGGACATCTAGGAGGGATCACATCACTCCGGTGTTGAGGTCCCTCCACTGACTGCCTATTGGTTTCCGAGCCCAGTACAAGGTGTTGGTTATCACCTTTAAAGCCCTAAATGGCCTGGGCCCAAACTATCTAAGAGACCGCCTCCTCCTATATAATCCTCCTCGCGCCCTCCGATCCTCTGGGAGGAACTTGCTGCAGCCTCAAAGATCCAGGCTTGCGGCGACCTCCCAGAGGGCTTTTACCATTGTCGCTCCCAGACTCTGGAACGGCCTGCCGGATGAGATCCGTCAATTAACATCCTTACACAGCTTTAAAAAGGCTGTTAAGACGGATCTCTTCCGGCAGGCCTTTCCGGATTAGATAACTGGCCTGTGGACCCTTTGAAAGCCAGGGATAGGACCCACTGCAATTTCTTGACTGCAGGGACTGTTACGCGTGCTGCGTTGTGTGTTGTGTGTTGTATATGTTAATGTTTTTAGATTGTTACTGCTTATAGCAGTTGTTTTAATACTCATTGTTTAATAACTTTTTAAGGGGGGAGGAGGGATTGTTGTTGTTTTAATTTGTTTGTAATTTTATAAATCTTGTTCACCGCCTAGATTGGTTTTCCACTGGGGCGGTATACAAATAAACCATATTATTATTATTATTATTATTATTAAGATATAGGTAAAAACATACACAAAAATTATTGCTAAGATGTCATCTATATAATTAAAACCATTTACAGTGCATCCATTTTTAAAAAAGCAACAAATAAGAATAGAACAGCCCAAGATGAAAAGCCCTTCCTTACGGAAGAGTCAGGTCCCCAAATACCATAGAAAGAGACAAGTATTCAGCAGCTGACAGAACAGTAAAAGGAGTGCCCTTTGGACAAGGATACCCAGAGCTTGGGAGCAGCCACCAAGAAGGCCCTCTCTCATTTTTCCACTAGAAATGCTTTTAAGAGTCTCACCCAAAGATCTCACAGCCTATTCAGGCTTACACAAGAAGAGAAGGCCAGGTGTGCCAATGCAATCCTGGCTACTGCAGGTGCCTGAGCACAGAATAAAAAAACAATCCTAGAGTTGGAAGAGGCCCTCAGGGCCATCCAACCCTATTCTGCCACACAGGAAGACACTAGCGCAGCACTCCCTGTGACAGATAGCTATCCAGCCTCTGCTTAAAAACCTCCAAAGACTCTGCCATAATCCAAGGCAGCAGTGTTTTCCACTGTCAAACAGCTCTCACCATCAGGAAGTTCTTCCTAATGTTTAGTTGGAATTTCTTTTCCTATAGTTTGACACCAAGCCCAGGGCTGAATAGGGGAGTACATTCAAACTGCAAACCTGTGCTTTCAAGGGAAGCAAAACACCATCCAGCACAGGCTGAGTCCCAACTCCCAGTCCTCAGTGGAAGGCAGACTCTTAGTGGATGTTCAAGAACAAAATGCAGTGTGGTCTGGCAGAAGAGGAACCTCCAGGAGGAGAAGCAGTTGTGCAGGAAGAGAAGTTATCAGGCTCCCTTTGCGGGGCGTATGAAACCTCATGTTGCCCATTTGCAGAGGAAAAGATCATACAGCTGAGTCAACTCAGGGGGGTTGCAGACTGCCAGAAATAGTGTGAATTCAGTCCACTTTTAGGGTTAGGGTTAGAGTTAGGGAACCATGGGAACTGTATTTTATTGTGGCATCAGAGTTGTCTGACAGAGAAGGCTCAATGTCTCAGAAAAATAACAGTTCCCATGATTCCCTAGCACTAACCCTAACCCTAAAAGTGGATTGAATTCACACTATTTCTGGCAGTCTGCAACCCCCCTCAGTTACACTGAAACCCAATTCTAGTCAAGGCTGGGCATGTTGGACTGGAGTTGCCATCAGTGGCTGGGCTTCAGACTGGAATGAGGTCTCAAGCACAGTACCACAGAGTTCTGTCCTGGGGCCAAGGTGCCTCAATATTCAAAAAGATAATCCCTATCAATTTTGTGGATGATACAGAACTGGGAGGGGCAGCTAATTCACCACCCCACTTACATGGGAGTCACCAGCTGCCCTTGCTCCTTGCCAAGAAAAGCAGGATCCCGTAGTCTTCATAAATTATACAAATTAAACTGCTAACTCATCTTCAACCTCTGGAAACTCTCCTAAAAAGAGTAATCCAGATTTTCAAAACCATCCCTGTAGGCAAAAGCCCCCATATTGTATCAAACTGAAGCACAATTCCACTGAGTGCTCAAAACTACATTTTTGACCAGATGCTTCTAGAATCCACAGGGCCATTATCTCCACAATCTACAACACTTCAGCCAAACATCACTGAATGCACCTCCTGCACCCAAACGCTATCTCTCCTAGTAGGAATGCTGTTCAGCCACCTCCTGCTTCTGCTGCCATTTTGGGCCAGAATAACATAGCAAGAGTCCCTCCATTCCCCAAAATGAAGGAGGAAATCTTTGCATCTCCCCTCAAGCCTGAATAAGGGGAACCCAGTTGGAAACAGAAGCTGGTAGCAGCCAAGCCCGTTATTGTGGGCATCCACTTTTAGCATCTCCCAGCTGTCTTTGAGAGTGGTTCCTTCATAGCACACTCTGTCCTCTAACCTCAGAGACACAGAGGGCAACACAGTGTCACCAGATCAGGGCTGCCTTCCCTTTTGCCCAGTTGGCATAGCAAAAAACATTCTAGGTCACTACAGCAAAGATGCTTCCTGCCAGTTCAAGCTACTGCAGCTTGAAATTGATCCAGTTTTCTTCCTCTTGAAACCACCCATTGCTTCCAGAAGCAAAGATGCAGTCACCCATCAAAGCCCAGAAAAAAGAAAAAAAAAGGAGGGGGGGGGGTCTTACCTAGATTGTAGAGGATGCAGGCCTGCTCATACTTTATGTCCTCATGAGTAACAGCTTTGCCGGAAAAGATCTCAGTCCTGTGAAGAGAGAGGGGTGTTATGGAGGCTGGGGAGAACATTCACCAGTACCTGGCCTCTTTTTCAGGAAAGGGCTCAACACTTCTGCTGTAGTGCTTGATAGGCTATTAATCCAGGAACCCCTAAGGTTTAGTTAAGACACCTTAGGGCAGGGGTAGGCAACCTTTCCCCCTTAAGGGCCGAGGGACTTCAGCTCCCAGAAGCTTCAGCCATGTTGGCCAATAGCTCCTGGGATTCTGGGAGCTGAAGTCCCTCAGCCCTTAAAGGGGAAAGGTTGCCTACCCCTGCCTTAGGGTATGGGATTTTTAAGATGTTCAAAATTGTCCTCTAAGCCCCAGTGCATGCCCAGCCCTGTCTTACAAATAGCATTCATTGCTATGCAGACTGCATCTCCCCCCTGCCCCTTGTTAACTCATTTCTTCCCCCTCGCCCACCATCTTTGCCTTCTCACTTCCACGTCTTAAAGAGCCTCTCTGCCTTACCCATGAACTTTCCATTCTTTCAAGTCCTTTCTTCAAATTCATTTTTCTGAGTTGTGAATGGTTACTCTTTTGGATTACAAGATCCATAATCTCCCAGACAACATAGTGATGAGCAGAGAATATAGTCTTCCCAGTCCTAGCCTGGAGTGTCTCCACAGTGTGCAATTACAGCAGCTTAACAGCACGTTAATTGCCACAGCTCCTTCCTATGGAATCCTGGGATTTGTAATTTGGAGAAGAACTTAAGAGTTCACTGCCAGAGAGCTCTAGTGCATTCTCCTGAACTACAATGCTGAAGCTCTTAGCAGAAAATCGTAAGTACTTCACCAATGTACAAATTCTAGTATTTAGATTTCTCTGCTAAGAGCTCTAGCGGTTCAGAGGGGTGCACTAAAGCAGTGCTTCTGCTGAAGTGGGGGACCAGCAGGGTCCCTCCCCCAGTGTGCCAGAGACTGGTATCATAACATGTGCCCACTGACCACAAGTGTTTCTTTCCTGGAAACTTGTTGCAGGTTAGCAGCCAATAGATTGCAGGCAAACGCCAGTCTGCAAACCACTACTTTGAGTAGCACTGCATTATTGCTCTCTAGCACAGGATCTAAGTTCCTCACCAAAATACAAATCCCATGATTCTATACAGATACAGTGATACCAAAGTGATATAATTGTGCAATGTGGATACACGACTGGCTAGAATGACTGCAGGATTTGGCCTTTGTAATCCAAAAAATGTAACTCTTTCCACAATTTCTACTTTTTCCTATAAAGCTGTACATGGCCAATGTCCAGGCTATCTAACAGATCATATGAGCCTACCTGGACTCTGCGATCCACAGAAGAGGCCATTCTCTCAGTCCTCTTCACAGGTATAGTTAGTGGGAACACAAGAATGGACCCCTCCTAGCTGTCCCAGACAGGCCTTTGGAACTGAAGGCTTTTAACAAAGAGCCATGAGTGCTGTATTAAATTGTACTGTTTAAGTTTTAAAATCTTTTTTAGAGTACATATATTTTAATATGGTTAATAGTTTAACTTGGTTTTAATGTTGATTTTTTTGTATGTTTTTAATTAAAATCTTTTAAATGTGTAAGCCGCCTGCAGCCTCAGTCTTGGAAAAAAGGCAGGATATAAGTAAAATTAATAATAATATTTCTTTGGCAAACCCTTCCCTAGCAATTGACATTTCACTTCCTCGCCTTCCTCTTTTATACTAAGTCATGTCCTCTGCCATTCAGTAGTGTACAACCCTTCTGCTCTATCATGTAGCTGTGCAAAAGATGCATCACTCTTGTGTGTTTTCAGCACCCAATACAGTATTCCCCACCCAGAGTGGGGACCAAGGAAGCCCAAACCCAATTCTGTGGCCTTGGGAACAGCTGTAAGGGCTCTGGAGTCACAAGCTGTCCCTGTTCTCCCCTCCTGCCAGCCCTTCCTTCCACTTCTGGCGGTCTTACCAGGTGATGGGAACAGCAGCCTCATGCTCAGCCCCCATGGGGATGCGGCTCTGCAGGTAGTGCAGTTGCCCAAAGTACTTGCGTAGAATGCTGCAGCCTTCAAAGTCCCTGGGCACGTTCACGGCATTCTGCATGAAGAAAGCAAAGTGACAGGAAGACATTTCTATCAGGAGTCTTAAGGAAAGAAGAAAAGACAGGCATACACAGCTGCAACAGCATGAAAATAATCAGCAATCATCAACATGAGCCACGTTGAACAGAGAGATCAGAGCAACTGTTTGTTGTGTGGTCCATATTTTTTTAAAATCCTACATTACAAGTGCTGGTTATGACTGTGACACCCCTAAACAACTTGGGGGCAGGCGATCTGAAGGCCTACACCAGGGGTAGGCAACCTTTCCCCTTTAAGGGCCGAGGTGTCATGCCCGGCCTGGAGGACAACTCAGAGGACTCAGGGGATGAGCTGGAGCCCCTGGGACTTGAACCTGCAGTGGAAGAGCCAGAGGCTGGCCCTAGCTCTGCTGGAGCAGAGGCTGTGGCCCCTCCAGAGGTTCAGCAGTCAGGTTTGCCTGATGCTGTAGACAGGGAGGAGGATCTGGGCAGTGTGCCTACCTTTAAGGAGCGTCGAGTAGAAAGAGAGGGCTTGCGAAGATCACGGAGGCTTCAGCAGAAGCGTGTTAGTAATCAGACACAGCTGAAGGCCGGCTCCTTGCCTTCTTAAGAACCTGGAGCATGTGTGGTGCTTTGCCAGTGGATAACTGACTCCTCTAAGGGAAAGACTCTATCTCTGGCTCCGTGTCTCCTAGATCATCTTGACCACCCAGAAACCTTGACCTTGGACTGCTTATCGGCCTGCCTATCTGATACCTCGAACCTCGGACCGTCTGACAAGCCTTTTGGTAATCCCTTTAGGTAGAGTTACTGTATATCTCCGAGACTGTGTAGTTAACACTGACTTTGCTGCACTGGGGATTTTGTTTGTTTGAGAGCTAGCTGTCTTATCAGCCCTTTGGCTGCTTTCCCGGACACGAGGGACTTCAGCTCCCAGAATCCCAGGGGCTATTGGCCAACATGGGACTATTGGCCAACATGGGACTATTGGCCAACATGGCTGAGGCTTCTGGGAGCTCAAGTCCCTCGGCCCTTCAAGGGGAAAGGTTGCCTACCCCTGGCCTACACCCTCATAGCCTGCTCACATTCTGGAATCTTTGTGAGTGGCCTTTCTGTGAAGTCCACCACTCTCCCTGGGCATACCAGGTGGGAACATATGAGAAGGTCTCCTTTCTCTGGCTGCTCCCAGAATCTGGAATTCCCTTCCTAGGAAGGCTAGCCTGGCCCTCTCTTTGTTGTCCTTACATCAGCACATCAAAACTGTTTTATTTTGACAGGTATGTGTTTTTTAAAAAAAATATAAGGAATGAACTTCCTATCATGTGCTGCACTTTTTTTCTTCTTGCCTTTTTAATGGATACATTTTAAATTGATGTTAATTCTACAGATAATTTAATTACAGTGGGCCCTTCAAATCCACAAGAGTTTGGTTCCAGGACCCTGCGTGATGCCAAAAAATAAAATAATTGTGCCCCATATTATTCAATGGCAGCAACATGAGTGCACAGACTTCAGCGTAACCGTGTTCATGTTACCACCACTTAATAATATGGGGTGTGAAAATCCATGGACAGTTGAATTCATGGGTCTGAAGTCCGCGGATCCAAAGGGCTCACTGTACATTTTTGTATGTCTTCAACCACTGTCCAAAGGCCTACATCAATGGAGCGGATGGTAATGCTCCATCCATGCAGTCCTGTGTCTTCCCCTCCACGCTGTTACTTACAGAACGCAGGAAGGGTCAAAGCAGGTGCTCCATAGTGATAGGTATGGGAGGAAGGGGGCATTTCAAAGGAGCTTGTCTGGGCTCACAACAGGGCAAAAATGAGTGTGTGTTCCCAGAGCAAATGCATCATCATTTTCCTTCCCCATGGAACCAAGACCAGTCACATCTTCATTGCATGAATTGCCTCCCTCGTCCCTCCTCGCCTCAACAGTAAGGAGCAGCAGCAGCATAGAATCATAGAATCACAGAATTATAGAGTTGGAAGAGACCACAAGGGCGATCTAGTCCAACCCCCTGCCATGCAGGAACTCCCAATTAAAGCATCCCCGACAGATGGCCATCCAGCCTCTGCTTAAAGACCTCCAATGAAGGAGACTCCACCAAAATCTCCGCGGGAGTGTGTTTCACTGTCAAACCACCCTTACTGTCAGGAAGTTCCTCCTAATGTTGAGGTGAAATCTCTTTTCCTGGAGCTTGCACCCATTGTTCCGGGTCCTAGTCTCTGGAGCAGCAGAAAACAAGCTTGTTCCCTCCTCAATATGACATCCCTTCAAATATTTAAATAAGGATATCATATCACCTGTTAACCTTCTCTTCTCCAGGCTAAACATTCCCAGCTCCCTAAGTCTCTCCTCCTCATAGGGCTTCAGGGTTTCCAGAGCTTCTACCATTTTAGTCACCCTCCTCTGGACACGCTCCAGTTTCTCCACATCCTTTTTGAATTGTGGTGCCCAGAACTGGACACAGGATTATTCCAGGTGAGGCCTGACCAAAGCAGAATAGAGTGGCACTATTACTTCTCTTGATCTAGCAGCAGCAACCCTCCTTGAAATTTGACAGAAGCAGAGATGGAGGTTTTTAGACTGGGTGCACAAGAATAATGCCCCATCCAAAAAGATATATACCCATGTGTAAGCCACATTTATGCACACTTAAGCCAAGCGTGATTCTAGAAACCAACAGGATTGTACCCTATATGCACTTTTTAGCTGTGTTTCCTATAAGTCAATCTGAGAATGCTAAACTCTGACCTCACGGGAAGAACCAACAGCTCCCCTGACAAATGCCTTCATCCTGAGCATGTCAAACAGGGAATGCATGAGGCTGGATCCATGAGTCAGCCACACTACCCACATGCAGCCTGTGAAGCCCTTCTGGCTCCCTGTCTGCCTCTGCTTCTCTTCCAAAAACCCAGTTCATCATGAGCTTCTCCTGGGCAGAGTGCCTGCACCTGTATGCCAAACCCTCTGCAGGGGCAGCGAAGGCGGAGGACCAGCGGAGGACAAGCCCTCACACCTGGGCCCTCCCAAGCTTCTCCACCCCCGGCCAGCAGCAGCGGCGACGGCGCAAGCGGCGAGGAGGAGGCCGGAAGACCTGGGCCTTCAAAAGCCCCCACCAAGCCTCCCCGAGCCGGCAGCGAAGGCGGAGGACCAGTGGAGGACAAGCCCTCACACCTGGGCCCTCCCAAGCTTCTCCACCCCCGGCCAGCAGCAGCGGCGACGGCGCAAGCGGCGAGGAGGAGGAGGCCGGAAGACCTGGGCCTTCAAAAGCCCCCACCAAGCCTCCCCGAGCCGGCAGCGAAGGCAGAGGACCAGCGGAGGACAAGCCCTCACACCTGGGCCCTTCCAAGCTTCTCCATCCCCGGCCAGCAGCAGCGGCGACGGTAATAACTCAGCGAGGGAAGGTCCCAAGTGTGGGAAGGGATTGGCCTATTAATATCTCCTCCAACATAATTTACGGGTGACTGTAATTTGCAGTAATGCAGCTACTGTATGCCCCTTCGCTGAGAAAATTCTTGGGAGCCAGAGACCTAACAACATCCTCCTATCTCCTGAGGAAGTATAGGATTGATTTTGGCACGCTCCGGAGGCTGCGGAGGACTGTTCCCTCTCTCCCAGCCGGAAGACCAGCTGAGCGCAACCAGGAAGACAGCTGAGCGGCTTGCGCCGCCCCGCCTCCCGCGGCTGTCAGGGACTAACACCTTCCCCACCAACTCACCCGTGGCTAGTATACGGCTGGAGAGACCGGGAAGAGTTAAAACCCTTCCCTAGCAACATCTTTCCCAGCAACTAAGCAATTATGTATTTAAATGTATTATGTGTTTAAATTGTACAGGGTTTTCATATTGTATATTTTTAACAATTGTTTTTTAATTTGTTTGATTTGTTTGAGGGGTGGGGGTGGGTGGGGGTGGGAAGGAGGGAAGGGATTTGTTCGATGTTATTTATTTGCTTTGTTGTTATTTCTTGTTGTTGTGATTATTGTACGCCGCCCCGATTGCTTGGCAGAGGGGCGGGATATAAATAAAAATTATTATTATTATTATTATTATTATTATTATTATTATTATTATTATGTTGTGTCCATGAGAAGCAGGAAAGTCCTTACCTGCCTGAGCTGCTCCAGCTTCTTCAGCTCTTCATTATAGTTCTCTGGATTCTCCCCGTAGTTCTTCAGGACAAACTGAGAGGAAGAAAAAGAGGACACATGATAGCCATTCCATTGAAGAATCTGGTCCTGAGAGAAAGAGGTCAGGCCCTGACAGCCTGGGATAGACAACCGCCAAAGAGCCTACTTTTCCCCACCAGAGAAAGGAAGTTCAGAACCATTTATTGATTTATTTAAAATATTTCTATCCTGCCCGATATCTGAAGATCTCAGGGTGGCATATGATAAAATCAATTTACGGTAAGTCAATAAACAATAACAACAAGAGTTTAAAAGACTAAAGATAAATTAAACCCTTTACCACATAAAACTAGGCAATTTAAAACCAGTTAAGCCAATTCGAAGTAACTCCTTCCTGTCTTAAAGAAAGAACTGTCTTGGTATAGAGAACATGGGCACATTCTACACCAGGAATGAGAACCATGTGACTCCACCCGATCTTGTAGGTCTGCAGCTCCCAGCAGCGTAGGCCAGCCTAGCCAGTAGAAAGGAATTCTGGGAGCTGAAGGGCTGCATCATTCCCACCCTGCTCTCTATATACAGAGCACAGATATGCGCAGAGGCTGAACATTTTAGAAACTGGTAGACAACTAAAAAATGGTACTCCGCCCCACAATCATATCTAGCTTGAGAAACCTGAAACCTAGAGTGGTGTATTTTGTGCCTTTTGATAGGTTGAAGAAATGTACCACCAAAGCCAAATGGCAACCCCTCCAACATTTTTAGGTTTGAGGATACCAAACACCACCACAACAGGAAAATCTTGAACTTGAGGAGATGGGTTTTGTGTCATCATACATTGAGATCTACAATGGGAGAGTTTAACCCTCCTAATATCAGGTAAAGCCACTTAAGTAGGCTTCAACTGATATGCTCTCCCTGTTCTAACATCTAAACCTGTCTCTACAACTGAGAATAAAGAGACTTTCCCAAAAGACTAGCTGCATTCCTCTATCATAGTGGCCATATGATTCATACTGAATAAGAGCAAATATAGTTCTCAGAGGCAGATTGCTTTGCAACTTCAAAAGGAAAATACAACAAAATCAAAAATTCTGCTACATGGCCAACACAGCTACTGTTGAATGTCTCTGCAAAAGGGAAATCCACATTTTATTGCCTCTTCGTTTTATTGCCTTTGTTCCTACTCAGCTTGTTCATTTATATACACTTCCTGAAACATCTCACTGCAGAATACAGACGCTAAGACCAAAATATTGTCACATCTCCTCGCACTACATACATTATTTTACCATCTCGACCTGGTGAAGAAGCCTGTGAAGCTTCAAAAGCTGGCATGATTTATTTTGTGCCTTTTAATTGGCTTGGTTAAAGGTATCACCACAAGAAGGATTATGGATTTTGTTATCCTTATCCTCTAAGTTTCACTGTGTCACCCTTGATATTTTTAAATCGACGTAGCAACAATCAGACTGTAATGAAAGCAACACAAAGGGTCCTTTTCACAAACAGCCTAGGGAGAATGTGCCCAGGTTCATCCCTTCTGATGCTGCTTCTGCTAGATTTTCCAGTGCACAACAACAAACATTAATCCATGGCACAGATGCACCCATCCACAGCAGGGAACCCTGCTGGAAATCAAGGCAAACCAGGTTCAAAGTGAGACCGGCCAGCTCAAATTGGAAGTGAGAAGGGCTGAACCCTTCAGTCAATTGTGTCTCCTCATGGGCACTTTCCCCAAGGTAATAACAGGTGGCTATTAAGTCCCTGGCTCCAACTCATGGCAACCCTATGGCTTTCTTGGCAAGGTCTGCCACTGCCTTCTCCTCCAGCTAAGAGAGAGTGATTTGATCCACTACTGAACCACTATAACTGAATCAGGCTGCAGGAGAATATTAAAAAGCACGTGTCTTTCTTCCAGTCTTTCCTTCCTGTTTCACTTTCTGTGGATATGGTGAACCATTCTTCCTACTGTCATTCTCTGGCATTCTGGGGTAGGCAACCTGTCCCCTTTAAGGGCCGAGGGACTTCAGCTCCCAGAAGCCTCAGCCATGTTGGCCAATAGCTCCTGGGATTCTGGGAGCTGAAGTCCCTCATCCCTTAAAGGGGACAGGTTGCCTACCCCTTAAATAAAACCACAGTAGTGATTTGACAGAGAAAGAACACATGACAGAGCACCCTGGAACAATCAGGGTTCAGCCTCTCATTTTGGCAACAGACTAGAATTGGGGGGGGCATTTTATCAACAGGCATGAAACATTTGGCAGGACAAAAGCAGGTTACCAAGTCCACAGTACCCACTTTTCCGTGAAACTGCACCACAAAACTGGCTGACACCATTATGTCTTCTTTTCTGCTTCCAAAGGGCACCACGAAACATAGAAGGCAAGCTGATTCTATGCCAAACCAAGCAGATCCAATTAGAAGAGTGACTTAACCGGCTTGATTTCCTGTATCACACAAGAATTAGAGACCGAACAAGACTATGGAAGAGGAAATTTAATCTGCCCACCACAGCCCAAGGCCTTATCCTCAAAACAACCTGGCCTACAATATCATACAACAACTCTGCAAGGTAGGCTAGGGGGTGAGAGCGGGGAAGGTCAGACAAGCATCTTTGTCACTCTCAAAAAACCCAGATCCCCTTGACTTTAGTGCCACCTGTGTGTGAAAGAGCAACCAAATAGACTAGAAGGCATGTATATTGTATTTATTTACGGTACTTAATTATCACCTCTAGGCCCACCAGTGCTTAAGGCATCTGTATGTGCATCAGTTATGTTTGTGGAGTTTTCTGTAAGGCTGTTGCATGAGAAAGCCTGGCCATTATCAAGAAGAGACAGGGTCACCCAGTGGGTTTCCATGACCGAGGGGATTTGAATCCTGTTCTCCAGCTCAAACCACACCACCACTCTGGCCTGCCTTTTTACATACACTTCCATAAATGAAAGATGAAAAGGAGGCAATTTATCTTTTACGTAAATTGCAGAGGCAACTGTGCCTTGTTTAACATTTTTTAAATGCTTGTTTTTTCAAAACCAGGACTTTTGGGCACTGATACGTTTTCCGACTTTTGGCACTGGCATTTTTTGCAAGTCCATGTTGGCCCCAGAAAGCATCAGGGGCAGAACACTGGCCCATGGAGCTGGTAAAATACTCCACTCCAGTTTAGAAGTATTGTTGTTGTTGTTGTGTGCCTTCAAGTCATTTCCAACTTATGGCAACTCTAATGTGAACCACCCATCATGGGGTTTTCCTGACAAGATTTGTTCAGAGGAGGTTTGCCATTGCCTTCCCCTGAAGTTGAGAGCATGTAACTTGCCCAAGGTCTTCCAGTGGGTTTCATGGCAGAGCTGGGAATCAAACCCTAGTCCCCAGAGTCACAGTCCAACGCTCAAACCACTATGTCACGCTGGCAACTATCGAAGTGGCATGTAAAAATTTCAAGAAATGCCAGATTTAGGGCATGCCCACAGGCTTCAAATCTCACACCCTCTCTCTCTCTCGCTAAGCTGTTCCCAAACTCATGGGACCTTTATCCTGTCCCATCCCCATCTCTCCTGTCTTGTGACTCTCTCCCTCACACTCTCATCTCCTACAGCAAGAACCAGCAATCTCACACCACTTCCTTATTGACTTCCTCCATACTGCCATCCATCAGCAGAGTGTGACTCAGCTCCTTTATTGAACAGAAGTGACAGAAGACCTGAGAGAAGTAATACTGGCTATGAGAGATTTCTGGCATTTTATTGCTCAAATCGTTTTTAGCAACTGCCTTTATTTTCAAGCTGCTGCTGCTGCTGCTGCTAGTGAAGATGCTCCCTTAGGAATTTTGCACGGGTAAAAACCCCATGCCTTAGAGTCATCATATATCGGAAGCAAAGGCACACAACAACAAAGGCTTGGTCATGGGAATCCACTGGGTGACCTTGGATAAGTCACACGATCTCAGCCTCAGGATGGCAACGGTAAACCTCCTCTGAAGAAACCTGTCAAGAAAACCCTGTGATAGGATCATCGTAAGTCAGAAACGACTTGAAGGCACACAACAACAGATACAAAAACAGTATGAATGAGTAAAAAGTAGAGACCACTGTGGGCACTATGGTTCCTGAAGAAATACTAAGAACTTTACTTTTCACAGCCAACATGTTTGAAATGAGGTCTTGCATTTTAAATCTTATTTCAGAGCCTCCAAAACCTCAGGGTCATGTGTTTTGCAACTTAAAACATAAACCAATGGAATCAGAGACTGTGAAAGTACTGCATCCAAACACTTTAAACTGGCAAAAATGAAGGAGCAGACGTGATGATGGAAGAAGGCCAGGCCCACGACCACAATTTTTGGGCATGCCAAAACTCACTCTGCCCCCCCAAAAAAGAAAAAGAAAAAAGATAACCTCTTGAGTTTTGTTTTGAAATGTCTTTCTTCCAGACCCAGGGATACTGCTCCAAGAGAGAAAATTTGCTCATTCAGTGGGCTGCTCTTTCCTAAATACATCTCCTGTTGCAGAGGTGGGGATCAGGCAAGCCCCTCTGGATGTTGTCGAACTACCACTCCCATCGTCCTCCACCACTGGTTATCCTGGCTACAGCTTCTGGGAACTACAGCCTAACAACATCTGGAGGGCTATCCTAGCTTACAGCTTTGCTGAGGGCCAGCCTGCAGAGAGAGCGGGGGGGGGGGGCGCAGAAGTGGGATGGCATGGCATGATATCCTCACATCCTTAATTGAGGCTGGGAAGCAAAGTGTAGGTGGGCGAGTTTTCAAATATAATTTGGAAAGAGGCATCTACAACTGAGACACAGAGGAGCATGAAGGTGTGCTTGCTCTGTCATTCCTTGGGGGAAGGCAAGCAATCTGATTAAAGGCTCTGAGTCAGGAGCTGAGTAAGCAGCAGAAAGCCGCGCAGCAAGAAGAAAGGCCCAGAAAACATCCACACCACTACCACCTCCTTTCTGTTCAGATGCCCCCTCCTTGCCTGACATCATGTCCATGAATTGCCCCCTCCTTTACCAGTATTATACTACAAAGCTCCTCCTTCCAGAAGCTGGGCATGTTACTTTTTTGGATTACAGTTTCCAGAATCCCCTGCAAGCATGGCCATGCTGACTGGGGGATTCTAGAAACTGTCAACCAAATTAGTATATTTTTCAAGCTCTTCTTTTTCTTCTCCTAGACCCCCCCCCCCCCCCGGTGTATTTGGGATTCTGGATATGATATTCAATATATTCTGGGTTTTGTCACTCAAAAAGCTTCAGCACTCGCCCTGACTTTTCAGCCTGCACTTCTCTTTGGTGATCACTTGCCTCATTTAGGGAATATATTCCATCACCGAGAGCCAGTGTGGTGTAGTAGTTTGACTGCAACTCTGGAGACCAAGGTTCAAATCTCCACTCAGCCATGGAAACCAGTGGGTTACCCTGGGCATGTCACACTCTCTCAATATCAGAGGGAGACAAAGGTAAAGGAGTTCTGAACAAATCTTGCCAAGAAAATCCTGTTATAGGGTCGCCTTATGGTCACTGTAAGTCAGAAATTACTTGAAGGCAAACAACAGCAGCAACTCCATCACTTCCTAGAGGTGAGTTACCTTTCAACCTAAAGTGATAAAGGTCTGGAACTCCCCTCTTAAACTCAATCTATCAACTGATCCCTCCAACTTGATGCCGATTATCTGTTCCTCTAACTACAGAATGTGCAAAGATGTACAGGGATGAAGCATGTTGCAGTGTGTGAACACCTGTTGACCAGGGAAGCTAACCAATACTGGCATTAGATGGGCATACAGATTAGAGAACAACCTCTCTAACCCTACTAAAATCAACACAAAAGAAACAGAAGACACAACTGCTTCCAATTTGAGGGGAGGGAGGATTTCACAAAACAATAATACTACAGCCTCCTTCAACGCCAGTGAATTACAAGTCATCATGAAGAAAACTGAAGTAACCAACAGAGTAGAGCAGGGGTAGGCAACCTTTTTGAGCCGGGGGCCGGGTTGCTGTCCCTCAGACAATTGGGGGGCCGAAACACCAAAAATAAATAAATAAATAAATAAATAAATTTTAAAAAAAATTAAAAAATTTAAAAAAATATATGCATGCACACTCTCTCTCAGCCCCAGAAAAGCCATGGCAAAACCCCTTTGGAGATTTTGCCAAGAAAACCCCAAGAACAAGTAATAACAACAATAATCAATATCATCATGGCGTGCAGCAGCGGCCGCGGGGGGGCGGCGGCAGGACCGGCCTGGGGCCGGTCCAAAGGCCTCGAGGGGCCGCATCCGGCCCCCGGGCCTTAGGTTGCCTACCCCTGGAGTAGAGCAACTCACAAGCCCATGAGAAAAGTTGACAACATTTAGAACCATAGTTATAAGGGGCCAGAAGAACCATGTAGCCCAGCTCCCTGTCACGAAGGAGCCTGCTGCTAAGTACCCCTGACAGATGGGGATCTAATCTCTGCTTAAAACCTCCAATGAAGAAGCTCCACCATCTTCCAAGAGAGTCTGTTCCACTGCTGAATAGCTCTTACAGTCAGGAAGGTCTTCCTAACGTTCAGGTAGAATCTCTTTTCTTATAATTTGAATCCACTGATCATGTCCTAGTCCCTAGAGCAGCAAAAAACAACAACAAGCTGGTTCCTTTTTCTAGGCTACATCCTGTCAGAATTTTAAGCATAAAATGGCCAGGGGCCATGAGAGAGATAGATCAAGTCATGCAGGATGTGGAGACAGAGAAAAGCAAGAAGTTTTTCTCTTGACCTTATACCAGCAAAACCTGGAGCCATCCAATTAAAAATGAAAGTGTGTTTGGGCAGGGATTCAGAATGGACTTACAGTAAAGAGTCCATCCCCCCCCCCCAACACAGACAATGCATGTTTAAACTGTTGAATTCACACCACAAAGATGGGGTACTGGCTTCCAACATGATGGCTTTAAAATGGATTAGGGAAGCTTCTGGAAGACCATAAGGTTCTCAATGACTACAGTACTTGCCATAATAAGTGCATTTTACTCCCAGTATACACTATGCCAGGGGTAGGCAACCTTTCCCCTTTAAGGGCCGAGGGACTTCAGCTCCCAGAATCCCAGGAGCTATTGGCCAACATGGGACTATTGGCCAACATGGCTGAGGCTTCTGGGAGCTGAAGTCCCTCGGCCCTTAAAGGGGAAAGGTTGCCTACCCCTGCACTATGCTTTCCAATAGCAGGTACGGTGTGGCAGAACAAAATCCATAGTTCTGTAGGCTGTTGTAAAACAATTAATCATGTTAGCTGCCTAAGTATAGGATATGAACTTCCAGTTGTTCTTCTAAGAAGACAAACATTGACAAGCCCTGTGCTCAGAAGAAAAGACTAACAAGTGAACATACTGCTAAGTTTGTTTGTTTCAGAAAATCTCTTCCTTCTCAGTCAGTCACAAGTACAAGTGGTCAAGACAAATGCAGTAAGTTGCCTGTGCCCACAGACTCAGATCCATCCTTCAGTGAAACAGAATGCTCAACTGGTTGTACTGAATCAGATTTCCCTTTACTTGAAAAGGAACTGATAAGCAGTTCAGAGAGTGCTTGACTGAAGCTCAGCAAGAGAAAGTTAAACCGCTAATGTATAAGGTACAACTACATTTAGGCATGTGTTATAAAAAATAATGTTTATTCAAGTGCAGAAATTTTCTGGTAAAAATAAGAAAAGTATATGATATTCTTTTCCACTGTCACAAATATTAATTTCCACATAAAGTTTCAAAAGTATTTGAATATGACATTTAAAACAGCTGTACAAAGTCAGTTAATACAATTTAGAGCACTAGTAAATTTTCCAGTCCTCCTTTTCCCAAAAAACCCACATCCATTGCCCAATACAAGCTGCTGGGGATCATGAGTTGGGGCAAAGTTGCTCTCCTGTCCTGTCAGTGGGTTTCACACTGAGGCCTTTGGTTGGCCGCTGTGGCAAGATTACTGAGCTAGATAGGCCTCTGGTTTGATCCAGCTTCAGGACTCTACTTCTGTTCTTAATTAGGATTCCTCCAACCGGTGTGCCTTCTTGGTTAGTGAGGGGAAAAAGGGGTTGCCTTCCTCAGTATCTCATCCTAATTCCCTCTCCTTCCCCACTGCACAAGTCAAGAAGACCCACTCCCTCAGAACCATCAGTCAGTCTCTCTGCTGGACTGACAATTGCTAAGGGAAAGAATGGCTTTCTCAACTCCAACAGTTCCCAAACATTGGTCCTCCAGGTGTTCCCAAACATTGGTCCTCCCTGCGGTCCTCTGGGAGGAATCTGTTACAGCCAATAAAAACTAGGCTGTCCCGGACCTCCCAGAGGGCCTTCTCCGCTACCGCTCCCAGACTGTGGAATGGCCTGCCGGATGAGATCCGTCTGATAACCACCCTTGCTGCCTTTAAGAAGGCAGTAAAGACGGATCTCTTCCGGCAGGCCTTCCCAGAATAATATCTGTCCATGGAGAGGGACAACTTGCTCATTGACCACTGACTCCGGATTGAGTTTTTAATTTATTCTTGTGTTGTTTTAATTATTTTTTGGTTTAATCTTGTTTTAAGGGGTGGGTGGAGGGATTATGTTTGGAGAGAATGTTTTTAACTGTGCTGTTTTAAAATGCTGTAACCCGCCCCGATTGCCTAGCAGAGGGGCGGGCTATAAATAAAACTTATTATTATTATTATTATTATTATTATTTGTTTTGGACTCACCCAGCTTGGCCAACAGTCAGGAGTTCTGGGAGCTGAAGTCCAGAACATCTCGAGGACCCAAGTTTGAGAACCAATGCTCTACCCTTTCAAGCCAAGATCAGAGGTGAGGCCATGTCAAACACTCCAACTACAGCAGAATGGACAACTTCAGGGAGTCCATGGGCCAATTTTCTACTTGTGGTATACTCCAGGAGCCAGAACTGACCACCAAAAATGCCAAATCCTCCCCCCGCAAATAATGGCTGGCGGTTCTGATCTACTTTTGAAAAACAGGTGTTCAAACAACGTTAAACAGAGAAGTGGAAAGGTGGGGCTTCACCCAAGGTGAACTGGCACTCTTTTGAGGCTTCCAGAAGTAGCAATTCATTTTTCTCTTCTTTTTGGTCAGGACAATTGCTATCTGGGGAATCTTGAGGGATCAAGAGATACAAAAACAACCTTGAGGGCCACACTCGGACCATCAGGACAACAGAATCATGATCATATAGAAGAGTGCAAGAGTCCTATTTGCAAGTAAATGGAAAGCAAAGGAAACTCCTAGCAAAGAAGACTGGCTTTGGAAACTGTATGACATTTTAGAAATGGACAAATTGTCACAGACAATTGTCACATTCCCCCAGAGAAATACAATAGTGATTGGGAAAAAATTATTAAGTTCATAAGAGAGCAATGGGGAGGGATTGCAATGGTTAATTTGTTAGGATAATATAGGATATGTTTATTACAAGTAATTAGATAAAGCTAAGCCAGGTAGATAACAACAAAGATTTATGTTAATACGCATTTAATTGATCATTATAATATATACTATATTAGCGGAGAGAATAGGTTAAGATAAGCATTGTGATATATATGATTTAATTTGAACTTGAATTTAAATAAGGAAGAAACGAAGAGAGTGATAAGAAGTTAATATGATTTTCAGCATTAGGCTTGGTAGTGAGGAAGTTTAACTGTTTTTGTGTATTGTATTATGTATTTTATTGTGTATTGTACTGTTGGTGTTTGTTTTTGTTTGTTTATGTTATATTCAATATGCAACAATAAAATTTTAAAATTAATTAAATCAATTAAAAAAAAAGACAACAGAATCAGAAGGCATCTGTAATCTTCACAGAATGTGTTATGCAAGGATCCTCCTAAGTACAAGAACCCAGAAAAAGGTTTCACACTGGTCAGTTTTTCATTCCAAGGCAGTCAGTCACCTATCTATCTATATCAGGGGTAGGAAACCTAAGGCCCGGGGGCCAGATGCGGCCCCCCGAAGCCTTTGGACCGGCCTCAGGCCGGTCCTACTGCCGCCACCGCCCCCCCGCCGCTGCCGCCGCCTGCCATAATAATATTGATTATTGTTGTTATTACTTGTTCTTGGGGTTTTCTTGGCAAAATCTCTACAGGGTTTTGCCATGGCTTTTCTGGGGCTGAGAGAGTGTGCATGCATATTTTTAAATTTTTTAAAATGTATTTATTCATTTAATTAATTTATTTATTTGTGCTTCGCCCCCCCCCCCAATTGTCTGAGGGACAGCAACCTGGCCCCCGACTCAAAACGGTTGCCTACCCCTGATCTATATCAAACAAATCAACAGAATCATTGTGTTTGAAAGATTGAAAATAACATGTATGAAATTAGGCAATACCAGTATAAAAGGAGAACTTTCAAGGATTGGCATTACAGGATGTGGGATGGGGCTGAGCATGGAAAAATCCAAAAATCATCCTCGCTAGATAGATATAGATATAGACAAATAAAGGACTTTTATTTTCTGCTCCCACCCCACTCCTAACCCCATCCAATTTTTCTTCCAGTTGGGGGGGGGGGATGAATTTATAATCACATTCATTGTTATCTTGTGATAACTAGTCCTGATGAAGAGGCCTGGATTATTTCAAAATTTGCCTTTTCAAATGACAGTTTACTATTCCAATGAAGACATCCTGATTTCTGATTTTTCCAACAGCGATACATGACTGCATTCATTTTCCCCCTTTAACGTTGGTGCCACAGCACCAACCCCATTCTACCCATACCTCTGCCTCCTCTACATAAGCCACCCCAACTTAACTTGATCTCAAAATCTGTACCCCCAATTCCCCCCCAGGCCTCTTGCCCTCCTACAGAACTGGCTCCCAAAGAGGGTTCCTGCCCCCCACCCCCCAAAACCTGCCTCTTTATCAGCCCTCTCATAGGCCTGTCTTCCCAGTGCCTCTTGCCCTCCTCCCAGCTTCCCCCCAAGGCCATCCCAGACACCCCCAAAAGTTGTCCCACTCCAAATTGACTCCTCAGGCCTCATCTCCCTATAGTTCTGCCTTCCCACAGGGGGTTCTTTAACTACCCATCCTGAAATCTGCCCCCCAGTCAACCCTCCCCCAGGAGGCCTCCCCCTCCTCAAATCAGCCTCTCAGGCATCTTTGCCTTCACTAAGAGCCCTCCAAGGGACTCCACTCTACCTCCTTTACACTTCTTGCCCCCTGGTTTTCCAAACCTCCTCCTCCCCAAAACAGTTCCCCCAAATCAGTCCCTTAGGCTCCTTCCCCACTCCCCCAAAAACCTAACCCCCAGTCAACCCTCCCAGGTCTCTGGGTCCCCCAGGCCTCTTACCTGGCAGCAACCCCACAGGAGGCTGCCTCTGCCCCCAGGAAAGTTATCCCCCCCAAATCAGACCCCAACAAAAGTCTCCCCCAAAACCAAGCCCTGAGCCTCCCTCTCCCCCATGAGTGAGGGAGGACTCAACCCAAAACCTCTCCCTTAATAAACCCCCTCCACTCTTCCCCAGCCCTCCTGACACCCCACCTTTTTCCCAGGGGACCTCCTCCTCCTCCCCCCCAAAACAGTCACCTCAAACCAGCTTCTTATCCTCCCTCCCCCCCTCTAGTGGGGGCTCCTTCCCCACTCACCCCAAAACCTAGCTCCCCAAGTTTCAGTCTTTCTCAGGCCTCCTGCCCCCATCTTTCCCACAGAGGGGCCTCCTCCTCCTCCTCTTCCCCAAACACTGACTCCCCCCCCCCATAACCAGCCCTTGAGTCTCCCATTGGGGGCTCCTTCCCCATTTACCCCCAAACCTGTCCTCCAATCAACCCCCAACAGCCTTCCTCAGGCCTCCTGTCCCCCATCCTTTCCCCCAGGGTCTCCTCAACCCCAGCCCCCCAAAAAAACCTACCCCCCATACAATGGGGGGGCTCCTTCCCCGCTCACCCCGAAACCTTCCCCCAAGTTTCACTCTCCCTCAGGCCCCCTGAACCCCCCATCTTCCGTCCTCCAGAGGTCTCCCCCCCCACAAGGGAAGCAGACCCCAAAACCTGCCCCAAACAACAGCCCCCCAGCCCCCTGCCCTCACACCTGCCCCACTGGGGGGGTCTCGTGGCCCCCCAACCAAGCCACCCCCCCAAAAAAATCCCTCAAGGGACTACTTTGTCCCCCTCCGCCGCCTCAGGGCCCTCCTTTCTCCGGGGCCTCGCGCACCTTCTTGACGGCCGGGGAGAAGCCGAAGTCGCCCGCCTCCTTGAGGTCCAGCCAGATCATGGGCATGCGGGGCACGGCCTCCATCCCGCCGCCTCACACTTCGCTCCCAGGCGGCGGCGGCGGCGGCGGCGGCGGAGGGAGACCGGAAAGGAAAAGCGCCCCTCGCCTGAGGGAACTGTCGCCGCGGACCAGGCCGCTTCCGGAAACAGCCGAGTCCAGCCGAAGCCAGTTGGGGCCAGGACCGGGCAAGCAGCAGGCTCCCGATCGGCCGCTGCCCCGCCCACTCGCCCGCCGGAAGTCCTCCGTGGAGCGGACGCCGTGGTGCCCGCTGGGAAGTGGAGTCCCTGCCCTGGGAGCCTCGCCTCCGCCTTCCTCTATGTTACAACAACAGCAACATCTCCATCCTGCAATAATCAGCCATGGCCAGGAGGTGGCAGTAAAGAGCACCTTAGCTTCTCCTGTGCTCTGAGGGTTAGACATATCTAGGCCATTGCAATAGACAGGGAAAGTTACTTTTATGGACTACCATCCCCAGAATCCCCCCAGCTGGCATGGCCATGCTTTATTGCTAACTGTCACCCAGTCAGCTTCGACTGTGGTAAGCCTTGGAACGGGCGCTCGCCAAGAGTCCTAGTCTGCATCCGTACTGCAAAAATAATCCGGTTTGACACCACTTTAACTACCATGGCTGAATGCTATGGAATTCTGGAAACTGTAGTTTTATTTCATATATACATATATGTGTCTGTGTGTGTATATGAAATAAATTCTTCTACAAATTTTATTTATTTGCCGGATTATTTCTGCAGTTTGGATGCAGAACAGCTCATGTCTTGCAAAGTCAGGGCAGCCGTGGCTTCCTTTATTGAATCTGTCCATTGGTAACGTGGCTCTTTTCCTTCTGCCTTCCATGTTGCCAAGTGCTGTCATGGTTTTCCCCCCACCATTGGGTCAGGCAGGCTAACATCACTATACCTCACCGGTCTATTATTCTTTCCTATAGAGTAGTGGTTCCTCAACTTTGGTCCTCCAAATGTTTTGGACTTCAGCTCCCAGAATTCCTGACCATTGGTCAAGCTGACTGGGGCTTCTGGGAGCTGAAGTCCCAAAAAAAACACCAGAAGACCAATGTTTGGAAACCACTGCTATAGAGTTTTCCAACTGTTGGGAAGCCTGTTTTGCAACCTGGGCATGAATTATTGCAAATATTATTTCCGTCCCTGAGCAGGCAAGTCCTTCCTTCCTTCCTTCCTTCCTTCCTTCCTCTTTCTTTCTTTCTTTCTTTCTTAATGGTACCATCATCCCCATGAACAGGGACTGTTGGTTCTCAGCTGAGCAATCTTTTCCTTTCTCTGCCTACACACTCTTATGCAACATGCTCTGAGCCTTGGATGTTTCTTTTAAGACCTATCTCTATTTTTTAAAAAAAGTATATTTGGGGTTTTGTTTGTTTGTTTGTCTGTTTGTTTGTCTGTACAGTCAGCGCTCTCCTTTCTCTGGCTTCTCTCCTCTGACAAAAGCACCACCAAAATAGCCAACGGAAAACAGGGAGAACCTATTTTTAATGTGGATGAAACCCCCTAAAATAAATGTTCATTGCCTTCAAATGTCAACTCCTTGGTACTGATGCGGCAGCTAAAAAGGCCAATGCGATTCTAGGCTGCATTAATAGAAATATATAGTGTCTAGAATAGATCGAGGGAAGTCATAGTGCCACTCTCTTCGTCTATGGTCAGGCCTCACCTGGAATAACCCTGTGTCCAGTTCTGGACAAAACAATTCAAAAAGGATGTGGAGAAGGTGGAGCATGTGCAGAGGAAGGTGACCAAAATGGTGAAGGGTCTGGAAACTATAAAGTCCTATGAGGAGAGACTTAGGGCCTTTGCAGACTGCCAGAAATAGTGCAAATTTAAGTCCACTTTAACTTCCCTGACTCAGTGCAAGGGAATCGTGGGAACTGTAGTTTATTGTGGCACCAGAGCTCTCTGACAGAGAAGGCTCAATGTCTCAGAAAAAACTACAATTCCCATGATTCCCTAGCACTAACCCTAAACCTAAAAGTGGACTCAATTTGCACTATTTCTAGCAGTCCTTAGGGAGCTGGGTATGTTCAGCCTAGAGAAGAGAAGGTTGGAAGGCAGTAAGATAGCCCTGTTTCAGTATTTGTATAGCTATAGGATGGGGGATGCCTGGCTTAACATGACTATGTGTGAAAGGGATCTAGGAGTCCTAGTAGACCACAAGTTGAACATAAGCCAACAGTGTGATGCTGCAGCTAGAAAGGCCAATGCGATTCTAGGCTGCATCAATAGGAGTATAGTGTCTAGATCAAGGGAAGGAATAATACCACTATATTCTACTCTGGTCAGTCCTCACCTGGAATAACCCTGTGTCCAGTTCTGGGCAATTTTAGAAGGATATTGAGAAGCTGGAGCATGTCCAGAGGAAGGTGACCAAAATGGTGAAGGGTTTGGAGACCACAAAGCCCTATGAGGAGAGGTTTAAGGATCATCTGGGAATGTTTAGTCTGGAGAAGAAAAGGTTAACAAGATAGCCGTGTTTAAATATTTGAAAGGGTGTCATATTGAGGATGAGAGCCAGTGTGGTTTGAGTGTTGGACTACAACTCTGGAGACCAGAGTTCAATTCCTCGCTCGACCATGAAACCCACTGGGTGACCTTGGGTGGGTCACACTCTCTCAGCCTCAGAAGTAGGCAATGGCAAACCTCCTCTGAACAAATCTGGCCAAGAAAACCCCATAACAGAAACGACTTGAAGACACATAACAACAACAACTACAACCACAACCATACTGAGGATGGAGCAAGCTTGTTTTCTGCTGCTCCAGAGATTAGGGCTGCATCTGCACTGCAGAAATAATCCAGTTTGAGACCACTTTAAGTGCCATGGCTCAATGGTATGGAATTCTGGGATTTGTAGTTTTGCAAAATCACCTCTCGGGACCCCTCGTGTAAGAAGAAAACCCTGTGAGATTCATGGGGTCACTATAAGTCCGATAGGCGACTTGATGGCATGTTCACACAAGCTCTGATCTGGGTCCCTTTCCCCCAAACGCTGTGCCCAGACCATGAGAAAAAGACGCCTTTTTGGACTGCAACTTCCAGTCACTCCTTCATCTGAAATAGAGCCTATAACGCCTGGGATTCTTTTGGACTGTCAGCCCCAGAATCCCCCAGGCTCTGAAATGTCTCATGGTTGGAAGTTCCAGGGCACAGCATTTTGGGGAAAAGGGCCAAGATCAGAGCTTGTGCGTACATGCCATCGAGTCACCTATCGGACCTATGGGACCACAGAGTCACCATTATTATTATTATTATTATTATTATTATTATTATAATATACCCCCATAAATTGGGGTTGACTAGAGGGCAGTTAACAACAAATCAAATTCTGTCTGATCTTGGAAGCTAAGCAGGGTCAGCCCTGGTTAGTCTTTGGATGGGAGACCACCAAGGAATCCCAGCTGCTGGAGGCTCTACTCCAGAGGAAGGAACTGGCAAGAACTACCTCTGAGTATCCCTCACCTAAGAAAACACTATGAAATTCATGGGGCCCCCATAAGTCAATACCAGACATGAAGGCACATCGTAATTCACACGCATTGAAGAACTTAGGTCCAAAACACACTGCAGAAATGATCCAGTTTGAGACTGTTTTAACTGCCCTGGCTCAGTGCTAGGGAACCCTGGGAATTGTAGGCTCAATGTCTCACAAATACTACAGTTCCCAGAAATTCCCTAGCCTTGAGAAAGGGCAGTTAAAGCGGGCTGAAACTGGATGGTTTCTGCAGTGTGCTTTGGACCTTAGGGTCTAAATACCCTAAAAAGATAGGTCCCTTCTGATCTAGATCCCTTCTGATCTTGGAAGCTAAGCAGGGACAGCCCTAGTTAGTCCTTGGATGGGAGACCGACAAAGAATCCCAGGTGATGGAGGCTCTATTTCAGAGGAATGAAATGACAGAAGAAAAAAAGCCATCTCTGAGAGTATCCCTTGCCGAAGAAAACCTTGTGAAATACAAAGGTATAGCTGTGTTAGTCTGTAGAATCACTGATGTAGAGAGATCTTGTAGCACCTTTGAGACTATCTGAAAGAAAGAAATTGGCAGCATGAGCTTTCATAGACTTCAGTCTACTTCCTCAGATGCATATTATTATTATTATTATTAGGTATAGCCATGTTGATAGAGTCAGTCTGTAGAGAGAGATCTTGTAGCACCCTTGAGACTATCTGAAAGAAAGAAGTTGGCAGCATGAGCTTCCCTAGACTTCAGTCTACTTCCTCAGATGCATTTGGTGGAGTGGAAACTGGGGAACCTAAACTCATATAGGCCAGAGTTTCCAAGGCCAAACTGGTCTTGCCACTTCATTTCCATACACAATGGCTACTTCCCAATGTCTTTGTTCACTAACGACCATCATTTAAAACTGGACTTGCTACTTCATTGCTGTACACAAAAAGGATTTTGAATTTGAATTGACACTCTCACATACCAATAGCTTCCACTCCACCAAATGCATCTGAGGATCATAGAATCATAGAGTTGGAAGAGACCACAAGGGCCATCCAGTCCAACCCCATTCTGCCATGCAGGAACTCCCAATCAGGAAGTAGACTGAAGTCTAGGAAAGCTCACGCTGCCAACTTCTTTCTTTCAGAAAACATTCAGGGAGAGCTGTGTTGGCCATCTAGCAAATTCAAACAAAAACCCACCAAACAAGGATGCCTTCATAGGTCAACCAAAATGCACAATATCCTTGTTGCGAGCTTTCGAAGCTCCCTGGGCGCTTCTTTATCTTCGTCAGGCCAGATGTTACAAACCAAAATTGGAGAAAAACCATTGGAGATGTTAGTCAGATGCCTGCATGTGGTTTCAGTCTTTAATTAAGATGGTAGTATATGAGAAAAAAGTATAAACGTATCATTCTATATATGGTTTCGACAGCTAGAATGGTATATGCAAGAGCATGGAAACAAATGAGAACCCCAAGTAATAAATAATGGAAAGAAAAAATGTGGGAGGCGATGAAGATGGATATATTAACAGCATTGCTAAATGGGAAAACAGAAGAAGATGTGGAAGATGATTGGAAATGTTTTAAACAATATTGGGAATTAGATATCAGAAAGACAACATATGTGGAAGTTTAAATTTAATAAGTTAAAAACATTAGTTTATATAAGAGTGATCTATATCTGAAGTTTAAATTAACCAGAATATTATATTGATTGTGTAATGCAATAATGAATGAATATTTGTGAAGGGAAACAAATTACATTACTTTATTTAGGAAAATAGAAAAAAGTGTACACTCAACAAGGAAGTCATTATAATTTTCATCTGAGTTTAAAATAGGTATTAATAGTATGTAGGGCGATGTACGAAGATTCGATGTTTATGTTAGGATCTATGTAGTGTTGGTCATTTGTATGTTGTACGTCATTATAGATAGGTGCTTATTCGTGTTTTTGTAGGGTATTTGTGTAGGGGTATGTGGAGTCTATGTGGTTAATGTATGTATGTTTTGTTGTATATTTTATTATAATAACATTTAATTTTAAAAAATAAAATAAAAATTAAGATGGTAGTATATGGTGGAGAGGGAGGATCTCTTTTGCAGGCAGGATCCCCCTCCTTCTGGCCATGATGGGGCTATGGGGTGATTTGCAAAGTCCAGGGAATTCAAAATCCATTTGCATCTCAACAGGGACCCCTCTTTTGCAATCCAACATGTTAGTCTCAGACGTTAGTCTCCAAGGGGCTGCAATTGTGAAATGCAGTCTATGGGGGGGGGGGGTGTTCTGTGCAGTTCAGGGTCTGGGGCAGCAGAGGGCGCGCAAGAGCCTCCTCTGGCTCCTCCTCCTCCTCCTCCTCCTCCTGGTGCTGCTTCCATTCCTGCATCCTTTCTCCATCTCCATCCTCAGATGCTCTCTGGACCACCAGACGCCGCCGGCCGCCAGAGCCAGAGAGGAGCAGGCTGGGCGCCCTGGACCACCTCCAAGGACACCCCCCTCTCTGAAAAGACACCTCCAGCACCGGATTGACTTTTTGATTTTAATTAAAAACCTTCTTTGGATCTCCATGGCAGCTCTTTAGGGAGGCGAGCTCCCCTCATTTTGGTACCCAGGCCACCTGGATATTGGATTTTTATTTATTTATTTACGGTGGGGGGGGGGAAGCATTTTTTTTTTTACTCCTTGTCCCTCGGTTTAGGGATCGCTCCCAAATCCAGGGAATTGCTGATCCCATCCACAAACAAACCCCCCCCCCCAATTTCCCTTCCCACCAGCCCCCCATCCCTGCCCCTGGTCCTCGGAGCAACATCAGTCCCTTGGGGGGCTCTGGAAGGGACCGAGGCACCAAAGCCCCTTCTGGGGAGGGGGAAAAATCAGATCCCCCCCCCCCACGGCCCCCCAATGCTCCTGCCCTGAAAAAAAGAGGGATCGGCTCTTCTCTTAGAAGGAAGGGCGGCGGAGAGAGAGAGAAGGCGAAGGCGAAGTGAAGCCATTGCTCTTGGGGGGGGGCATTTTTTAAAAAGAGGAGGGGGCAGGATGTCACCCCCTCAAGGAGTCTATCCTTTGGGGGATCCAAAAGGGGGGAAAGGCTCCCAAGCAGAGGAACCTTGAAGCCCTGAAGCAAGCAAGGGGAGGAAGGAAGGAGGGAAGGAAGGGGGCTTGATCTGCACCCCCATACCTGACCCCTCCACCCAGCCTGCACACACACACACCCCAGTTGCCAGGCTTTTTTCTGGCCTTTTGCTTGGAGATTGGGTCTTTCCCCCCCTTGCACACAGGGTCCTCTCGGTAGTGGCCCCCCCATGGGCCCCGAAACGCCCTCTCCCTTCCTCCAGACACAGAAATCCTCAAGGGGAGCATTATAAGCCTCCCCACCGCTGGGGGCAATCCGAGGTGGCAGGTGGCCTAAGCCACTGGGGGCAAAAAGGGACTGAAGGGGGGCCGAGGAGTGGACACCCAGGGGAACCTTTGGCCGGCCAGACACTAACTACAAGGGACTCGGTGTAAGGTTTCTCAGATGGCGTGCCGCTGATCTCTGATTCCTGCTCCCTAATCTGAGATCAATCCAAGGCGCCCTTTGGATTACATGTCCCAAAGCTGACCAGGTGGCCTCACCTGGTGGTCGGTGTCTGCTGTCTCTCATCAGGCGGCTTCCACTTGCCAAGATGGTGGGACCATGAGAGACATTTGCCCTGGTTGCGAATTGCCTCCTGCTGGCCACATATTGGGATCGGGGGACACCCCTGGCTCGACTTGACTTGGCCACCAACCCTGCCAACTGGACTCCTTCCCCCAGAGCCTTGTCCTCCTTCTGCCGCTGGCACCACCATGGGCACCGTCTTGTCGCTTTCTCCAGGCACCCGGAAAGCCAGCCTCTATGACGATGGTTCCTCAAGTTCTCTGGCCCATTACCCGGGGCTGGCCAGTGCCAAAGGCGGGAGTGGCAGCGGCGGCGGTGGCCCGAAGGCCGACAAGGCTCTCAAACGCCACTCCATCTTCATCCCAGCCTTGACTTGGAAGCGGCTGGTGGCCTCCACCAAGAAGAAGGGCTCCCGGGCTGGCAAAGGGCCGTCGTATAACAACAACAACAACTACCACCCGCACCCTGGGGGCAAGGACGTGGCCCACCTCAACCACGAGAATGTCAAGAAGTCGCTCTCGTGTGCCAACCTGGCCAGCTTCGATGGGAATGGGCAGCAATCCCTGGTGCCCCTCAGTGCCAAGCGCATCTCCACCACCTCCGTCTCCTCGCTCAAGCCTGGAGGTGTCGGGGGCACACCTTCTTCCTCGTCCCCCCGCCGGGTGATCGTCCAGGCCTCCACCAGCGAGCTGCTGAAATGCCTAGGGGAGTTCCTCTGTCGCCGCTGCTACCGCCTCAAGCACCTCTCGCCCACCGAACCCATCCTCTGGCTGCGCAGCGTGGACCGCTCGCTGCTCCTGCAAGGCTGGCAGGACCAGGCCTTCGTCACCCCCGCCAACGTGGTCTTTGTCTACCTCCTGTGCCGGGAGATGATCGACGGGGACACCGTTGGGGGCGAGCACGAGCTGCAAGCAGCCCTCCTCACCTGCCTCTACCTGTCCTACTCCTACATGGGCAATGAGATCTCCTACCCACTCAAGCCCTTCCTGGTGGAGGCCTCCAAGGACGCCTTCTGGAACCGCTGCCTTCGCATCATCAATGCCATGAGTGCCAAGATGCTCCGGATCAACGCCGACCCGCACTACTTCACTCAGGTCTTTGCCGACCTCAAGAACGAAGGCAAAGGTGGCATCCGAGAGGACTTTGTCCGGGTCTTGGACCGGTGACTGGATTTTACTTCACAGAACTTGGACCAGTGACTGGAGTCCTGGCGGGTCTAGAACTGGTAACTGGGTTTTCCTGCCTGGGTCTTGGGTCAGTGACTGGATTTTCCTGACCAGATCTTGGACCAGTTACTGGATTTTCCTGCCTGGACTGTTTACTGGGTTTTCCTGTCCAAATCATGGACTGGTGGCTGGATTTTCTTGCCTGGCTCTTGGACCGTTAACTGGGTTTTCCTGCCCAGATTTTGGACCGGTGGCTGGGTTTTCAGTGCAAGACCCAGGGGACCTGCTGAGATCTATTTGATGCAATTCTTACATAGCATCTTTTCATTTGGGACGGATAGTGTTTTCCTTCTGGAGTAGAAAAGGACCTCTGAAATCATTGCAGGAAAAAGACATCTGGTTCGGCTGCAGTGAACGGGTGATTATACCACGGTTCAGAAAAAGTCTTGCTAAGTGGGGTACCCAGAATCCCAATATTTCCTCCTCCTCCTCCTTCTCCCCCCCCCCCCCCCCGCACTTTCTGCCAAAGGAAGAATCACCAGGGGACGCTGGGCCTCTATAATCATTTTTGACAAGGACAGCAGGTACTTGAGGGGAACACACATCGCTCTGTTCCTTAGCGCTCTTGGATTTTTCCTGTCTTGTTAATTTTATCTTCTTTGGACTGATAAAAAAAACAGGGGGAAAAGGGGGAGATTGTGTGGCTGTGTGTGTGTGTGTGTCAGAAAGAATGCATGTGTGGACTTAAAAACAAACAGCACTTCTGATAAGTTTGTGCTGGATTCCAAAAGGATGCAGCGAATCACACAAAATATCTATTTATTAGAGTGGCTAAATAGCCTAAAGATGCCAGATCTTGGAAGATAAACAGGGTCAGCCCTGGTTATTACCTGGATGGGAGATCCCCAACAAATACCAGGTGCTGTAGCCTCTATTTTGGAGGAAGAAAATGGCAAAATCACCTCTGAGGAATCCTTGCCTAAGAAAACCCTAAGAAATTCATGGGGTCACCATACATTGAGAAGTGACTTGAAGGCACAGACACCCACAAGAGACAGAATTTAATAAATAAATCAGCAAAATGTTTTGGCTTCTGCCTTCACTTTTTGAAATTTATTTATTTAAGTCTTTCTCTTAATCACTCTAGTATATGTGTATGTTATCTCAATAGAAGCAAAATTCATTTCATGGGTTGGGATGGGTTGGATCGAAGTGGCAAAAAGATGCTCAGTTTCTTAGAACATGGGGAGGTTTCTTAGAATATGTGTGGAGTGGTCCTCTGCCTTTCAGATTTTGGATTTTAAACATTATTATAACTCCTTCTCTTTGTTATAACTCCATCAGAGCACCCTTGGGGCAACATGGTTCTCTGTCCATGTGGCATTTATGCATGAAGCATGGAGTGTGTGACGGCACGAAAGAAAGAAAAAAGGGTAGCCCAGGAAAAGATTTGGGTTGCAGCTTTAGCTTTGGCCATTGGTTTAGGCTTGGCTTTAAGCAGATCCAAGGGCTGATACTGGTTGGGAGAAGACAAGTGTCCCATATGTTTTTCATATCTAGATGGGTTTTCGGAGTGGCTTAGCCATACTGGCTACCAGTGATGACTGATGGCTTCATAGAATCATAGAATTGGAAGGGAACCCAAGGGCCGGCAATCCAACCGTTCCCTTTGGCCATGCGGAAGACGCCATCAAAGCCCTCCTGATAGATAGAGTCTCCAAAAAAGGAGATCCCACCACTTTCTGAGGCAGTGCATTTCACTGTCAAACAGCTCTTACTCTCAGGAAGTTCTTCTCAATGTTGGGGTGGAATCTCTTTTCCTGTGTCTTGCATCCATTGAGGCTCCATTGGGTCCTATTCTCTGGAGCAGCGGAAAACAAGGTTCCCCCATCCTCAGTATTGACACCCCTTCAGATATTTAAACACGGCCATCCTGTCCCCTCTTAACCTTCTCTTCTCCAGGTTAAACATACCCAGCTCCTTAAGCCGCTCCTCAGAGGGCTTGGTGGCGGTTTCCAGACCTTCCACCATTTTGGGTTGCCCTCCTATGGACACAGCTTGTCCACATCCTTCTTGAATTGTGGTGACCAGAACTGGACACAGGATTATTCCAGGTGAGGCCTGACCAAAGCAGAGTAGAGCAGTACAATTCCTTCCCTCCTAGACACGACTATTGATGCAGCCTGGAATCACATTGGCCTTTTTAGCTGCTGCATCACCTTGTTGATTCCATGTGAGTGGGGCAATGAATCCACTCTGGGCTTTAATCCCTTCTTTAGAGTGGCTGAGCACTTTTCTTTAAATAGGTTGTTTGACATCTTGGATAGAGCTACTTTCACAGTTGGACTAAACACCCCAGTGCTGGCAACCAAGGGGGTCATTTAGAAGGAGAAATTGGGTTGGTTTTTTAGGGATACCAGGGAGAACCCCAAGAAACGTGTCACAGGGAGATCCCAGAGTTTGGGATGAACTTTGTCCTGTGGAAGTGGTCAGGATCGCAACTCTTGGATCACTCCCCAGAAACATCTTGGTTTGGTCTCATCCATCCTGTGGCACTCTTGTTGTGCGCCATCTTGTTTGAATGGAACAAAACACTGTAGGTTTGGGAGCTACCTTGGAGACTGCGGGGTTTTCTCAACCCAACACTGGGGGTATGATTCTATGCTTTGAAGGTTTTAAAATCTCTGGATATACTGCAAACCTGCTTCGGTTTTGGACCAGTTAACTGTCACTTCAATCCTTATCTTAGCCACCCATGTGGGCAATGTTAGATTTTGGAATATTTTGGATTTCAGGATTCTGAATAAGGGAGATCCAACCTGTATTTAGTATTTCCTAGGAGAGAATTCTAGGCACCAGAGTGCACTACAAATCCCAGGATTCTATAGGATGGCTCCATGATGGTTAAAGCAGGACCAAAATGCTATGATTGTTCAGGAGCCTAATCTGTTGCATCTGGTCGCATAAGGGACCCAAGAAACTACAGCTGATCATAGAAAGCAAGGCTGGTTTTACATTGGGTTGGACCATTGGTCCATCTAGGACAGTTTTGTCAACTCAGACTGGCAGCAATTTCACACACACACACACACACACACTTGACATAGTGTGCATCTGCACTATCGAAATAATGTGGTTTGACACCACTTTAACAGCCATGGCTCTATCCTATGGACTCCTGGGATATGTACTTTTATTTTAGACCAGGAGTAGGCAACCTTTCCCCTTTAAGGGCCGAGGGACTTCAGCTCCCAGAAGCCTCAGCCATGTTAGCCAATAGTCCCATGTTGGCCAATAGCTCCTGGGATTCTGGGAGCTGAAGTCCCTCGGCCCTTAAAGGGGAAAGGTTGCCTATCCCGGTTTTAGACTTATATGCCAAAGAGTGCTGGTGCCTCACCAAACTACAAATCCCAAGGTTCTATAGGATGGAGCCATGGCAGTTATAAAGTGGTGTCAAACTGCATTATTTGTACAATGTGGATGCACCTGTGGAGGTTCCAGATGCTGAACACAGAATTATCTGTAGGCAGAGCCTTTGCTCCCCATTTAAGCTGGAAAAAGTGACTTTTTGTGGACAACAGCTCACAGAATCCACCAACCAATATGGCCACTGATGTAGGAGCTATTAATCCCGAAAAAGTAACTTGGTGCTACTACTAAGCTATGAGCCATCTCTCTCTTTTTCCCCCCGCTGTGAAAAAAAGTAGGACTGCATTAGAGAATACTCAGCATCCTCTAAATTCCTTCGGGTTTCCAGATTTATTTTTTAATAAGAGGATAATTCATGAAAACCATTTTGAGGTATGGATCTTTGAGCCTCTTTTCCCCAATGTAGAAACCAATAGGATCTAGAAGGACCCTGAACAAGTTGCTATTTAGAGGTAAAAAAAGAATATTTGATGGAAACTGGGTTATTTAGCTATGATTATCAGGGCGAAAGGGATTTAAAGAAATGTGTCTCCTGCTGATTCCCATGGCAACTGGCAAAATTTAGAAATTGCAGCAGAACCACTAACAGAGTTAAATGGTGCATATGTGTATATTCCAGTTTAAAATCTAGATTTTGGGGAAAAAAACAAAACAAAACCATTTGCATCAATTCCCTTCCCTCATGAAAGGGCTTCTTCATTGCAGAACAATAATAGCTTTCTTTTCTTCACGGCCGAAAATATTGTTATATTATTATGCTATTTGTTGGCTTTCCAGTGAAAACCTTCAGAATGAAATAAAAGATACCGGCAGGTTTTCCTTTTGCAAATAATAATTAAAGCGGATGGAGCCTAAAACCAATTGTTACTCTTAAGCCGAAGTAACAGTGGGAACTTATTAAATCAAAACATATGTAGGATTTGTGGATTGAATTGGTCAACTCTAGTTGGAACGAACAATCGGAGAGAGAAAGAAATCCAAATTTATCTTCCTTTACATCATTTTTGCCAGTTTCCAGAGGATGGACTAAGGATCCCTTTTCCCACTATATAATTGTAGAACTATGATTCCACTTTAATTGCCATGACTGACTGCTTCCTATGGAATCCTGGGATATGTAGTTTGGGGAGCACTACAGCTCTCTGAATTCTAAACCCCCTAGCCGTGTGTTTTGGGGCTACTGTTGTCCAAATATATATATATATATATATATATATATATATATATTAAAAATTAAAATAAAAAATTAATCACTTTCCCCAGCTCAGGTTAATGACTACTAGTCTAATCCCTGTGACTGTGTATTACATCCAGCATCAAGAGCAGTCTACCTCTGTCTATCGGTTTCTGGGGGCAAACGCACCTGAGAAGGCGTTGTTGCACGCGTGTTGTGATTGTGAGCCAGGCATTGGTGCAAAGAAAGCACTGGAAGGGAATGGCTTTGGCTCTGATCCAAGACACAGCCTCTTCCGTTCGTTCAAATACTAGAAACTTGGCTTACTATCCCAGGAAAAAAGGTTATTTTGGGGATAGCAATTGAAGAGTGTTGGAGTGCAACTCTGGAGACCAGGGATGGAATCTGTGCTCGAGCATAAAAACCCACTGGGTGGCCTTGGGCAAGTCACACTCTCTCAGCCTCAGAGGAAGGCAAACGCATACCCCCTCTGAACAAATCTTGCCAAGAAAGCGCCCCTGAGAGGTTGAAAACAACTTGAAGGGACACAACAATGTGAACTCCAAGAAATCCCATGGTGGCCAGAGGATCCCTGGAGTTGTCATCCGAAAAGTAAACTTCCAGAGCTCTGTTTCACAATTGCATAAATTCCATATACGTAGGTTTTTCTTAGGTAAGGAATGCTCAAAGGTGCTTTGCCATTGCCTTCCTTCGAAATACAGCCCACGGTACTTGGGATTCACTGATGCTTTGCCCTCCAAGTACAAACTGGGTCTGACCCAGCTTAGCTTCCAACGTGGGATCTGGTGCCTTCAGGGTGTCCCTTATATAAAATGGCAAAATCAAGGTTTGCTATCTGGAATTTATGTTAAAAAAAAAAATTCAAGCCGTGGATAGTTGACTCGGTGGATACAGAGAGCCGACTGTACTTCATGATTGCACAAACAAGCGCAGAAATTGATCCCAGGTACTAAATTTAACATCCAAAGAATCTCAGTTTGTTTTTAAAAATACCAAGTTTCTAGTCCTTAGGGAAGATGGACTCAGATCCTAAGCAAGCCCGTTTGTATACTTTTGCCTAATCTGTTTATGCAAGTTCTAGAACCCGGAGTTTCTCAAAACGTAATCTGCATACCCTCCAACTGAGCTGACTTGGCAGGAACAGTCTCAATTAATTCTCTGCCGTCCCACTTTTCCAGCTGTTTTTAAAATGTCCCAGTTTCTCTCTCCTCCTTTCATTCCACCCCCTTTGTCCTCAGTTTACTTCAGTTGCTGCAAACTGAGTTCAAAATGCAAAAGTTGTTTGCACTCCATTAACTCAGCAAGAAGGAGAGGACAGCAATGGGTGCCATCTTGCCCTTCCCAGTTGACTCAGGCAAAAGCAAATTGATGCAGCCTCTCCTACCTTGTCTGTTTTTCCTCATTTATAGCTTTTGTCATCTTGACTGCACTTTCTAGAGAACCCCTAAAGATTGCAGCTGCCTTCCCAAACATGTCATACCTGCCCTGGATGTGTTGGACTGCACCTCCCATCATCCTCTGGTTGGGAATGACAGGAGGTGTAGTCCAACACATCCAGGGGATGCAACAGGTTTGGGAAAGCCATCCATATGAACTCTTTAACTCATGTTTTTAAACAATTATCCCTGTTGCCACTAAAATGGTGTGTGTCCCCCCCCCCTTTTTTTTTGGTATAAATGCTGATCTGTATATAATTCTGTATATAGATTTCATGTGTGGCCAGTTGGAACTGTGCATGTCAAGGAGGTCTATTTAATTTTTCTTTAAATGTTTCTTTCTTTCCTTTTTCTTCTGTGTACGTGGCTTTTTGGGGGAGCAAGGGGAAATTATTCAGTTTATAATGATTGGGTTTCTAATTTTTTAATTTTAATAAGCCTGGTTGCAGGCCCACGGACCGTCCCACGGACTTTGGCAATCTCTGCTTTCCAAAATATGCTGGACCTTCTCCTCCTTGACCTTCCCCTAGTATGGGACACCTCCACTTGTACGATAAGAACAGATCAATATCCGGACCAGATCAGCCTGGACCTTTGGAACCTGTATTTATTTATTTCTTCGCTTGCCTCCTTTGAGTGGAAAGCAACAATCAGTGAATTGAGAACTTGCTTCTTCTTATCTTGGGGGGAAAAGGACACTTTGTGAGCTGACTTGTGACTCTAAAGACCAGGAGCCTCAGACTGCAAAGAAGGATGGGACAGCAAAGTGCTACAAGACACCTAGCAAAGACAGGCTTGCCCTGGGGAGCACAAGGCACTAAAAAGTTCTTTAACATTTGAACAATATATATATATATATATATTTCTTCTTTCCAGAGGAAGCTTGAAGTCTCTTTGTATTATAGGTACTGAGACTTGCCGAAATGTTGGATTTCTACACTGTATTGACCGGTACCATTGCGGGTGAACAAATTGTCCTTCTTTCTAATGACGCAAAAGGGGGATTACTTTGGACTGGAGGGTGGGATGGGGAGGCAGGAATCGTTGACCATGGCACTTTATGCAAAATAAAAGTGGAACTGAAGCCATGTGAAGTTTTTGGAAGAGGGAGAAGAAAGGGTGATGGATCTGTTGGGTGTTGGGTCTAGCTGCATCCTGCCAGATATGGGAAGAGTCCCTTTGGGGGATTGCAATTCTCAGAATCCCTTGCTGGTATGACCACAGAATCATAGAGCTGAAAGGACCCCAAGGGCCATATAGTCCAACCCCATTCTGCCATGCAGGAATACACAACCAAATTGCTCCCAAAAGGTGCCCATCTGACCTCTGTTTAAAGTCTTTCAAAGATGGAAGGTCTACTGCCTTCCAAGGTAATCCATTCCACTCTTGGACAGCTCTTAAGTTTTTCTTAATGTTTAAGTAGAATCTCTCTTTTTTGCAATTTGAATCCATCGGTCCGGGTTCTAGTGTCCAGTCGAACAGCAGAAAACAAGCCTGTTCTGCATTACATTCCTTCTGACATCCATCATATTTTGTTATCATTTATTATCTAAAGTATTTCTGTATCACCTCCTAAAAGCAGTCTAAAAACAATCCTCGGATCCAATTTTGAAACAGTTAAAACAGCAATTTTAGAAACCGGATGCCATGTGGATAAGCACTGTTTTGACTGTCCACCTGGAGCTTAAAAGATGTGGGGCCACCCTAACTTCCTTGGGCAGGGAGTTCCAAAGCTTCTTTATTTATAAGACAGCTTATTTAGTTCTTCATTATTGAATTTATATCCTGCCTTTCTCCCAAGATGTTGCTATTGTTGTGTGCATTCAAGTCATTTCCAACTTATGACAGCCCTAAGGTGAACGGATAATGGGTTTTCTTGGCATGATTTGTTCAGTGAAGTTTTGGCACTGCCTTCCTCTGAAGCTGAGAGTGTGTGACTTGCCCAAGGTCACCCAGTGGGTTTCCATGGCCGAGAGGGGATTCGAACCCTGGTCTCCAGAGTTGTTGTCCAGCACTCAACCCACTACACTATGCTGGCTCTCATACAGCTTATCTTTAAATATCTGTAGGAATGTCATGTAGGAGATGGAGCAAGCTTGTTTTTTTTTTCTGCTCCATACCATAGAACCTTAATCAACACATTCAAATTATAAGAAATGAAATTCCAGCTAAATATTAGGAAGAAAAGGCAAGAGCTATCTCCAAAAGTAGCGGACTCTTCTCCCTTGGAGTCTGTTAAACAGAGGATGAATAGCCATATCTTAGTAATTCTTTGACAGTGGATTCTCACATGGCAGGGGTTAGACTAAATGCCCACTGGGGATCCCTTCCAACTCTGCTTCTCTGATTCTTTCATTTGTTACCATTTTCTTGTCCTTCTTTTTAAACTGGAGATGCTTGGGGTTAAACCTGCAACCTTTGCAGGTGTTCCTTACTAGTGCACTAAAGGTAGAAGGCTTTGAAACAGCCTTTCTACTCGTTCTTCTGGTCCAAAAAGTGTAGCAGCAGCAACTCCTCTTTAAAAAAGGAGAGACAATGTCACGACTGAAGGGGGATGTTTTCAGCATCAGACAAACAAAATGTCTGAGGTGCCAAGCAGGTGTTTTAAAATGGAGGATGCCTCAAAATGGCATGAAAGAAAGAAAGAAAGAAAGAAAGAAAGAAAGAAAGAAAGAAAGAAAGATGGGGAAGGGACTCAACAGTTTCTGAAAGCTGGGTGGATTTTGAACTCGTGGTGAAGCTGGTTGCCAAGAACAGGCTCAGCAGAATGGCCTTCATCAGTGGTTCAGGGTTGCGCATGCAGAGGAGTAGGAGGTATGTGGTCACATCTTAATATTTTCATCCTTCAGTGGCACATTTGTTCTCTGAAGGGATGTATCTCACTGAGCAACTAGGAATGAAGTCCGATGGATGATGATGCCTGTGAAGATGGAGCACAAAGAGTCTGTTGTGCCTAGAAACCACACACTCGGGAACTCTCTCCTCATCCTAGAGATGTGTTGGCGGGCTGCAGTTACCCAGCAACCACAGAAATGCACTCTGCATATACTCAGAGGTGTCCTCACCTGTGCAGCAACATCCCACCTTTTGGCAGATTCCTGGTACATCTTTCAAGGCCTACCAGGATGAGAGTTAAAAGACTAGGCATGAGATGTACACATGGCAACTGGGATTGGTGTTATGACACTAGATCCCACGGTCCTCTAAATGTTTATATCAGGGGTAGGCAACCTTTCTCCTTTAAGGGCCGAGGGACTTCAGGTCCCAGAATCCCAGGAGCTATTGGTCAACATGGGACTGTTGGCCAGCATGGCTGAGGCTTCTGGGAGCTGAAGTCCCTCGGCCCTTAAAGGGGAAAGGTTGCCTACCCCTGGTTTAAAGAGCACTGTTGGTGTCATTTGTTTTGTTATTAAACATACAATACAAGCAATGCAACATCCCTGAAAACAACACTGCCCTGCCAAAGGCTGTGTCCCCTCTGGCTCTGGTATTCAGCCTGTAATGTTTAATGAATGTCAATGGCTGGGATCAGACAGCAGCCCTACAGACATCCTCCAAAGGCACCCCATCAGAAAAGCGGAGGACGTCACTACCGCCTTGGCAGAGTGAGCTCGAACCCAGGCTGGAGGAGTCTTCCCCAACAGTTCGTAGCACAGATGGATGGCAGCAATTACCCATTTAGAAAACCTCTGTGGAGTAACAGGCAGTCCCATCGTGGACACAAAAAGTCTCTCGGAATGCCTCAAACCCACAGTTCTGTCCACATAAAAAGCCAGCGCCCTTCGGACATCGAGGGCATGGTGCCGGAGGTTGGGTTTGGGGAGAAAGTAGGCAGAACAATGTCCTGATTGAGATGGAAAGAGGACACTACTTTAGGCAAAAAGGTGATGTTGGGACGGAGCACGACCTTGTCTTTGAGGAAGGGGAAGCAGGGATGGTCCAGTCGCAGAGCACAAATCTCGCTCACATGTTGAGCCGAGGAGATGGCCACCAAAAAGGCAGTTTTCCAAGTTAAGAGCCTCAAGTCTGTAGTGGCCATGGGCTCAAAGGTCTTGCCAAAGAGGAAGGTGAGTGCCAACTCAAGGTTCCATGCCGGTGTCGGGGTCGATGCTGGAGGATGGAAGTTGTTAAACCCTTTTAAGAACTTTTTGACCAACAGGTCTCTAAAAAAAGAGCCATGATTCTCCTGTGGTCCAGGCAATGTCAAATGGCCTTCGAGAGAGCTTGGAATCTATCCAAGGGGAGATAAGCAATAGATCTTTGGGAATCGAGGATAGCTTCAATAAACCTGACCTGTTTTGGCAGGAGTCAGGTTGGATTTTTCTTTGTCGATCATTAGGCCGAGAGAGTGCAGAAGAGACAGGGTGAAGTTGACGTCCTTGGACAACTCGTCTTGGGATGATGCCACTAATCGCCAGTCGTCCAAATGTGGGAATACTGTGATGCCTTGCTGGTGAAGGTATGCCCCTGTCACTGCCATGCATTTGGTGAAGACCCTTGGTGCCGGGGAGAGTCCGAAGGGAAGTACCCTGAACTGGAAGACGTTGGCATCGATGGCAAAGGAGAGAAACCTCCTGTGGTTAGTCTGATCCTGATGTGGAAATAAGCATCTTTGATATCGAGGGTGGCAAATCACTGTCCTTTCTGTAGCAATGGCAAAATATAGGAAAGTGTTGCCATGCAAAAACAGCGATATATAATTTAGGTATTCAGAGAGGTCTCTGTTGGGGTCTGAGGCAGGGGCTTGTCTCTAAGAGAGTCACAGCAGGCCGGGATAGGTGGAAGTGTGAGAAATCTGGACCAGTGGACTTGGGCACAGACCACCTAGGATTCGAACACTACCCCATGAGTTTCTGAACACATAGGGGAAGTGGATCTGCGGCTCCAAGAATCAGCCTTACGAAGCTCTTCGGGATCGACAGGCAGATAAAAGGTGTCCTTCTCCTCATCATAGGTCCGAGTATTGGTGGAAAAGCGAGGACTACAGGAACCAAGTGTCAGTACCATGCGAGACATTCACGTGGTGTTCGGTACCAAGGGAGGCATGCACTTGGTGTTCGGCAGGTTCAGGAGATGCGGAGAGATGGTCCTGAGACCTTTGGGATGGAACTATTCACTCGAGGTTCGGAGTCAGGATAGGTGGATCCAACTCCCAGATTTCACCTTCTGATTCAGATCCTAGGTCCACCTGCACAATGTGGAGGGGCTCAACTCAAGGAGAGGCAACCTTGGCAGGTTCCTCAACAACCAAAGCTGTCGCTTGCTACAGGTTGACCCCCGAGGATGCTAAAGGTGTTTTCTTGCCCTGGGGTTTTTTTTCCCAGAGCCTTATGGGCTCGTTTTCCCCATTTCGTGTGGTGAAGAGGAGTGGCATTTTATAAAAGATCGCTCGGATGATTTATCACACTTGGTAGAATCTCCTTCATCCCAATGTTTGTGCTTAGAGGGCTTGGATTTGAACTCAGGGCCCGAGCCCTGCTCCTTATTAGGCTTCTGGGCATTAGCAACCTTCTCCTTAGTTTTGAGGAATGCCCTTTATTGGATGCCAGGTAGAAAGAATCTTCCAATTTTGCGGAGGAGAATTGGTAAAGGGTTGCTTTAAGCCTGGTATCCCAATTTTTGGGGGCTTGAGGAGTTAGAGACTTGCAGAAGGCACACAAAGAGACATTATGGCCCTCGCCCAGGCACAACAGGCAGGTGTTGCGTGGGTCCTGGCCTGGAATCTTTCCTCCACATTCGAGGCAACGCTTGAAAGAAGTAGAGCGGGAAGACATCCCAGCTTACTGAGTGTACCATGTTTAAGTCATGTTAGAAATCATAGTCAAGAAACAGTCCGAGAGTCGAGAGATCCGCAAACAATTCCTTGGAGGTCTTTAAGAAGAGACAGGATGGCCATCTGTCGGGGATGCTTTGATTGGGAGTTCCTGCATGGCAGGGGGTTGGACTGGATGGCCCTTGTGGTCTCTTCCAACTCTATGATTCTATGATTCTACAGTTGTACCAGAGATCTCTGGCAAGAGAAGTATGGAAACATCAGTCTATTGTGTCCCAGTTGACAGGAGAACAGACCTCTGCTGCTCACAGTAAGTTAAGATTGTGGAGCAGAATCAAGAGGCACTACTTTTTACCACCATTACCTTCTTTTATTCTGTATCCCCTTTTTACCTGTGCTGGTCTATGACCGTAATAAAGATGAACTGAACACTACTTAGCTATGCAAATAAGGTAGTTATGTAATTAAGTATGCATTGAGAATTCTGGGCCCTCTCTTTTAGGGAGAGTGCAACCCATGCAAGGCAGGTCACTGACCCAGTTTCCAGACCCGAAAGTCACCACTAAGTTTTTACATCCACATGCAAAGCATATGTTGCACCATTGCTTTGTAGTCTATCTCCATTCCCTGTGAACTGACTTTGAGTGGATGGGCCTTGGAAAGTCTAGAGAAGTCTAGAGAAAGAGGGCTTTACCTGGGTTTTACAGCCAGAAGGGAACAACGCTTAACTTCCTCCTCTTCACATCCGCCTACAGTCCTATTATTCACTGTCTGCAGATCTGTAATGCACCTGTCTGGAGGGAAAAGGGAACTCTGAGCTCCTGCACCGAGCATACAGAGCATACATTTACACTCACGCAACTTATGCAATGCTACTTCATTGGGACCACAACCCCCAAATACACAGGTGTAGGATGGGGGATATTTGGCCTAGCAGCAGCAGATGCAAAATGGTCCTTGGGCTTATAGTGGATCATAAGGCAAACATGACACAGCAGTGTGATGCTGCAGCAAAGTAGGCAAATAACAATGAAGCCTGCATTAATAGAATTGTAGTTTCCAAGTTAAGGAAAGTAATAGACCTGCTGCAAACTAACTGAAACATAATTGGATTTCAGTTCTGAGGCCTTGGCTTTGCAGGTACCAGAGGATGGTCCTTGAGGCTTTCTTTGTTGCCGCTCCCTGTCCAGAGTGAATGTCCTCAGCTGACTCTCCTCCGTAATGAGAGATCGGTCTCATCTTCTGATGTACTTGCTAAGCCCTCTCACCTCTGGCTGATGAGACCAGCCTGGCACAGAAGGGGAAATTCTAGGAAAAGTGGAGGGAGGGAATGGGAAAAGTCAACCCACGGGTGTCTCCTGCTGTCTGCCCTTGTTCCTCTGCCACCAAGTCCGTTCACACACACACCCTTTCTGAGAAAGCATTTACAGGCATCTAATAATACATGGCTATTCCCACTTTCCTGTGATTCACATTGCTTTGAATTATTCAATGGTTGGAACACTGAGATTTAGAGCAAAAATAGAAAGAAAGGGAAAAAAAGCCCTACAACCTACCCGATCCTGAGTGCTGAGTGCTTTTCACAGCTGAAAGAAGGGAGAAAAGAGAGAAAAAGGCTATTGCTGAATGCAGGAGGGTAGTCAGAATGGAAAGCAAGGGTGGGGAAGCTGTGGGTGTTGGAGAAAATGCTGGGGTTTTGTGCCAAAAATGTGAATTTTGCGCAGAATAAATCCCTAAAAGCAGTCTTCAAAGACAGTGCAATTTTCAAAGATGTTCTCATAGAGGGAAGAAAGTTGCTAAACCTACTCATGGCTTCTTTCAAGAACAAAATTAGTGAGGAAATATACCCCTAAATTTGGTGAAGCACTAGAACAGAGAATTCTGGCAGATAATTCTAAACACCTTATACAACTACAAATCCCAGGATTCCACAGGAGGCAGCCATAGCAGTTAAAGTGGAATAATAGTATTATTAATCATAGTTAGGAATAAATTACTTTCAGAGACTCCCAGAATCCCATGGCCAGGAGCTGGGAGATTTTGGAAGGCTTAGCTCCATCAAATAACTTTCTGTTAGCAAGTCCAGTAAGTCCTCTCTATCCATAGATTTTTTTAGCCACCATCAACCATCCACATCTTGAAAATATTTTTAAAATATATAAATTCTGATTTTGCCATTTTATATAAAGGTCACCATTTTACTACACCACTGCATTTAATGGGACTTGAGTATCTACAGATTTTGGTATCCGCAGGAGGTCCTGGAACCAAATGCCAGTGGATACCAAGGGGTCCATTGTATGCGGCTCCAATAGCCGATGAGATATATACAATTCTGCTCCCAAAATTGGTCTCCTCCTTGGCTGATGCTGCTATTTCTCTGCCTTGGGTTCAGAGGACTATGGCAAGGCCCCGGCGTCTCCGTCACCTCCTGACGGTGTCAGCTGTCAGAGCCGTTTGCCTTCCTCACCAACAGCCCCGTCTCCTCTCATGCGGGGAAGGCACAGTTGAGCAGGTCGGCTGTAGCTCCAGGGGACCATAGTGTCCAATCTGTTCATTAGACAAGGCAGGGCACAAAGCGGGTGTCCGGCCTGGCTGGACTGCACTTGCCTGCTCCACTTGGCAAGAAGGACAGTGGGGTTGCTTCAGGCATTCAGGCAACAGAGATGCTGCTTTGGGACTGGCAATGCCTAGACCCACGCAAGAGCTGCTCAGCAGACGGTCCCAGAGGGTGCTGCTCGGGGACTGTAGTTCTGGTAAGAGGGAACTCACTTGTGGGGTCCCTCAAGGAGCTATTTTGTCCCCAACATTATTTAACATCTATATGAAGCTGCTGGGTGAGATAATACGGAGTTATGGTGCTGGGTGTTATCAGTACGCTGATGACACTCAAATCTATTTCTCCGTGTCTTGTTTGTCGGCCTTGAATTCCAATGGCACCTCTTCGCTCAATGAATGTCTTGGGGCGGTAATGGGCTGGATGAGGAAAAACAGATTGAAGTTGAATCCAGACAAGACGGAGGTGCTCACGGTAGCGGCCCCGAAACCAAGAACTGGGTTGCAACCTCCAGTCCTGGATGGGGTCACACTCTCCTCCAGTGACTGTGTTCGCAGTCTGGGGTTGCTCCTTGACTCGTCGCTCCTGATGACAAATCAGGTTAATGCGACGGTCAGGAGCGCCTGTTATCAGCTTCGGCTGATACGCCAGCTGCGCCCGTTTCTGGAAGTAAGGGATCTCGAGACTGTGGTGCACGCGCTGGTAACCTCACGTTTAGACTTCTGTAATGCTCTCTACATGGGGCTACCCTTGTGTCTGGTTCGGAAACTACAGTTAGTCCAAAACATGGCAGCCAGGCTTTTATCGGGAACATCTAGGAGGGACCACATTACTCCGGTTTTGAGGTCCCTCCACTGGCTGCCTATTGGTTTCCGGACTCAGTACAAGGTGTTGGTTATTACCTTTAAAGCCCTAAATGGCTTGGGTCCAAGTTATATCAGAGACCGCCTTCTCCCATATAATCCTCCCCGCGCTCTCCGTTCCTCCGGGAGGAACTTGCTGCAGCTCCAAAAAACTAGGCTCGCGGGGACCTCCCAGAGGGCTTTTTCTGTCGTCGCTCCCAGACTCTGGAACGGCCTGCCAGATGAGATCCGTCAACTAACATCTTTGGATAGCTTTAAAAGGGCTGTCAAGACGGATCTCTTCCGGCAGGCCTTTCCAGATTAAATTACCCGGTCTTGAGACCTGTGATCAGCGATTGAGTGCTTAACAAGCACTTGCTAACTTCCCATTACCAGGGGCTTTGGTTTGTATGTAATTTTATTCATTTTATTAATTATTAACTTATAATTGGGTTAATTTTAACCTACTTTTATATTGATTTGATTTAATAATTTTTTAAGGGGGGGAAGGGGAATGACGCTGTTTTACATTGTATTGTGGTATATTTTAATTATTGTTCACCGCCCAGATTGGTCCGCCATAGGGCGGTATACAAATAAAAATTATTATTATTATTATTATTATTAACCGACTTCCTCGGAGGTTGGCAGGCTCTCCTTTGGAGGTCTTTCAATCGAGGTTGGAGGGGCATCTCTTGGGAGTAGCATTGTCAGGTCTCAAGAGGCCAGCTTAAATCACTGGATTTTATGGGTCAGCTCCTGACAGGAGGTGAGGTGCAAATTCTCCCATTTTCATGCAGACAGCTTCAGGCAAGAAACAAGAGCTGCATGCAGACGTCCATGTCTCTTTATCTTTCTTAAAACACAGACTCAGACACACATAACCCCAGAACTCTTCTAGCTGACCAGGTGGCTTGCTTCCGTTTGCAAAGCTTAATGGACTTCAGTCAGGTTGTTGCAAGTTGTCACATCACCAGGGGCCAATCCTAGGTTCCAGGTTTTGGCACAGAAATCTCGGGATCTGGAATGATTCTGACTTGGCAAATCCTACTTGAGCATGCCATGCAGGAAAACACAATTGCAGCTCTCCAGATAGATGGCAATTGAGCCTCTGTTTAAAGACCTCGAAAGGAGGAGACGCCAGCACTCTCCAAGCGAGTGTGTTCCACTATCAAACAGCTCTTACTGCCAAGAAGTTCCTCCTAATTTTGAGGTGGAATCGCTTTTCCTATAGCTTGCATCCATTGTTCCATGTCCTAGTCTCTGAAGCATCAGAAAACAAGCTTGCTCCATCCTCAATATGGCACCCCTTCAAATATTTAAACAGGGCTATCATGTCACCCCTTCTTAACCTTCTCCTCTCCAGGCTAAACATATCCAGCTCCCTAAGTCACTCCTCAGAAGGCTTGGGAGTTTCCAGACCTTCCACCATTTTGGTCACCCCCCTCTGGACATGACCAGCTTGCCCCCAAACTCATAGGCCATACCTCTCTCCAAGACCTTGGACAGTCACCATACATTCTTTTTAAAAAATCACCCCATCATACCATTCGAAAAGCAATTGGTGGTCACTACAATGACAAGGAATGATGAACAAGAAATATCAGGCAGTACTCATTTTACATTTTTAGAACCTTTCATTACTTTTTGGTAGGAACACTGTGGGACTGAAAGGAGAATGGCATAACACTTGAAGAAATTCCTGTCAAAGTGCCTTAAGGAGACATTACTCTTTACACCAGCAATTTTATTCTCACTTGTTCAATTTATTTCAAAACACTTCATTATTACCTCAATGGCAGTTTTAAAAAAAGTAACTATCCGCAGGTAACTACATTACTTGTAACTGTCACAGTGAATCTGCTCTGGGTTCTAGTCTGAATTTTAAAAGAAGCCCCTAAGGAGCCAAAAAGAATCCACAAAACAGGTTCTGTACTTTGGACAGCTGCTTTAAAGTTCAGGATAAAACCCAGAGCAAAGTTAGACCAATTATAAAGGGGTCCCCAGCCACCAGACCAATGATGTAGGGGCCCAAGCCACCACCACTTGATGCACCCCTGAATTTGGCATAAAAGTAATGAATTCTCCATCAAAATGGCTCCATGCAACACACAAGCATCTCCTGAAGAAAGAAAATGGTTACGGGGGAGGGGGGTTACTTTTAAGGGGAATCACGACCTCATTGTGTTGGGAGTTACCATCATCCACTGGTAGACCTGATGCTTCCTCTTCTTGGCTTTTTCCTCTTTGTTTTCTTTCTTCAAATGGCCCAATCTGGCAGGGACAATCCTAATTAATCCTCTGCCATCCCACTTTTCCAGCTTCTTTTAAAAGGTCCCAGTTTCTCTTAACTCCTTCCGGTTTCCCCTTTCCTCCTCAGCATCCTTCAATTGGTACAAACTGAATTCAAAATGCAAAAATAATCTGTACTGTTAGCTCACCAGAGGGCTCAGAGTCTTCCCAAGAGACTAAGGTGAAAGCAAACTGATGCAGCCTCTTCTGGCTTATGTATTTTTCCTCATAACGTCTGCCATTTTGATCACACTCTGATGTTGCTTGGCCACATGTGTCCCAGTTTTCATCTGTGAAAAACTGGAGGGTTTGGACGTTTGGGGCAGCCTGAGGTGGAACCCAGTTCATCTGCCCCTTGATGGTAACAGCCTGGAGTAGTGGGGAAGTGAAGACAGTAAACCAAACAAAGCAGGAGGCTTATAAGAACATCTAATATACTGGGAGAAAAGAAAAAATAACAAATTAAAGATAGAAAATAGTATAAATCCCTAAGTACCTCAAAAAAATCAAAGTTCAACATATGAGCTGTATCTATATGTATTTGTAAGAACTGAATATAATAAATCAGTGCAGCAACAATAGAAAAGATACAACAATGAATATATACAATAAACACTATGGGAGAATGTTTCTCTGTAAAGTCCATATGAAAATTATTGCCGCAATGTCCCAAAACACTAAACCTGGAGTGACTTGCAGAAAGGGTCCTGCAGAAATTATATCTGAGTCCACTCTTCTTAAATTTACTTCGGAGATTACTCTTGAAAGATATACACTTAGAAAATAGACCACTGTGGACCAATTTACTTAGGAGATGCCAAATTTACTTTGGAGATGCCATTTGGAGATGCCAGACGACTACCTCCGGAGACTTTCTGATGTCGTTTCGACAATGTTGTCTTCTTCAGTAGTATGATGGAAAAATTATATTCCATGTATTCCAAATAAATGGTCCTCATTATGTAATTTTTGATCTTCTTCAAAAATTCATTGCCAGTTCAAGGATAATCCTCATTATTCCATATCCTTGGTTTTCTTCAAATATACAATGCAAATTCAAAGATTGTGAAGGCAGTGAAATGAGAAGCCAGGAGAAAAGGAGGTGGGGATGATTGGCCAGACTTTCCTATTTCTGCCGTAAAAGGTGGTCAGAATGTCCCATTCTTGGGCTGCTTCAAAAATTTCACTCTGGTGATCCAGGGTTTACCTGACAGGGATATTTATGACAGGGATGGAAATCCTCAATTATTTTGTTCTCACACATTGAGAATAAATAATTACAATAGTAATTATACTATTCCTCCATAGTATTCTCCCTGTATCTGTACATCCTGAATGTTGTGCAGGAGTTATTCTCTGAAGAAAAACACATGTGTTTTGGCTGTGCAAAAACTCTGATTTCTCTTAATAAAACAGGCTTCCTCTGCAAGAAAAAAAGTGTTTTCTGTGCAGGAAAACTCATTTTCTACACAGAAAACAGTTTTTAGTGCAAAAAACCAAAACAAAAGAAGAAACCATGCTTTTCTCCACATCTGAGTTTCCCCCCAACACTTTGGCACATCGAATACCAGGAGAAAATGCCACAAAATTCTCACTGGTGCATTATTATGGAGTTTTCTGACAGTTTGTTCCATCCCTAACTCATGATAAAAGGTATATAACCTCAGTATATAAAGGTATATAACCTCAGCAATTGTATATCAAGGTGGAGGGAGGGACTGAGCAATCTGAGGGCTGAAGCTGTGTCTATTTCACCCCACCCACACAGGTGACAAAAAAGAGAATAAGAAAAGGAATATGATGCAGGGGAAGTTCATGACTTGTTAGCATTGCAGGCCTCTTCCTGTTCTCTGCTTCTTCGGACCTGGCAGAGCCAGGACAACCCCCAGCTATGGTCATCATCTCCTCGGCCAGTAGAGGACAAAACCATCTCGGCTCTTGGCAAAGTCAGGTGTGGCCTGTCCTTCATGGGGCTCCACGGACACCAGCCTCTTCCGTCCATTCAGGCTGGCCTGGATGCAGTCCGAAACTTGCACCCGCAGCGTCCGCTTTGTCCTGCCGAGACAAAAGAGAGAGCAGGAAGTTGACAGACTAGCAGCTTGACAGGGTTTAGAAGTGCTTTATCCTACAGAGAAGCAAAGGAGCTTTTTTTATCTGAACACAACACATAATAGCACAACAACCTCACTTTAACAACCATGGATCCATCTTAGGGAATCCTGGGATTTGGAGTTTAATTATGGGTACTAAGAATTCTCTGCCAGAGAATTCTAGCACCTCACCGAATTACAATTCGAAAGATTCCACAGGACGCAGCTGAGACAATTAGGAAGGAATCAAAATGCTATAATTGTGCAATGTGAAAGAGACAGACCAAGTGAATAAATGTCAAAGTTGTGCATAGAATCATAGAATCATAGAATCATAGAGTTGGAAGAGACCAAAAGGGGCATCCAGTCCAACCCCCCTTCTGCCATGCAGGAACTCCCAATCAAAGCATCCCCGACAGATGGCCATCCAGCCTCTGCTTAAAGACCTCCAAGGAAGGAGACTCCACTACTCTCCGAGGAAGGAGTGTGTTCCACTGCAGTATGAGAGAGACATAGTGAACACATATTTGTGTAACTAAAAAAACCATTGGGGTGTGGATTGCACATCTTCTCCCAGGGACTGCAAAGAGGAAAGGTAGAAGAAGCTAGAGAAAAAAGTATACATTTCTGTCTGTTAAAATACAGACTAAATGCTTAAAAGAGACCAAAACTGTTCACTGAAAGGAGAGTCGAAATCCATAACCCAAGAGGACTAGAACTAAAGCTGGTTGGGTGGAATTAGGGCTTTCCTTCCTAACTAAAAATTATTCCCTCACAAATGAAAATCTTCCTTCAGTCCCCAAATTTCTAGCATTACAGAGAATGGAAAACTGAAAATAGTTGTTCACGCCATGCACTCTTCTATTTGTTGTGTTCGCTTTCTCTCAATAACTTTCCCTGCTTCTTTTCTTTGGATGCCTCAACTGTGGCTGAGATCCTCCAGAAGAGGCTATGATGAGTAACTTTACGACAACGTAGCTACATCTCTGACATGATATCATCTAGTGAATGGTGACAATGTGCTTTGGGGCATCAAGCATGGTGTCCCCTCTTGAATCTGGTGCTCCCACTGCACCCTGGGGCACTGCATAAGATTTGCCGTCATGCGTTGGAAGCCCCCTTTATGCAACAGAACCCATAGCAAAACAGGAACGATGCGCAATGGCCGTGTGACTGGCTTCGCTTGCACAGTAGATCCTTTGGCACGGCGACATCTCCACTTCCCTGAGAATTTGAACGGTGTGCAATAGCACAATACTACTTCACACAATCAAAATTACAATGAGTAAGGATGCCAAACCTGTATTTCTAAAATTCAGTTCGAAAAGCCTGTCGGGGAAAGACCTCTTTGCCTGCAGTCCTGATGGCGGGATGGCAGGAAGGGGGTCAGTCTGGCCTTCTAGGGAAAGGCGTTCTAGATCCTGGGGCCACCACCGAGAAGGCTCTCTCTCTCCTGTTTCCACCAGCCATGCCTGTCAAGGTGCTTCACACAGATAATTGTGGCAATGAACCCACTTCAGGTGGATCCATTGCCCCACAGAGACAGAAGCTTCCAGCAGCCAGAAAATGAAGCCGGTCACTTAAGGCATCTTCTTCCCAGTCTCTGATTGTTTGGACCCTGCACTGTCTCTGAGTAGCCATCAGGGCAAACGTTTCCATCGCTGACTGGCTGACGGTGCTGTGATGTCCAAAACCATGGCGGGACAACTTGGGGAGTCAATTTAGTAGAGCTGTTATCTTTTGCGGCGCAACTGGTGACGGAGAAGAATCCGCCCCCTCCCTTGACAGATGGGTTGGGGAGTTTTAACCCACATCTAAACTTATCCTAAGCCCATCCGCCTCTCCTGGCCAACCGTCACCACGGCAACAGGGTGCTAGGTAAGTACCATGGCAACTAGGTCCTGAGCGCTCATTTCCACCCTCTTCCTGTGATGGTCCATGGATGAGAGAAGGATGCTGGCAGCACAGAGGCCTGGAAGGACAACTTCCACCCGGAGCGAACATCTCGTGGCAGGGCAATCTGATCAACCTAGCAGCTGCTGCGGTCTGGGGGGGGATTCTGGGAGCTGTAGTCTAGAAAGGTAGCAATTCCAAGCTCAAGTGAGAACCCAGGCAGAAGAGAAGGTTCCTGAGCAGGAAAGCAGCGGTCAGAGGGGCCAGAGCAAAGAGGTCCATGCCAGGGTCCAAGATAACAAAGCTGGGCTGAAAGAGGCAAGGGTCATGGTCCAAAAGGGAGGAAACAGAAAGGTCTACAGCCCAATCCCAGACCAGTTTCTCCAGCAAAGAGGGGCTGAGGCTTGAGGGGAAGGTCACTGGTGCTTAACCATAGTCATATGCCCCCCACAAAAGGGGCAATCTTCAAATCCTGTAGTGAAGGGGGAGCATCTGGAATGTCCAACAATCCCTTCTGTCCTCTCTTGCACTGAATTAAACATTATCTTCCTCCTCCTCCTCTTCTCATTTCCAAAGAGGAGGACCTCTCTTTACCTGTGAAGGCTTAGGGGGGTTGCAGACTGCCAGAAATAGTGCAAATTGAGTCCACTTTTAGGGTTAGGGTTAGTGCTAGGGAATCATGGGAATTGGGGTTTTTTCTGAGACACTGAACCTTCTCTGTCAGAGAGCTTTGGTGCCACAATAAAATACAGTTCCCATGATTCCCTAATCCCAATTTGCACTATTTCTGGCAGTCTGCAACCCCCCTTAGTTCTCAGTCTCATCCGTTTCCATGTGCTGCATTCATTAAAATGTTTAAAATTATAATAAGCTACATGTTTCACTGATGAATTTGCCAATTAAAGCGTGTAGACAAAGAATCAGGTGGCCCTCCAGATGTTGTTGAACCTCCTCCATTGGTTATGGTTGGTAGGGGAGCCTCACAATTCCTAACACTGATTTAGATATAAGTCAAGAGGGAGAGCCAGCATGGTGGAATGGGCTGAGCATTGGACTATTTAGACTCTGAAGACCAGGGTTCGAACCACTGCTTGGTCATGGAAATTCACTGGGTGACCTTGGGCAAATAGTCTCAGAAGAGGGCAAAGGCACATTCCTTCTGAACAACTCTTGCCAAGAAAACCCTATGACAGGTTTGCCTTAGGGTCACCTTAAGTTGGAAACGACTTGAAGGCACACAACAATAATGTTAATGCTCATCCAATGCATCTAACCTGAAGTTTCCTATATTTTGTACCAAAGCAATGTTACAGCTGAACTTGACTAAACCAAAAGTAATGACAACTGATAATTTATATAACCTTAAAGAGAAGGATGAAAACATCAAAACAGCTGACAATTTATACAACCTTAAAGCGGAGGCTGAAAACATCAAAACAGTTAAGGGTTTTCAATGCCAAGGCTCAGTCATGAATTAAAATGTAGACTCTAGTCAAGAAATCAGGAGAAAATTTGAAAGGGCAGCTGCTAGAAAGGAACTAGGAAAGATCCTCAAGTATAAAGATGAATTATTTAATAGCAATGTCAGCATTATCTGTGTCTTAGTATTTCCAGTTTCTACGTACAGTTGTGAAAGCTGGACTGTGATGAAAGCTGACACAAAGAGAAACAACTCATTTGAAATGGAGCACTGGAGAAGAGTTCTGTGGTCCCAAAGCAAAAATCAAGGCTGAACACTTCCTAGAAGCCAAAAGGACTACATGAGACTGTCATACTGGGACACTTCCCTTGGTTAAAATGCTGTGTGAAGTGGAAGCCAGTAGGAAAAGAAGAAGACTGCATTACAGGTGGATAGCATGGCATAGTGGTTAGAGTGCTGGAGAATTCTGGAGAACAGGGTTCGAATCCCTGCTTGGCCATGGGTGACCTTGGGCAAGTCCCACTTTCTCAGCCTCAGAGGAAGGCCATGGCACACCTCCTCTGAACTAATCTTGCAAATAAAACCCCATGATAGGTTTGCCTTAGAGTTGCCATAAGTCAGAAGCAACATGAAGGGATACAGCAACAATAACAAGACTCAGTCAATATGTAGAGAGATCACCACCCCACCAAATGCATCTGAGGAAGTAGACTGAAGTCCACAAAAGCTCATGCTGCCAACTTCTTTCTTTCCGTTGCTCTCAAAGGTGCTACAAGATCATTCTACATACTGATTCTGCAGACTAACATGGCTATAATCTTGAAGACTCAATCAAGAAAGCCATGGCTACCCTGAAGCTGCAGGACCTGAGCAGGGCTGTTAATAACAGGCTATCTTGGAGGTCTCTCTCTTGTAGAATCCCCATAAGTCAAAAGTGACTAGAAGACAATTAATAACAAGGTGTGCAGCAGCCCTCTTTCCCCCCTTATGCTTGGTTTCTGCTGTCCTAGAGGGTCAGAGCCAAACAAATTGATTTAAATTACAAAGACAGATTCCACATAAATATTAGGAAAAAGTTTGTGATAGAAATTGACTGTGGAATCTCCTGCATTGAAAGTTTTTAAACAGAGGCTGCACAGATGGCCCTTGGGGTCTCTTCCAGCAGTACGATTCTATGTCTTACCACTATTATATCTGTCTTTTGGCCTGCATGTGGCCTGGGCTTGGTAGCCAAAGGGCCAAACACATACTATGCATTCCCATATCCTTGAAGAGTTGTGTATTCACCGCATGGCAGGTGGCTGGATGGTCCTTGGGAACTTTCTACATCGTAGAGGCACGTAGAGGAAACATGCCCCATGAAGAGCTGTTCAACAGTGGAATAATATGCTGCCTTGGAAAGTGGTGGAGGTTTTTCAGCAGAGGCTGGATGGCCATCTGTCACAAGGAGGGCTTGGATAGTGTCTTCCTGCATGGCAGTGGGTTGGACTGGATGGCTCTTGGAGTCTCTTCCAACACCTGCCATGGCTCCATCCTATATGAAGCAAAGCAGCTTCATTTATATACCGCTTCATATCACGCTATGGGATGTCTAAGCAGTTTACAACTGTAAGCTCACTTCCCCCCAACAGTTGGGTCCTCATTTTAGGGACCTTGGAAGGATGCAGGCCTGAGTCTAGCCTGAGCCCTGGTTAGTATTGAACTCACAACCTTGTGGTCTATGAGTGAGTGGCTGCAGGACAGGCATTTAACTACTGCGCCACCAGGGCTGATATAATCCTGGGCTTTGTAGTTTTGTGAGGCGCCAACAATCTTTGGCAGAGAGGGCTCAAACTACAAATTCCAGGATTCCATAGGATGCAGCTAGAGGACTTAAAGTGGTGTCAAACTACATTATTTCTACAGCGTAGAGGCACCCTGTATTTCTATGCTTCTATAACCCCTTTTCCTTTGGAGAAAGGACTGTGAGAGGATAGGGGAGATGTCGCTTTGATTCATAGACCTGTCTTGCTAGGGGAGTAGCCCTGAAGTGCCCCCCTCCCGCCTTCTTGCCCGCCTTATAAGTGCCTGGGCCTGCCACCACTTTTGTGCATCGTACATGCGCTGCCACCTGGAAGAGGACCTCTGGCCCCCAACTCCCTTGTTCCACGGCCCTTCTTTGCAGACAGGGTAATTGATCCCCGTGGCTGACATCTGTCTTTTGCAAGCCTGCCTGATGGGTCCTGAAAAGAGGATGGCCTGAATGGGAAAGCCAGGCAATCTCCCCCTTTCTTCTGGGCCTTTGGGCACAAGGGGGGTCTCTCTCTCCCCCGACCCTCTGATGCAACCCTGAGCAGATCAGAAAAGGAGACAAAATTAAGCTGAGCATGTAAAATCAGAGCCTGGGAATTGGACTACAGTTCCCAGGTTCCCCCAGCCCTGCTGATTATAAAATTGAGGCACCTTTCCCAAACTTTAGGATTAATGTGCAATGTGAATGAAGCTTTTATTATGGCTCTAGGTTGCTTTGGACTGTGCTGTTGATATGTCTATATTCCTACCCTGGTTCCAGGAGGGAAAGCTTTATAGTAATTTTTATAATTATAATAATAACCACTCTTATAAACATCTTATAGAATTCGGAGACATCACCATATTAGCCTGGAACATCAGCATGTAAAGGGATCTTGTAGCTCCTTTGAGACTAGCTGTGTGGAAGAAGTTTCGCATACTTGATCTACATCAGTGGTAGGCAACCTAAGGCCCAGGGGCCGGATGCGGCCCCCCGAGGCCTTTGGACCGGCCCCAGGCTAGTCCTGCCGCTGCCGCCCTCCCACCATGATGATATTGATTATTGTTGTTATTACTTGTTCTTGTGGTTTTCTTGGCAAAATCTCCACAGAAGTTTTGCCATGGCTTTTCTGGGGCTGAGAGAGTGTGCATGCATATTTTTAAATTTTTTTTTAATTTTTAAATTTTTAATATTTAATTATTTAATTATTTAATTTATTTTTGGTGCTTCGGCCCCCAAATTGTCTGAGGGACAGCAACCTGGCCCCCAGCTCAAAAAGGTTGCCTACCCCTGGTCTACGTCCTTAGATGAATGAAGTGAACATATCTTATAATAATAAAAACATCTTATAATAACAAAAGATAATGTGTGTTTGTCTGGGGCAACCATATCATATGGGGACATTCCACTAGATGTCTCAAAATATGGGCAAAAGATTTGGTTTTGGTGCCATGTTAAGTTGAAATTCTGGCAGGAAGAAAAAAACTGGGGTAACCATGGTAGGTAGAGAGTATAGAGGGGTCAGTTTTCTCCTTAACTGACCCTGGGGAGCTATTTGGCTATTTTAAAAAAATCCCCCATGAAAACCTTGAAGGGGATGGAAATCCATCCAAGGCTTTGAAAAAGAATAGTGGTTTTTTTTTAAATGTTAAACAGTGCAAAGGGTGAGATGCAACCTATTTAAATTGCCCTCCTGGAAGCTTCTAGGTCAGGGGTGGGCAACTATGGAAGAGTTGGCCATATTAGTCCTCCAGGAGACCTTGAACCAAAAGAAAGAAAGAAAGAAAGAAAGAAAGAAAGAAAGAAAGAAAGAAAGAACAATTTCTGCCCCCCAAGTGCCTTCTAGGGGACAAGGGGGGGAGTGTTTGGGGGGCTTCCTGGGCCCCGAGAGGGCATTCTGGAGAAATTTATGGCAAAACATTTTTTTGGGGGGAAATTTTGCAAAATTTCAATTTCACCCCAGAAGTACCAGGATGGTGGTGGTTCAAATGTGAAAATGCCAGCCACACCCCATGGAGAGTATTTTGAGGTTGGTTTTTTTAATCCCTGGGGGTCATAGAAAACCACAAAAACAGCTCAGGGGCCATAAGCCCTTTGCCCACTCCTGTTCTAAGAGAAGCAATTTATTCTCTTTGGGGCCAGAAAGGGAGGACTCCAGGGAATCTGGAGGGAGCTGAGGGCCACAAAAACAGCCTTGGGCACAATAGACCTTCCCTTGCCAAAAGGGCTCCCAGCTAGAGTTGTTTGTTGCCGTGTGCGTCTTCAAGTCATTTCCGATTTTTGGCAACCCCAAGGATTATGCTATCATGGGGGTTTCTTGGCAATATTCTTGCTCAGAGGAGGCTTGCCTTTGTCTTTCTCTGAGGCTGAGAGCATGTGACTTGCCAAAGGCCACCCAGCGGGTTTTCATGGCTGAGTGGGGATTCAAACCCAGGTCTCCAAAGTCGTAGTCCAAAGCTCAAACTCCTACAGGGAAAGAGGTTGCCCCTCAACATTAGGAAGAACTTCCTAACAGTAAGAGCTGTTGGACAGTGATATCTGCTGCCCCAGAGGTTGGTGGAGCCTTCTTCTTTGGAGGTTTTTAAAGAGTGGCTGGATGGGAGAGTTAGGATCGTGTCTTGCTGCATGGCAGAATGAGGATGGACTGTGTGGCCCTTGGGTTCCCTTCCAAGGCTACGATTCGGCACCATGCTGGCTATCCTGGCTAAAGGGCACCACATTCATTCCTCTTTTTTGGCTACCTAGCCTTGTTTGTTTGTTTGCATGTGTGCGTGTGATGTCTCTTTGTGCCTCTACATGGTTCCCACTCCCACATCAAGCTCTTTTCCCTGTTGTCCGCCCCGATTGATCTCAGAGGGGCGGGATATTAAATAAAAAGTATTATTATTATTATTATTATTATCCAGTCCCTAAGAAAGGAGAAGCCCTTGGGCAGCAGAGCTGATGAAAGAAGGGCAGTGCCCTGATAGACTGGAGAAGCCAGCCCCTGGGAGCTCACATGCCGCACCAGGGAAACAAAGGGGCCCTTTTGGGAATTCAAGCTGTCTTGCCGCACTATTTATAGGCCGGCCAGCCCCCTTGAGCCAAAAAGAAGCCTCTCTCTGCAGCTGCCAAGGAGACAAGGCGCAGCTCCAAGGGACCACCAAGCAGCCTGTCCTGGAAACACCTGCAGAAGGCAACGCATTTGCAAGCCTCCGTTCATCTGGAGTTGGAAGGTTGCTGGTCAAATGCAAAGGGACAGGAGGAGCGGAGCAGGTGGGGAACAAGCTTGGAAATACAGTTGGCCCTCCACATTTGACTTTTGCAGATTTGATTATTCACAGATTTGATTCATATGTTCTCTCCAGCAATCTCGAGGTCCCTCCAGTGCAAATGGTTAACCTCCATCAAAAGTCCCTAGAGAGGACACTTCTCTAGGCATTTGTTGGTCCTCCGGTGCAAATCTATTCCCTCCAGCAGATGTTGACCATAGGGACCAAGAGATTCCTAGGGAGGTGTTCTCTCAGGTTAAAAAAAATATAGTGGTTTTTATATGTGTTTTGTCCACTTTTATGGAAGCATTTTGAATGTGGAGGGCCCACTGTATTACTTTTTTTTTTTGGACTACAGCTCCCAGAATCCTCCACTGTAATAATAGCTGTTTGGCAGAAAAATGGACTGCTTCAGAGAGTGGCAGACTCTCCATCTGTGGAGGTCTTTAAGCAAAGGTTGAATGGGCATCTTTCAGGAGTGCTGGTGGTGCAGTGGTTAAATGCCGGTCCTGCAGCCACAAGGTTGTGAGTTCGATCCCTGCAGGGATCCAAGGTTCACTCAGCCTTCCATCCATCCTTTCAGAGGTCAGTAAAAGGAGTACCCAACTCGATGGGGGTAGTTGGCTTACACATTGCAAACTGCTTAGGGAGTGCTAGTTCATTGATAAGGGGTACAGACCTGTACTTGCTATTGCTATTGCTTGAACTGTGTCTTCCTGCAAGGCCCTTGGGGTCCCTTCCAATTCTAATGGTTCTATGGTTTTCTTCTAAAGTGGCTTCCTCCTTGACAATCCCTTTAATTCAAGGAGACTGAAGACCCTCGCTAGGTGAAAATGAGGGGTGGCTGCAAGTGCAGGAAACGTAGACTGTTTCCATGGAGGCACAGGTGGGAACGATAAGAACAGAAACTGTACGACAGCCCTACAGAGAGGTGCCATCACTTCCCCTTCCCGTGCCATTTCCTCACCCCCTTCCTCTCCTCTTGACGCCTTCCTTCTTTTCCTTGACTTCTCTATCTTGTCCTCTCCTTTCTGTTTAAGCTTCTCAGTCTAATGCGGCTTTCTAGCAGTCACCTAGCAACCACCTTCCCTGGTTCCCAGAAATTTGCAAAATTGGGGCTGAAGGTTTTCCCTATTTTGGGATCTCAGTGGAAGGTGCAAAGGTTCCAGAGCTTTGGGGAAAGTTACTTTTGGGCCTCAGGACCCAGAATACCCCAGCCAGCATGCCGGATTAAGGCTGCTGCTGCTGCCACACCGCAGAATTAATGCAGTTTGACACCGCTTTAACTGGCATGGCTCCATCTTATGGAATCCAGGGATTTGTAGTTTTGTGAGGCACCAGAGCTCATTGACAGAGAGGACTAAATAGCTCACAAAACTAGTTCCATAGCATGGAGCTATGGCAGCTAAAGCGGCATCAGACTGCACTTACTCTGCCCTTAATCCAGACATGGGGCTGCTCAGAGCTCTCCAGATGTTGTTGAACAGCAGTCCCTAACTAGGTAGGACACTACACTGTCATACCACTATTCATATTCCACTTTAACAGCAATGGCTGCCTCCTGTGGCCCAAGGGAAGGAATACTGGGTGTTGCAGTCCAACACCATGTGAAGGACCAAACAATCTCATGCCAACTTTAGTCCCACTGAAATCAATAGGAGAAGTTAAGGTCAATATCACACTACACTGTCATTGCACTATTCGTATTCCACTTTAACTGCAATGGCTGCCGCCTGTGGCATTCTGGGGTTTGTAGTTTAGGGAGGCCTAAAAGCTGTTAGAAAACACTAACAGTGGCCAAAAAGATGGATGACAGATGAAATAAATTCATGCAATAAAAGAATGAAGAAAAGCAAAAGCAAAGGGGGATAGGAACAAAGCCAGAAGTATGAACACAACCACATTGCAAACATACAATGCTAATGGAGCGCACCAAAGAATTCCAAAAAAGAATCAGCATGTGTTTCATAGACTACAGCAAAGCACTTGATTGTATAGATCATGAAAAGCTATGGAACGAACTCAAAGACATGGGGGTGCCACTACATTTGATAGTCCTGATGAGGAAACTGTACCAAGGACAAGAGACCACCGGCAGAACAGAATTCGGGGAAACAGAGTGGTTCCTAGTAGGCAAAGAGGTCAGGAAAGGCTGCTTCTATCACCTTCCTTGTTTAACTTATATGCTGAAAACATCATAAGAAAAGTAGAATTAGAAACAGAAAAAGGAGGAGTTAAGATAGGAGGAAACAACATTAACAACCTAAGATATGCTGACGACACCATAATATTAGCAGAAGACATTCGGGAATTGGAACAGTTAATAAGGAAGATCAAAGAGGAAAGTGCAAAGGCAGGTCTGAGGCTGAACCTAAACAATACAAAAAGAATGACCACAGAAGAAATACCCAAATTCAGTCTAGACAACAAGGAAATTGAAATAGTTAAAGAATTCTCATATCTAGGATCTAACATTGACCAGAATGGAGACTGCAGTCAAGAAAGAAAAAGAAGAGTAGGAATGGGAAGGGCAGCTATGAAAGAACTGGAAAAGATACTGAAGAGCAAAGACATACAACTGAGCACTAAAGTCAGAATCATCCAGACCATTGTATTCCCAATGACCATGTACAGATGCGAGAGCTGGACAGTGAAGGAAGCAGACAGAAAGAAAATCAACTCATTTGCGATATGGTGCTGGAGAAGAGTCCTTAGGATACCATGGACAGCCTAGAAGACAAAGAAATGGGACCTTGAACAGATTTGACCAGAACTCTCCTCGGAAGCTAAGATGGTCAAGTTGAGACTATCATACTTTGGCCACATAATGAGAAGGCATGGATCACTGGGGAAAAAAATTATGCTAGGAAAGGTTGAGGGTAGAAGAAAGAGAGGAATAGACTCAATCGGGGGGGGGGGGGTTATGGAGAAGGGCTTGCAGGATCTGGGCAAGGCAATGGAAAGTAGGGATTCTTGGAAATGTCTCATTCATAGGGTCGCCTTGAGTCGGAACAGACTCAATGAGGGCAGCTAACAACAACAACAACAAAGATCTCCTTGGCTGGGAATACTAAATGCCCCTCCCTGAACCGCAAATCCCAAGATTGCACAGGAAGCAGCCTTAGCAGATAAAGTGGAATCGCAGCACTAGAACAGTGTAGTGTGATATTGGCCTTAGTCCTGGCTACCAAAAGCCTCACTGATTTCAGCAGTAGTCAAAAAGAGTTTCAGAGACTTAGGGGGGTTGCAGACTGCCAGAAATAGTGCAAATTGATCCACTTTAAGGGTTAGGGTTAATAATAATAATATAATAATTTTATTTAATATCTCGCCCCTCTGAGAGCAATCGTAGCGGCTTACATCAAGGGTTAGGGAATCATGGGATCTGTATTTTATTGTGGCACCAGAGCTCTCTGACAGAGAAGGCTAAATGTCTCACAAAACTACAATTAGCATCGAGCCATGGCAGTTAAAGTGGTACCAAACCGGATTATTTTTGCAATGTGGATGCAGCCCTGGGACATTTTGTGGGAAGGAGATAGCCTTCCAGTGTCTACTGCTTCTTCTCTCCATGGGTATACTACTGAGACTCCCAGAGACTGAAGGTCCTGAGAAGGACCCGGTCAAACTGCCAGGAGGTGGCAAAGAAGATGGCCACCCAGCACACCACAGAAGAAACCTGGAGGCCAATTGCAAATGGAGTGGGTGGGTGTCCTTTTGGGTGCCCTGGTCCATCAGCCATCAGCGGCAAGTAGACCGGAGCCTTTCTCTTCCACTGCAGGAGCACTGGCTTGGCTGGAGGGGTGCCAGGCAGCCCCAGTGACAGCACTGCATAGCTATGTTAGTCTGGAATATCAGGATGCAAAGGGACCTTGTAGCACCTCTGAGACTAACTGAGCAAAAGAAGTTGAAGCACAAGCTTTTGCAGACATTCGAGGAAGCAGATCAAGTCTACAAAAGCTTATGCTACAACTTCATGGACTTAATTCCGTCTCAAAGGCCCTGTAAGATCCCTTTGTATCCTGTTTTGGACTGTAACTCCCAAGATCCTCCAGCCAGCAAGGCTAGGCTAACTAAGGGATTCTGGGAAATGTAGTCCCAAAGCTCAACTTTTCTAAGATGAGTGCATGTATTTCTTTATTAATCCCAATGCTTATCAAAAGTTTCTGGAAAACCTATGCATTTTTTAAAATCCTCTATGTACCTTAAAATAACCCTATGCACAAATCTATTTGATCACAGAACATGGTTTTCCTGCACTAAGAAAATTTAAATATGTACAAGAACTGTACAGCTATGTCTGAATGGAATCCTACTATACTCTTGTCATCAGGCTAAAACGTAGGAGTTCTGTGCAATTTGGATTTTAAAAATTATCTCTCTCGGTGTGTGGTAGCACCTTCATTTGCAAGGACACATTTTGACTTCTCAGAGCTTCAGAAGTGTAAATTAAAAGTCTCAGAGAACAGGTAAAAATATCCCGCCGAGCTGTTGCTTTGAGTCTCGCACCCAGAATCAGCACAAATTCTGGGTTTCACAGGAAAAGTGCAACACATCCAGCAACTTTTTTTTCTACAGCTTGCATTAATTATGCATTGTTTATTTTTTCAGCAATAGCTAAAAATACCTACAACTTCCCAACTTTGTAGCTAGAGAGAACTTTTCTAGTAGGCTGCAGAACATGGCATCTGCTCCCCTTCGAGGTTGCTGATCTCTTTTGACATCTTGTACTAACACAGGCGGGAGTTGGGCTCTGTCTACACCAGATGGGTAACATGTCCCACTCCAGACATTGCTGGACTGCACCTCCCATCAGGTTGCCATGGTGAAGAATGCTGGGAGTTGCAGTCCAACATCTAGAGGGTTACAATTTGCCAAAACCATTCTACACTATGTAGAGAAAAGTTGGGGGAAATGTGGGCTGCGGGCTGCATCAAGCCTTACCTTTGTGACCCCCAAAGACCTTTGAACTGCCAAAAAAATGTCAAAAACTTTTTAATATAAATTTTCAGGAGATTTTCTACTACATACAAACATGGCCTCCCCCCAAACTCTCCCATCCCTTTCCCCTCATTTTGGGGATATGGCTCAGCAACTTGGATATTTCAAGTTCAGACTAAAACCCAGAGCAGATTCACTGTCCCACTAAGCCACCAGCTGTCACTGCTGGAAAGGATCAAATAGACAACCATTATATAGCTACTGGCAACAGCAACTTGCGTATTGGGAAATGTTTGTGGTGGTATTTGGGGGGCTTTCAATGAGAATGGACCATAAGACCTTGCTGTCTGAAGCAGCTGCACTAGATGCACCAAAGGGTGGAACCTAGGATCTTGCCCAATACAGGTTCTCAGAATAGTCCAGCATCCTTAAGGGAGATGAGGAAGGATGCTAGAAGACACCATTCTGGTCACAGAGTTCAACTGGTTGCGGTGGCACAATTTGTTAATGGCAGATGAATGGGAAATGGAATGCAGAAGTGGCAGAATCTATCTATATTGTTCTGAGAAAGAAGCAAAAACTTAATTTCTTCAGTACCAGAGACAGCGCCTCTCAGACACGTCTCCTTGCCCTTTCCTAATGCAACCAGAAATCAGGAATATTAAAGAGTTCTTCGCCAGCCTGCAAGATCCTCAACTATGAAGTGATGTTACAGAACAAATACCTTTCCAGGACATAGGAAATAAAATAACTAATCTAACTAAAAATTGGGCAAATCTAGATGTTCTAAACCAGAGGAGGGCAAGCTGAGGCCTTCCTGATGTTCTTGAATGAAAACTCCTATCCAAACCAGCCAAGAGTCAGCTGGGGAATATGTTGGGAGACAGAATCAAGACTCTTAGAGACGGAAGAGATCCCCCAAGGGCCATCTGATCCACTCTCCTGCCATGCAGAAACACACAGCTCCCAAAAAATGCCCATCCAAAATGCCCAAAGGAGGAGAGTCCATCACCTTCTGAAGCAGTCTGTTCTGCTGTCAAACATTTCTCAGGGTAAAGAAATTCTTCCTAGTACTTAGATAGAATCCTTTTTTTGTACTTTGGGCCCATTGGTTTGCATTCCGGTCTCTTGAACAGCAGAAAACAAGTTGTTCCATCTTTTGCATTTAGATATTTAAAGCTAGCTATCATGTCATCAGACTAGAAGATTTGGACTAGGTACAAGAAACGAAGCAGGAGAGCAACCGATAATTTTGTGAGGCCAAAAATAACCTATTCATTGCAAATACCTTCTTCATACAATCAGAGAGGAGACTATACACACAGACATCACCAGAGGGTCAATGCAAAAATCAGATCGCCTGCTTTCCTGATTTCTATGGATGGTTGTGAAAATGGGACAAGTGAAGAAAGCTCACAGGAAGAGAATCAAGTCATTTGAAATACGGTGCGGGAGGAGAATTTGCTGGTATTGCAGACTGCCATAGAGCCAAAACATTCAGTCCAAGAGCAAATCAAGCCTGAACTCTCCCAGAAAACGTGGTTCATCGGGAAAAAAATCAATAATGCTTGGAAGGTGGTAGGAAAGGAAGACTGCATTACAGAGGGATTGATTTAATCACGGGTGTCTTAGCTATCCGGAGTCTGCAAGACCTGAGAGGGGCTGTTGATGACAGGGGTTCAAGGAGGTCTCTCATCCAGGTAATGACTGTCCTCCAGATGCACTCATGGCCAGTGGCTGATGGGAGTTGCAGTGCTATACATCTTTGGACCCTTTCACTGTGGAAGCCTCAGTCCTTGGCACACTGACTGGGAAGTATGTCCCCCTGAATTCATTAGGATTTATTTCCAACCAAGTGTGCACAGAATTGCAAATAATATAATTGTGTGGCCTTTGTTGGCTTCAGCACTCTTGCACATTTATTTTACTCAAATTATTATTCAGCAGAAAAGTGGGATATAAATTCAGTACTCAAAGCTGATAACTAATACATGAAACAACAACAGCAGTAAAATCAACAAAAATTACCGGTAAAAGAAATAATGAAGCACCCAATTAAGCCATATATTGATACAAGTTAAGTAACAGCCCCACGTGAACATACATGTCTTCACAAGACGATGGAGTGGAATGTGGGAGATCTAGTTCCCCACTGAACCACAACACTCACTGGGTGATCTGGGCCTGATTGCTCTTTCTCAGCTGGGTTGTTGAAAAGGTAAAGTTGGGAAGAAGACAGCCATGCGTGGGATAGAAATATAACTAATAAATGGGATTCCATAAATGGAATGTAGTCATAGAAAGAAATTAATGATTTTAAAATCTTATATTTATGCTTTCATAAATGCTTTTGTATTGGTTTTAATTTGTGTTGTTTTAGATATGATGTTAGCCACCCTGAGTCCCATTATCAGGAGAAAGGCAGGATATAATTGAATAAATTATATAATGATAGTCATAGAAGCGTGGTTGCTAAAAAGAGCTGCCATTTGGGAGCATGCAACTGGAGTTGCCAAATGCTGTATCTGAGGCCAAATACTGCACATGCGCCAACATCCACTGTTCTAGCAGACAAGCACATTTTAAAGCCTCTTGCCTATTTGTTCGCTCTCTGTTTGTCTTCTGTACATACACAAACCCCTAGATATCCGCTCCGCTCGGCCAAACCAGCCGACCATTGGCAGCTGTTGGGCAGTTCATCACTTCTAACCTGCCAGGACCGTGCAGTAATTCCTCCCAATCCCCTTTGTAAAACTCCAAAGAGATGCACAGTAAGCGGCCCAGTCTTCTCACCATTCACCTACCCTGCTCCAAACCCTAAAGCCAGTCGGCCTTCCCGCCTGCCTCCCTTTCCATCCTTCTTTTCTTCTTCACACTCTTCCGACTCAGGCGTCGTGTGCCAGCAGCTGCCAGAACAGATGGCAATGGCTTGACCCGGCAGGATGGGGGTCTCCAGGAGAAGGAGCCCATCTGTTTCTTGCTGTGATGATGACGACAACACAGGCCCCAGACAGTCTTCCACCAACTGGCTAGCCTTACCCTCACAATAGACCAGGATGGCTACAAATCACACTTCTCATACACATGTAAGTACACAAACACACACGCACACACCCTGCTTCTGAAAAGTCCTCAAAAGGAAGCTGAGTCTAAGTTAAAACATGCACATGAGAGCAGGAAGAGGGACCTGAATGTGAAATCAAACCAGAGCATTGAAAAGTGGAGCAAGCTTTAGAGACTAGGACGCAGAGCAATGGATTCAAGTTACAGAAAAAGAGATTCCACCTCAACATTAGGAAGAACCTTCTGACAGTTAAGAGTTGTCCGACAGTTGAGGGCAGAGTGGTGGAGTCTCCTTCTTTGGAAGTTTTTAAGCAGAGGTTGGATGGCCATCTGTCAGGGGTGCTTTGATGGTGTATTCCTGCATGGCAGAATAAGGTTGGACTGGATGACCCTTGGGGTCTCTTTCAACGCTAGGATTCTAGGATCTTTTGGAACTATGCCTCTCAGAATTGCCCAGTGAACATGGCTAGTGTCCACCCTGGCTGGGCGATTCTTGAAATTCAAGTCTAAAAAATAGTCACTTTTCAAAGCTCTGGATCAGACCCCCATGGACAGCTTCTCTTATCTAGAAAGACTAACCACATGTCTCTGGGAAGCTGGCAGAGCTAGATGCAAATCACCATTCCTTCCTGTTGGCTTAGTAGCAGGCATTTCATTGACCTCTGGCTTGGAAGCGCTGCCTGGCCAGCATGACTAGTGCCCATGGAAGGTGCAATTTTCCTCCTGCTATGGGGCAGGGGGGATTACAAGAGATTCCTCTTAGAGGCCCAAGGAAGCAAATAATCAAGGTCTGGATGCTTTGGGGGTGTTTCATGAACTGCGTTTGGGGGTTTAAAGGGCTGTTCATGGCCAGCAGGTTGCCCATTGCCTATCTCTGCTTTGTCCCAGTTGCAGGGGCACACAAAAGTGAAGATGCAGATGCACTCATGCCCACCTTATGAGATCCTCAAATGGCCTGTGTGAGAACAGTTTGTCAAACCAGACAGACCTTGGGTGAGATCCAGCACAGTCTTTTTTATGTACAAGTTATATATTAAGACATATGTATGTGGTTTGTTCAACAATTGAAAAAAAATTGCTTTTCGGATTACAATTCCCAGAATCCCCAGTGGCCAGGAGAGTTGGGTCATCTGGTAGTTGCAGTCCAAACTAACAGTATATCTATCTTCTGTTTGTTTTGTTTTTTCTCAGAACTCCAAGTTCTAAGGATATATTTATTTTCTTCATAAAGCTTGTATGCTTTTTAAAAAAGATTTCTTTGAAAAAACAGCAGTAGCACAAGTCTTTTTACCCACTGTAAAGACACACACAAGTGCCTGTGTGGTGCAGTGGTTTGAATGTTGGGCTAAGACTCTGGAGAGCAAGGTTCAATTCCCTGCTTGGCCATGTAAACCCACTGGGTAGCCATGGGCAAGTCACATACTCTCAGCCCCAGAAAACCCCATGATAGGGTTGCCATAAGTCGGAAATGACTCAAAGGCACACAACAACAACAAACATATGCACACATACTTTCAACTTCTGTGCAAATTTCTGCCCAGCCGGTTTTCTAGAGGCCAAACTGAAACACATTTCATAGAATCATAGAATCATAGAATCATAGAGTTGGAAGAGACCACAAGGGCCATCCAGTCCAACCCCCTGCCATGCAGGAACTCCCAATCAAAGCATCCCCGACAGATGGCCATCCAGCCTCTGCTTAAAGACCTCCAAGGAAGGAGACTCCACTACTCTCTGAGGGAGAAATGTGTTCCACTGTCGAACCGCCCTTACTGTCAGGAATTTCCTCCTAATGTTGAGGTGGAATCTCTTTTCTTGCAGCTTGCATCCATTGTTTCGGGTCTTAGTCTCTGGAGCAGCACCCTGTATCAAATGCACAGAGATCCTGTTTAGGGGACACAAGTGATGAGGACTTCCTCAGCAGTCAGGATTCAGGAAGCTTTGGTGTCGCAGGAAGAGGGGGGTCAATCTCTGGGGTCGTCCGCTTTTCACCCCCTAATCCCGGCTCAGACGCCTGCTGCCTCCCATCCTTTCCTGGCAGCTTTGCAGAAGGGTGTCATTGGGTCATTGGGTCAAGAACAGCTCTTGTCTGGCTGTTTCTCTCTCTCTTTAATCCCACCACAGATGGGGAAGGGCCATTGATCCCAGGCGGGCAGGATGGAGGGGAGCTCTGGAGGTTCGGAGCAGAGACAGCTGGAGGCTGAAATGAACCCGCATGCCTTGACACAATGCCTACGGAGGGGGATTAATGCGCTCATTGCGGAGGGAAGGATGGAGGGATGCAGAAAAACAGAAGAGGACAGGGCCGGCTCTCCATCCTTCATCAAAATGGAGACTGCAGTCAGGAAAGCAGAAGAAGTCTTAGACTTGGAGAGGCAGCCATGAAGTTATTGCTAGATCCTCCAATGTAAAGATAGATCATTAATTACCAATATTAGTATGCATAGGGACCTTTGAGATTAATTGAATGAAAGAAGTCGTAGCATAAGCTTTGGTAGACTTGGTCTGCTTCCTCAGATGTTGAACTTAGGTCAATTGAAGGATTTGTTTCTGAATAGTATTTCTTGTACTATAAAAGTGATCAAAAAGAAGCAATTGACACTGGACAATGGTCTAACAGTGAACAGTGGCCAATAAATTGTTTAGGTTAAAATGTTTAAATTCTGACAGTCATGGTTCAGTAAGAGGGCTGGAAAATAGTAATCATAGTCAGGCTTTTTTAAAAATATAACTAAGCAATTAAAAAAATGAGTGTTTTTTTAAAGTAATATGCTTTAAACCAACCTGGTTAAAACCAGCCAACTCTGCATCAAATATTTAACAATGAGCCAGCATGGTATAGAAGTTTGGGTATTAGGATGTTGGATTAGCACTCTAGGAGACCTGGCTTTGAAACTCTGCTCAGTCTTGGAAAAACACTAGGTGACCTTGGTAGGTCACACACTCTCAGCCTCAGAGGAAAAATATGGCAAACCTCCTCTGAATAAATCTTACTGAGAAAATGCTTAGGATAGGATCGCCTTAAGCTGGAGATAACTTGAAGGCACCAGACAACAAACATTTAAATTATGAGCCAGATGGTATAGATAGAAAGAGGTTTGAGGGCTGAGTTAGTGTGTTGGACTAGGACTCTGGGAGACCAGGCTTTGAAACCCTGTTCAGCCATGGAAACACAGTGAGAGTGAATCTACACTGTAGTAATAACACCATTTTAAGTGCTGTAGCTCCATCCTATTGAGATCTAAAATTTGCGGTTTTACAAAATCTTTAGCCTTCCCTTCCAAAGAGTGCTGGTGCCTCACAAAACTAAAAGTCCCAGGATCCATAGGATGGAGCCATGGCAGTTAAACTGGTATCAAACTGCATTATTTCTACAGTACAGTTGCATTGTGGGTGACCTTGAGCAGGACAGCCTCTCTCAATTTTTCTCTGAATAAAGCTTGCAAAGAAAACCCTAGGTCAAGTCAACTTGAAGGCACATAGCAACAAGGCTTACCATGAAGCTAGAGGCATGATACACTCTTCTTGCTCTGTCTTAGAATTTAGGTAAATTATTTTTTATACATTTAGCAGTAATCCCCTACCTTCTGAAGTGCTCCACCAGTATGCCCACAAGCTCTCCAATCCGGTTGTCATTCACTGGCTGCATTTTATGAAGGCAGACCACTACACCATCGTGGTTCTGTGTATGGAAGACCACCAGCTGATCCACGCCACTGGTCACACTCAACCCGGTCACCTGTCACAGGGGAAAATAATCACAAAAGGGTCATTTTAGAGGCCCAAGGAAAGGGTGAGAACAGTATCAGATATCAGCCTTTTCCAACAGAGCCAAGTAAAGATTTGCTGGACTGCAACCCCCATGCAGCCTGTAGGATAGAATTAACTGAATCTTAGAGTTGGAAGAGACCCAAGGGCCATCCAGTCCAACCACCTTTGGTCATGCAAGAAGACACCATCAAACCACTCCTGACAGATGGCCATCCAGCCTCTGCTTAAAAACAGCCTCCAAAGAAGGAGACTCCACCACTTTCTAAAATAGCATCTACCAGACCCAGAAAAGTCTATTGAAGAGAGGAGGGAAGGTATTTCGAATGAGCCACACTGGGTGTCAAATATACTAGTTATGCCACTGTCCCAGAGTCCCCTCAAGGTCCAGCTTACCATACTGAGAGGTATAGATCTCATCACTTTGTACTGTTTCCTTGGGTCCATCTTGTACATGTGCTGGTCTGTGATGAGAATGGCTCGGTCCGTGCTCTTGTTACAGCGGTTGATCTACAAAGGGTTGTGGGAAAGATGAGTAAACCCATGAGAGAGAGGGAAGGAAGGAAGAACGCAAGGCCCTCAACACCTCAAAAAAAGGTGCCATCAACTTTGAGTCGCAGGGAAGAGGAAAGGCTAGTCACGCACCAATTCAGTCCTTATTGGCACTTTCTGGTTGAAAATTAACCCGTTTTGACAAAGCTTGGAAATGTTGCCTGTTTGGGCTAGACCTCCCAGAATTCCTCAGCCACTTTGGCCACCGGTTATCCTTGTAAGAGTATGCTGGGAACTTTGCACTCTGACCTTTTTGTCAAACATACACATGCCAGCCTCCTCCACCTAGGTGTCTTTTGGATGTGTTGGACTACAACTCCCAACCATCCCTAGCCGGTAAGGTTACGATTCCATGATTCTATGACTCTATGGCCATAATGGCTGGGGATGATGGGCCTCCGTATACAACACATCTGTAAGGCACTAGTTTGGGGGAGGCTACCTTCAGACCAAGGATGGACAACTGCAGGGGGCAAGGGAGACAAGGGGCAGAATTTCTCCCCTCCACCACCCACTCCATACACCGCTCACACACCAACAGTATTCCCAAATACCGATGTCTTCATAGGAGTCCTTTCCAAAGGAGGAAGTGAGGAGTGTCACTTCCCATTGTCCTTGTGAGAAGGACTCTGATGAAAGTAGAGATATCTGGGCATGCTGGGGGGACTTTCTGTGTAGGGCTGGAGGTGTGTTTGCACATTTTGTGGGTTTTTCAGACAGTTTTTGGGCAAAACAATGTCTGATAATCATGCTGAAATGTTAAAATTTGGAGGAGGGGAGGGATATAGGTTGTCTCATCATATGGATGGGAGACCACAAACAAATACCAGGTGATGTAGGCTCTGTTTCAGAGGAAGGAACTGACAAAACCACCTCTGAGGATTCTTTGCCTGAGAAAACTCCTTGAAATTCATGGAGTTGCCATAAGTCCAACAGGCAACTTGAAGGCACATACACACACAGGGCTTTCACAGTAAAAGACTGCATTTGAAATGAGGTGCTGGAGGAGAGTTTTCTGGGCTGCCAGAAAGGTAAATAAATAGGTCCTAGAGCAAATCAAGCCTGAACTCTGCATAGAAGCCAAGACGACTAAACTCAGACTGTTATACTTTCTTTGGTCATACCATGAGAAGACATGACTCACTAGAAAGGACAACAACGTTTAACAAAGTAGAAGGCAGTAGGAAAAGAGGAAGACTGCACTGCAGATGGATAGATTCAATCAGGGAAGCCACAGCCCTAAGTCTGCAAGATCCGAGCAGGGCTGTTGATGATAGCCATCTTTCATTCAGAAGATCGCCATAAGTCAAAGTTAAGTTGACAGCAAATAAAAACAAGGATTGGAAGGATTGGGAGACTGATGGGGGCTTCAAAAGTGGAGTCCAAGGGCTATACTACCCCATGGGCTGCACTTTGTTCACCTCTATTTTAGATTATGGCTCCCACCAGCCCCAGACAGAATGGCTATTGTTCATGTGTAGTGAGGATGCTGAGATCTACCACAGTTGCCATCAGAGATTTAAGTTCCAATGGCTCTCTGAGGAAGGAAAATTACTACACTTGTCCATCCACATTTGCAGCTTTGAGTTTTGTGGCTATGATTATTCATGGATTTTATTAATATGCTCTCTCTAGGAATATCTAGGCCAGGGGTAGGCAACCTTTCCCCTTTAAGGGCCGAGGGACTTCAGCTCCCAGAATCCCAGGAGCTATTGGCCAACATGGGACTATTGGCCAACATGGCTGAGGCTTCTGGGAGCTGAAGTCCCTCGGCCCTTAAAGGGGAAAGGTTGCCTACCCCTGATCTAGGCCCTCCAGCACAACTCTATGGTCAACTTTAACCGAAAGTCACACTGAAGGAGCTAGGGATTCCTAGAGAGAACCCTCCACTAGGCATTTGTAGCTCCTCCAGCGCAATTCTGTGGTCAATATCTGGCAGATGTTGACCACAGAGTTGCACTGGAGGACCTAGAGATTCCTAGAGGTGTTCCCTCAGGTAAAAACAATGTGGTTTTTCCACATTCACGGGAGTCCTGTGCCCCTAACCCCAGCGAATGTGGAGGAAGGGGTGTATAGTACAGTTCTGTGCTGCGAATCTCCCCAGCATTGAGACAAGAGGGAGGGACACCTCCAATAAACTGCCCTCACCTTGCGAACGTGGCATGAAAACAGCACTGAATGGAAGTGGATCTTGTCCTTCAGGGCTGACACCTGTTTTGCGAACTGGGTGGCCATTGTAGGGTTTTCATCTACCTGGAGGAGCAAAAGAGAAGAAAATAAGATCTGGAACAGAGAAAAGGAAACAAAAAAGGCAGAACTCAGAAACAATACTTTTGGGAACCATTGCTTTATTAAAATAGTTCTGTCCTGCTCTTTATCATGGGCTCTCAAGGCAGCATAGAATATAAATAATTTAAAATACTTCTAGATTAAAACCATCAACCATTTCAACAAGGAAAAAAAAAAAGATTTTTAAAAAAGCAAGCACAGAGCTGTAACAACTTAAAATTATGTACACGCTGGGTTTGAAGTAAATTAGTCCCCAAAGGGCTTTAATAAAAGGCCCTATTATGGCTTGGCGCTGGGAAGAAATCAACGCTGGTGCTTTGTAATTTCATGAGGTACCTTAAGTGAGTTTTCTGCCAGAGACGACCTGCATTTCAATACAGTTTCTTTGTATCTATGGATTCTGCATTCACAGATCCAACCATCCACAGCTTGAATATATTCAAACCTTGATTTTGCCATTTTATATGAAAGACCCCATTTTATTACTCCATTGTATATAATAGAACTTGAGCATCTACAGATTTGGGTATCCACAGGGAATCCTGGCACAAAAACCCAGCAGGTATTAAAGGCCCACTGTATTTACCTCTACACCCCTGCAAGCTCTTGGGAACCATAGCTTAGCAGACTGGACTAGACTGGACTGGACTGGACTGGTCTAGAGCTCTCTCACAAAAAAAAAAATACCCCAAAGTCCCTCACTAAACTGCGAACCTCAAAATTTCACAGGATGGAGCCATGACAATTAAAGTGGAATCCAAGTGCTGTAATGGTGCAGTGTAGATATATCTCAGGTGCCTGCCAGATGTGTTGGCCTGCAAGTATAATGCCACAGCTGGAAGGCCTCAAGTAGGGAAGGCCAGTTGAGACACTAAATGGACACAAGCCCTGATTTGGTATTAAGCTTCTTAATGCTGAATAGATATAACAATTCTTGCTCTTTGAATGACTGGACATACGTAGCAAGGGCACATTAGGTTATTCTACTTTAACACAGTAGGTTTCCATAGCCGGTAAGCATAGAAACATCTCCAGGGACAGCTGCCTACACAGGCTTTGGCTCCTGGCTGAGAGAATTTTGTGTGTGCGTGCGTGTGTGTGTCTGGGGTGCAATCACCATGGAGACTATACATTTTTTAAAAATTGCAGTCTTACGATGCCTTTGCCTACATGCATCCCTTCATACACACACATTTTTCAACACCCAGACAATGATCCAACCCTCTCAGAAGTCTGTGACAGTCGTTCTCAGAGGTGGAGGGTGATGATACATCTTCCGCCCTCCCTGGTGTGTGGGCCAGAACTGACTCAGAGGTGCTCTGAAGGGCGGCACAAAGGAAGGCAGCTCCCTGAGGATGGGGCAATGGGCTGGATTCTTCACCCACAAGCCAGCTGTGGCCTGAAGAGACATGGATATACCAGAGGCCTGGCTCAGGGATGTAGCTATGGGGGGGGGGGGGGAGGATGAGCACGTTGCATGTTGCATCCTCCCAAATAAGAATTATGCCCCCCATATGAAATTTCCACTTGCAGTAATCTAAACTTCAGCTGAGTATTTAGAAATGCAGTTTAAGCATCCAGAAAAAAGAGGCAGGCAGAGTGACCCAGATAATGTGAACACAAGAAAGTAGATTTTTAGGACCCAATGATCTTCAGCATCTCACTTTCTGCTAGAAATCTGACAGAAGGAAAATTTCACTTGGGGAGCAGTGTTCTTGTTGGGGGACAATGTCCTCATTCCCCCACCCCATACCTACACATCTGGGCCTGTGGCTTCCAAAGATATGGGTAATCTTTTGTCCTCAGTATATGAATATTTATTTTCCCCCTTCTTTCCAACTTTCTGTTGTCTCAGAAGCAGCAGAGGTCACGCTTGGTCAGAGTTGTGACCATGCCCTTCAACATTTCACAGATGAAAACCAGGGCACCTGTGGCCAAGCAACACCAGAGTGTGGTTAAAATGGCAAAAGTTACTCATGGAAAGAATGCACAAGCTAGGAGAGGCTGCAGCAGTTTGCTTTTGCCTGAGCCCCCTGGGAAGGGCAAGACCCCACCTCCTCCTCTCCCCAGATGGGTACAAGATGCACTTTGAACTCAGTTTGCTGAAACTGAAGTAAGCTGAGGACAACAGGGGATAAGTGGGAGAAACTGGGACATTTTTAAAGCAGCTGAAAAAGTGGGATGACAAAGGGTTAACTGGGACTGTTCCAGCCAAATCATGAGAGTTGGAGAGTATGTGACTTTCCTGCTTCTCAACAGGAGACGGCAGCACCAATGTTCTTTCTTTCTCTCTCCGCTGGACCCTCTCCTGCTCCCATCCAGCCTGGGACCACAGATGTGTCCTCCAGCTTGCAGGGACAGATCTAGGCTAGTTGCCTATGCAGGGACAGAGTGGCCACAGAAGCAGCAGTGGAGGGTGTGTATCTCTGGAGTTTCAGTGTGGCAATGGGGAGACCAGGCTGCCAAGAAATTTGGGTCCAGTTGGTGGGAAATGTCGAATACTCAGGTCGTTCTCTTGCAGGATTTTTCCTGCTCACCACACTGAGGACGTTTTCACACTACCCTCCCTAAAGCCGGGTGGAGCCATTCCGGAACGGGTCGTGCCGCTGATTCCAGAATGGCTCCGCCGCCGGCAGGCTAATTCCTTTTGACACCCGGAATTACCTTTAAGCCGCAGAAGCCGGAGTTACAGGTCTTTTGGCTGGAGTGAGGCCGGACTTATGGCTCCGTGCGTCTGAACACACGGAGCAAGAAGCCGGACGGACGCAGGGATGGCACCGGAAGGGGCGGGGTTTGCCGCCGCGCGTGTGTGAACACGCTGGAAATGGAGCCGGAGTGGGGCCGGACGGAGGTAGGATTGAGTCCTCCTAAAGCCCCGTGTGAAAACGTCCTAAGTGTCAGCAGCCAAGTGGTTCAGCCTTAGCAACTGGATCTGGTATAGCAATGGCCAGAAAGATGCCTGAAAGCTACTGAAATCTGGAAAACCTTCCACAGCCAGAATTTTGCTTGCCCAATACTGGAAATTAGTGGATATACCAACAATAGATGAGTGGTTAATAAAGCTGTTTGATGCCATTGAAATAGACAGACCGACGAACGAGTTAAGTGGAAAGACATTAGGAAAATCAGAGATAGAATGGAATAAGATAATAGAATATTGTAATAAAATATGGAGCATCTAATACACCTAATAAAAATACAAAATAGAGAGTCCTTAGTCTAAGATTAGAAAATCACAGTACAAAGAAGTGGTGGCGGGAAAGTAAAGTAGCAGTTTCATGAGCCGGAAATACACAAGGAAGTTCAAGAAACCAAAGAAGATAATTTCTTATTTAAGCAAGAAAGGAGAGAAGAAGATTAGAACAATTTTCATAAACAAGTGGTATATAAAACTTCTTTAGAAAATAGGATACTTTTTGTACTATGTGTATCATTCTGTAAGCTACCATGTTTAAAAAATAAAATTTAAAAAAACGAAATCTGGAAAACCTGAGATCAGACAGAGCCAGGGCAGCACTAACACAGCCTCAGTCTCAGTTTGGCAGAGACAGCCCTACTTTATCCTTTGCTGCCCTGCATTCTCAGCTGGCTTTAAAATGTCCCAGCTTCTTTCTCTTCCTCCCACCATCCTCCACTTACTTCAATTGACGTAAACAGTGTTCAAAGTACAGAAGTACTCTGCATCCAATTCACTTAGCAGGAGGAAGAAGATGGATCTTACCCTTCCTAAACTCCATACATACATACATTCTAGAATTTCTTTAATTAAAATAATAAATTTCTGTGTGCTTCTTCATTAATAACTTTTGACTTCTTGCTGCCTGGCCACACCATCAAAACACTCCCAACAGATGGACATCCAGCCTCTGTTTAAAAACCTCCGAAGGAGGAGACTCCACTCCACTGTCAAACAGCTCTTACTGTTAGGAAGTTCTTTCTAATGTTTAGGTGGAATCTCTTTTCCTGAAGTTTGCATGCATTCTTCCATCTCCTATTCTCCGGAACAGCAGAAACCAAGATTGCTCCCTCCTCAATATGAGATCCCTTCAAATATTTAAACAGGGTTATCATATCTCCTCTTAACCATCTCTTCTCCAGGCGAAACCTCCCTAAGTCACTCCTCACAGAGCTTCATGGTTTCCAGACCTTTCACCATTTTGGTCGGCCTCCACTCTTTATGCTCCAGCAAGTCAACAAACATCCTTCTCAATCAGTGTTGCCCAGAACTGAACACGATATTCCAGGTGAGGTCTAACCAAAGCAGAATAGAGTGGTACTTTTACCTGTTTTGATGTGGACATTATACTCCTATGGATGTAGCCTAGAATTGCATCGTCTTTCCTAGCAGCCACCTTAAGCTGCCTCACTTTTCTGAGGCCAAAAAAAGTGGGTCCCAGGAGCTTCATAGAGCCCACGGGATGCATTTGGCCCATACCTGCAGTAATGTCTGGTTGTTTTCACATCAGTGTGGCCATGAAGCCACTTTAAAGAAACAATAGTGTTGACCCATACCCTCCAAATAAGTTCAACACCTTGGCAAGTTTATTATGTGAGCCTCACCCAGAAACACTGCATTCTATTACAGTCTCATGTTTGTCTGACTAGGAGTGAATTAATCAAATCTACCCCAAATCCTAAATTCTGGAAGCCTTCTGGGAAGAATTCACTCCTCCCCAACCCACGCTACAAAACAAGCTCACCAAGGTACAACATTTTATGGTTACAGACTCTCAAGTCAAAATGGTCCTGTCCCGCTCTGGATTCTGCAGGAGCAAGATGAAAGGAGAGGGATGTTGGCTAATGGATGCTTGGTGGCTTCTTTTGGATGCCAGCTATATAAGGAATCACTGATGCTATTTTTTTGGCCTTGTTTATATTGCTTTGATAAATGTTTTATGCCAATGTCTTCCACATCTCCCTGCTCAGTTGTTTACAGCTTGGCGCACTCCATGTGACACAAATAATTTCCCAGTTAAAAAAAAAAGCATCATTTTTTAAAAAGCTTTTCCCCTGATGTCCTTTTATTCAGTGTCCTCTGTTGGACATTTGCTGACTTCCATTGATAACAATGGAGGTCAGCTGTGCCACATGGGGATGATGGGGCCTGAAGTATAGTCTATCAGGAGGGCACCAATTGGGAGAGGCTGATATAATCAGCTATAGCTGCAAGGTCACCATGGGCTTCAATAGTTTTACCTGAGAATTAGACAAAGTGATGGATAACATCCCTGTCCCTGACCATGATAACTAAATGGAACCAGGCTCAGGTGTAGCACACCTCTCCAGAGCTTGGAAACGTTATTCTTTTCAGCTTCCTGAATTCCTCAGCCAGTATGGTTACTGGAAAACACCAGACGCTGGGATAATATAGAGCAACAAAGCTATTGCCTTCTGTGACAATCTCCCATGTGCTGAACACTGGAGTGTCGGTGATTTTGCTCCCCTGTGGTGAGCTCTGAATATAGAGAAATGCTGTATTTTATCTCCCAATATATATCCTCAGATTCATCTGTGTGTGTGTCCACCCCCCCCCCCCAGCTCCATATCACAGCTAGCTGGAACTGATTCTTCCTTTTGTAATGTAATTGCAGAATTGTCTGAAAGCAACAGCCTTGTAATTTCTCACTGTCTATCTAATGCACTTACATCTGCTCTTACTATTGGGGGGAAAACAGTCTTGTTTCTGGCAAGGTAAGCTAGGGAGCCACTGTAAAAAATATTTCAATTTCTTTCCTCATCCCCACCCCAAACTAATACAAGGCAGAAGGCAAACAGCTACACCCTTTGTGCCTATAGAGGAATCCAGAAGCCCATTAACTATTTCCAAATAATGTGAAGTCAAAGGCTTTCACAGCTGGCATCCATTTTTGGGGGGGTTTTCAGGCTGTGAGGAAGTGTTCTAGAAGAATTTCTTCCTGACGTTTCACCTGCATCTGTGGCTGGCATCTTCAGAGAATGGAGAATGAAGATGCCAGCCACAGATGCAGTGAAACATCAGGAAGAAATTCTTCTAGAACATGGCCTGACAGCCCGAAAAATCCACAAAAACCTATTTCCAAATAAGCCAATAAATTAATAAATAAACATGGAACTGTGGGCACATGGAACATGTGAATCAACATTTGAGCAATGCCATGAGAACCAAACAGATGCAACCTAGAAGGCTTGCAGAAGAGCTTGTGAGGACCATGAAATCATAAAGTTGGAGGGAATTTCACAGATCAACCAGTCCAGTGGTTCCCAAACTTTGGTCCTCCAAGAGTGTTGGACTTCAACTCCCAGAAGCCCCAGCTAGCTTGGCCAACAGTCAAGAATTCTGGGAGCTGAAGTCTAAAACATCTAGAGCAGGGGTAGGCAACCTTTCCCCTTTAAGGGCCGAGGGACTTCAGCTCCCAGAATCCCAGGAGCTATTGGCCAACATGGGACTATTGGCCAACATGGCTGAGGCTTCTGGGAGCTGAAGTCCCTCGGCCCTTAAAGGGGAAAGGTTGCCTACTCCTGATCTAGAGGACCAAAGTTTGGGAACCACTGAAGCAGTCTAAACCTCTACCCAGTGGAAGAATCCTGCAACAACAGCAACCCTGACACTCCAACCCTGCACTTCCAACCAGGGGTATAGTGACAGGTTAGCAAATGAGGGCATGTATCTGCTCCCAAATAAGAATTCTGATTCTCAAATGAAATTTTCCTCCAGTCCCCAAATTTCTAGCATTACAGTTGAGCACTGAGAAAAATAATTCAGGAATCCAAAGAAAAGGATATGGTAGAATTCTGCAAAACCCCAACACTAATACTACATGAGCTTCCTAAAAACATTGTACACGCTTTTCCATGCATGTACAACTAGTATGCTGTAGCACCTACTTTTGGTGCCTCTACAGCTGTGTGAGAAAATTCATTCTCAACTTTGACAACATACTGACATTTGGTGCTTCAGCAAAGAAAAGGAAAATTAGTAATTTTGACTTTTCAAAGTTCAAATGGAGAAATTTTTATGTCAAAGTCTGTCCAGAAATCATGGCACATTAGTCTTGATTAACAGTTCAAATCATTATAGTGCACAATATGGATTTGCTTCCTAGCCACTGTTACTTAGTTTACACAACTACTTTGCATGTGGAAAATGTGCATCTGGGGAAGTAGACTGACATCTACGAAAGCTCATACTGCCAGCTTCTTTATTTCAGTTAGTCTCAAAGGTGCTACAAGATCTCTCTACATACTGATTCTACAGATTAACATGGCTATATCTTTGAATTCTACCAATGTGAAAAATATGGTAATTTAAATTGATTTGCTTTTTTAGAAGCTTCACAACACACTTTCTCGTTGATTTTTTTAAAACTTAGTTGCAGTTGTGTGTCTTCAAGTCATGTCCAACTTATGTTGACTCTAAGGCAAACCTATCACAGGTTTTCTGGGGCTGAGAGTGTGTGACACACCTAAGGTCACCCAATGAGTTTGCATGGCCAAGCAGGAAATCGAACCCTGGTCTCCAGAGTCGTAGTCCAGTGCTCAAACCACTACACCACACTGGCCCTAATGTATTAACGGAAGGGTTGCTGTTGTCATTCCTATGAAAATGTCTTCCCACAGAAACCTCTTTTATAATAATGGCTGAGACCCAAACTGGTCTGTCCTGCCTCCCCTCAGTGAAAATCATCTTGCTGCAGTCCTGCTCTCGATGCCTGGCCTTGGAAAGGCTCTGAATAAAAATGCTCTCATTGTGAATGGTTATTATTAGTAGTATGTATCATAAGCATGGCATGGGAGAGCGGTGGGAAAGCACCCCATCAGTGTTGCTCTGGCACGCTGGGTGATGCGCAAGCCTTGCATCCATGCTGCGGACCCTCCTTCGCTCATGACAGCTAATGAGCAAGGAAAATGCCGAAATGGAAGCATCCTCTGAGCTTGAAAGGAGAAGGGTCGATTCAGGTGAGACAAGGGTTGGTGGGGAAGAAAGGGATAGGCGGTGTGTGGAGGAGAAAGGAGTGCGGGCGGAACAGATGAGCCAGAGAGGAGGAGGAGGAAGACCAGGAGGAAGATGCAGAATTGGGATTTAAAAACAGCTCCGACAGTTACTATGGAAACTAGAACTCCGCAGCAACCCAAAAACTGCTCAGGGGAGAGGCAGGGGAAAAGCGAGAGAGATGCTTTCTCTGGCCCAGAAATGGAGCAAAGGATAGTGCCTCAGCCCTCCTGCATCTGTAAGACACACATAAGATAAAGAAATCTACCAAGTCCTCCTGCCCCATCTACAACAGTGGGGTGAGCTCCACTAGATTTTGTGGCCCTGAATTCTGCCACACCTTCACTGATGAAAGAAGTTTTTGGAGAACAAGGAGAATTATAGGTTGTGTCTCCCTGATCGAAATTCCAAAATCTGAAATATGACAAAATCCAAAATCGTGCCCGAGATTTTGACACCTTTGCTTTCTGATAGTTCCATGTACACAATCTTGGTTTCATGCACAAAATTATTAAAAAATATTGTTTACAAAGTTATCTTCAGACTGTGTGTAAAGGATGCATATGAAACATAAATGAATTTTGTGTTTAGATTGTTGGCTCTCTTCGATGTCCTGCAGGCGTGCAGCAACAAAAACAAAAACTAGGCTCACTAGAGAAGCCAACTATCAGCACTGTCTGAGGTGCTTGAACTCCACAGTAGCTCTTAACACAACAGAGTGCAGAAGCACAAACTCAGTTAGTAGTATGTAGAGAGATCTTGTAGCACCTTTAAGACTAACTGAAAAAAAGGAATTGGCAGCATGAGCTTTTGTAGGCGTCAGTCTACTTCCTCAGATGCATTTGGAAGTAGACGGAAGTCCACGAAAGCTCATGCTGCCAATTTCTTTCTTTCAGTTACTCTCAAAGGTGCTGCAAGATCTTTCTACATAGTGATTCTACAGACTAACATGGCTATATCTTTGAATTATATCAGTTAGTAGTATTTGGCAATATTGCACTGACCAACCTTGAACGATGCACAGACACAGTTGGATTCTTCCAAAAGTCCTTGAAGGCTTTTATCACTTGTTGCAATATGTACAAGTTACGGTATATACAAACTCTCCTGTTACTCTCTCCAACATTCACTGTCTGATATACAGAATTTGACTCTCTGCAAACAACTCAGTTGACAAACCACTCTCTTGAACCCACACCTGCCCTGGATTTTAGAGCACTTATATACAGTGGTGATGACTAAGGGTTGAAACCTGGTGTTCCTTCTCATTTACAGCCATACAAACCATTTACACTGCCTCAAAGGAGCATTGTCCCAACATAGAGTTACATCCCATCTCCCAGATATTATGTATGTATATGCAAATGCAGGTGTTCCAAAATCCAAAAAAATAAAATAAAAATCCAAAATCCAAAGTACCTCTTGTCACAAGCATTTTGGATAAGAGAGAATCAACCTGTACAGCTGGAGCCAAGCTATTAAATCAATTACGTAAGTGATGACTTACCATGTTCCCATTGATTCAAGAGCTTTTTTCTCATTGAAACTGGCTTCCGACCTATATTTATCATTAATGGTATTTTTTTAAAAAAACAATAGAAATTGTGGCAATATTGTTGGGAGTAAACACATACCAACAACAAAAACCTCTAATCTCATTAGCACTGGAAAATTGTAGTAACATTTGAAAATCTCTTTGAGTGTACATTTCATAGCTATGGTGATTGTAAAACACAATGAATATATATATATATATTTAAAAATTACAGTGGAATTATTGGGAATAATGTTTATTGCTGTGATTAAAACCTTGGGGTCCTCCCTAGGTAGCTTTTGCTTTTTGCCGTAGTGTGTGTACCATTGGTGGACACTTTGAAGTCAAGATTGGAAGAAACATAGCACATAAAACAAACAAGAATACATTAGTTTTTTAAAATAAAATCTATTTTGTATTCTCCTCAATGGACAGTGGACTAAATGGACTACTCTGGGTTTCATCTAAACTGTACTGGCGCTATCTAAACTTACATAGGGCTCAGCACCTTGGAAACTTCGGCTCCATCTGGTTGCAGAAATAATGCTATTTGACAATGCTTTAACTATGATGGCTCAATACTATGGAGTCCTGGGATTTGTAGATTTATGAGATAGTTAGCCTTCTCTGTCAAAGAGTTCTGGTGCCATGGCAGTTAAAGTGGTGTCAAACTGCATTAATTCTGCAGTGCAGAATCAGCCTTCACTTATAGTTCAGGCTGAATCCCAGTGTGCCATCACCACCCAAATGAAATGGAAGCCACAAGCTGGCACTGACTGGTAGGGACTGGGAGGTGGTTGCATGTATGTGATGCTCAGTGGCTTGAGTTTAAGGCTGATTTCAGTCCATCTAAGTGTCCCTTTCATGCGGGTCTCCAAAAAAAGGAGAACTATTCCCAGCTCTGGAGCCTGGAGGCATGCCTACCGTAGCAGAAAGCGGTCATAAGGTTGCCTGTAGGCAAATCCAGCTCTTCGGACACGTACGTTCTCCAGCAGACCCAAGTAGGAGACTTGATGGCGGCAGCGCTCCACATCGAAGAACAAGGGGGACTTCTGGTCATTTGGTTTGATGCAACGGACGTAGTAGGGCTCCTGTTGGGAAAAAGAAGGAGGAGACAGAAGGTCAAGACAGGTTAGCCCTGGGTTAGAGAAGTTCCCCTCTCAGGGCTGACCTTGTTCTTGGATACAGGACCATATGCCATGGACCCTTAGTATCCTCTGGTCCCAGTTTGGTCCCAGGATCCCCTGTGGATAACAAAATCCATGGATACGCAAATCCCATTAAATACAATGGCTTGGTCCCTTATATAAAATGGAAAAATTAAAGTTTGTTTTTTGGAATTTATACATTTTAAAAAACATTTTCAAGCCGTGGATGACTGAATCCGTGGATAAACAAATCTGTGGCTTTGGAGGGCTGACTTAACTCCTTGTTGAACAACTTCACTGGCTACCAATACATTTCCGAATACAATTCAAAGCGCTGATGAAGACCTATACAGCCCTTCCTTCTCATTGACTTAGGGACACTGAATAAGGAAATTTTAATCTAGCCCACTTGGTTATATTTAATTTAATTTAAATGTGCCTAGTCAGAAGGCTGGGTACAGTGCAGAGCAGAGCAGAGGTAAGTTCTGGCACTAGAAGGACTGGAAGGAAAGGGAGAAGCCAGCTAAGTAAATCTGGAGACTTCCTCTGGAGTCTTTTTAAGTTGTAGTAACAAACCAATTAAACCTTACAAGTTGTAACGAACGGGTATTCTAGCTGAGCTGCAGATTTACACACAGCCTTTTCTTCTTGCCTGGAGCCGGGCTGCCCAAAACTGGAGAATATAGAATCATAGAATCATAGAATTGGAAGAGACCCCAAGGGCCATCCAGTCCAACCCCCTGCCATGCAGGAACTCCCAATCAAAGCATCTCCGACAGATGGCCATCCAGCCTCTGCTTAAAGACCTCCGAGGAAGGAGACTCCACTACTCTCTGAATATACACCTTCATCTCCTGCCTGGAGATGACCCAGAAAAACTGGAGAGGCAGGGCCAGGCACTGAGATCTGGCAAGGCAACCCTACCCACCACCCATTTTATTCTCCTACTGCACAAGATGGGCCCAGCAACTTCACATTAGAAGAACACCTGCATCCCGCTTGATGGCAGGGCCGGCCCTACCCCTTTCCATTCATCCTCAGCATTTCTCACATCATTCCTGCCTTACCCCGTAACTACGTAATAGGAACAAGATAGTGTAGTGATCTGAATATTGGACTACAACTCAAGAGACCAGGATTTGATTCCCAGCTGAGCCATGAAACCCACTGGGTGTCCATGGGCAAGTCACATGCTCTCAGCCTCAGGGAAAGGCCATGGCAAACCGCCTCTGAAGAAATCTTGCCAAGAAAACCCTAACCACCTTAGGGTCGTTGGAAACAACTTGAAAGCACACAACAACAACAACAACAACAACAACATAAGGAGCTGGATTGGAGGATTCTGGGCCTTTTAGTCCAAAAAAAGCATCTCCCTCAGCTGTGTTCCTGGCCTAAGCCAGATCTACACAGGAGTGGTATTCGGATGGAAACCAAGTAAGTGATGGGGGAAATGGGACAGAACAGCACGGAGAGGATGGGTGCTGGCCCAGAGCTCCCTGAAGGAACTGCAAGACCCAGATGTAATCAATAATCACCATATGTTTATTTTTAGAGCCCCAGCAGAGAGACAGGGCACCATCTGGACTCTTGCCTCCCGGCTGCTCTGCTTTCCACAGGCACCTAAATTTAGATGCCTCCGTTCCTGCTGGGATCAGGAACCCAACAAGAGCAATGGGAGCCAACATCCATTCTCTCCTTCTTTCTGGGCATCGGTCCTTGCTACCATTATGAGGGCAGATGAGGTCCTCCAGGGACCGACTTTTGGCACGGGCCATTCGAGATCCGCCGGTCACGGAATGAGGCCAGACAGTGCAACTGCGGAGAGGCAGAAGTTTGAGGCAGGGTAGTCCAAATGTAGGACAGAGAGTGTTTGATAAAGTTAGTTAGTTAATTAATTAATCAATGCATGCTGTACAAGGGGAAAGGCAGAATACTCACTCACTCACTCTTTCTCAGAGGATGTACTTTTTTGAATTGCTAATCAGGGTGACCAGATGTCCAGTAAATTGTAGGACATTCTAGAAAAATGGGGGGGGGGGGAAGCTAAAAACATTCCTATAAATGTAAACTCATTCATGCTTCTTAGTCATGCTCCAAACGGAGGCCCTTTTGGAATTCCTCCTGGACAGAAGGCTTAAATGTAGGACGTGTCCCTGGAAAGGAGAGCACTTGGTCACCCAAATTTTATCTCCTGGACTTTGGAATGCTTTGTCTCCCAGTCCCACATGGCCAGAAGGAGGAGAGACCTGCTTGCATAGATCTCTCTCCACACGATCTCAACGCAGAACAACACACCGACAACACCTTAAAATGCAGCTCTGTGGCTAACATCAACATTTTTAAAAAGAAAATCTCCTGTATGATTTTTAACAGCTTTGCCTGATGAAGAAGTCGGTAGAGCATCGAAAGCTTGCAACAAGTATTTTGTGCATTTTGGTTGGCCCCATAAAGGTATCACCATCTTTTGGTCACCATTTTGGGGGACGCTGTACTTTGCTATATGGCCGACACGGCTACCCCTGAAAGCGTCATACCATGTCATGAGCCTTTGGATTCTCTAGAACCCTTCTCCAAATGCCTTCTAGATGCAATTGCCACATAATCGAGACTTTTGTTGTTGTGTGCCTTTGAGTCATATCTGATTTGTGCCAACCCTAATGCCGCAGAGTTTTCTCAGAGGGGGATTGCTTTTGCCTGCCTTTAAGGCTGAGAGTGTATGTTTCCGTAGGTCAACTGGGCTACACCTACACTGTAGAAATAATGCAGTTTGATGCCACTTTAGCTGCCATAGCTCCATCCTACAGAATCCTGGGATTTGTAGATTAGTGAGGCACCAGTGTTCTTTGCTAGACAAGGCTGAAGACCTTGTAATAATACTAATTTCAGGATTCCATAGGATGGAGCTGCAGCACCTAATGTGGTGTCAAACTGCATTATTTCTACAGTGTAGATCAGGGGTAGGCAACCTTTCCCCTTTAAGGGCCAAGGGGGGACTTCAGCTCCCAGAAGCCTCAGCCATGTTGGCCGATAGTCCCATGTTGGCCAATAGCTCCTGGGATTCTGGGAGCTGAAGTCCCTTGGCCCTTAAAGGGGAAAGGTTGCCTACCCCTGATGTACACTGTAACCCCCAGTAGGTTTCCATAGCCAAGTGGGGATTCGAACCCAGGTCTTCAAAGTCATAGTCCAACGCTCTGACCATTACACCACACCAGCCCTTTACTAACCTGCCAATTTGGGAGAGTTCCTGCTGAGCATGCCTTTGACACAGCGAGGCAGGAAAAGAGAGCATCTCTCACAGAGTCAGAGGCTTAAAAATTCAGGCAGACTCACAGGGGAGATTGTGGTCAACTCACATCACACAACTTTGTTTATGGGTCACAACCAGCCCTTTGAACTGGAAAGTTCACTTTGATCAACCCTTTCATGCAAAAGTTCCTCTTGCAAAAAATGAAATAAAAAGGATACTTTGACCGTGCAAAGTAATAGGATAGAACAATAGGATGAACTACGGAATTGCAACCCATTGTGTTAAAAAAAGCAACCAGCCGCAATCAACTCAAAAAACAAAAATATGCAGAGTCAGGGAACATACAGAGATAAAAGTTTTGATCTTCACAAAAGTCATCATTCTTGAAGAGCAACGAAGGAGAACCATTTGTGCCTACACAAAGAAATGGTCTCTTCACTGTCTGTTCCTACACTCACTTTCTCTCCATCCTCACCTACAACATTGTTGTCGTTGTTGTTGTTTTGTGCTTTCAAGTCCATTCTGATTTACAGCAACCCTCTCATAGGGTTTTTCTTAGCAAGGTTTATTCAGAGATTCGTCATCATTGCTGTTCTCTTAGTGTGAGAGAGTGTGACTTTCCTAAGCCAAGTCACACTCTCTCAGCCTCAGAGGACGGCAAAGGCAAAGCCCCTCTGAACAAATGTTGCCAAGAAATCTTCTTCATAGGTTGCCGTAAGTGGGAAACTACTTGAAGGCACACAACAACAACAACAACAACTCCTGGAGTCCTAGGGTTTAGCCACACTGCGAAAGTCAAGCAGTTTGACACCACTTTAACTGCCATGACTTTACCCTACGTAATCCTGGGATTTGTAGCTTGGTGAGGCACCAGAGCTCTCTGACAGACCAGGCTGAATACCTCACCAAACTACAACTCCCAGGATTCTGTAGGATAGAGTCATGACAATTAAAGTGGTGCCAAATTGCTTTTGTTTCTCCATTGTGGCTATACCCCTAGTCCAACATTTAAAGCGTTATGCCACATTCGCTCTCAAGATTTCTTCAGGGGAGTTTTGCTATTGACTTCTTCAGACTTGTGCCAATATCACACAGTGGTTTTCCATGTCTGTGCAGGGATTTGAACCCTGGACTCCCAGAGTCCTAATCCAAAATTCAAGCCACTATGCCACATTGGCTCTAAAATCTGCAAAATCCCTCATCACCCCCCCCCCCAAAAAAAGGCCAAATCTAGATCTTCTGAAGAGGCCATTCTCCCTTGTCATGCTATTGTTTATTTTATTTTATTTTATTTTATTTTATTTTATTTTATTTATTATGTTATAGGACAGTGCCCCATTAATTCTGAGGGTTTCTTTTCTCTTCCAAAGCAAGAACAGGAAGCATCAGAAATGCCACTGATAATCTAATGAACATTTCTCAAAATTGCACGCAATTATAACAATGGATTAATGACCAAAAGGAATTAATTACTTTAAAAACCAACCCTTTTTTAAGATTCCACAAATGCATACCCTGCAACATTTCGTAAGACAAAAACCAGGGCTTGTGTGGCCAAGCGACATCAGAGCGTGATCAAGATGACAAATGTAATTAAGAATTTCCACATTTTATATAAAGTATTAAGTATTAATATAAGTATAAATAGAGATCTTACAGCCTTTTTAAATAAATATTGGAATTTTGAGATTTGGCTAAATAATAAGGTAACGCTACTTAAGTTAGGAAAAATTATCTATTAAAAAATTATTTATTGGTACAATGTAGAAAACGGAAAATATAGTTAAAATGGTTATTGTATGTTTTGAGTATATATCAGGGATGGAAGATAGATCCCATAATAGAGAAAATGAAGAAAAATAAGCCTGATAACCGTAACTCAAGTCTGAGATATGAGACGATTAATGATATTAAAAGGCTACTAAGAGGTAATGTTGATAATCCCACTGTCATCTGCTTAGGAAGTCTTTTTAACTGCTAATTTGTTTGTGCTCTTTTATTTATTTATTTATTTATTTATTTATTGTTCTCTTTTCTCTTTTCTTTTCTTCTTCTTCTTCTTTTCTTTTTCTTTTTAATTTCACTCTTCTTTTTCCCCCCGTTCAATCTTTTAATCTCCAGATTGTTTGTCATTTGTCATTATTCAACAAATGTTTTGTAAGATATTTATGTGTGTTTAATAAATTAAATAATAAAATTTTTTTAAAAAGAATTTCCGATCACTTCCTGTTGCTTAAAAAAAGGTTCTCCTGGGCATAAATGGCCCATCCACCTCCAACATCTGCTTAAGGGTGTTTGTGGGCATTTTGAGTCAAACATTTTTCTTCTTAGAGGGCTGAGACCCTCAAAAGTCACCGGAGGGCTAATGTGCCCCCCTAGCCTCCCACAGCCACCCACCCGGAGCTCAGACACCACTTCTGCTGTGAGTCGAACTCGCTACCTTGGAGGCCAGGTTTTCCACCAGAGCGACAATCGAGTTCTTGAAGAGGCTGGCAGCGGTCAGTGGCCGCTTGGTCACCTCATTGATGCTCTGCTTGCCCTCCGGCCACATCTCCTGGAGGACGGGGTCTGTGCTGAAAGAGAGGGAGGGAGTTAAAGAAAACGGCCACTTCAGGACTTAAGGTTTCCAGGCCAAAGTCTGAGACCTAGAGACAGCTCCTGGGGAGGCCATTAAACCTTATGCATTAAGTGTCAACCACAATTGTCATTCAAACACACCTGCGCCATATTAAGGGTCCATTAATCCCGCTGGCTGAAAACCACCTACCTACCTGTTATACATCAGTCGCTTGAAGTCCTGGAAGAGGGTATCCTTGTTCTTGTCCAAAAACCCTTCCACAGAATACCTGAAACACAGGTTCGTCTTTAACCCCCTTGCCAAGATGCACTGTGGTTTTGCTCACCCAGTTCTTACTACATCCCTGAAACACAAACACCCACGGAACTACCTGCCACACTGAAAACTGCCTATTTGTTTTGACAGCTTCCAGAATCCTCCTCCCTAAGCCAGCGTGGCTCCTGATTTGCACACAGAAGGTCCCGGGTTCAATCCTTCCAGTTGGTCCTGGATGCGAGAGCAAGGCCAGGATGAAGTTGGGCAAGAAACATCTATAGACATGACCCTGTTTAAGTATTTGAAGGGAGGTCATATTGAGGATGGAGCAAGCTTGTTTTCTGCTGCTCCAGAGAATAGGACCCAGAGGAATGGATGCAAGCTACAAGAAAAGAGATTCCACCTCAACGTTAGGAGGAACTTCTTGACAGTAAGAGCTATTTGACAGTGGAACTCACTCCATCAGAGAGTGGCGGAGTCTCCTTCTTTGGGAGTTTTTAAACAGAGGCTGGATAGCCATCTGTCAGGGGTGCTTTGATTGTGAGTTCCTGCATGGCAGAAAGGATTGGACTGGATGGGCCTTGTGGTCTATTCCAACTCTATGATTTCCAAGTTGATTCTGACTTATGGTGACCTTAAGGCAAACCTATCATGGGGTTTTCGTGGCAAGGTTTGTTCAGAGCGGGTTTACCTTTGCCCTCCTCTTGAGGCTGAGAGAGTGTGACTTGCCCAGTGGGTTTCCATGGCGGAGTGAGAATTTGAACCCTCATCTCCAGAGTCATAATCCAATGCCCAGGCCACTAAACCAAGCTGGCTCTCTTGACCTGGGAGCAGCCTTCTATAATTTGGTGCCCACAAGGTACTTTGGACTGCAACTATGGATTTTTATTTGCATCTGTTTAACCAACTTGCGTCCCAGTTGTGGGGAAAAGTGGAGATAGTTTTACTGACTGATAAAAGAAAATAACTGCCACTGCCCCTGTCAATCTCTGGATCTCCTTACCTGAAAACACCTCCTTTTGGGTATCATAAGTATCCACGCTCAGAGAAAGAAAAGTTTGCAAAGCGCAGATAGGAGGCAGGTGGGTGGGAATGGGGAAGCTTCTAGCCCCCTGCAAGGCTGGCCACTGTGGGGGAAACACAGGCGTCCAGCCGGGGTAAGACTTACGTGACGTCTCCTGCGTAATGCTTGATCCGGAAGTCCCGTCCAAACTCCAGGGACTTGTCAGTAGGGTTGACCTGGGAACATAGGAGCAAACACAGCTGTAAGGTGCACCTAGAATCATAGAATCATAGAGTTGGAAGAGACCACAAGGGAGATCCAGTCCAACCCCCTGCCATGCAGGAACTCCCAATCAAAGCATCCCCGACAGATGGCCATCCAACCCCCCCCACAAAGACCTCCAAGAAAGGAGACTCCACTACTCTCCGAGGAAGGAGTGTGTTCCACTGTCGAACCGCCCTTACTATCAGGAAGTTCGTCCTAATGTTGAGGTGGAATCTCTTTTCCTGGAGCTTGCACCCATTGTTCCGGGTCCTAGTCTCTGGAGCAAAAGAAAACAAGCTTGTTCCCTCCTCAATATGACACCCCTTAAAATATTTAAACAGGGCAATCATATCCCCTCTTAACCATCTCTTCTCCAAGCTAAACATACCCAGTTCCCTAAGTCTGTCCTCATAGAGCTTCATGGTCTCCAGACCCTTCACTATTTTGGTCTCCCTCCTCTGGACACCCTCCAGTTTCTCCACATCCTTTTTGAATTGTGGTGCCCAGAACTGGACACAGGATTATTCCAGGTGAGGCCTGACCAAAGCAGAATACAGTGGCACTATTACTTCTCTTGATCTAGACACTATACTTCTACTGATGCAGCCTAAAATTGCATTGGCCTTTTTAGCTGCTGCATCACACTGTTGACTCATGTTCAACTTGTGGTCTACCTGAGAATACCTGTTCTCACACTAGGAAAACCTCCGCTAATGCAGGTGCCCCCCACAACCTTAAGACAGTTTCAGGGTTCCTGATCTGATCTCTCTGGCTGAGAGTTCTAATCCCCCCTCCCTAAATAGCAAATCTCAGGGTTATGCAGAATTTTGCCATGGAAGCTGACGTGGAATCATAACACTATAATTGTGTAGTATGAATGGATACCTGCATGGATCAGGCCTCAGGGATGACCTGTCTCCAGGTGGGACTAACTATGACATCCTTTTTACCTTCCGGCTGGCGTAGTGGGGGTGCTTGCCCAGCCTGGCGTTCATGGACTCCAGAAAGAGGGCATCGGTGACATTCCCCACCGTCAAACAAGCCTCGTCCAGGATGGCGATCACACCCTTGTGAGCTTCTTCCACCAAGTCCACAATGATTTGGTTATTGAAATATTCAATCTGCCAAGAATGAGATAGAGATGTGACCAGAATAGTGGCGAAGCAAAATCTCATCACCCTCTCCGGCACCTTTGGAGCATCCAGCTGGAAAAGTCACACTATGAAGCTGATAGGTGTGGGTGAACTTCCAGAGCTCAGGTGTACATTGTTGTTGTCATGTGCCTTCAAAGAGTTTCTGACTTAGAGTGACCTGCCTAAGGCAACCCTCTCACAGGGTTTTCTCAGCATGATTTGTTCAGAGGGGCTTTTGCCTTTGCCTTCCTCTGAGGCTGAGAGAGTACAACTTGCCATAGGTCACCCAGTAGGTTTCCACAGACAAGTGGGGATTGGAGCCTTGGTATCCAAAGCTGTAGTCCAACACTACACCACATACCCTCCAACATATCACATATGAAAACGGACACATGTGGCCAAGCACATCCGACTGTGATCAAGATGGCAAAAGTCATTAATGAGGAAGACTATGCAAGCTTGAAGAGGCTGCAGCAGTTTACTTATGCCTGAGCCTCCAAGGAAGGGAAAGGTTCTTCCTTATCTTCTCCTCTCTTCCCTGCTGAGTTAATGGAGTGGAAACTACTTTTGCACTTTGAACTTACATTTTCAGCAGCTGAACTAAGCTGAGGATGAAGGAGAGAAACTGGGACACTTTAAAAGCAATTGGGAAAGTGGGACAGCAGAGGATTAATTGGGACTGTCCTTGCCAATTTGGGACAGCCAAAGGTTATGCACATTGTGATGGATGGGTCCATAGAGGAGTATCTCCTTGGCAGCAGCCAAGTACCCCTCAGAGCCATTGCTCCTTGGGATGTCCAGACTTCCCCTGCTGTCCAGGGTGGCCACAATCGCTGCCCGGTCCCTTGCCAGGCACTGCCCCAACTCACGTGCTGCCATTCAATGCCTTCTCGCTGGTACTCCTCTTGCTCCTGCTGCAGGATCAACTCAATGAACAGCTGCTGCAGTTTCTCATTGCAGTAGTTGATGCAGAACTGCTCAAAGCTGTAAAGGGAGGGCAGAGGGAAAACTCAGGATCCAGTCTGCATCCCACAGGGCAAAAGGGGAATCTTATACTCAAGCTTTCTTCCTTCAGTGCAAGAACCACAGAGCTCAGGACTTCTTGCAGAAAGAAGGTTATAGGCTTATTTCTGTTTTCAAAGGGCAGGACTGGGGAATAAGCCATCTCTCCCTGATATTTGGAAAGCAGATGCCAAGAAGAGTAGCCTATGGCTCAGCCCCATGTGGCCAGGGTGACCAGATGTCATAACGGCAAAGGAGGACAAGCCATCACAAAATGTAGGACATTCAAGGAAAAGGTAGGACATTACACAATTAAAACTGAAAACACTCAAATAATGGGTGAAATGTAGGGCATGTCCTGGAAAAGGAGGACATCTGATCACCCTGCATATGGCCCTCAGCTGAGTCTGTGCACTGTGGTCATTTGAGTATCGAACCAGGAGACCAGATTATCTATGCTGTGGAACCTTGGGATTTGTAGTTTTCAGAGGTAATTAGAATGATCCACTATAGAGACTGTCAGTGCTGTAGCCGAAGGAAGTATACTGAACAATGCTTAGAATTTCAATAAACTACAAATCCCAGAATTTGATAGGGAGCTGTCATTGTAGTTGGAGTGTATAAAACTGATATATAGGTTAAGTATCCCTTATTTGAAATGCTTGGGACCAGAAGTGTTTTAGATTTTGGATTATGGTATACCTGTATTTGCATATACGTACAGAATGAGATTATCTTGGAGATGGGACCCACGTCTAAACACAACATTCATTTATGTTTCATATACACCTTATACACATAGCCTGAAGATAATTTTATACAATATTGTAAATAATTTATGCATGAAACAAAGCTCGTGTACATTGAACCATAAGAAAGCAAAGGGTTCATCCATGTGGACAACTTTGGATTTTGGAATATTACAGATTTTGGAATTCCAGATAAGGAAGATCAACCTGTAACTGAGTAGTGTGAATATATTCTGTGAATTCTTATTTTTGTTTGGGAGAAGGGAAAATTAACTGTGCCTTTACTAATGCAAGGTTGGTTGGGACTCATAGTCCTCCCCAAAACAAGTCCTTGCAAATGAGGCACCCATCAGTAGAGGCTCTCTGGTCCACCCAAAAGCCTGTTTTGAGCTTTATTTATGTATTATTTCTTTCATTTGTATGGCAATTTTTTCCCTTAGTGGGACTCAAGGTAGTTCCTAAAGAGAGTCACTTAAAAAAACCTTCACAATAAAAACTAAAAACAATTAAAATCACCACATAAAACAATATAAAATCATGAAGAAGACATACAAAACTAAAAAGATAAATACAGTGGACCCTCAGTTCCTACTGGAGTTTCTTTCCAGGACCCCCCTGTGGATACCAAAATCCATGGATTCTCAAGTCCAATTAAATACAACAGCATAGTGTTGTATTATATAAAGTAGCAAAATCAAGGTTTGCTTTTTGGAATTTTTATCTATATCTGTCTGTCTGTCTGTCTGTCTGTCTTTGAATATTTCCAAGCTGTCAATGTTTGAATACTTGGATAAAGAATCTGTGGATATGGAGGGCCAATTGTAAAACATCCCAATAAAATGCCCCCCACTACTTATACATTAAAAAGCCTGCTTAAACAGAAGCGTCTTTGTATGTTTTAAACTTGTAAGCCGCCCTGATTGGAGTACCACTGGGCGGGATATAAATAAATTATTATTATTATTATTATTATTATTATTATTATTATTATTATTACCTTATTTTCCTGCGTATAAGACTACTTTTTTACCTGCAAAATCTGTGGCTAAAGTGGGGGGGGGGTCATCTTATACGCCAGATATAAGGATAATGAGGATAGAGGTGCTAAAACTCTATATTTTGACTGGAAAAATGGGGGGTCGTCTTATACGTGGGCCGTCTTATACGCCGGAAAATACGGTATTATTATTTGCCTGCAAAAGGAAAGCAGGGAAGGTGGCCAGCCTAGCCTCCTGAGGAAGGGAGTTCCAGAGGGTGGGAGCAGCCACCAAGAAGTCCTCACCAAGTGATGGGAGACGGGACCAAGAGAAAACCTTCCCCTGAAGATCTTAGCACTCTGGTAGGTTCATATGAGGAGAAACGGTCTTTCAGGGTTATCCCTGCCACTCGCTCTGAGCAATGCTGCCCTACCTGTTATTGTCAAAAATCTCAAAGCCATAGATATCCAAGACCCCAATCACAGTATTCTTGCCATGGATGCGAGCGTCGTAGTTCTTCACCTCGATGACGGTATTGATGCGGGCCACGATCCAGCAGAAAAGCCGCTCATAGATGGCCTGAAGGGAAAAGCAATGAAGACAGCTACATTAGCTTTTAGCTCGAGTTTTACAACTCAACATTTTATTTATTTATTTGTTTCATTTTTATGCCCCTTTTTTCCCAGAAAGGGATCCAAGGCAGCTCACGAGATAAAAACATTTTGATAGACTTTACAATAAAAATTTTAAAACAATTAAAATCATCTAGAACAAACAGACAATAGTTATGCCTGTCCCTGATTTTCGTTGCAGCCATTTTAAATTATTTGTTTTTGTAATTTTAAAGTATGTTTTGATAGTCTGTCTGTTTAATTGTATTTTAAGGGGGTGGGCTATTGGGGGATGGGATTGTTTGTTTTATCTTATAAGCTGCCTCGGCTGTATTTTACAGAGAAGCAGGATATAAATAAATTTTATTATTAGTAGTAGTAGTAGTAGTATAAAATTAACACAAAAACATACAAAAGTTAAACAAGAGAGTTATATGCTCCCTGTAACTGGTCCTGGTCAGCGTTCTAGCTGTGGCGTTTTGAATCTGCTGAAGTTTCCAAACAGTTTCCAAAGGAAGACCCATTTCGAGTGTGATACAGTAGTCCAAATAGGATGGAATCCAGGCTTGTGTCACTGTAGCTAGATCGGATGTCTCAAGGAATGGGTGCAGCTGGCACACTACTTTTAGCTGTGCAAATGCACTCCTGGCCGCTGCTGGGACCTGGGCAGAATTGAGTCCAGGTCAACATCCAAGCTGTGAGCCTGAGCTTTCAGGGGGAATGTAAAATGCCCTCTGTAAAAATGCATTTTTAAAATAAAAGAAAGCCAAACGTAAGGGTCTGAACCCTTTCCGAACAACTGCCCCTCCTTACCTTTGCACAGGCATCCCTGGCATAGTTGGCCTCATTGATGCTGTGACCCTTTTGGATGACGTCGCCACCCCCAGTAGCCACCGTTCGGTACAAGAGCGTATTCAGGAGGCTCTCTGGTTCTGTCGAGGTCAGCTCCGCAAGATAGGAAACCAGCTCTGCGTTCTCTATCTCCGTGTTGTCGCCTGTGGTGGCAAAGCGTACATTGCCCTGGAAAAAACCCACAAACGTATCCATCAGACATCAGCAATAGAGAGCCAAAGGCAGCTTCCCCTACAAATGATCATCATGTCCCTCAGTCGCAATCCCCCTCTCCCCCTGGGTTGCCAGATTGAAAACTGGACAGGGCTGCTCTCCCTTTGATGCTTGTGTAGGACAGGTGTTGGTTGCTACCTGGTTGCATGACAAGCAACACAAATGCTGAAATTTCCTCTTTTACACAATCATTGGAGAGCCAGCTTAGTGCAGGGCAGGGGTAGGCAACCTAAGGCCCGGGGGCCGAATGTGGGCCCCCGAGGCCTTTGGACCGGCCCCAGGCCGGTCCTGCTGCCCCCCCGCCACCACCCGCCATGATAATAATGATTAGTGTTGTTATTACTTGTTCTTGGGGTTTTCTTGGCAAAATCTCCACAGGGGTTTTGCCATGGCTTTTCTAGGGCTGAGAGAGTGTGCGTGCATATTTAAAAAAAAAATTTAAAATTTAAAAAATTATTTATTTATTTATTTATTTATTTATTTTTGGTGCTTTGGCCCCCCCAATTGTCTGAGGACAGCAACCCGGCCCCCGGCTCAAAAAGGTTGCCTACCCCTGGTGTAGGGTTTGAGTGTCGGACTAGGACTCTGGAGACCAGGGTTCAAATCCCTGCTCAGCCACAGAAATCCACTAAGTGACCTTGGGCAAGTCACGCTCTTTCAGCCTCAGAGAAAGGCCAAGGCAAACCCCCTCTGAACAAATCTTGCCCCAAAGAACCGTGATAGTTTCTTTTAAGTCAGAAATGACTTGAAGTCACACAAGAACAAAAAACACAACCATTAAAGAAACAGGAGCTCTCTTGAGTTTTCTGTCTGGCAAACCAACCAATCCATCGCTCATTTTATACCCTGCTGTATAAATCTTTCCCTTCCCAGGAGGCTCAGACAAAAGCAAAGTGCTGTAGCTTCTCCTAGGATTTTATCACACGAGGAAAATCGGTCACACAATCATGATTAATATTTTCACATCATGCTTAAAGAGGCATTATCCTGGGAATAAACAGGCAATAAACAGCAACAAATCATTCACAAGCTTTCTCCGTGAATGATCTGTTGCTGTTTATTCCTGGGATAATGGCACTTTTAAGCACGGCATTGCATGAAAATGTTAATTGTGCTTGCACAATTTTCACGTGATTTTTCACTGTTTAAACCCCCAATTTTCCCATGTGATAAAGTCCCTAGCTTGTGTGTTCTTCCTCATTCATAACTTTTTCCTTCTGGACCAGACCCTGATGTTGCTCAGCCACGTGTGTCCAAATTTCGGCGGGTGTAGGAATGAAGGATATGACATGCTCTTTCTATCCTGAATATTCTTGCAGCCAATTTTTATTCCCTTTCTCTTGCACTGGTTGACAAACTTCATTTACCAAGTGTAAGATGGCTGCCAGGATCTTGTACACGGAGCTCATCTCTTCTGAAGTAAAACCGATCACCATCATGGCATCCGCTACAGCCTGGTAGTTGGTTTTATCACTGCCCAAGGACTAAAGAATCGGATGATGGGGGGAAAAGGTGAGTAGAATTGCAAAGGGACAAAACAGAAGAAAGAACAGGGTGAGGTTTACAACAATAACATTTGTCCATTGCCAAAAAAAATGCTCTTTGGGGACCTGGAAATTAAGCCACAACCTGGAAATGTTACTGTTGTGGACTACAGCTCCCATAATCCTCCACCCAGCATACCCAGTGGCCTATGCTGTCTGCTCATTCAGGATCCGAATGCAGTCTGCACAAACTGAAGACCACAGGAGCAAATGATGCCAAAGCAACTGCCCACAATGAGTGGCTGGTGGCTTCTATGTCAGTTGGGCAGCGAACCTGCCCCAGATTTCAGTCTGAACATTAACTGGCGTTTCTGAGAATGCATCTACACTGTAGAAATACTGCAGTTTGACACCACTTTAAGTACTGTAATGTTGGCTGTCTTCTATGTCCTGCAGGCATGCAGCAACAAAAACAAAAACTAGGCCCGCTAGAGAAGCCAACTATCAGCACGGTCTTGAGGTGCTTGACTTCCACAGCAGCTATTTGCAGCACAGTGCAGAAGCACAAACTCAGTTTGTAGCATTTGGCAATATTGCACTGACCAACCTTGAATGATGCACAGATGCAGTTGGATTCTTCCAAAGTCCTTGGAGGCTTTTATCTCTTGTTGCAATATGTACAAGTTATATACAAACTCTCCTGTAACTCTCTCCAATATTCACTGACTGATATACAGCAATCCACTCTCTTGAACCCATACCTGCCCTGAGTTTTAGAGCCCTTATATACAGTGGTGATGACTAAGGGTTGAAACCTGGTGTTCCTTCTCATTTACAGCCATACAAACTATTCTACACTGTCTTAAAGGAACATTGTTCCCAACATGTAACTCCATCCTATGGAATCCTGGGATTTGCAGTTTTACAAGGTCTTTAGCCTTTGCCAAAGAATGCTGCTGCCTCACAGAACTACAACTCCCAGGATTCTGTTGATGCAGCCAGGGCAGTTAAAGTGGTGTCAAACTGCTTTATTTCTATGCACCCTAAAGGGCAGAACCCTATCCATTAAGTGGATTCAGTACTTTGGACAGCCACTCTGAAGTCATAAAATGATAGAATCATAGAGTTAGAAGAGACCCCAAGGGCCATCCAGTCCAACCCTCTGCCATGCAGGAAATCACAAGCAAAGCATCTCCAACAGATGGCCATCCACCCTCTGTTCAAAGACTGGATTCTTTGTCCTGCTGCCATGGACTCCTGGGATTTGTAGTTTGTTGTGGCCCCAGAGCTCTCTGACAGAGAAGGCTAAATAGCCCACAAAACTACAAATCCCAGAATTCCAATGCATTAATTCTGCAGTGTAAATGCAGCCGAAACCTTAGGAGAGATCTTTCAGCCTTTTAAAATAAAAGGGGGGAGAGATCCATACCAAAGCTGGGAAACCACAAAATGATGATATAACAGGGAAAAAGGCATGAGAGTCTGAGGAACCCCGGAGACAAAAATAGGGACCCCAGGAAGGTCAGAACTGGCCTTGGGGCCTGCGATTCCTCATCCATACTTTTTAAAAAATTCCTTCCTATGAAGCTTCCTTACCTCTACAAGCCATAAGCAGCAGTTTAAATTCAATATACATTTTCTTTGCTCTCCCACCCCATTGCATCTGTTCCCTATAGCTGCGGGTTCCTATCTTCGTACGAATGGCCTGCAGTTGTCTTTGCAGAGCACCTTCTCTTCCTCATTACTACAGATGGACAGTGCCATAGTCACAAAGCTGCACTTTGGACATGTTTCCAGATTTGCTATTTTAAACTGCACTTCCAGACTCCACAACCAGCTGGGAATTCCCAGCTGCTCCGTCTCCAAACGCCATGACAGTGCCGCAGAGTGGTGCTTTGCAAGACTGCAAGAGCTAACTCAGGGCTAGTCTACACATAAGTATATATTAGAGTGGGCTCTTGGTTTCCGCTGGGTTTGGTTCCAGGGTCTACTGTGGATAGCAAAATCTGTAGTAGATGCTCAAGTCCCATTAAATACAACGGCATTGTAAAATGGTGTCCCTTATATAAAATGGCAAAATCAAGGTTTTCCTTTTGGAAGTGATATCTTTTTGGAATATTGTCAAGCCACGGATGATTGAATCTGTAGATACGGAGGGCTGGCTGCATGTGAATTGCTGTAGATTTTCCCAAAAGCACACTGACACTTAACTGTCTTCATTTTCCTGCCTAAATTTGCATCGGTTCACCCTCTGCTGAAAATGCACAGCCACACGAATTCATGTGAAGCGGGCAGACGGAGACATGTTCAATAATGCGCATCCTTGTGGATACTCTGGTAAAAAGCACAAATCCTTTTTCCACAGAGTTATGGAGCCCCACTCCCACAAAAGTCCAAATTCTTTCAAAGCACATGTGGCTGGGTTGCAGTCTATTCAGTTGGGATGAGATGTATTTTAATTTATTCCAACATCTCTCCACACCCTAGGTTTTCCCTTAGTTTCATCTTATTCTTTACACAGGATATCTCCCACCGCTATTCTGACTGATTTGAACAAGTGCAGCTAAGAGCAGTAGTAGGATTCAATTGAAGTATTGCTCTACATTATGCAGTTGAAATATCTACAAATATATAAATCTAAAGATGCAATATCTAAAAATGGTTAAACAACAAGGGAGTCACACTTTGTTATCTGAATCCCTGGTGGGCTTATGTAGAAAGGCTTATTGTTTGGTTTGGATTGTTAATTGCCCTTCCACATTTTAAGGCTTTTCTTTTGTCTTAAGTCTTGACTGGATTAGTTTCATCACCAGCAAAGTTGGCTATATAAGAGACTCTGGAAACAGGAGGAGCACATTATTACTTTGGAATAGTGCAGAGTCACATTGTGTGAGCTGTGAAATAAATACTTATATAAATTAAACATTCATAGGCCACTGAGGAAGACAGCAGTCGAAACGCATCTGGCCTTGGTTTATGAATTTTCATTTTACCTTTTTCTGCATTTGCAGATTTTTTAGTGGGGTAAATGTTACCCTTTTAGAAATTTGGCCTGGTTTTGAACCATAAGTGTTTTTTAAGGGCATTGTTATCTTTTTTATAAATTTAGCCCTTGATTTTTTGTGCCTTTTATTTCATTTTCATTATTGGCACATGATTTAGTGGGGTAATTTTACCCTTTTAGTAATTATAGAGGTTTTTCTGCTCCAGGGTTTTGGTTATTTCTTACATTATTGTTTTTGAAGTTGGGTGGGGCATTGTTCTTTTTACTCCTTTGGCATAACCCCTTCTTTGGGTTTTTTGGTACACATCTTGGTTTTTTGCCTTGGGGACTTTTGTTGGTTTCTTGGGTTGCAGTCTATTCAGTTGGGATGAGATGTATTTTAATTTAGTAGACAAGTCTTTAATCTCTTTCCTTCTCTTCCCAAAAATTGTCTATCAGAAAAACCCACAGTACTTTGATGTTGAGATAATAAAGAATCCTTGAATTTGAGAGAAGTGGTAGGTTCTCCCTATAATCCTTTTGTTTCAAAATGTGGCACGTGTGTCAGATCAGCATGGGTCAAACATTACATTTTTAATCATTCTGTCCCTCCACCAGGTTTTTGTTGTGGGAACAGGTGTCTTCCATGTCAACAGGGTAGTGGATTCATTCCAGGTTCCTGTCAAGACTTTGAAGGAAATGTCCAAGGTGCTGAAACTATTCTGTGGGTAGGGTTCGGGACCCTGGTTAGCTCCCTTACCATTCAGACTACACCAGGGGTAGGCAACCTTTTTGAGCCGGGGGCCGGGTTGCTGTCCCTCAGACAATAGGGGGGGCCCAAGCACCAAAAATAAATAAATAAATAAATAAATGCACACTCTCTCAGCCCCAGAAAAGCCATGGCAAAACCCCTGTGGAGATTTTGCCATGAAGAACAAGTAATAACAATAATCAATACCATCATGGCAGGCTGCGGCGGGTGCGGCAGCAGCAGGACCGGCCTAGGACCGGTCCAAAGGCCTCGGGGGGCCACATCCGGCCCCCAGGCCTTAGGTTGCCTACCCCTGGACTACACCTTGAAGTGGACGGCACACTGATATGGGAGCCACTGGCTCCTTCTAAGCATTTCCAAGACCCAAAATACACACATATCCCCCCAAAAAAACTGTCACAGATTTCTAGGTCCTGGTCCAGCATCCTAACAGGGGAAGAGGGGTTTAAGAAGTGGCATGATAGCCATGTTTACATATTTAAAGGAACGTCATATTGTTGCTGGAGCAAGCTTGTTTTCTGCTGCTCCGGAGAACAGGACATGGAGCCATGGAATCAAGCAATGAATTCAGAATACACAATCCAAGCCCTCCTTTTATTCCCTTTCTCCAATGAAAGAGACTCCACCACTCTCTTGGGCCAGCATCTTCCACTGTCAAACAGCTCTTACCATCAGGAAGTTCTTCCTAACGTTTAGGTGGAATTTCTTTTCCTGTAGTTTGCATCCATTGCTTTACAGGAGCATGTAAATTAGATTTCCCACACCCTGTAGAGACCTGGAGTACATCCCCCATCATCCCCCACCAGCACAGTCAGAGAGGCCACTTGGACAGCCCCAGACTGACTTAAAGGAAAAATTATTATCAACTTGCATGGAACTTACATTATTGCTTGCACCTTCTCTGGTAAATTGATAGGCTGCGGGATTTCTGCCCAAGTGGAGGGAGTCCAGCAAAGCATCCGAGGCTCCGAGAAGCAACTGTGAGAAACAAGAGTTATCCATCTTTATGATAGCAATAGCAATAGCAAATACATTTCAATACCGCATATCAGTGCGCTTAAGCACTCTCTAAGTGGTTTACAGTGTGTAAACTAATTGCCCCCAACAACTCATTTTAGCAACCTCAGAAGGATGCAAGCCCGAGTCGAGCCTGAGCTGGTATTGAACTCGCAACCTTATGGTTTGTGAGTGAGTGGCTGCAGTGCAGGCATTGAACCACTGCTCCAAATTTCAAAGTCATGACTTTGAAAAAAATCATAATACGCAATGACAAGGGATCCCTCCAGGAATTGAGGTCCCCATATGGAAACCTGCTCACCTGATAGAAGGCATGGAAATTTCTCTCGCCTGGTTGCTGTTTGAGAATGCGAGACTGCAAAGGAAACAAGCAAGATCATCTTTGGACTTGGTTCAATGCTTCTGGCGCAAGATGTAGGATGCAACCATTGCCACCACTAACATATCCTCCAACATTTCACAGATGAAAAATGGCACACAGTGGCCAAGCAGCATCAGAGGGTGGTCAAGATGGCAAAAAGTTATTAATGAGGAAAAACAGACAAGCTAAGAGGGGCTTCAGCAGTTTGGTTTTGCCTGAGCCTACTGGGAAGGGCAAGATTTCTCACCCCCTTATCATCTCTCCTCCCCACCATTAATTGATTGAGTGCAAATTAGTTTTGCATTTTGAACTCAGTTTGCAGTATTTGAAGTAAACTGAGGACAAAAGCGGGTGGAGGGGGAAACCAGGACATTTTAAAAGCAGCTGAAAAAATGGGAAGGCAGAGGATTAATCTGGACTATCCCTGCCATTTCAGGACAGTTGGAGGGTATGCATTAACATTTCCTAGGGCACATACCCCCCATAATACCTTCTCCAGGAGGTAGTTGTTGATGTGGCCCCCGGTGGGGTCCCCCTTGAAGTCAAAGTTGATGTCCATGTATTTGCCAAATCGGCTGGAGTTGTCGTTGCGGTTGGTCTTGGCGTTGCCAAAGGCCTCCAGGACACAGTTGGACTTGAGCAATACATTCTTCACCCTGAAGTGAAAATAAGGGGTGACAGAAAAATAAGAGGAAGAAACTGTTAGGGATCCAATATGGCAGACTGAAAAGCAACTTAGGCTGCATCTGCACTGGAGAATTAATGCAGTTTGACACTGCTTTAACAGCCATGGCTCAATGCTATGGACACCTGGGAGTTTCTGTGGGATATTTAGCTTTCTCTGTCAGAAGGTTTTGGTGCCACAAGAAACTACAAATCCCAGGATTCCATATACATTAAAAGCCTGCTTGAATAAAGCCGTTTTTGCTTGCGGACGAAAGGCGAGCAGAGAGGAGGCCAGAATCGCCTCCCAAGGAAGGCCATTCCAGAGGGCAGGAGCAGCCACCAAGAAGGCCCTCTCTCTCGTGTCCTCACCAGGCGAGCCTGAGATGGTGGCGGGATCGAGAGAAAGCCTTCCTCAAATGATCTCGGGACTCTAGCTGGTTCGTATGGGAAGATACGGCCCTGTGAAGCTGTTTCAATATGGGAATTATATAGAGTTCCTGCATGGCAGGGGGGTGGACTGGATGGCCCTTGTGGTCTCTTCCAACTCTATGATTTTAGGAATGACTTAGGGAGCTGGGTATGTTTAGCCTAGAGAAGAGATGGTTAAAAGGTACTATGAGAGCCCTGTTTAAATATTTGAAGGGATGTCATCATATTGAAGATGGAGGAAGCTTGTTTTCTGCTGCTCCAGAGAATAGGACACAATGGAGCCTCAATGGATGCAAGCTCCAGGAAAAGAGATTCCATCTCAACATTAAGAGGCACTACCTGACAGTTAGAGCTGTTCAACAGTGGAACACCCTACCTCAGAGATTTTGGTGGAGTTTCCTTCCTTCTTTGGAGATCTTTAAACAGAGGCTGGATGGCCACCTGTCAGGGATGCTTTGATTGGGAGTTCCTGCATGGCCGAATGGGGTTGGACTGGATGACCCTGGTGGTCTTTTACAACTTTATGATTCTATGATTCAATTGCCCTTATGGAAGGGAAGAAGGTATCACTCCTTTAGAGCAAGATCCTCTAAGCAGGGGTCCCCAAACTTTTTGATCTGGGGGCCGGTTTGCTGGCCCCCAGATCTCCAGGGGGCTAGAGGTGCACGCATGCGCACATGCGCACAACTCGGGTATCATTTAGTGTTCCAAAATGGCACCCAGAGTTGTGCGCATATGCCTGGTGTCGCGCGCACATGCGCATAACTCCGGGTGCCATTTTGGAATACAAAATGGCGTCCTGCATTGCACGCGCATGCACACACCGCCGAGTGTCATTTTGTATTCCAGACAAAATGGCGCCTGGCAGCGCGACAGTGGCGGCAGCGGCAGGACCGGCCACGGGCCGGTAAGAAGTTCTCGACGGGCCGGGTCTGGCCCACAGGCCGTAGTTTGGGGACCCCTGCTCTAAAGGCAGGAAGGGCAGAGTCATAAAACCATAAACTTTCACCCTTTTACCATTTGCCCATCCGTTTGTTCCCAAACCCAGAGCGTCCACTTGATTAATAATATACAATACCTTTCGCTATTCCCCATGTCCATCCTCCCAATAATTCACCAGGTTATCACAGTCTTATAACGTTATGTCAGCATGCCTTCATATCCTATTATCATGACAGAACCGTGCGTGGTTCTGACACATCCTACATTCATTTTGTGAAAATCTGTCTCTATCCAGCCAACCTACCTTTCAACTTCTGCCCTTTGGGTGGGATTTGTGATGGCAGCAATATACTGCATAATGTACTTGCTGGCTTCAGTCTTCCCAGCCCCACTTTCTCCTAAAATGCAAAATGAAGGGGAATATAAGGCAGGTCAATTTTTCTCCATCAACACTAAAGCAGTCTCCAACCTAGCACTGCAATTTGCAAAGCTTAATGGATTTCTTGCTGCAATTTACAAAGACTCTCCAGACGAGGGTCTATGTATTTCCTTAATTAACGTCCTCCTTCTCTCCCAGTTATTCCAGCACCAGGGCTCACCCTCCGCTCTGCTCTGCCTCCACCTTCTGGTTAGAAGCAAGCAACCTAGATTAAATCTCTCTAAATGAGAAGGCATAATCCCTTCATTTCATCTTGATCTGGAAAGAGCTCTGTTGGCTAAGATTATGCTGCATCTGCACTGAAGAAATAACGCAGTTTGACATGGCTTTAACTGCCACGGCTCATTGCTATGGAATCCTGGGATCTGCAGTTTGTGATGGATCCACCTACGGCACAGACTGGTACTTCAATTTTATTGTAATTTTAATAATTCAATTGTATTAATTTTATTTTTATCGTTTTTATTTTGTTATGGTTTATTGCTATGTTTTAACGTTGTTGTATTGTTCCTTTTATCTCTGTATTCCCGCCTCGATCCGTAGGGAGAGGCGGGATATATAAATAAATATTATTATTGTTGTTGTTGTTGTGGCACCAGAGTTGTTGTGGCTGCCAGAAAAGGTGAAATATCTCACAAAACTGCAAATCCCAGAACTGCAAATCCCATAGCAACTAAAGCCATATCAAATATGATTTGTTGATTATTGTGGGATAATTTGTGTGTTGTTTTAGATGTAAGCCGCCTTGACTGCTTTGGCAAAAGGTGGGGTATAAATTATTATTATTATTATTATGCATTATTTTTGCAGTGCTTCCTTCTTCCCTCCCAGTCTGTGCCAGGGCTCACTCTCCACTCTGCTCTCCATCCAGTTTCTGGTTAGAAGCAAGTAGGATAAATTACATAAATGTTCCTTATCCCATTTTCCTAAGGAAATGAGAAGGCATAATTCCCTCATTTCAGCTTGATCTGGAAAAAGCCCAATTGTCTAAGTTTTCTGTTTTAATTTCCAAATAAGAAAACATATTATCACTGTGTGCATATTTTCAATGACAAGCTGCGCACAACTTAATGAATAAAACATACTGACCTCACTACAGACTGTCCCTATGTACATCTCAGGTTCTGGCCTGGAAACCTTAGGGCCTGGGACAATCCTGAACAGGAAACCCTAGCCCAGAAGAAACCCCTTCTGTCTTGCCTCATTTCCATGACACGCACTGCATCCACACTGCAGAAATAATCCAGTTTGACACAACGTTAACTGCCATGACTCAATGCTATGGAATTCTTGGACTAGCAGTTTTGTGAGACATTTCACCTTCTCTGTCAGAAAACTCTGGTGCCAAAGCAAACTACAGTTCCCAGAATTCCATATTGATCCCTGGGAGTTAAATTGGTGTCAAGTTGAATTATTTCTACAGTGCAGATGCAGGCACAGACAGGGAAACAGAATGGCAGGGCGATGTGCTGGTGCTTGAGATAGATAATGACACTCCCCAGCAGCCACAGCACACAGACATGGGCTTGGCAATACCTACCAGAGCCGAATGCAGACAAGAAAGGGAGAGGCTGCAACGCTCAGAGCATTTAAAGAGGAAATGCTCATTAATCAGGCAACAGCTGCAGGAGGCTGCCAGACCAGAAATGGTCACTCAACTCCCTTGGGAAGTTCTTGCTGACAACCGACCATTCCGGAGGAAGCAACACTTTCATCTCTTGATTCCTGGCTCATGTTCCCAAAGAACCTGGGACCCTGCATTGCAGACTGACCGCCCTACTCAACACTCCCTTGGATTGACACCTTGGATGTATTGCTGTATCCATTGACTTGGACTACCTGGACTCTGAGAACTGTATACACCTGGCTAGTAAACGCCTGTGCTGCCGCTGTCTCATCTGCCTGACTGGCTTTGCTTAGTACTTTGCCTCCAAGACAAGACACCTACCTGAGATGACAATGCAGGTATCTTTGGCCCGCCGCTTCATAGCCTTGTAGGCCGCGTCGGCCACTGCGTAGAGATGAGGCGGCCTCTCATAGAGCTCCCGGCCCCGGTACTGCTCAATCACGTCCTTCCCATAGAGCTCCATTTGCTTGTAAGGGTTCATAGAGACCACCACTTCCCCGATGTAAGTATAGATACGCCCCTTCTCAAACCTTCGGGGAACCAAAAAAGTGACACTGAGGGCAGAGAATGTTAGAGAAAAGGAAGGGGCGCATGTTACAAGGCATAGGCTTACCTGCAACAAGTAACTTGGCAGGATATATAAACAATGCAATGAAGAATAGATATTTCAGAAATAATGCAAGAAGAGGGAACCATGGGGTTGTCCTCAGGGGCAAAGAAACAGCCCTGCGTCATTTTAGTACTTGCCGGTTTAGACCACTCACATGGCCAAAATGGGAGGAAAATGGACTCAAGCAAAAGCAAAAGCAAAGCAGCTTATTTATATACCGCTTCATATCACGCTATGGGATGTCTAAGCGGTTTACAACTGTGAGCTGATTGCCCCCCAACAAGCTGGGTACTCATTTTAGCGACCTCGGAAGGATGCAGGCCTGAGTCGAGCCTCAGCCCTGGCTGGTATTGAACTCGCAACCTTGTGGTCTATGAATAAGCAACACTCGGGGGCTTAACATTGGAGATACATAAATCCCTGATTGCATAAATGAATCCCTGATTGTGGCGGTTCAGACCAGAAAGAACAAACTATTGCACCAGTGTGCGGACTGCGCACTGGTGGGGAGACACCAGGAGCGGGTGGCCAGCGTCCTTGTTGGCCATAATTTTTGTTGTTGCCCACCTGCGAATCGATTGCACAAGCGCACAAGTGGACAGCTGTACCATCGAACTACAGATGGCCCTACGTATCTACAGAAACTTTATCCATGGATTCAAGCATCCATGCTTGAATATATATATATATATATCCCAAAAAGCAAATCTTGAGTTTGCCATTTCATATAAGGGGCACCATTTTGCTGTCCCATTGCATAAAATGGGACTTGAGCATCCATGGAACCAAACCCCAAGGGCCTACTATTGCACAAATGGTGCAAAATGAGACAGACATGTCAGCTTTAATACAATACTTTTAATGAACACTTTCACAGACTGGTCAGTTTAACCAAGGCCATGGGGGAACAAGGGAGATAGGGGGTATGCACTATTGGGCACTATGAGCGTGCTGTGCCAGTATGTCACTGGGCAAACCAATGCACCATACAGGCAGTCAATTGGCCCAAGACACTTTATTGGTCTAATAAGGAATATTTTTCTGGACACTTTTTTGAAATGTTAAAGGTCATTTCTCAGTCCTATACTGTACAATGCTTCACAGATGAAAACTGAGACATGTATGGCTGAGCAACATCAGAGTGTGGCCAAAACATCCTGTGGGATATATATAAATATAATAAATAAATAAAAAGGTAATACCAGGCAAGTACAAGGCAAAAAGTTACTAATACAGAATTTCACTCAAAACTATTTATTTATTTATTTTATTTGCATGCTGCCTTTTTCCCAGAAGGGACCCAAGGCAGCTCACAGATAATGATGTCAAACTGAATTATTTCTAGAGGGTAGATGCACCAAAAGACAAAGGAGGAAGGTGTGAGAAGGAGAGAGAAACCAGGACATTTTAACAGCAGCTGAGAAAGTGGGACAGTACAGGATTAACCAGAACTGTGTCTGCCAAACTGGAAGGCATGAGATGTATTTCAAAAGGAATTTGCAAAGTTATCAATCACAAAAATGTTGTAGATTTTAAAAAAAGCATCAAAAACAATCCAAAAGCAGTGAGTTACACAACAAGTTCCTTTTTTAAATAAAAGAATTTAAACACAGAACAACAATGATCTACCTCTCAAACACCGTATCTCCCTATATGAACCTGTAAGGGTCCTAAGATCAGTTGGAAGATTTTTGCATTCTCTTTCTCCCTCCTTAGATAGATAGGGATTTCCTGTATGCAAACTCCTCTCTCTCTCTCTCTCTCCCTCATTCAAACTAACCCTGTGATTTAAGTCACTCCCCCTTTGGGACTAACAGGCATTCTCTCTCAAAGATTTTCAACTAAACTATATGTTTTCCATCTTCCTTCTCTCTCAACTTTCTTTGGAAAGATGATGAAATAAAGATTTCTTTTTACCTGAACTATTCACTAGCAGTCATGAAATCAGAAGAAGATTAGGAATGGGAAGGGCAGCCGTGAAAGAACTAGACAAAATCCTAAAGTATAAAGATATACAGCTGAGCGCTAAAGTGAGAGGTGCCCAAGCCATTGTAACATGTACGGATGTGAGAGCTGGACAATGAAGGAAGCGGACAGGAGGAAAATCAGCTCATTGGAGATGTGGAGCTGGAGAAGAGTGCTGTGGATGCCGTGGGTGGCCAAAAAGACAAAGAAATGGGTTCCTAGAACAGATCAAGCCCGAAACCTCCCTGGAAGCCAAGATGACAAGACGTGGGGCCTGTATTGACCGGTATAAAGAGCCAGCCTGGGGGCAGAGTGGGGGCGTAGAGACCGTATGCCGGCCGCCTCGATGCTGTCCCCATACCGGCTTCACACCACGCGTCCCACCGCATGGCGGAAGGTGTCAGGGCGCTCCCTTGGCGCAGCGTCTACACACGCTTTGCCAAAGGAGCACAGAAAAGCCATCGCAGTGGCGACAAGTGCGCCTTTTCTGCGGCGCAAAAAAGAGACGCTTTTTGTGGCTTCTTTTTGCGTGGCAGAACTGCCGGCTTGGGGCATGGCGTGCGGTTGCCGCGTCCCCAGCCCAGCGTTCCCAGGGGCGACGCGGAACCACATATTGGGGTGGTCTGTCGAGCCCTTAGACTGTCATACTTTGGACAGATCATGGAAAGGCATGGAAAAGACAATAATGTTAGGAAAGATGGAGGGAAGTAGGAAGAGAGGAAGGCCACATGCTAGATGGAGGGACTTTATTAAGGAGGCCACTGGCCTGAGTCTCCAGGACTTGAGCAGAGCAGCGGAGGACAGGGGGGCAATGGCGTCCCTAGGGTTGGTGTCCGTCCCCCGGTGCGGAAACTCATGGCGTCAAACCTCCCCCTGCATTGACCTCCTCCTACAACACACCATACAGAAACCTTAAGAATGTTTTGGGTACCAAGGTTACTCATGATTCCCATACATCACTGAATCTGATGGTAATAGTTGTGACAAAAACAACGATCAAGATAGATGAAACGAAATGACGAGGGGGTTCAAGAAGGTCATCGATTGGGGAAGAAATAGAAATATGCTGGTAGATTGGAAGTAGGTATGGTAGTTGGGAAGAGAAGATGAAGAAAGGTATATGAGGAGGTGAATGAAGGTATGAGTAAGTGATGAATGGGGAGAAGGTAAGAGAGGGAGAAAGAGAAAAGTAGAAGAATGAAGAGAAGGATGGAAGAGAAAGAAGAGGGAAAGAGGGAAAGGTTAAGGAAATAAGGAAATGAAAGAAAGTTGACCACAAAAGGTAAGAGAGTAAAAAGAGAGGATGTTCCTTTGTAAGTTGTTGTAACTTGCAGAGTGTGTAAATGGTTTGATAGTATTAATGGGAAGACCTTACTATTATTGGAAGATATTATGTCACAGTAGGTATGTTTTTAACAGTAGATATGTTTATGTGTTAGTTGATATTTATTATGTGTTATGGATGTCATGACGGTTGTGTTATTTTTTATATGTTTAATAAAATTTATTTTAAAAAAAACCCTAGCAAAATTAAAATTATACCTTTAAATTACAATATCATAAGCACTGCCTAAATGTATTTACGGTACATATGGACAGTTTCATGGGGTTAAAGTGAAAAATTGGTTTAGAAATGTGATGTCTTTAATTAAAAATGTCAAAGAATATTTTTTAATTTTTAATTTTAAAAATTAATATTTTTTAAAAAAAATTGAAATGTGAATTAAAAAATCTGTTTAAAATTTTTGAAATTTTATTTTTAGAGAAAAAAAATTATCTGGGACCTCTCCTTTCTCCTCTCACTGAGCCTCCCCCCATCTCTTACAGCATTTTAAACAGAAACAGGCAAATGTCAAAGTGGGTTTCTGCCAAAAGGCAGCTATTTGAGGGGCAGTGGTGTCACCCCCCTCCTTTTAGGGTGTCACCCGGTGTGGTCCGCACCCCCCCGCACCCCCCTAGGAACACCACTGCAGAGGGGCTTGGAGAAGAATCGAGGTCAACTTGAAGGCAGATAACAAGAAACCACAACTTAACAGAGAGAGGAGGAGAGGAGAGGGCAGAATCTTCCCCTTCCCAGGAGGCTTTGGCAAAAGCAAACTGCTGCTGCCTCTCCTCGCTTTTCTGTTCTTCCTCATGAAGGGCCTTTGCCAGCTTGGCCACAGTCGTTCTGTGAGATGGTGGAAGAGATGCAGCCCACCTCCGCCTCCGCACCCCAAGGAGGTTGGTTACCTGAGCTTCAGGTTGTCCATGAAGTCCTCCATGGTCACACGGTCCAGGAGCACAAAGTCCGCTGTGCCAAACTCTAAGCTCTCTTGCTCGGCCATGTTGGTCAATGGCAGGCCACCCAGCTGGTCACTCCCTGAAGGAGTGATGGACAAAAGGAGATGGAGGGAAGGGTGGTGTGGATTGGCTCTGGGTCCCACCGCCAAGGCAAAGCGAAGCAAAGCAAGAGGAGGCAGATGCTTCAGCTCCCCAGAGAGTGGCTGCTGGTGGGGCCAGCTTCCTGCTTTGAGGTTCCTTCTGAGCCGGGAGGGTGGGGACCTGTGGTTTGCAGAGTCTCTCTTGAGCTGCTCCGGGTTCCGGTTCTTTGTCGGACGTCATCGCCCCACATTGCACAGTGAAGCCCTTGCAGCAAAGAAATCCAGCACACACACACATGGAGACTCCACTTCATACTTCCTACTTCACACAGGGGTGGCCAAGGTGGCATCGTGGTTTGAGCGTTGGATGATGACTCTGGAGGCCATGAAACCCACTGGGTGACCTTGGGCAAGGCACATGCTCTCAGCCTCAGGGGGAGACCATGGCAAAACACCTCTTTACAAAACTTGCCAAGAATACAACCTGATAGGTTTGCCTTTGGGTCACCATAAGCTGGAAATGGCTTGAAGGCGCACAACAATGGCAACCCAAAAGTGGCACCAGGGCCAATTGGTCAGTCTCTCGGGTTGCATCTGCACTGCAGAAATAATGCAGTTTGACACCATTATAACTGCCATGACTCCATCCTATGGTATCCTGGGATTTGTAGTTTGTTGTGGCACCAGAGCTCTATGACGGAGAGGGCTAAGGCTGCATCTGCACTGCAGAATTAATACAGCTTGATATCTGCTTTAACTGTCATGGCTCCAAGTTAGAGCATTCCTGGGTGTGTAGCTTTGTGAGCAATTTAGCTTTCTCTGCCAAAGAGCACTGGGGCCACAAGAAACTATGCATCCCAGTCTTCCATAGGATGAAGCCATGGCACTTCAAGGAGTGTCAAACTGCATTAATTCTGCAGTGTGGCATCAGCCTTGGCTGACGGTCCATTTCTGGGCACAATTCCAAGTACCGTAAGTGTTGATGATGTCCAACGCTATATGGCAGAGGTCTATATAAAGCCCCATATGGGACATCCAGGCTGTCCAGGGTGACCAGATGCCCCAAGTGTAGGACATGCCAGAAAAACATAGAGCATGACCAAAGAAAAGCTCAAAAGACTCATATAAAGAGAAATCCAGGCTTCTGAGGCATGTTCAAAATAAATGGCATTTTGGAATTTCTCCTGGATAAAAGGTTGAAATGTAGGACCTATCCAGGAAAAGGAGGGCATCTGATCATTGGGTGACCTTGGGCAAGTCACACTCTCTCAGCCTCAGGGCTGAGAACTAATCTTGCCAAGAAAACCCCACGATAGTTTTGCATGAGGGTCACCATAAGTTGGAAATGGCTTGAAGGCACACAGCAACAATCTTTGATCTCAGAAGGGAAAAATATATTAATTAAGTAATCATGTAAGATAAAATAGATGGTAATGTGGAATGCAAAGTGGATGCTATAAATATAAGAAAAGTTAGTGACCGTAAAAGAGACGGTTTGTGGAAATGTATGGACAGTTGAGTAATATAACTATAGGATTATCATACAGAGCTACAGGCTAATAGATAGGAAATTCAGTTAATAGTAGATAAAGGATGAAAAGAGTTGATAAAAATTAAAGCCCGTTTAAGTTAGGTAGCACTGATTCTCTGAAGGAAGGAAGTACTTATTGGAAAATAATTATTCATTTGTAAACTATGTATATAGCATGCAAATTTTAGATGGGAAACCTATAGAGAGAGAGAGAGATTGCATTTGTTCCTACAGGTTTTTAGAACAGAGCTTTCTTAAAGGAAAGAGCTTTTAAGAGGTTCTTGTATTGTTTCAAATTATGCTTTTGTTAAACTGCTCTTTATCCTTCTCACTGTCCGAAATGCTTGGAACCAGAGGTGTTTTATATATATATAAGAAAATTTCAGAATACCCGTATTTGCATATATGTACATAATGAGATATCTTATTGATGGGACCCAAGGCTAAAGCTGGAATTCATTTACCTATGTTTCATGTATACCTTATGCAGAGAGTCTGAAGGTAATTTTATACCATATTTTTTTAAATACACTCATCCCTCCACATTTGTGGCTTTGACTTTTGCAGATTTGATTATTCATGGATTTTATTAATATGTCCTCTCTGGGAATATCTAGGTCATCCAGCACAACTCTATGGTCAACTTTAATTAAAAGTCACACTGGAGGACCTAGGGATTCCTAGAGAAATCACTCCGCTAGGCATCTGTAGCTCCTCCAGCGCAACTCTATGGTCAATCTCTGGCAGATATTGACCACAGAGTTTCACTGGAGGACTTAAAGATTCCTAGAGAGAACCCTCCACTAGGCTTTTGTAGCTCCTCCAGTGCAACTCTATGGTCAATGTCTGGCAGATGTTGACCACAGAGTTGCACTGGAGGACCTAGAGATTCCTAGAGAGGTGTTCTTTCAGGTAAAAACATAGTGTTTTTGTTGTTTGCAGTTTTTCCACATTCACGGGGGTCCTGTGCCCCTAACTCCAGCGAATGTGGAGGGACGAGTGTAATTTTGTGCATGAAGCAAAGTCAGAAAGCAAAGGTGTCACTGTCTCAGCCACCAGCCAAGTTTGGGTTTTTGGAATATTTTGGAAATCCAGATAAGGGAGACTCAATCTATATGCAGAATTCAAAGATATAGAATCAGTGTACAGAGAGATCTTGTTGTCAAAAAGCATCACTGCAACACCCATCATCCACACACTGACAAAGGTTATGGGCCCAGCATGCTTCATGCCTCCTTTGAGACTCACTGGAGGAAAGAAGCATGCTGCTAACTTCTGTCTTTAAGGGCCTTTGCAGACTGCCAGAAATAGTGCAAACTGAGTCCACTTTAACTGCCCTGACTCAGTGCTAGGGAATCATGGGAACTGTAGTTTATTGTGGCACCAGAGCTCTCTGACAGAGAAGGCTCAATGTCTCAGAAAAAATTACAATTTCCATGATTCCAGGGCAGTTAAAGTGGACTTAAGTTGCACTATTTCAGAAATAGTGCAAATTGAGTCCACTTTTAGGGTTAGGGTTAGTGCTAGGGAATCATGGGAATTGTTTTGTTTTTTTCTGAGCCATTGAGCCTTCTCTGTCAGAGAGCTCTGGGGCCACAATAAACTACAGTTCCCATGATTCCCTAACCCTAACCCTTAAAATGGACTCAATTTGCACTATTTCTGGCAGTCTGCAAAGGCCCTATTAGTCTCAAAGGTGCTACAAGATCTTTCTGCATACTCAGCCTATATCCATCCGATAAGAGATTTCTAGCATTTGGACAGTTCCGTGGGGGCACCAAAAGAAAAAGGATTCTTTCCTCAATGTTGTTGTTGTTGTTGTTGTTGCTCCTGCCATTAGCGATGGGGTTGGCTTTGACTTTTGGTGCCTCTAGGAATGGCAGACCCCCCCCCCGACCCCTAATGTTTTAATATGCTTTTAGTCTGTTTTTGAAAAAAATCTTCCTGCTTCAAATGGCTTCTGAGTTAAACTGATTTTACTACTTGCTGCCCCGAGGCTCCATGATATTGAATGGGAAAAGATATGAATGAGAGCCTGCATGGCGTAGTAGTGGTTTGAGTGATGGACTACAACTCTGAAGACCAGGGTTCAATTCCCGGCTCAGCCATGGAAACCCACTGGGTGACCTTGGCCAAGACACACTCTCTCAGCCCCAGAAAACCCCATGAGAGATAAGTTTAGCTTGTTGTTGAGGTGTGTCTTCAAGTCGCTTCTGCTTTATGGTGACCCTATCATAGGGTTTTCTTGGAAAAATTTTCAGAGGGGGTTTGCCATTGCCTTCCCCTGAGGCTGAGAGAGTGTGATGTGCGCAAGGTCACCCAATCGGTTTTCATGACCCAGCTGGGATTTGAACCCGTGTCTCCAGTCATAGTTCAACACTCAAACCACCACGCCATGCTGGCTTACCTTAGGCTCTTGAAATGACTTGAAGGCCAACAAGAAGAAGGATATGAATAGTTTAATGAGCCAGTTGTTGTATAAAAGGAGCACACTCTTCCGCAGACCAATTTTGGCAGGGACATCCTCTATTAATCCTCTCTCCTCCTACTTTTTCAGCAGTTTTTAAGATGTCCTGGTTTCAGTCTCTTTCTCCCATTTCCTCCCTGTGTCCTCACCTTACTTCCATTGCTGCAAACCGCATTCAAAATGCAAAAGTAGTTTGAACCCAAGAAGAAGTGTGGCAGAATCTTCCCTTTCCCAGTTGGCTCAGGCAAAAGCAAACTGCTGCAGGCTCTCCTAGCTTGTTTATTTCATTAATAGCATTTGCCATCCTGACCACAATCTGATGTTTGTTGCGTGGCTTCACGTGTGCCAATTTTCATCTGTGAAATGCTAGAGAACACAAAAAAGTGGTTGCCTATTGGATACCAAGACAGATTTCTGGTGGAATCGTGCTTCAAAACCCCTTTCCCCCCCCCCAAAAAAATGAATACAGCTTCTGACTTGAACCTTATAAGCTGCAAAAATGTCATCACCCACACTATCACACAAGTCATAAATAACTATTTTTGGCTTTCACAGCGTTTGTGGCCCTGAATGTCATAAATGGAGGGCATTTGCGTAGCATTCAGAACCTGTTTTGACTTCTGCGCTCACTTTTTCCCTGCCTCTAAAGGGCTTTTATGAACCTTCATGTGACATTTGCGTGTCTTCCTTTCCTTCCTGCAAAGGAAATAACTCACCTCCAACCCGGGCAAAGGGGACTTTCCTTTCCCAAGGCAGCCAAAAGTGAAGTTCAAGGGACACCGGCAGAGTTCCCAAATCCCCTGCTCTCTTTTCTCCAGCAAGGAGGAATCTCAGGGCGACACTGCGGCCTTTAAAAGTGTGCATATCTCTTTTTCACATTTCTTACCCTTGATCTGATACACTTTCATTTCCAAGGGCATATTCTGTGCAGTTGGGGTTGATGCTTAATGCCTTGTGCTTAATAAACTCATGGGGTGACTGACTCCTGGTGAGAGCACCCTTCTGTCTCATCATCAAGGAGCTGCCTCTATCGCCTCACAGGCGCTCATCCCTAGATCTCAGATTTTAGCCCTGAAATCCCAGAATCCTAGAGTCGGAAGAGACCCTAAGGGCTATCCAGTCCAACCCCATTCTGCCATGCAGGAACTCTCAATCAAAGCACCCCTGACAGATGGCCATCTAGCCTCTGTTTATAAACCTCCAAAGGAAGAGACTCCACTATTCTCTGAAGTAGTGTCTTCCACTGTCAAACAACTTTTACTATCAAGAAATTCCTCCTAATGTTGAGGTGGAATCTCTTTTTATATAGTTTGCATCCATTGCTCAAGGACCTATTGGAGCATGAGAAAACAAGCTTCCTCCATCCTCAATATGACTCCACTTCAAATACTTAACAGGGCCATCATATCCCCTCTTAACCATCTCTTCTCCAGGCTAAATATACCCAGTTCCCTAAGTCGTTCCTCACAGGGATTCATGGTTTCCAGACTCTTCACCATTTTGGTCTCCCTCCTCTGGATGCCCTCCACCTTGTCCACATCCTTTTTGAAATATGGTGGCCAGGACTTATTCCAGGTGAGGCCTGGCCAAAGCAGAAGAGAGTGGCACCTAAGGGCTTAGGATAGTCCAGACGTGGCAACCCTTGTCAAACGCACAATGCTCTGGATTAAACAGAGCACAGAACAAGTTATAAGCAGTTAATTATCTGTGCTTAGTTACTTTGGGGATAAAAAAGGCAATTAAATTACATTTCACAAGTCATACAATGGTACAAGAGTGAAGCAAACTAATAATAATAATAATAATAATAATAATAATAATAATAATAATAATTTATTTCTTATATCCTGCCCTTTGCCTGAGCAACCAAGGCGGCTTACAAACACATGACACAAATTAAAAACATACATTACAACAATAACAGTAATACAATACCCACCCACTCCCGAAAAGACTAAATACAATATTTTTCAGGCTAGGCCAGGTACTAGTGATCTTTAAGTAAACGTAAAGGTATAACCCATTGACAAGGTTGTCTAGTTGTGTCCGACTGTCGGGGTCAATGCTCATCTCCGTTTCTAAGCTGAAGAGCCAGCATTGTCCGAGGACTGCTCCGGTGGTCCTGTGATTGCCAGCATGGCTGCCCCAAATGCTGTTACCTTCCCACCAAAGTGGTACCTGTTTATCTCCTTGCATTTGCATGCTTTTGAATTGCTAGGCTGGCAGAAGCTGGGACTAGTGACAGGAGCTCACCTGGGCCTTGAACTGCCAACCGCCGATCTTGCCATCAACAGAGTCAGCATCTTAACGGCCAAGCCATCATGTCCCTTTAGTTACATGTTAAAAACTACTTATTAGTTTTCAGTTTGGACTTGCACCCAGAAGGGCATGGGTCCAGTGCTTCCCAAACTCTGGTCCTCCAGTTGTTTTGGACTTCAACTCCCAGAAGCCCTAGCAATTTGACCAACAATCAGGAATTCTGGGAGCTGGAGTCCAAAATATCTGGAGGACCAAAGTTTGGGAAACACTAGGTTAGACGATCTCTCCAATTCTACAGCTCTGTCATTCAGGGCATTTTTAGATCCATCTTGACATGGATTTTCAAAGTTTTATACCATATATTCTAAGGCTAAAAACTGGGAACTGACCCCTTTGTTGTTTTTCTGAATCCGTGGCAGCATTGTATTTGGGCTTTGGCTTTCAGAGAAGCCAAGACAGAAGATACAAAATTGGACTCAAAGTGACTCAGAAACACATCCATCTGTTTTGTGTGATCCGTTCACACGGTTCACTTTTGTTTGTTTTGCCCATCGTGACACAGCAGACTTTCATCATTCCCCCGTTTCTCGTGGGCCCAATTTTGAGAAATGCATTTGGATGTCAACTCCCAGGCCTCGGGCAGCCGGTGTGGCAATCCAAAGGAGAGCAAATAGGAAAAAGCACCGGAAAAGATGACGGTCAGGGGCTTCTCTTTCTCCAGCCAGCCCTCTTTAGCTCCTGGTCACCTCCTCTTTTGAAATTGCTGCCACCTTTCTCAGCACTTCTGGCTTGCTTTCTGGGTGAAACCTCCAACTTTGTCCTGTGGTTAACAGTGACATTTCCTCTTTTGAGAAGAAAGCAACGCTGGGTTATGGGTTGCTCAAAACCTTTGCCTCCTATGGACTGAATAGGATCAGGGGAAGCTCAAGCAGTTTGCAAGAACAGAGCCCGACAGGCACAGGGTTTGTAGCCATGGGGGGTTTGGAGACACAAAAGCAAAATACAAACACAAAAAGCCTCTTTCATGAGTCCAAAATACACTGCAGAAGTAATCCAGTTTGAGACTGCTTTAACTGCCCTGACTTAATGCTAGGGAATTCTAGGAACTGTACTTTTGTGAGACATTGAGTCTTCTCTGTCAGAGCTCTGGGGCCACAATAAACTACAATGCCCAGGATTCCCTAGCACTGAGCCAGGGCAGTTAAAGCAGTCTCAAACTGGATTATTTCTGCAGTGTGTTTTAGACCATACTAGGCTGCATCAATAGGGTTATGATGTCTAGATCAAGGGAAGTAATAGGGCCACTCTATTCTCCTTTGGCCACATCTCACCTAGAAACCTGTGACCAATCCTGGGCACCGCAATTCAAGGATGCTGAGGATGTGTCCCCAGGAGGGGGACCAAAATGGGGAAGGGTCTGGAAACCATGAAGCCCTCTGAGGAGTGGCTTCGGGAGCTGGGTATGTTTAGCCTGCAGAAGAGATAGTTAAGAGGAGACATGATAGCCAAGTTTAAATATCTGAAAAGGTGCCCTATGGAAAGAGCAAGCTTGTATTCTGCTGCTCCAGGGAATGGACCCAGAGCAACATTTTCAAGCTATAGGATAAGAGATTTCACCTAAACATTAGGAAGACCTTCTTGAGGGCAAGAGCTGTCCAACAGTGGAAGATGCTGCCTCAGAGGGTGGTGGAGTCTCCTTTTTTGGAGGTTTTTCAACAGAGACTAGGTGGTCATCTGTCAGGCATGTTTTGATGGTGTCTTCCTACATGGCAGAATGAGACTGGACTGGATGGCCCTACGGCTCCCTTCCAACTCTAGGATTCTTTGCTAGAGGAGAACATGCATGAAAAGTGGTACAGCTAGACAGCAACCACAGAATATTAAGAACTGGAAAGAACCACAAGGGCCATCCAGTCCAACCCCTCACCATGCCAGATGACACAACTAAAGCACTCCCAAAAGATGTCCATCCAACCTCTATTTAAAGACTTTCACAGATGGAGAATTCCCCACGCTTCAAGGCACTCCACCCCACTGTTGAACAATCCTTACACTGGCTGAGGGGACTGGTTTGGGAATTGTCACCCAAAGAGGAACTTTGCCAAGCTCTGCAGCTCAGCAGGTTGGATTTAATACCTACTTAGGCCCTTTGCAGACTGCCAGAAATAGTCAAATTGAGTCCACTTTAAGGGTTAAGGAATCATGGGAACTGTATTTTATTGTGGCACCAGAGCTCTCTGACAGAGAAGGCTCAATGTCTCAGAAAAGAAAAAAAATTCCCATGATTCCCTAGCACTAACCCTAACCCTTAAAGTGGACTCAATTTGCACTATTTCTGGCAGTCTGCAAAGGCCCTCTATCTCTCAGCTCAGGATCTCTCTCCTCAACCCTAACACTGAAGAATTAGGGTTGTCTTTGTCCATTCCTTTATAAAACCATTTCTTCAGGTGTTTTACTGATCGGAAAAATATGTGCAGGAAACAAAGATGGCACAGGATGATGTGATCTGCATCTCTATAAAAAGAACCTTGGGCTCCCCAGGCAGAGGAAGTGAACTTCCTCTTTCAGGCAGACATTTGACTGCTGCATCTTGCCCAGATTGAGTCAGCCAAAAGGACTCAGAACAAAACCGGACTAGCCCAGGGGTGTCCCATGACATAGGGCTGTCGCTACTGCCTCAAAGCAAGCAGTGGGTGCTTAGGGCCTTCTCTGGTGTGGCACCTGTCACCCTTCCCCTGGAAATTCAAATGGTGCCAATCTTGCCATCATTCTGGTACCAAGTGAAAACAAGGCTGTCCAATGAAGACTTTTGGGACTTAATCGGTTTTACACAAACCCTCACACATACACATTTCTGAATCATTTTAAGCTACTCTAACCAGTTTTAATCTGTCTTTTTAAATGGTTAAATTGTCTAGAATATGTTCAAACTATGTTACTTTTAAACAGTTGAAATTCTTCAGGTGGGTTTTATTGTACATCACCCAGAAACCATTAAACAGAGTGGGAGAGAGTGAACTGACACATTTTAATAAATCAGGCAGCAGCAGCAGGTGGTGGGACAGAAACGCTCTCCAAAGACATCCATCATCTCAGCAGCTGGATGGCACAGGCTGGTGCCTTCCCTTCCTTGTAACCTGGAACAATAAAATGGCCAAAGCATTGGAAGCGGCTCACTTTGAGTTTCGTAGCAACTGTGGAAGCAACGGACACTTCTAGACCAAAGTTTCCAAGAGTGGCTGTTATCACCAGCTGTGTGCCTTCCCTTTACCACCACCCACAGCTATCAGTTGCTTTAGAGCTCACCTTTTCCCCAAGGCTGGGACTCAAGCCAGCCAAGCGAGGCCTCTGTCAGTCTCACGTGTGGCTCCACACTTATTCAGAGGTCAATTCCATCCTGTGATAGAAATTCAGCTCTCATCTCTTGCAGCTTGAATAGAGAGAAAGCCTTCATCAGCACACTGGGGCTGGGCTCCAAAAGCAAGCAGACTTACCATAATGCTCCCCCTTAGCTCTTTGGTGGGCCACTGTGCCTCCTCCTTACCAATGGAGAAGGGAGGAAGGAGGCAATTCAGGAGGAAGATGCAGCTGGTCTGGGCTCTTGGGGAAAAGAAATAAGGGTGTGCTTCCAAATGGAAAACTCTTGTCAGTTTTCTTTCCCTTGAACCCAAGATCAGCTGCTTCTTTATCATCTGACTTGCCTCCCCAAACAGTCCCTCCTGGGATTTAACAGCTGTGGAAGGGGAAGTTTTGTACAGGGCACCATCTTATCCAAAAAGAAGCATAAGCCACTGACAGAATTCTGGCCTCTATGCATTAATCAGCTCATCTGCAATAGGATGTCTGTGTCATCACCCAAGTACTATCATTATGTATTTATTATGTATTATTAGTATTATGGTCATCATTGCTGTTTGTTAAACCTTCTGTGCTTTAATTCCCTCCCCCCTCTAGGGTACATATCCCCCCCTCCCTGCACTCTCACAAACAGTGGTATAACAGTCCATGTGGCTCAGTACATTAAATTTCATACCAAAGAAAAAATGTTAGAAAAGATGAAAAGCAGTTGTTGTTATGTGCCTTAAAATAGTTTCTGACTCATGGCGACCCCATCATGTGGTTTTCTTGGCAAGATTTCTTCAGAGGAGGTTTGCCATTGCCTTCCTGTGATGAGGCTGAGAGAGTAAGACTTGCCCAAGGTCACACAGTGGGCTTCCATGGCTGAGTGGAGATTCAAACCCAGTCCTCTTGGATTCCTAGTCTCAACACAAACCACTACACTATAATGGTCTCCGAGAATTCCCTAGCCAGCCTGCCCACCATTTTAGGAGACAGAGTGACTTTCCCAAGTGGTTTCCAGACCTGACCTCCTGGAGTCCTTATCCAAGATTCAAACCACTATACAGTGGGCCCGCCCTTGGTATCCGCTATGGTTTGGCTCCAGGACCCCCCTGTAGATACCAAAATTTGTGGATGTTCAAGTCCCATTAGATACAGTGGGGTGGCAAAATGGTGTCCCTTATATGAAATGGCAAAATCAAGCTTTATTTTTTGGAATATTTTCAACCTGTGGATGCAGAATCCCCATCATCTCTCTTGATAAAACAGGCAAGAGTTGTTGTTTTTAAAGTCAAGGATGAAGAATAAGAGGTCTATTTAGCTTTTATAAGGGAAAGGAAGTAGAGACATTAAATACCAAAGACAGAATGGGTGTGTAAGCTGATACTGGTCTTACAGCAAATCAAGCCTGAACTTTCCCTAGAAGCCCTACATATCAGGCAGTGATATATCATGAGCTAATCTGACTCAACGGAAAAGTCCTTGGTAAAGTGGGAGGCAGTAGGCAAACAGAGACCACACCACAGCTGGATTGCTTCAACCACAGCAGCCATGGCTGCCTTGTAAGACACGAGCAGGGCTGAGGATGACTGGGGATCTTAGAAGGTTCTCATTCATAGGGTTGTCATAACTTGAAGACAACTGGATGGCAAAAACCAACAACAATAACGAAGAGCATGATGAGACACACACCAAATGATGCATGGTGTGGAGGATATGGGCAAGGCTTGTTTGAGATTTCTATAACCTCCCTCCGAAGTTGGAGCAGAGAAAGGCCTCAAACCATCACATTTCTGCTTTTGCAAGCACTACAGGAATGATCCGGGTCATGGGCAAGACCCGGCCATGCTGGAAGGCTTGCGAGGAAGAGACAGACAGAGATTCACACGCACACAAATATGGTGGGCTGACAACTGCTCCACACTAAAAAAACTTAGCTATCATTTGCTGAAAGGGGAAGGAAGGCCCTTAATCTTGATTTGATTGTGGGACATTTAAAAATCCCAGCAACCAAAAAGAAAGAGAAACTGGTTTTCAAAAGAATTATGGGGCCCTCCAGAGGATGTTGGACTGCAACTCCCAGCAGCTTGCCAGCCAGTAAAGCCAATGGTGAGGGATGTGGGGGGCTGCACCCCAACAATATCTGCAGGGCCATATGATCTCAGCACCTGTACTTAATACCACCTCCTCCTCTCACCTACTTTACCACACTAACCCCTGCAAAGTCTCCATCACTGCAAACAAAGTATGCAAGACCGGAAATTGCCTCACCACTTCTGTATTAACCTTCAAGCTTGGTTGTATGCTGGCATTCCAGAAGCTGGTTACCTCCAGATGGGTTGACTCACAACTCAGCTAAGGAAAATGGGAGTTGTTGGTCAACCCATTGAGAGGCCACCAGCCTGAAGAATTCAGTGTGTAACACAGCAGTTTCTCAAACTTTGGTCCTCCAAGCGTTTTGGACTTTTTGATCTGGCTGAAGCTTCTGGTAGCTGGTCCCAAATGCCTGGAGAATCTAAATTTGAGAACCCCTCATCCAGGACAAACACAGACATTTTGATACTTATGACCCTCGTAATGAAGGGTCCACTTGACGTATTGGGAGTAAGGCAGCCACAGCTGCCCATCCACCCAGGTACTGAGATAAGGCCAGGGATAAAAAAGAGAGTGGTGGAGCTGAGATAAAAAATGGAAACCCTCCTTCTTGGCTTATAAAGTTCCTGTTTCTGAGTTGGACTCATAAACCCTGAAATCTGCTTTACAGTCGCCCCTCCATTTTTGTGGGGATCCATTCTGGACACATACACACACCCCGCAAAAACGGAAACTCACATATATTTAATCCCCATTGGCTTGAATGGCCACGCACTCTTGTGCACAACCCTGCATGCATGCCACGGGTGCGCACGCCATTTTAACCGATGGGGCTCGCCCCTCCATGAATAATCGAGACTGTGGACTTCAAGTCCACAAAAATGGAGGGGGTGATTGTATTTGGAAATGGAAGAGTCAGACAGGCAATGGTTGACTCTTTGTTTCTCACACCAGTTTATCTTGTGTTTAACATATAGATAAGGGGAACTTCCTGCTTGATTTACAAATGTTAATCAAGAAATTCTGTGCTTAATTGTCAGACTCCTTCTTCTGAACATCCAAGTTTCTCTGATTGAATTTCACATACTATTAAATAAATAGATTAAAACAAACTTAACCATCCCCGGGACAGCCCAAAGGTTTTGATGAACGGTAGACAGCTTGGTAGATGAAGGGAATGCTGTGGATATAGTATATCTTGATTTCAGTAAGGCCTTTGACAAAGTTCCCCATGACATTCTTGCAAGCAAGTTGGTAAAATGTGGGCTAGACAAAGTAACTGTTACATGGATTTGTAATTGGTTATCTGGTCGAACACAAAGGGTGCTCAACAATGGCTCCTTTTCAACCTGGAAAGAAGTGACCAGTGGGGTGCCACAGGGCTCTGTCCTGGGCCCAGTGCTATTCAATATCTTTATTAATGACTTGGATGACGGTATTGGGGGCATAGTTATCAAATTTGCAGATGACACCAAATTAGGAGGAGTAGCTAATACCCCAGAGGACAGGATCAAAATTCAAAATGACTTGAGCAGACTAGATAGTTGGGCCAAAGCTAACAAAATGAAATTCAACACAGAGAAATGTAAGGTACTGCACTTAGGGCGGAAAAACGAAAAGTACAGATATACGATGGGGGACACTTGGCTGAATGAGACTACATGTGAAAGGGATCTAGGAATCCAGGTGGACCACAAGTTGAACATGAGTCAACAGTGCGATGCAGCAGCTAAAAAGGCCAATGCAATTTTAGGCTGCATCAGTAGAAGTATAGTGTCTAGATCAAGAGAAGTAATAGTGCCACTCTATTCTGCTTTGGTCCGGGCTCACCTGGAATACTGTGTCCAGTTCTGGGCACCACAATTCAAAAAGGATGTGGAGAAACTGGAGCGTGTCCAAAGGAGGGCAACTAAAATGGTGAAGGGTCTGGAAACCATGAATCCCTATGAGGAACGACTTAGGGAGCTGGGGATGTTTAGCCTGGAGAAGAGAAGGCTGAGAGGTGATATGATAGCCGTGTTTAAATATTTGAAGGGATGTCATATCGAGGAGGGAACAAGCTTGTTTTCTGCTGCTCCAGAGACTAGGACCCGAAACAATGGATGCAAGCTGCAAGAAAAGAGATTCCACCTCAACATTAGGAGGAACTTCCTGACAGTAAGGGCGGTTCGACAGTGGAACACACTCCCTCGGAGAGTAGTGGAGTCTCCTTCCTTGGAGGTCTTTAAGCAGAGGCTGGATGGCCATCTGTCGGGGATGCTTTGATTGGGAGTTCCTGCATGGCAGGGGGTTGGACTGGATGGCCCTTGTGGTCTCTTCCAACTCTATGATTCTATGATTCTAGACAAAGAGGATGTCCTTTGCTCTAAGACAGGGGTAGGCAACCTAAGGCCTGGGGGCCAGATGCGGCCCCCTGAGGCCTTTGGACCGGCCCCAGGCCAGTCCCGCCCCCCCCCGCCGCCCACCATGATGATATTGATTATTGTTACTACTACTTGTTCTTGGGGTTTTCTTGGCAAAATCTCCACAGGGGTTTTGCCATGGCTTTTCTGGTGCTCAAGAGAGTGTGCATGCATATTTTTTTAATTTTTTAATTCTTTTTTTAAAATTTATTTATTTATTTATTTATTTATTTTTGGTGCTTCGGCCCCCCAATTGTCTGAGGGACAGCAACGTGGCCCCCGGCTCAAAAAGGTTGCCTACCCCTGCTCTAAGATGTTAATACTTCCATTTTGTAAAAGCGTATAAAAACTGGATTCTGAGAACCATTCAGCTGTCTCACTTTGGACCCTTCCAGGTGTGTACCTATCTCTGCAGAAATAAACTGCCCCCCCCCTTCACCTTGTTTGTGTTGCTTCTGCTCATTTGGGCCCTGAACTGGGCAATAAACGTTCCTCTTGTGACAAAGCCAACCCAAGGTTCTTGGAGCCTGCAAGCATCCCACAAGCGGAACAGCAAATGCTTACCCTTTCCTCCTGAGCTGGAGTCCAGGCCCAAAGGATTGGTGCTGGAGAGCCAGGAAGGGCCCTGGGATCATCTAGCGCTGAACGGGTGACCTTCCCTGTCCATGGCCAGGCTCTTTCACCATCTTATTCAGCCCCACTGGGACCACCTTGAGCCAGATCCTTATACACACTGGACTGAAAGACTAAGCAAAGAAGGGCATCAGTTAGTCACAGGGAGTCTGGTAGCTTTGCACCTCATCTTCACATTAAAAAGATGCCAGGATAGCATGTGACTCTTTCCTGACCCATTGTTCCAAGAGGTAGAGAGGTAACCTTCATGGGGTTGGGTTGTTTTGTGTTTTTTTGGCAGAGTCAAAAATTGGGAGTAACACGATCTGTCCTACTCTGCTGGTGTTTACATATGAACTCTTTTAAACCCTCTGGATCTTGCTTCTCTTTAAGTGGAGCACAGAAGTCAACACAGAATTTGGGGAGATGGGAGTATATCTGATCAAGGAGATGGAGTTTGCATACAAAATGCATGCGATTCTGTATTTTAACAAATTGAAAATTTACCTGACAACAGTTCTGAAAAACTGTTTAGCATGTACCTACCTTGTAATGGAATCCACATCTCTGAATAAATGCAAAGGTTATACAGGTTGAGTCTCCTTTATCCAGAATGCTTGGGACCAGAAGCGTTTTGGATTTTGGAATAGCTGCATTTGCTCATATGTACATAATGAGGTATCTTGGAGAGGGGACCCAATGCCTAAACCAGGGGTAGGCAACCTTTCCCCTTTAAGGGCCAAGGGACCTCAGCTCCCAGAAGCCACAGCCATGTTGGCCAATAGCTCCTGGGATTCTGGGAGCTGAAGTCCCTCAGCCCTTAAAGGGGAAAGGTTGCCTACCCCTGGCCTAAACACAATGTTCGTTTATGTTTCATACACACCCAGCCCGAAGGTAAGTTTATACAATATTTAAAAATAATTTTGTGCATGAAATAAAGTTTGGATACACTGACTCATCAGAAAGCAAAGGCGTTACTACCTCAGCTCCAGATGGAAAAAATGCTTGGTGTCTGGAATATTTTCGATTTTGAATCCCAGTTAAAGGAGACTCATCCTATACTAAACAGTAACGTATTTCTACTGTGAAGGATTACACACAAACGCCTCACTGAGAATGTGAACATCCATTTAAAGGTTACAGAAACACTCCTGTTTGAGACCATTTTAATTGCCCTGGTTCAATGGTAGGCAATTCTGGGAACTGTAGTTTTGTGAGACATTGAGCCTTCTCTGTCAGAGCTCTGGTTCCACAGCAAACTACAATTCCCAGGATTCCCTAGCACTGAGCCAGGGTAGTTAAAGCAGTCTCAAACTGGATTATTTCTGCAGTATGTTTTAGACCTCTGATTGAAATTATGATTTCAGTCGAATATACCTGGTTTGCAAATTTCTCCGGAAAGGCTTGGCCGAGATTTCTATAACCTCTCTCCGAAGTAGGGGCAGAGAAAGGCCTCAAACCGTCTCAAAGACCTACTCTAGCAAGTGCCACAGGAATGATCAGGGTCACTCCACAGACCCAGCCATGCTGGAAGCCTTGCGAGTGAAGCATTCTGGGAAGCGAATGAAGGCCACCATTTGCCTCCAAGAAGCCTGGTGTGGAAAGACTTACAGCGTGGCATTGGGACCTCCGCCTGGAAGGCCCTGATGGATTTCCTTGTGAGCTTCACGGAGGATCACTGCTCTCCAAAACATCGCTTCTGAAATGGTAAGCTGTTCCGAATAACATCACGCCAGGGACAAGCTGAAAGAGACGGAAATAATTGCTATTATTATTATTATTATATATATAATTTTATAATATAATATATTTATAATACAATTTTATATTATAAAACCCAAGATGGCACATTACGTGTGTCTTTGCTTCAATGGCTAAGTCGAAGAAAAATTGGTTAAGATTACATATATATTTTAAACAAATATGGGGAGAAACATGTCTACAGAATAGAGGACTGACAAAATTTTATAAGGTGAAGTCGTAGGCTTTCATGGCTGGCATCCATAGTTTTTTGTGGGTTTTTCGGGCTGTGTGGCCATGATGATGATGATAATAATAATAATAATAATAATTATTATTATTAATACCCTGCCCCTTTGAGATCAATCGGGGTGGCTTACAGTAAAAAGTGCAATAAACAATAAAAACAAATTACCTCCCACCCACCCCTTAAAAAGATATTAAATCAATTACAAGTTAAAATAAACAGAGTTAAAACAACAATCACCAGTGTGCAATAAAGCGACAGAGAACTGCAGAAATGTAATAAATAGTTTTCGGGGAGACAGACAGGGCTCCCCTAAAGAAAGGAGGGGACTGAGGCCGGGATATTCTATCCTGGGAAGGCTTGCCGGAAGAGATCCGTCTTGACAGCTTTTTAAAAGCGGTCTAAAGATGTTAATTGGGTTTTTCGGGCTGTGTGGCCATGTTCTAGAAGAGTTTCCTTCTGACGTTTCGCCAGCACCTGTGGCTGGCATCTTCAGAGACTAGATGAATAGAATAGAGAGATGCCAGCCACAGATGCTGGAGAAACGTCAGAAAGAAACTCTTCTAGAACATGGCCACACAGCCCAAAAAACCCACAAAAAACTATAAATGTCCTAAGATCGATATACAGCGTACCCATCCCATATGCAGGCTTGCCGTATGCAGCTTTGAGCTTACGCGTACGGCAAGCCCAAAGGGACAAAATGACATGTGCGCCCATTATTTTCAATGGGCCTTCAGCATACGCTTATATGGGGGGGGGGGGACAGAATGGATCCCCCGCGTATAGGAAGGGCCCACTGGACACTCGTGTCTCCGCATTCGCGGGGGTTAGGGGCACAGGACCCCCATGAATGTGGAAAAACCACAAATAACAAAAACACACCCAAAAAAAAATTCCCCTGGGAGAATACCTCTCTAGGAATCTCTAGCTCCTCCAGTACAACTCTGTGGTCAACACTGGCCAGACACTGACCACAGAATTGCGCCGGAGGAGCTCCCAATACTGGAGTGAGGAATCACTAGGTCAGGGGTAGGCAACCAAGGGCCGAGGGACTTCAGCTCCCAGAAGCCTCAGCCATGTTGGCCAATAGTCCCATGTTGGCCAATAGCTTCTGGGAGCTGAAGTCCCTCGGCCCTTAAAGGGGAAAAAAGGTTGCCTACCCCTGACCTTGGTCCTCCAGTGTGACTTTTGGTTAAAGTTGACCACAGAGTTGCACCGGAGGACCTAGATATTCCTAGAGAACATATTAATAAAATCCGTGAATAATCAAAGTCACAAATGTGGAGGGACGAGTGTATAAAAGACGCAGTTATACAATTCATGTGAACATATAATTCACGTAAACATAAAAGGGGAAGGAAAAGGGGAAAAACAGATCACTATTTGATAATGGGGGAATAATTGATAGTATAGAAGCATATATATGTAGGAAAAAAGAATGAGAGACATTCGCGAGTTGGAGGAAAGGAAGTCTTTTTAATCCTCATGTTTGATGTTTGCCATCTTTGTACAGTGGCCTCTTCCCATTTGTTGGGGTTAAAAGTGAAGGACCCCCCCCCCCCCGGATGTGAGAAAACCCCAAATAAAAAATATTCTTTTCACCTAAGAGGACGCCTCTCTAGGAATCTCCAAGTCTTCCAGTGCAACTCTATGGTCAACATCTGGCAGAGGTTGATCATAGAATCACACTGGAGGACCTACAAATGCCTAGAGAAGTGTTTTCTCTAGGAACGTCTAGGTTTTCCAGCGCAACTCTATGATCAGCTTCTGGTAGAGTTGCGCCGGAGGAGATTCCTAGAGGGAACATATTAAAACAATCAAATCCGCAAATGCGGAGGGCAAACTGTATATGGCTCAGGACCAGACTCTCTGAAAAACAATTGCATCTACACTGTAGGAATAATGCAGTTTGATACCACTTTTAAGTGCTGTAGCTCCTTCCTATGGGATCCTGGGATGAAGATGATGACGATGATGTGTTTGTTAATTGTTGTTGTCCTCCGCTTTCATCCATGAGAAGAGGCAAGAGAGAAACAATATTATTATTACTTTTATTATTATAATTATTATTAATGTTTCATAGACACTTTATATACATAGCCTGAAGGTAATTTTATACACACTATTTTAAAATAATGTTGTCCCAAGTTTTGTATACCCCATAAAGCAAAAGGGGTCACTGTCTCAGCCACCCATGAATGAAGTTTTGGTTTTGGGAGTCTTTGGGAATTCTGGATAAAGGGAGACTACAAATCCCATCAATTGTGCAGTGAGGAAACACTCCAAGGGGGGTTGCAGGCTGCCAGAAATAGTGCAAATTGAGTCCACTTTTAGGGTTAGGGTTAGTGCTAGGGAATCATGGGAATTGTTATTTTTTTTCTGAGACACTGAGCCTTCTCTGTCAGAGAGCTCTGGTGCCACAATAAACTACAGTTCCCATGATCCCCTAACCCAACCCCCCCCCAGTCCCTAGTCCAGGCCAAGGGCATTTTTAACACTCTGAACGGAGCAACACCTGAATGACGCCTCTCCTGGGAAAAATGGGGGGAAATAGGGCCTTAAAACAACATTTTATAGAGACAAATGGTGCATCCACACTGCAGAAATAATCCAGATTGATACCCCTTTAACTGCCAATATTGGGATTGGTAGTTTCAGGAGAGAGGCATCAGCCTTCTTTGGCAGAGAAAACTGCCGACCTTGTGGTACTATAAACCCCATAGGTTTCCACAGGATGGAGCTACAGCATTTAAAGCGGGGTCAAAGTGCATCATTTCTACAGTGCAGCTGGGAGAGAGAAGGCTGGAGACCTTGTAAAACTACAAATCCCATAGGTTTCCACAGGATGGGGCCGTGGCACTTAAAAGCGGGGTCAAACTGAACCATTTCTACAGTGTGGATGATGCACCCAGAGAAGACTAAAGACCCTGTGAAACTATGAATCCCGTATGTTCCCATAGGATGGCGCTACAGCACTTAAAAGTGGGGTCAAACTGCATCATTTCTGCAGTGTAGGTACAAGAAAGGCGGTGAAAACTATAAATCCCACAGGATGGAGGTACAGCACTTGAAAGTGGGGTCCAGCTGCATCATTTCTACAGTGCAGCTGGAAGAGAGAAGGCTGGAGACCTTGTAAAACTACAAATCCCATAGGTTTCCACAGATGGATGGAGCTACAGCACTTAAAAACTGGGCTCCAACTGCATCGTTTCTCCATTGTAGGTGCAGCCTACGATTCCCAGCATCCCCCATTTCAAGAACCCGCCCCCCCACAACAGCAAAGGCCACGCACTCCCTCTTGGGAGATGTAGTCCACCAAGGGCAGGAGCACGGTGAAAGCCCTATTCACCGTCATCATACAGCCGTTCCTCGCAATACCGCTCCCCTCCTCGGCACCGGAAGCGAAAGCCCCTACAGACCACGTTCCGGGTCACCGAGAGGCCTCCCTCGCCTCGGATGGCGACCGATCCTGCGCCCAAGCGGCCTCCATGGCGAACTCGCCTCTCCTTCCACGCTCCGCTAACGCCAAAGCGTGCGTGTGACGTCACCACGTTCCCCTCCCCACCACCCATACCACGTTTTTTCCTTTGCGTATCTCTCCTGCCACCTAGCGGCCGATGCTGCACTTAGGCCAAGAGTCACCTATGATGGACGGAGCCATCTACCAATCAGAACGCGATTTTCTACACCCGGTGGGCGGGGAAAGAAGAGAGAGGCCAAAGGGCCAGAGGCTTATTGTATTTTGTATAGACTTCCGACTCAGAGTGTTTATAGTAGTCAGTGGCGGTTTCGACGTAGAGGGCGACCCTTATGAAACGAGAGGCCCCATAATCCCCAGTCGTCCCTCACAGCCCTGCTTAGGTCTTTCAAACTCATTTATTTTATTTATTGACCGAGTCCATTTATATAATGGAACCTTCCACTTTTCTTATTCCTTTCAGGACTTTGCCTCTACTTAGTAAAAAAAGAATTCTCCTTGAATGGATTAAAAAAATGCCTATCATTTTGGGGTTAAAAAAACCCCACAAAATTTCGAACGGGAACCGGAAGTCTTATAAAATTTTGACACTATTTACCTCTTAGGATCCCTTCTCTCTTGCTCGCTCTCTCCCTACGCCTGCGCACTAGCCGATGGAGCCGCTCTTGCCTCTCCACCTTGTCTGCTTCTCCGGAGGACTGACGTTATCCCTCCGAAAGGCGAGCGCCGGCCGGGCCTCAATGGAGGAAAGCGAGTGAGAGCGCGCGCGGTGCATGCCGGGAACGCCGACGCCCAAGATGGCGGCAGGATTGAAAAGTTGTTGCCGCGGCCAAGGAGATAGCGCTGCCACTTCTGCTTCTGCTTCGGGCTGGTCCTGAGTCTTCTGAGGCGGCGATGGCGGCGTGAAGGGCGAAGGGAGCCCGGCGGGAAGATGCCTCCGGGCCCCGCCTGAGAGATGGAGGAGGAAGGCGGCGGCGTTGGCGGAGGCAAGAGGGGCAAGAAGGTGAGGAAGGAAGGAAGGAGAGTGGGTGGGGCAGGCAGGCAGGCAGGGGATAAAAAGGGGCTTTTAGCCTTGCTTTTAGGTTTATTTTCATCCCTTGGTTTGCTTTGGGGGGCTCAAGGGGGGAGAGGCTCCTCGCTGAGGTAATTTTTGGCTGAGAGAGAGAGATGTGGGGGGGCCCTGGTTAACCCCCCCCCTTTAAAAAACACGAATCTGAGGGGACTGTTTTAATTAAAATACGTTAAAAGGAAGCTTATTTTGATTGTTTCTTTCTTTAATATGCTGCGTCTCTCCCAGAAGGATAGCTCAAGGCGGCTTCCAAGGAGAATCAGTTAAGACAATTTAAAATAAAACATGGAAGCAACCCCTATGCACACACACACACACACACGTGTATATATATGCATATACACACACACACACACTGTCTCTCTCTTATACACACACATATATATAGGTTTGTTTTTGGGGGCTCAAGGGGTGAGAGGCTCCTCGTTGAGGTACTTTTGGAGTGAGAGAGATAGACATAAGGGGCCCTAGTTAACCCCCCCTTTAAAAAACACGAATCTGAGGGGACTGTTTTAATTAAAATATGTTAAAAGGAGGCTTATTTTGTTTGTTTCCTTCTTTTATATGCTGTGTCTCTCCCAGAAGGATAGCTCAAGGCGGCTTCCAAGGAGAATCAGTCAAGACAATTTAAAACAAAACATGGAAACAACCCCTATATACACACACACACACATATATATATATGTGTATATATATGCACTTATACATATATATATATATATATATATACACACACACACACATGTATGTGTATGTGTGTGTGTGTGTGTGTATATATATATATATATATAATGTGTGTGTGTGTATATATATTACATAGGTTTGTTTTTGGGGGCTCAAGTTTTTGGGGGCTCAAGGGGTGAGGGTCCTCGTTGAGGTACTTTTGGGGTGAGAGAAGTGGGGGGCCACACACACGTGTGTGTGCATTGCACACTTATACATATATATAGGTTTGTTTTGGGGGGCTCAAGAGGTGAGAGGCTGTATGTATGTATCTCTCTGTGTGTATAGGGCTCAAGGGGTGAGAGGCTCCTCATTGAGGTACTTTTGGAGTGAGAGAGATAGACGTGGGGGCCCTAGTTAACTCCCCCTTTTAAAAACATGAATCTGATTGAAGAGACTGTTTTAATTAAAAATACGTTAAAAGGAAGCTTATTTTGTTTGCTTACTTCGTTTATATGCTCCTTCTCTCCTAGAAGGGATAGGTCAAGGCGGATTCCAAGGAGAATCAGTTAAGACAATTTAAAACAAAACATGGAAACCATCTCATTATATATACAGTATAATTTTGTTTTTATATATTGGTTTATTTTGGGGAGGCCTCCTCTCTGAAGTACTTTTGGGATGAAAAGAGAGAGAATTGTGGGGAGCCCTGGTTGACCCCACCATAAAAAAAAAGAATGTCAGAGGCATACCGGTAGTTTAACTAAAAGTATATTAAAATCAAATTCAAATCCAAAATTATGTCCAGCATGGCTTCCCTTTGTTTTAAACATTTTGAGCTTTTTTTAACTGTACATTTTTCTTTTCTTTTAACCAGTAATCTGTTTTAATATTATAATAGTTTCATTCTGTTTTAAGGCAACACTTTTGTATGTTTTTGATTGTACTGCTCTTTTAAATTGTAAGCCACCCTCAGTCCCAGTTTTTTTGTGAGAAAGCAGGATAAAAATAAATATCATCATTATCAAGGTTATTTTACTTATTTATGCCATTTATATGCCGCTTCCAAAATGGGACCCAGGGTGGGTTCCAAAGAGAATCACTTGAAATACCTTAATATAATTTTCAAAAAAGATCAACCCCCCTTTCATTATACAGGGGGGTGCATTGATATCTGTGAGGAGTATTGATACCTAAAGAACCAGTTAATGCAGTTTAAAAAAAATTCAAATCCTTCATTATACAATGTGGTGAATTGGTATGAAAAGAATAGTTAATAGAGTTTTTAGAAAGCATTAAAAATCCCCCAATTGTACAATGGGACGCTTACCCCTTCCCTCCTCACATTTCTCAGACCTTTACGATAGGCTTTTTCCCTCTCACACACCCACCTTCTCCCATTTATGATAACAACAGGAGCCAAATAATTAAATGTTAGTAAAATGCATAACTACATATTACAAAAAATGAATTTTTCATTGCCATCTTTGCCCTGGCAAAGAAACCAGTGGGATTGGAAAGGAGTTTCGTATTTTCTGGTTGGTCTTATTGAAAGGTATTGCTATAAATTGTGCGTTGGATTTTGTATTAGGTTCTGTATGGCTGCCCCTACCATTTTGTTTTTATTGCTGTTCTTTGGGAATAGCAGGGATGTTTCCGGATACAAGAGGGATGATCCCTTGCTCTTTGTGAAATGTTTTCATGACATTCACAAAAATCTGAAGGATGCCTTTGGCGGACTATTTGGGAAGCATACTCTTCTTTTCCCTAAAGATCAGTGTAAAATGGGTAGAATGCTCTCAGACATAGAGACCAGAAAATAGCAAATATTTCTATTCAACAGGGACATTTTTGGGGTATGGATTCCCTGGAAACAGATCAGATCTCTAGGAGAAAAACCATTCACCTGCCAGCTGGTTAGAATATGAGGGATGCGTGACTGAAACAAAGTGAAGGAGAAGTGACTCATAGCCATAACTGGGGAAAGGAGAACAAACTGTGGGTGAGCATTGTGATATTCATTGCTGCTAGATGTTAAAAAGGAGGGAGAAGAATGGAAGGCTGCCCTGCCAGGTCAAGGTGCTTATTAAGACAATCCCTTTCTTTTTAAATGTCAAGGTGGCAAATTGCAGCTAGCTGGTAGTGATTAAAAACAAAGTGAACACCCACCAGAACACAACCTCAAAGCACTGTGCTGTGTTTTTTTCATCTGGTTGATTGCCTCCCTTTTTGTAATAGAACAGACTGTTCTGATGGCCCACATCAGGTGTGCAAGGCAAATGGAGAACTTGGGTGGAAAATGGCTTTCAAGCACTAGTTGAGGTACTAGGGAGCCTCAAGGAAGCTAGAAGATTATTAACCCGATGCAACCAGGGTGCAAAATGCAGTTGTGGTTGCTTCACACACAACCACAATCTCTAATGACAATGTCTGCCCCTATAAAGTTGTAATGCTGAGTTAGACACTCCTCCCTCTGTGAGAGAACCAGCCCTAATCCTTGAGCGATAGAGTGGCTATCCAATTTGTCATCGAAACTGATTATTTCTCATTTCTAATAGAGCGTTTTAACAGTATTGAGCTAAATGCCAGAGATGTCCGTGAAAACTGAAATGATGTTCCTCATCTTTTTTGTGCCTGTGTGTAATGGGGAGGGGGAGAAAAGGAGACTGTCTGGAGGGTGGTGAAAAAGAAGTTAAGGAAGGGAATTTAGTTGTGGAGGGTAAAGCTGTGGGTTGAAGAAGGCAAGAGGTGGGATGCTAAACCTCAGTGACAAGGTAATGCGAGGACATAAATGGAAAATGGCGCAGGTAGTATAATAGAGCCACCATGCAGTTACAACCAGCATAGTTTCGTGGTTTGCGTGTTGGATTTGGACTCCAGGGAATCCTCCTTTGGCCATGGAAACCCACTAGGTGAAGAACCATACTCTCAGCCTCAGATGAAGATCAAGGAGGCAAACCCTCTAAACAAATATTGCCAAGAAAACCCTGTGATAGATTTGCTTTAGAGTTGTCATAGGTCAGAGACAACTTGAAGGAACAACAAGCTGTGGTGAGAGTTAATGACAGGCTGGAATAATGGATTTCTAGTAGTGTACACAATATTCTCTTCAGTGTACCATAACTGCTGTCATTTTGGCATGATTTTTGCTGCCATTCTTTACATTTTTAGTGGTGGATCTAAACAGCAAAATTTCCAAGTCCTTGGTCTCCCTTGTTGGTGTGTGGATGATGAGTGTTGTAGTGATGCCCTTTGGCACCCAGCAGAGTCTACAGGACAAGCTGGCTGCTGTGATCCACAGCCACTGTGTAGATTTGCTTACACACATCTTTACATTTCACCTTTGACTGTATATCCCATCCATATCCTAACATCCCTGGCAATTAATAATGGTTGCCTAGTATTATGATTTTAATTTTATGCATATTTATTTTGCAAAGTGTATGGCTATTGCTGTTTTGGTCTTTGCTCCCAGAAATTGGGGGCAGGGAGAATGAGGCTTGGTTAGAGCTGACAAACCTTCTGGCTTCCCACCCTTCCTGTGTTTCCTGTGGTTAAATAGGGATTTTGTGGCTGAAGGAAGGTCTTTGCCTTGGATGTCTAGTTGCATTTCCCAGAAGAAAGGAGGAGGTGGTATGGCTTTTCCAGCATCATAGTAGTTCAGAAAGAAATTGGTAAAGGGTTGCATTAGATGTTTATTTGTCTGGGAGGTTCCATGTAAAGAGTTCTGTAAAGTTGAATGGAAACTGTTTATTTGACAGTTCTTGCACATGACTGGAAGGACATCATGCAAGGACAATGAGGGCCTTTATTTCAGCCTGATTGTTCAGAAATGTGCTTCTGACTCTTCCCCAGAGGAGTGTCCTAATTAAAAGGTACAGCTAATTTTAATTTGGTTACACTGTGGAATTGAAATGGGTCTGTCAGAATTTCTTTGGGCTGGTAAGGGCAGGGAAATGTACCGTCTGGGTTATAAAACATTTCTTGTGAAGATTACCTTGGAATAGTTAGTGATTCAATATGTATTAAGTCTTACCTGCGAAGGTTACCTTTCAGGTTTTGCTGTGCTTGGCAGGCATTTGGTTGGAGATAGTGATCTTTCAACCAGATTGCAGGTGCAGCAATAATGTCATTCTTTCTCAGCTCCTTCAATGGGATCTTTGTTTTTGCCACGGAAGCTACACTCTGTGGTCTGAGGATTGTTTTTCCCCATTCAGCCCAGGTTTTCAGCAACAGCTGGTATGGTGTGCTGAAAAAGTCTGGTTAGAAGTGTGGAGTCCCTGTTTGGATACCACTCAACTGTGGAGCCTAGGGTTCGCCTCACAAGATGGTTGTCAGGATTAAACAGTGGAGGGAAGGATTGCATACACAGCCTTGAGCTCCAGAAAGCAAAGATGGCGGACTAGTTAGGGTGGCTGATGGCAAGCATTCTGCCTTTGTTTATCAGTTGCTGAGAAAGTCCGAGATAGAGGGGTCAGTTGCCTTCATGTCCTGCTAGTGGGCTTCCTGTAGTGAACAGGCAGGCCATTCATTGTATAAACAGAATGCTGCACCAATTTGCTCTTTGGTCTGATCTTCTGGGAGTATATAAATTGGTGAGACTTTTGGACAATTTTTTCCCCATAACCATGCAGAAAGGGTGCATGTTGGGAGCCAACACTCCCCAGATTCACCCTCAGGCCACACACTCTGAGCACACCAGCATCCCTCTATTTTTCTTTGTTTTCCTCTCAAAATGGCAACTGGAAGTGTTCCATCATCTCCAGTCACCTTTTTGAGAAGTGTTCTGAAGAAAAACAGATTTGTAGGGATGAGTTGGTTGTTGCTATTTTATGTGTTTAGGGCACCTTCTGTGAGATTTGGGCAGGAGTGGAAGGACTTCAGGGCCTGCAAAAATAGGGTCCAGGGACTGCTTTCCCCCATCCCAGATATAAATAAAATGAATGGAACTGGTGATGACCTTAGACTCACACACGTGCTTCAGAGGCAGGTCCTTAATTTTCAGTGGAATTTACTGCCAAGTATCATTGGAATTGCAGTTCATTAGCAGCGTGTTCTTTAAAAAATCTATCCTATCTAAGGTGGTCTACAACAGTTTAAAACAAAGTTATGCTAAAACTTTATTATACAAAGTTAAGAAAATTTAATAATTCTATTAAAAACACACAGCAGAGCACATTTAAAACATAATTGAAAGGCTAAAAGTATAACATTTGTTGTTTGTGTGCTTTCAAGTTGTTTCCAACTTAAGGTGACCCTATCATGGGGGGGTTATTGGCAAGAGTTCTTCAGAGAGGGTTTGCCTTCCTCTGAGGCTGAGAGAGAATGAGGGCGGGATATTATTATTATTATTATTATTATTATTATTATTATTAGGCCACCCATTGGGTTTCCATGGCTGATCTTCAGGGATCTTCAGAGTCACAGTCCAACTCTCAAACAACTATATACTGAGAAGGCCCTCTCCCTTTTGCCTAACTAAATGGACCAGTGATGGTGGTGGGACTGAGAGAAAGCCTTCCTCGGAAGATCTTAAAATGTGGGTCAGCTCATATGGGGAGGTATGGTATTTCAGATAGGCTGAACCCAAGCCGTGAAGGGCTTCTGAAGGTCATAACCGGCACTTTGAATTCTGCCTGGAAATGGACTGGTAGGCAAAGAAGCTGTTTGATGCTCCGTTTTGTGCCTCTTTAGCTTTGTTAATGGGATGTGCAAACTGGATGGAGGCTCAGAAACATCCCTCTTCCTCTCTCTTTTAAAACTTGGCTCCAAAATCCTTATGGGAATGAGAGCCACCCTATGAGCTCATAACCTTTGAAGCCCGTTCTCTCCCCACCCTCTCTAGCTTCGGACATAACTGTGGGAAAAGGAACTATTTTTATCCTGCGTTTTTGCCGTAGGAGTCTGCAGTTTCAGAAGGTGGCAGCAGAGCCGCCCATCGTGTGGCATGCCAAGCCGATTCCCTGCCTGATGGGGAGATGGAATCATCCTAAATCAACTGTTAATTTGCTTGTAGGACGGCTGTCATGCTGGACTTGAGAAATGTTGGAACTGCTGGGACATTCTAAGTCATGGTTTGGACAGAACTTTTCTCTTCTGCACTCAGCTGAGTTCAGGGTGTGGGTGTGTATTTTTCAGAAAGACATTTTGGTGTATTCTCTGATGTTTTTTGTATCTGTGAGTCTGTGTGCCTGCCTTCTCCTTCTAAATTACTTTGCTGGTGTTGTGGGGTGGCCCCTGGGTCACATACATACTCTGAAGCCCACTTCTGAAGCCTACTACCAATTCCACAATTTTTAAAAAAATCAGTATGATTTCCCCACCTTTGCCCCCAAACCAACCTTGAAAGTCCCCCAATCATGTGAAAAATACTCCACCCCATCCCTAGATGTATCCCAGAATCCTGTACTGTCTCCAAATCCCTCTGTTTTCCTCTGCAGTCAGAAAGTGATGCAATGTCACCTCCTCTTGCCATTTTGAGGACTGAAGAAGAGGCATTTGGGTGTTGCTTCTGTGAGGTTCTTTGGAAAACAGAGATGGCAAAGTATTTGGAGAATCTGTGTTGTGTTTCCTGAAGCTCTTTTCACCTGCTTAGCAAGTATATTGGGCAGTATTGGTGCTTTCCCATTCTCTAGGAAGTAACCATTGCCTTTGTGGCAACTGCAGCCATTACACCAGCCTTACCCTCTTCTCAGACTTATTTGTGTACTGTACACGGCCATACCTCATGTTAAAGAGCAAAGATTACTTTAAAATCTGGAAGCAAAGCAATGCCCCCATGTAGCAACAACTAACACAGGTATTCCATACCTTTCCCACCATTTGATGGACTTTCTGACAAAGGTTTTGACAAGACAGAGCGGGATGACTAAGGTAATAAAGGGTCTGGAAACTAAGTTGTAAGAGCTATGGTGGAAGTAATTGGCTATGCTAAGAGAGGAAGAAGAGAAAATTGAGAGGTAGTATGATAGCCATCTGTAAATATCTGAATGGCTGTCGTGTGAAAGGTGGAGCAAATTTGTTTTCTTTCAATGCTCCAGATGGTAGAGCCTGAACCAGTAGATTCAAATTACAAGAGAGGACATTCTGACCAAACAGTAGGAAGAAATTCCTGATAGTAAGAGGTCTTTTGATACTGGAATAGATGGCTTTTGAAGTTGTGGACACTCTTTCAATGGACGTTTTTAAACCAGAGCTTGGGATGCCACTTGTCAGGTTACTTTAGCTGCAGGTTCCCAAAGTGGCAGAAGATTGGACTAAGGGCCTTTGCAGACTGCCAGAAATAGTGCAAATTGAGTCCACTTTAAGGGTTAAGGTTAGTGCTAGGGAGTCATGGGAATTGGGTTTTTTTTCTGAGACATTGAGCCTTCTCTGTCAGAGAGCTCTGGTGCCATAGTAAAATACAGTTCCCATGAGTCCCTAACCCTTAAAGTGGACTCAGTTTGCACTATTTCTGGCAGTCTGCACAGGCCCTAAATGATTCTTGGGGACCCCTTTTGACTTCATGATTTCATTAGTTATATAGTGGACCCTCCACATTCACTGGGGTTAGGGGCACAGGACCCCTGTGAAAGTGGAAAAACTGCAAATAAAAAAAAACACATTAAAAAAAAAAACCTAAGCGCACACCTCTCTAGGAATCTCTAGGTCCTTCAGGGCAATTCTGTGGTCATGATCTGCCAGAAGTTGACTATGAAATTGCACTGGAGGGCCTACAGATGTCTAGAGATGTGCTCTCTCTAGAAATCTCTATGCCCTCCAGCGTGACTTTTGGCAGAAGGTGAATTCCTAGTGAGAACATATGAATCAAATATGTGAATAATCAAATCCATGAATAATCAAATCCACAAAAGTCAAAGCTGCAGATGTGGAGGTGGATAATAGGAAGTTTCAGTTGATCTCTTTTACTGAGCTAAGTCTTCTTCATCTGGGTGCCTTTCAAATGTGTTAGCTACAGCTGCTGCCGTGCCATTTCCCATGCTGGCTGGAGCTGAGGGGAGGACATAGTCCATAGGACCACAAAACCACTGGGTTTGGGAAAGTTGAATTCCGTAGTAGTAGGTAAGCAAAATGAATTAAAATGTAGTTTTTGGAAGATCTTTCTCTCTTGCTTCCTAAGATCAGCACCACTTTTCAGAGTCTTTTGTTTCAGACACTGCCTGTTCTGATCAACTCTTTGGTATCTGAAGGAATGCCCTAAAAAGCAGTGAGTTATCTTTGTAATCTCATTCCAAAAAGTCACTTTGATTGTGAGGCTTTGGTTCTTATAGCTCACCCAGTCATGCAGAGAAAGAACACTTTAATGTCTGGAAAGCAGAGTTAGAGCTATAACAGCGAAGATTAAATGCCATACCAGCCACCTATCTCAAACTTTGAGGATGATGTCTGTCCTGTTTCCCTGTTTTCTTGTTAACAGTAAGTAACATGACCTTGCTGTCTTTTGCTATTTTCAATGGTGTTTGGCGCTCGCTCAGCTGAGAATAAAGGAACTGCAAGGCTAATTGTGTGTATGGTTTTTCTGGAGTATGTTTTCTTGTGAAACTTACTCCCAGGAAATTGGGTACGTATAGAAGCTGAACAAAGAAGGAGTCATTTGTAGTCTCCTGTCAGCCTCTCTAACTCAGAGTGGACAAATGATTCTTTGTTAAGTTACTTGCTGTCAAGTCAGCTTCAACTTATGGTGACCCTACAAATCACCTTTCATTGACTGCCCCATTCAGGTCTTGCAAACTCAGGGTTATGGCTTCCTTCACTGAATCAACACCACCACCCCCCAGTGTTCACTCTCCATCTTTTCCTATTCTCTTCACTTTACTCAGCATATCTTTTCCAGTGAGTCACATCATCTCATATGTCCAAAGTATGACAGCCTCAGTTTAGTCATCTTGCCTTCCAGTGAGAGTTCAGGCTTGATTTGCTCTAAGACCCATTCGTTTGTCATTTTAGCAGTCCATGGTGCTATCAATACAACTGGTCGGCACAACATTTCAAATGAATTAATTTTCTTCCTATCAGCTTTTTTCGCTGTCCAGGTTCCACTTCCTTATGTATAAGTTGGAAATACTGTGGCCTGGATGGTTCTGACATTGGTATTTAAATTGTAGAAAACAAAGAGTTTGTACCATCAGGAATTTCTTGTTGTTGTTTAGTTCGATCTCATTTGAATCCACTGGCTCATATTCTAGAGCAGCAGAAAACAAGCTCACTACCTTTCACATGACAATTCCAGATATTTCAAGAAGGCTATCATAGCACCCATCAGTTTTCTCCAGGATTAACACAGGCTATTCTTGCAGCCGTTGATGCCTCCTGACTGCCTTTTCTCTGACAAGTTGTTGCCTCTTCTAAAAACCTTCAGGAGCAAGAGTTAAATTGGTTGCAGGCCTTCCCTTTCACTAACATCAGATATGTTCCTGGGTTCCCCCCCCCCTCCAAGAATGGACTTCTAGAGTCTTGCTTTTGAACAGTCTGTGCAGCTGCAGGGCAGAAAATTGGCCACCGTAGTGGACCATCATTTCCCATATGGAATGACTTTTCAATGTTGGCTAGGAGCCTTCAATGGATTGAAGGATTCTTGTGGCTGGGTTGCTGGTCTGCCAGTAGTGACAGATGAGCCTTCATGCTCATATGTTGGGATTCTGGGGCTTCTCAAGTTTACTTGCGTCACTTGAGAGTCCCTGTAACACAGGTGCAGACAACTGCATGGGAACCACTGGCTAATTCTTGACAGTGGTGTGCAGAGAGTAATACTGGTAAACCACTCCTGAATATCATTTAACTAGAAAACCATATGATGAGACAACTCAAAATGAAGAAGGAATAGTGTTGGAAGATGGGACACCCCGCCCCCCAAAAGGTCAGAAGGCAGTTGAGCATTTGCTGGGAAGGAAAAGGAGGGCAAACTACAGGTGGATGGACTCCATCCAGGAAACCACAGCTGCCCTGAATCTGCAAGACCTGAGCAGTGCAGTTGATGACTAGGATGACATTCATTGGTTTGTCATAAGTCAAGATGTCCCATGACAAAGGCAATGTGTGACTAGTTCTACAGCCAGTAAGTTATACAGTCTGACTGCAAAATAGTAAGTTATGTGGCCGGAGGTTGACTATAGAGTTGTGATGGAAGACCTCCATATGCCTAGAGAAACTACCTCTCTAGGCATCTGGACATCCTCCAGCGTGACTCTGTGGTCAACATCCTGCAGAAATACAGCATTTGCCATTATCAGCGGTTCTCACTCTCCGTGGTGAATCTGGGGACATACCTCCCATGGATGTGGGAGTCGGACTGCACTGCCTTTGATTTCTCTGTATGGTTCTGTTAGAATTAGTTTCATTGTGCCATTATTCTCACCTTAATCTGACTTGGGTTCTCACACGACATCTTAGCACAGAAGGTGCTGCAACCAAGTTATTCTGGTCTAGTCAGAATCTTTGCTATCTGCGATGCTTACAATATTAAAAGGGAACTTTTTAGTGGTCACCTTTTCTGCAGATGAAGAGGGGCCGTGCCACAAGCCTGTTCAAACACCACTCACAAATGTGCTTTGTGGCACAGAGGGAGAGGAAAGCTGGGTTGGCCCACAGCAGTCACACCCCATTTTTAGAGCAGTTCTGGATTAAGTAGCCCATTAAGGTTATATTTTTAGCCACTTCCATAAATATATATGAGCTTCAAGGCAAAAAAAGAGGGAGCTGCAATAAGACACCACAAAGGCCAGCTGAAGCCACTTAAAAGTTGTACATTGTCATTCCTGGTATTATCAAATCCAGCTGTTATCCAGACTAGATGTAACCAGAAGGGATCTTAACACCCTCTTCAGGGTGGGGAAGAAGGATGAGAAAATGCAGTTAAGAAGGTCCAGGAATAGGGTGCTGCTGTTAAAATTTCTACCACAATTACCTTCAGCTGACCTTTTGTTCCTGGGACAGGGCGCTCTTCTCCAGGGATGAAAAATACGTTGCCAAAAGACTAGCACATGACAGAGAGTGCCTGGATCTCATCATATGGTTCCTTTGCTGCCACTAATGGAATTGAAATGTTTTTGTCTGTCTTTCGCTGCCCTTTGTCCCTGGTCCCCACATGGCCAAGAAGGCGAGTGCTGTCTGCCTGCATTGAGACCCCTCCAGACCAGCTTAACAAACAAGAGAAATAACATCTCAGACAAAATGTAAGCCTTTGGCTCTAACATCACATTTTTCTTCTCCTGAATAATATTTTAACATGTCTGTCTGATGAAGAAGAGAGTGAAGCTTTGAAAGCTTGCATGATGTGTTTTCTGCATTTTGGTTGGCCATTAGCAGTATCACTCTTTTTTTGGATTTTGTTGTGTATATATTTATAGTGTACACAGCACTGCTTGGTCAATATCTAATACTCTAGAAGGGGATTTTGAGGATTTTGGTTCCCTACCCCTTTTAATCTCTGAACACCAGAGAACCCTCATCCACTTTTCTGCTCAATATTAGCAAGAACATTTTAGCCCTTTCGGTTTTTCTGCTTCTAGGATCTTAACAATGGGGGGTTGCAGACTGCCAGAAATAGTGCAAATTGAGTCCACTTTTAGGGTTAGGGAATCATGGGAACTGTATTTTATTGTGGCACCAGAGCTCTCTGATAGAGAAGGCTCAATGTCTCAGAATAAAAACAATTCCCATGATTCCCTAGCACTAACCCTAACCCTAAAAGTGGACTGAATTTGCACTATTTCTAGCAGTCTGCAACCCCCCAATGTCTCAGAGACTGACCTCCTGGTTTGTGTGCATATGAGCTCCAAGATCAGATGAGATCTGATCTCACCTTTTAAACAGATTTCAGGGTACCCCTACACTATTGAACATGTCAATTTTTCAAAACCAGAAGCAGATTTCTGGCCACTTCCGACTCTCTCTCTCTCTCTCTCTCTCAACCCCCCCCTCCAGCTTTTGGGGCTGTAAGCTCAGCTTTTGTCAGGTTCAAGGGCAGCAATGTGGCACCAAACCCACCAAAGTTGCCTCCCCTTAAAGGGATGGGAAGGAGAACTCGGACATGAAATGGCAGGCACTGATCCAAACCAGGTTTGGCATCTTTGTTTCCCAGGCATCCGTCGTATTCCCTGGGTGTGGAGCATTGTGGAAAATCTTAAAAGCCAAGCTGAGCATTTATACATCAAGCAGTCGCCAGAGCAGTAAAGAAATCTAATAGCTGGCTTATTGCTAAGCTTGAGGGTGAATGTCTTATGAATAAGCAGTGTATGAGTCTTAAATTAATTTAGCAGTTCTCTGAATGCCTCACACATGCCTTCTGTTTAAGGAATTTAATCTCCTTTGCAGCAGTCAGTGACAAAGTGATACACATGGGTGAAGAGAGGTCACTTAGGGCCCCTTACAACTCTAGTTGGACATATGCCAAAATAGATGAGGCTTGGTAGCAAGACCCACCTTCATGGGCTTGCAGCATGAGGCCTGTGTTCTTGAAGGCATGACCTCTTCCTATCTTGTAAAATAGCCTAAATACCCCAAAAGCACTAGGTTGCATCTGATCTCAAAACCTAAGCAGAGTCAGCCCTGGTTATTAGTTGGATGAGAGACTACCAACAAATATCAGGTGCTGAAAACTCTTATTTCAGAGGGAGGGCCTGGCAAACCCACTTCTAAGTATCTAAGGGCCTTTACAGACTACCAGAAATAGTGCAGCTTGAGGCCACTTTAATTGTCCTGGCTCGGTGCTAGGGAATCATGGGAACTGTAGTTTATTGTGGCACCATAGCTCTCTGACAGAGAAGGTTCAATGTTCCAGAAAAAAAATACAATTCCCATTATTCCCTAGCATTGAGCGAGAATGGTTAAAGTGGCCTCAAGCTGCATTATTTCTGGCAGTCTGTAAAGGCCCTACGTGTCTAAGAAAATCTTACTAAATTCATGGGTGGACAGGTGACTTGAAGGCACATGCAAACACCTCTTGTAACCTCCAAATCATTTGTGTAGCTTTGAAAGACTTGATCAGCATTTGATTGGGAGTTTGAAACCCATCCACCCTCCATGTTACTAAATGGGAATTTCTGTTCAATAGAGTAAATATTTAATAAATTAAATTAATTGTCACCCAGGTGCAAATGGGGAGGCACCAAGCAAGGGCCATCATTGGGGACAGAGCACTTGCTTTAATCACAGAGGGTCCTGCTGGGTCCATGATCCCACCATCTCCAATTAAGAGATTGGTAACAGGGGACCAAGTGTACGGACGTCTTACTCTGGTGCTTTGGACTCATCTTCACAACTGACCCCCAGTTGTTTCTGGACACAATCCAAGCAGTGACTTTGACCATTAAGACCCTTAGTGACTTGCCTCTCCAAATAAATATCTATCTCCTCATCCTCATTTATAACCCATCTTTTCCCCCAAAATGAGGATTCAAGGAGGTTTACAAATTAATGCATATAGAGTATAACTTAAGAGGGGGAGCAGTGTGTCATAGTGGTTGAATGTTGGACTACAACTCTGGAGACCAAGGTTTGAATCCCCACTCAGCCATGGAAACCCACTGAGTGTTACACTCAGTCTGAGAGGATGGCAAAGGCAAAAGCCCCTCTGAACAGATCATAGAATCACAGAGTTGGAAAAGACCACAAGGGCCATACATTCCAGTCCCTTTCTGCCATGCAGGAACTCACAATCAAAGCACCCCCCAACAGATGGCCATCCAGGCTCTGTTTGAAAACCTCCAAAGAGGGAGTCTCCACCAAAATCTCCGAGGGAGTGTGTTCCACTGTCTGACAGCTCTTACTGTCAGGAAATTCTTCCTAATGTTTAGGTGGAATATTTTTTTTCTGTAGGTTGCATCCATTGTTCTGCTCTGGAGCAACAGAAAACAAGCTTGCTCCATCCTCAATATGTCATCCCTTCAAATACTTAAACAGGGCTATCATCACCTCTTAACCTCCTCTTCTCCAGGCTAAACATACCCAGCTCCCTGAGCCACTCCTCATTGGTCTTGGGGGTTTCCAGACCTTTCCCCATTTTGTTACCCTCCTGGGGACACACTCCAGCTTGTCCACATCCTTCTTGAATTGTGGTGACCAGAACTGGCCACAATAGTCCCAATATTTCTTGCCAAGATAATCCCATGACAGGGTTGCCATAAGTCAGAAATGACTTGAAGGCACACAACAAGACATATAGATGTCCTTCCTCAAATAAGAATTTATTCAGCTGTGCCCTTGCCAGGTGAGAGAAGATGGGTTGGGGGAAGTGCCTTTCCAAAGAGGCCTGCCTAGCATCCAGATTTGTTGTCATTTTGGTGCCAGGCAAAAGAATTCTTACTATAGTTTTTAGAATTTATTTTAGGCTTTGCTGTTCTTATTCCCTGCTCTTGAGATCATAGAATCATAGAATCATAGAAGTGGAAGGGACCACAAGGGCCATCCAGTCCAACCCCCTTTGGCCATGCAGGAACTCCCAATCAAAGCATCCCCTGGAACAGATGGCCATCCAGCCTCTGCTTAAAGACCTCCAAGGAAGGAGACTCCACCAAAATCTCCATTGAGGGAGAAATGTGTTCCACTGTCGAACCGCCCTTACTGTCAGGAAGTTCCTCCTAATGTTGAGGTGGAATCTCTTTTCTTGCAGCTTGCATCCATTGTTTCGGGTCCTAGTCTCTGGAGCAGCAGAAAACAAGCTTCCTCCCTCCTCGATATGACATCCCTTCAAATATTTAAACACGGCTATCATATCACCTCTCAGCCTTCTCTTCTCCAGGCTAAACATCCCCAGCTCCCTAAGTCGTTCCTCATAGGGCTTGGTTTCCAGACCCTTCACCATTTTAGTTGCCCTCCTTTGGACACGCTCCAGTTTCTCCACATCCTTTTTGAATTGTGGTGCCCAGAACTGGACACAGTATTCCAGGTGAGCCCGGACCAAAGCAGAATAGAGTGGCACTATTACTTCTCTTGATCTAGACACTATACTTCTACTGATGCAGCCTAAAATTGCATTGGCCTTTTTCGCTGCTGCATCGCACTGTTGACTCATGTTCAACTTTTGGTCCACCTGGATTCCTAGATCCCTTTCACACGTAGTCTCATTCAGCCAGGTGTCCCCCATCGTATATCTGTACTTTTCGTTTTTCCACCCTAAGTGCAGTACCTTACATTTCTCCGTGTTGAATATCATTTTGTTAGCTTTGGCCCAACTTTCTAGTCTGTTCAAGTCATTTTGAATTTTGATCCTGTCCTCTGGGGTATTAGCTACTCCTCCTAATTTGGTGTCGTCTGCAAATTTGATAACTATGCCCCCAATACCATCATCCAAGTCATTAATAAAGATATTGAATAGCACTGGGCCCAGGACAGAGCCCTGTGGCACCCCACTGGTCACTTCTTTCCAAGTTGAAAAGGAGCCATTGTTGAGCACCCTTTGCGTTCGACCAGTCAACCAATTACAAATCCATGTAACAGTTACTTTGTCTAGCCCACATTTTACCAACTTGCTTGCAAGAATGTCATGGGGAACCTTGTCAAAGGCCTTACTGAAATCAAGATATACTATATCCACAGCATTCCCTTCATCTACCAAGCTGGTAATTTTATCAAAAAAAGAGATCAGATTTGTCTGGCATGACCTGTTTCTCTGAAACCCATGTCGACTTTTTGTGATTATGAAATTATCTTCCAGATGTTCACAGACTCTCTGTCTAATGATCTGCTCCAGAATCTTTCCGGGTATTGATGTCAGACTAACTGGACGATAATTGTTGGGATCCTCTTTTTCCCCCTTTTTGAAGATGGGGACAACATTTGCCCTCCTCCAGTCCGCTGGGACCTCTCCTGTTTTCCAGGAATTCTCAAAGATTATTGCCAATGGTTCTGATATTACATTTGCCAGTTCTTTTAATACCCTTGGATGTAATTCATCTGGTCCTGGAGACTTATATTCATCTAGATTAACCAGATGTTTCTGTACTATCTCTTTGCTTATTCTGTGCTGAAATTCTCCTATTCTGTCCTCTGCTCCATTATCCTCAAGTTGAGCACCCTTTGCCTTTTCTGAGAAGACTGAAGCAAAGAAGGTGTTGAGTAATTCTGCCTTTTCTCTGTCCCCTGTTAACTTTTTGCCATCTTCTCCACACAGTGGCCCTACCATTTCCTTCTTTTTCCTTTTGCTGCTGACATACCCCCAAAAGCCCTTTTTATTGTTCTTAACCTCTCTGATTGATGATTGAAATGTTATGCTATATCTCATTAAATGGTTTATGATTGCGCTTTATGTGATGGCCTTTTGGTGTCATAAAGGCTAGTAACTTTTTGACATAAGGATTTTTCCTAAGAGGTGTGGGGGGCTTGGGTTAAATATGTTCAGCTTGTAAGAGAGGGGCCTGCGGGGCAAAAAATACCGCTAAATTCTCCTGCTTTGATGCCCTTCAAAGAGGATTAGCATCCAAATCAGGCTAATGGAAAAGCTGAATTGCGATTATCCTTGCATTGCAATGTGGCATATGTAATCCCCCTTGAGCTGCTCTGGGCAGCCTGTTTCACTGTCCCATCGCCAAGATCACACCTGTGTCTGGAGGGAAGAGCAAAGCTTGGAATATTTATTCTGAAAAGGGACTTTGTTCCATTATTCATGGCATTGCTTATGCAAGAAACCACTAGCGTTATCATTGTTGCTGTTAATAAAAGTACTTCTGTGTTATTTCATTACAGGTCATGTCTCACCTTAATATGGAAGGCCAATAAGGTGAGGTGGGGGGATTCTCTTCTGATTTTTAATGGTTAAACAATCATCCTGCTGTGACCATATTCCCAATAATTGCTTCCAGAGTGAAGTGGCATGGACTCAGATAGAGATATTTTGGGGCACTGTTGTACTGGTATGGCCAGTAAAGTGGGGTGTTGAAGGCAAGGGGGGGTCTTGGCCCCTATGCTGTTCCCACTCCTATGTTGGGTGTGCCCAGATTGTGTGGTGGGGTGAGCAGAAGGATTCAACAGTTGTTCTACCTTATGTACATGTGAAAAGGATCTAGGAGTCTTAGTAGATCATAAATTGAAAGCGAGTCAACAGTGTAATTCTCGGCTGCATAAAGAGGAGTGTAGTGTCTCTAGATCAGGGGTAGGCAACCTAAGGCCCGGGGGCCAGATGTGGCCCCCCAAGGCCTTTGGACCGGCCCCAGGCCGGTCCTGCCGCCGCCGCCACCGCCCTCCATGATGATATTGATTATTTTTGTTATTATTTGTTCTTGGGGTTTTCTTGGCAAAATCCCCTTTTCTGGGGCTGAGAGAGTGTGCATGCATATTTTTTAAATTTTTTAAATTTTTTAATTTTTTTTTAAAAAAAATATTTATTTATTTATTTATTTATTTTTGGTGCTTCGGCCCCCCAATTGTCTGAGGGACAGCAACCCGGCCCCCGGCTCAAAAAGGTTGCCTACCCCTGCTCTAGATCAAGGGAGGTAAATAGTGCCACTCTCTTCTGCTTTGGTCAGGCCTCACCTGGAGTAATCCTGTGTCCAGTTCTGGGCACCTCAATTCAAAAAGGACAATGAGAAGCTGGAGTTTGTCCAGAGTAGGGCAGTCGAAATGGTGAAGGGTCTGGAAACTGTGAAGCCCTATGAGGGGAGACTTAGGGAGCTAGGTATGTTTAGCCCAGAGAAGAGATGGTTAGGAGGTGATATGAAATAGCCCTGTTTAAGTATTTGAAGAGGTGTTATATTGAGGATGGAGTAAGCTTGTTTTCTGCTGATACAGAACAAAGGAAAAGAGATTCCAACTCAACATTAAGAAGAACTTCCTGACAGTAAGAGCTGTTTGACATGGAAGACACTTCCTCAGAGTGTGGTGGAGTCTCTGAGGTTTTTAAACAGAGGCTTGATAGCCATCTGTTGAGTGTGCTTTGATGGTGTCTTCCTGCATGGCAGAAGGGGGTTGGATTGGATGGCCCTTGGGATCTCTCTGTCTCATATGATATTTTTTATTATTATTAAAAACCTCTCTAGGAATGGTACCTCTGATTTCTCTTCTGTCTCTCCACTTTTTAAACTGGTTAGCTATATGATCTTCTTGGCTGCTGAACTCTTCCCCACCCCCGGAAACCTCAAAAAGCCCTTCGTATGTTTGTTTGTACCCCACCCATCGAAATTATTTAACAAGCCTTCTGTGTTTATAAGGATAGTGTGGTGCTTATGTGGCAGCCAGGAATCTCTGGAAGACTTCCCTTGAAATATAGAAGCTCCAAAGAGGATTGCATAATATCTGGGCAAGATACAACCTCAAACAACTCCACTGCTTCTGAGGCAGTATAAAATCTTCCTTCATGATCCCATGGCCACCTGGGTTAACTCGAGAATGATGGAACAGAGGGCATGCTTATCGAAGTTGCAGATGACACCAAATTAGGAGGGATAGCAAATACCTCAAGGGACAAACTCAGAATTCAGACTCATCTTAACAGATTGGAAAGTTGGGCCAAAGCTAACAAAATGAATTTCAGCAGGCATTAAATGTGGAATCTTAGAGTTGGAAGAGACCTCAAGGGACATCAAACCACTGTAGGGTTTGTTAAGACCGGAAAAGTGAAAATACTGGATGGGTGACGCCTGAGTTGAGAACAGCAATGTGAAAAGAAGGTAGAGATCTGAGTGGACGACAGGCTAAACACGAGTCAACAGTGCGATATGGCGACTTAAAAAGCCAATGCAATTCTAGGCTGCATCACCAGGAGTTTAGCACCCAGATCGAGGGAAGTAATAATACCACTCTGTTCTGCTTTGCAACACACCTGGAAGATTGTGTCCAGTCTGGGTACCACTCTTCAGGAAGGATATTGACAAGCCAAAGCATGTCCAAAGAAGAGTGACTAAGATGATCAAAATCTGGGACCCAAGCCCTGTAAGGAGTGGCTTAGGGAGCCTGGTATGTTCAATTTAGAGAAGAGAAGATGGCGAGGTGATAGGGTAGCCTCCTTTATACCTAAAGCAGGGGTGGGGAAAGGGTAGGCTGCAGGTGGCCCCTAGGGCCTTTCTTGTAGCCTCCAGGATTTTAAAAAAAATCCACAAAATGCTCTCTAGGAGACCTGGGGATTGTTTTCACCATGTTTCAGAGCATCCTTGGGCCATTTTAGGCTCAGAAAGGCCTTTTTAAAAACCAGAAGTATACCAAATGTAACTCCTGTTTTGCAAAAAAGTCTCCCAGAGCCTTTGTGGGGGGGTCATAGGAGAGTATTTGTGGGCAAAATTGGGGGATTGCACAAGGAGGGGTGCAGTCCTCCAAAGTCTCCTCCAGTCTAATATGGTCCCCTAGCTTCCCACCTAAAAGAGTGTTATATAGAAGACAGAGCCACCTTGTTTTCTGCTGTGGGCCAAAACTGCAGAAATAATCCATTTTGAGACCGCTTTAAACTGTCCTGGCTCAGTGCTAGGGAATCCTGGGAATTGTAGTTTCTTGTTGCACCAGAGCTCTCTTGACAGAGAAGGCTAAATGTCTCACAAAACTGCAGTTCCCAGAATTCTTTAGCATTGAGCCAGGGCAGTTAAAGTGGTGTCAAACTGGATTATTTCTGCAGTGTGTTTTAACCCTAGAATAACAAACCGGTCGATTCAAATTAGAAGGAAAGAGATTCTACCTACGTATCCGGGGGGGCGGGGGTTGTTACTATACAAGCTGTTGGACGAGGGAATGGATTGCTTCAGAAGGTGATGGACTCTCCTCCTTTGGAGGTCTTTAAACACAGATGGGACGGCCATCTTTTTGGGGCTCTTTAGCTGAGGGCCTTTGCAGACTGCCAGAAATAGTGCACTTTAAATTGAGGCACTGCCCTGGCTCAGTGCTAGGGAATCATGGGAACTGTATTTTATTGTGGCACCAGAGCTCTCTGACAGAGAAGACTGAATGTCTCAGAAAAAAATGCAGTTCCCATGATTCCCTAGCACTGAGCCAGGGCAGTGCCTCAATTTAAAGTGCACTATTTTTGGCAGTTTGCAAAGGCCTTGAGTCATCTTGGACAGCAAGGGCTTGGATTAAATAGCCCTTGTGGTCCCTTCCAACTCTATGGTTCTGCGATTGATTGAGGAGCAGCAGAGTGCAGCGTTAGGAGAAGTCCTCTCTAATACGTTATACCTTTGGCCCTCCGCATTTGCAGCTTTGTCTTTTGTGGATTTGATTGTTTGCAGTTTTGATTAATATGTTTTCTCTAGGGGAATTTAGGTCCTCTGGCGCAATTCTGCCAGAAGTTGACCATAGAGTTGTGCTGGAGAACCTAGAAGTTTCTAGAGAAAACCCTTCTCTGAGCATTTGTAGGGCCTCAGCATGATTCTATGATCAACATCTGGCAGATGTTGGCCATAGAGTTGCATTGGAGGACCTGGAGATTCCTAGAGACACTTAGGTAAAAAGAATAGTTGTTATTATTATTATTATTATTATTATTATTATTATTATTTGTGGTTTTTCCACATTCCCAGGGGTCCTTCACCCCGACCCCAGCGAATGTGGAGGGACCACTATACTTATTTATGGGAAGCATTTACAGCAGAGCTGTATCTCTGTTTGTCCTTGAGAAAGCCACCTTGGTTGCCTTGAGGGCTTTGTGGAAGGTGAGCCAATTGCCTTGCTCATTTCCCCCCCCCCCCCCCGGGACCTTCTGCTTTCTTTTTTTGTCAGCAGCTGCGCATCTCACTGTTTTCTTGGTTACGAGTTCGAGATGGGCAGGAGGAAGTTGTGGTCTCTCTGTATCCTGTTCCCCCTCTTGCTTAAGAGCAAAAGCTGCTGCTCCTGCGTCAGCCTTTGCAAATGGCAGCCATTAGCCAGAACCCTGTTAGAGATCTGTAGTGTGCGTAAGGCAAGAGGTGTGGGATTCTGTCAAGCTTCAGCCAGACTTCACAAGCGCCTCACCCCCCCAAAAAAGCATCAGGAACTTCATGGAGAACGAGGTAGGAGTTTGTCAAGTTCTTCTGTGTCTGAAGCACCCTCTCCTCTAGCTCAGACTCTGCCTCTCTTTTCAATTCACAATGGTCCTCCATCGACTGAATTGTAAAGACTTGTGAGATCCAGTCACTTATCTTAGGGGGGTTGCAGACTGCCAGAAATAGTGCAAATTGAGTCCATTTTAAGGGTTAGGGTTAGGGAATCATGGGAACTGTAGTTTATTGTGGCACCAGAGCTCTCTGACAGAGAAGGCTCAATGTCTCAGAAAAAAACCCAATTCCCATGATTCCCTAGCACTAACCCTAACCCTAAAAGTGGACTCAATTTGCACTATTTCTGGCAGTCTACAACCCCCCTTAGTCCTGATACCTAGTTAAGACATGGTGAAGAACATAATTCAGGATGGAGAGGTTCCATTCTCTTTACAAAGGAACGTATCCTAGATTTTTCTGACTTGATTCAGTTTCCTGTCTCAGGAGCAGCTGTATTTTTGCCAGATTTCAGTCAGCTAACCAAGAACGATAGGATCCTTCTTAGATTCTGAATTACCTTTCACAAGAGGGTCGGCTGGCCCCTCTCTGCTCTCTTTCCACTGACAGGCAAAGGCCTTTTTATTTAGCCTTTTCTTTGACACTGAACTAATTGGGGCACGTAGGCCTTTTAATGGTATATGTCAGTGAATGCAAACCTCTTAGAGACTGAGTTCCCAAACTGCAACCCAAAACCCACTTATTTATCACAAAGTGTTGCATCCCTCTGCTTTCTAGTAATGAACTTTGGCAAACTCTGCTGGGACCCCTCTGGCATAAGTTCGCCACTGGCACATGTTACATATTTATATTTTTATCCTTTTTGCTATTCCTTCATGTGTTTTTGAATTGGTTTAATGTCATAGAATTGTTTATTTTTTAAAAAAAAATTGTATCTGATAAGTTTCAGGTGTACTGTGTTTTAATTTAATGTATGCTCCCTTGGGAGATGGGTGGAATATAAAGCAAATAGATAAAATAAATCATGAATAATTAAGAACCAGACAAGATCCTAAAGTGCAAACACTTAAGGTCAGGATGAGCCAGTGTAGTGTTGTGGTTTGAGTGTTGGCCTAGGACTCTGGAGACTGGGGTTCGAATACTGGCTCGGCCATGGAAACCCACTGGGTGATCTTGGGCAAGTCTCACTCTCTCAGCCTCAGAGGATGGCCATGGCAAACCTAACTCAGAAATAATTTGCCAAGAAAACCCCATGGTAGGTTATCCTTAGGTTTGCCATAAGTCAGATGCAACTTGAAGGCACACAACAACATCAACAAGGTCAGGATCGTCCAAACCATTGTATTCCCCATCACCATGTACGGATGTGAGAGCTGGACAGTGAAAAAAGCAGATAGGAAGAAAGTCACCTCATTGGAAATGTAGTGCTAGAGAAGAGTGCTAAAGATGCCGTGGACAGCCAGAAACACAAACAAATGGATCCTTGAGCAGATCAAGCCTGAACAATCCCTGGAAGCCAAGGTGACTAAATTGAGGCTGTCTTACTTTGGCCACATCATGAGAAGACAGGGCTTACTAGAAAAGACAACAGTGCTAGGAGAGGTGGAGAGTAGTAGAAAGAGAGGAAGGCTGCATACGAGATGGATAAACTCATTCAAGGAGGCCATGGTCCTGAACCTGCAGGACCTGAGCAGAGCGGTATGGGTCAGGGGGGCTTGGAGGTGTCTCATTCATAGGGTTACCATGAATCAAAGTCCCCAACTAGAGGGGAGCTAACAGCAACAATTGGATAATAGATGTTCCTCAACAGATTCTGGGTATTTGCCTGAGCACATCATCCGTGAGCTGCTGTAAATCTCCTGTCTTCCCTTTAGTATTCTTCTTTGACGTGCATTGTTTCCTGTTTCAAAATGTCTTGTTCAGTAGTACAGCAGCCGTAGTTGTGACTTGGGGCTTGTCCCAAGTGAGAATTGGGCTCTGTGGCAGGAGAAGACTCTGAAAAGAGTACAAGCAAGTCAGAGAAGAAAGCAAGCAAACCTTTGGCTGGTTGCGACCGCCACCATCTTAAACAGGAAATCTCCCTGTAACTGAGCCTTCAGCTGTGAGAAAGAGCATGAAAGAAATATTGAGGTGCTCACATGCTGGAACATCTGCAGAATTTCTTCCACCACCACCATTGTGACCTTCTACTGACAATGAACAGCTTGGAAGTGCTTGGCTTTCGCTTTGGAGTTTTAGTTTTAGTGAGTGTGCTCTAACTCCTGCATTGAACAGCTTCAAATTTATCCCTTTCTCCATCTTGACTCCCTCCTTCATATTTTACAACTGCGGCAAGTTATTGGAGAAGACAAGGGGATGAAGCTATGTTTTCATAACCAAAAAGCATGGGCCAAGTGGTTGGTAGAAAGCAACAGCTTGCCTGCCATCTTGCAAATAGGGCATAGGGAACAGCGAACAGAAGACAAGTGCACCCCTTCACCCTTTCCCCACCTCAAATCAGATAAAAGCAGATATCTGGTTGGGGTAGAAATTTCCAGATTTTCCAGTGTCCTTTTCCCTTTGCAGGGATGGGAGTTTTGGATTTTGGGGGGGTTTGCCCCCTGGATTTGGAACATTTGCATATCATAGCGAGATATCTTGGAGGTGGGACCCAAGTCTAAACATGAAATTCAGTTAGGTTTCATATAAACCTTATACATCTAGCTGCAAGTGTATATGCACTGAACCACCAGAAAGCAAAGATGTGGACAATTTTGGATTCTGGAGTATTTTTGGAATTCTGGATAAGGGGATACTCATCCTGGAATATAACTTGTTGTGGTTATATACAGTATGTAGTTTAATGTTATGAGATGCCTTGGATCCCAGTTCTGTAGGGTGTGGGAAGGGGAGAGAGAAGAGACAGCATTCGATGCAGGGCTGCTTTTAAATACTGTTTTGAAACCCCCGTTAGTGAAAGGTTCAGCGGGGGAAACTGCTAAGTGTTAGTTGGCATTCTGATCACAGAATGCTTAAGCTTTGCCAGTTGGATTGGCTGCTAGTCCATCTTTGGACTCAGTTCAAAGTCTGGTGTTGATTTGTAAAGCTCTTCCTGGCTTGGGACTGTGGAAATGGTTATTCACAACAGACAAGCTTGCCTATTTCTCTAATCGGTAGGTTTCCTTTGGAGAAGGCGGAAGTACAAGAAGTGCATGCTGTGCTATGGCTTGAAGGCCATTGTTCTGGAAATGCAGAATAACCATAACTGGAAAGACCAGGAGCTAGAGCAGGGGTCCTTGTTTTACTTTAACAAGAGTCCCTCAACTACACAAGCAACTCACACTCTTGCATGCATGCCAGAGAAGTAGCTGCTGGCCAATGGGACCCACAATTTATGGGAATGGTCTGCAGAATATCTGGGGACACATCTTCAGTGTTGCCCTGTTGGGACAGACATTGACATGTCTTAGACCAGCCTAGTTTGGGGGTTGTGGGCCTGTTGCCTGTATTCTTCTTAGTTAATAGGCAATCCTGGGTCTGGCAAAGGACCAGCAATTCATTTGGGAAAATTTATAGGAACAGTTGAATGAGCTCTTTCCAAAAAAAGAAAGAACAGACAAAGCAGTTGCAATTAATATAATGGTTTTTAACCTCATTGAAAGTGGGTACACAGTGCTCTGTTCCATGAATTCCTCCCTTCTTAAAAAAGCACACCCTGTTTAATCCATATTTGACAGTCCCCTGCTTTGGTGCAAAAGAGTTCACTCTGTAATGACATAAATCAGGGCGGCCGAAACAAACTCTATAACACCTCCATCTCCCCTCCTTAAACTTCTTGCTTTCTGCCTGCAGCCTGGAATCGTGTCCCCTTTCAAGCGTGTCTTCCTGAAAGGCGAAAAGGGTCGGGATAAGAAGGCCCAGGAAAAGGTGACGGAAAGGCGGCCCCTCCACACAGTGCCACTCTCCCTGCCTGACCGGGTGGAGCCGGACATCCTCTTGAATGACTACATTGAAAAGGAAGTGAAGGTAAACTTTTTTGCAGTGGTGGCTCAGGCTGCTGGGAGCTGTAGTCTAGCAATTTCTGGAAAATATATCTAGATATATCTATATCTATTTATTTAAATATTTCTATCCTGCCCTCTCTAAAGATCTTAGGACAGCATGTAGTAAAATTAACACAATTGATTTAAAACATTGTAAACAGCAAAATTATTTTAAAAGGCCAAAAGCTATTTAACAAGTAAAAAGAAGACAGTTTGAAATTGGTTAAAATACTTTAAAACCAGTTCAAAGCCACACACATAATTTGTGTGTGTGCGTGCATGCTTTCAATTTGCTTGTCAACTTTACAGTGACCCCACAAATTTCATTGGGCTTTTTAGGCAAGGATATTCAAAGGTGGTTTTGCTGGTTCATTCTTCTGTAATATAGCCTCCAGCACCTGGTATATGTTGGTGGTTTCCCATCCCAGAACTAATCAGAGCTAATCCTACTTAGCTTCCAAGATCAGGTGAAACCTGGGTGTGTATAAAATCAGTTAGGCCTCATTGGGTTTTTTAAACAATGTTTCAGGCTTCTGAGTGGAGGCTTATTCCATAACTGGACTGCCATATTTCCCTGACAGATGTGTTTTATCATTTGCAAATTGTTGGCCTGTTCTGCCTGCTCAGTTGGTGTGCAATCCTTCCGGAAGGAACCACTACAACCTGCAGGAGCAGGAGCAATGATCCTGCAGAAATTCAAGACTGTTTTCAATAATTCCACAATGTATAACTTTTAATGTGCAGTGGCATTTTGCATTGCCTCAGTATGAAGTAAAATAATAGGTCATGTAACAAACTGCAGTAAGTAAAGGTGATAAATTGACCTGAGGATCCACATCTATTCATAAGAGGTTTCAAACATCTATCTGAATAGATGCACCTGTGTATGATATTTGTGGTTTTGTTCCAGAATAAAGACATGGTTAGGTAGAGGTCCTTTCACATTGCTTAGTCAAAATTGGTTCATCCATCCCCACCCCAGCATCAATAAGTCTTACTCCTTTTAAACAGGAGGATTTTTTTTTATGACCCAGATTGTGTCCATTTTTATGAAACAGCTCTTGATCTTAGGAACTGTTCCACAGTGAAATAAACTGCCTCACAGTGTGGTGGGTTCTCCTCCTGTGGAGGTTTTTAAACAGAGACTAGATTACTTTCTCCATGGGTGGCTGCCCCTAGACTCTGGAACTCCCTTCCCATGGAAGCCAGAATAGCCTCCTCCTCACTATTCTTTCTTCAGCATGCAAGATCTTTCTATTCTAACAGGCTTTTAAAACAGAAAGTTTTTATAGACTGGGCTGAGGGTGCTGTAGTGTTTTGACAGAACTGATTTGATTGCTTTTTTTCTTACAATTAAAAGACAAAAAAGTCATCAAATCAGTTCAGTTTAAAACATTTTATCTTCTAGTAATAGTTTGATGTCCTTTTTAATGTTCACCCTTTTTGGTATGCTTTTAACTGTATTGTTTGGTAAATTTTTAAAGCCACATGTCCCAATGTTTGGAGTAAAAAGGGGAAATAAATAAATACCATCAACACCTTTTGAGAGTGATGTAGTTGTCTATTCCTGCATGACAGGAGGTTGAAGCAGGTAGCCTTATTGATTCCTTCCAACTCTTTTCATTCTTTGAAGCACATTGAAGAGATTACATGGAGAGGTATGGTATTCTCTTTAAGCAAGTAGTTCAAAGGTCTTTTTGGTTTTTGTTTTTAAAAAATCACTTCATTTTGGACTACAACTCTCAGAATCCCCCACTCAGCATGTTCAGTGGTCACACTGGCTGGAGGATTCTGGGAGTTGTAATTCAAAAGAAAGGGAAGCTTTCCATGCTCTAGCCGAGTTGCATATTCTGGAAATGGTAGTAAACATTGCTTTAGTGTGTGCACATAACATATAACATTCCTTTGTATTGCTGTCCAGTATTTAGGTCAATTGACATCTGTTCCAGGGTACCTGAATCCTTCCAGCCGAACTGAAATACTGCATTTAATAGACAATGCAAAGGTGAGTGCCAGTTCTCTTGTGCATTGGTCTGAATTCAGAACTTTGTTCACCACTCACAATTTAAGGCTTGGTGTTCTGGAGTAGGGAAGCCATCTGACAGATAGTTTGGGTTTGGGTAGAGCCACAAGAAAATGGGGGGTATACATTCAGATAGTGAAGGAAAATGAAAGTAAAATAAAACCCAGTTCCAAAGGAAAGGTTTGCTAGTAGAACTTAGCTATTGGAGATGTCACTGGTCACAGCTAGTTAAAAAAGTGGTGTTGTTCTATCCCTGCACTCATAATCCATAGTCTTCTCACCAAAAGTTCTCAACAGGGAGTGAGAAAGGCTTGCTTTGAGCTTGGAAAGGTTATTTTTAGATAAAACCCACAGAGTCCCCCACCAAGTATGGTTGGTGACTGGGCAGTTTGGGATGTTTTTGTCCAAGCAGCCTGACCTAAATTGTACACTGGATAATCTGGGACCCTCTACAGGGACTGTTTGTTCTCTCCCCCTGCTCCCAGTGACTAATTTTACCTATCCCAGAGAAAGCATTGTCTGCCTCTGGAGAGGATGTGATAGTTAATGACTTCCCTCTCAAACAATCCTGTTCTTCTTTTTGGGAAAACAGAGAGCACATCAGCTTCCAGGCCAGCTGACCCAAGAACATGATGCTGTGATCAGTCTCTCCGCCTACAACATCAAGCTGGTGTGGCGAGATGGTGAAGATATCATTCTCAGGCTTCCTATCCATGACATCGCTTCAGTTTCCTACATCCGTGATGACTCCCTGCACTTGGTGGTGTTGAAAACAGGTAGTCTCAGACCAGCAGAAGTAGCTGCCTTCCAAGCAGACAAGTGGCCTGTGTTGGGCTGGGCTTCTCTCAAAAGAGTCAAAGAAATTAGGGTTGGGGAAAATATTAGAGATCAGGGGTAGGCAACCTTTCCCCTTTAAGGGGCCTCAGCCAGAGGCCTCAGCCATGTTGGCCAATAGTCCCATGTTGGCCAATAGCTCCTGAGATTCTGGGAGCTGAAGTCCCTCGGCCCTTAAAGGGGAAAGGTTGCTTACCCCTGCTAGAGATCATCTCTGGAATGTATCCAAAGGAGGGTGACCAAAATGGTGAGAGGTTTGGAAGCCATGCTCTGTGAGGAGTAACTTAGGGAGCCAGTTATGTTTACCCTGGTTGAAAGAGGACATGATAGCCGTGTTTAAATATTTGAAGAGATGTCCTGTTGAGAATAAAACATGCTTGTTTTCTGTTGCTCTAGAGCAGGGGTAGGCAACCTTTCCCCTTTAAGGGCCGAGGGACTTCAACTCCCAGAATCCCAGGAGCTATTGGCCAACATGGGACTATTGACCAACATGGCTGAGGTTTCTGGGAGCTGAAGTCCCTCGGCCCTTAAAGGGGAAAGGTTGCCTACCCCTGCTCTAGAGAATAGGACAGGGAGCAATGGATGAAAAGAGATTCCACCTAAACATTAGGAAGAACTTTCTGACAGTAAGAGCTGTTTGACAGTGGAATACACTGCTGCCTCAGAGCATGGTGGAGTCTCCTTTGAAGGATTTGAAACAGTAGTTGGATAGCCATATGTTGAGAGTGATTTGATGGTGTCTTCCTGCATGGCAGAATGGGGTTGGATTGGACGGCCTTTGGGTCTCTTCCAACTCTATGATTCTAAATTAGGGTTGGGGGAAAGGCTGCTGGCCTCCAGGGCTTCCCAAGGGGAATTTTTCCTCCCTAAAATGCCTTCTAGCAGGTATGAAGGGCATATTCACCATGCTTTTGGGAAAACCTGGGCCATTTAGAACTAGGAGGGACCTGTTTCTTTAAAAAAACAAAAAACACACACACGCAACATGGGTTCCTGGCAATTTCCTGGTGTGTGTGTTTGTTTTTTTAAAGTCCTCTTCTGGGCTTAAAATTGCTCAAAGGATCAAAAAATATGGGGGGAAAGCCTCTCACACCCTTTGGAGGCCATTTGAGGGCGGGGGGAGAGAACGTTGTAATTTTTTGCAAGGGGGCAGTATGGACATGTTGAAGCTCAACCTCAGAAGATTTTTGAAAGGTCTTTGGTCCTTTGGGGCTCTGAGGAACACATGAAGGCATGGAAGTGTTGGTTTGTCTAGGATCTTGTGAAGCCAGGGCTGTTCCTATATCATATCACGTTGGTTTATTTGTCTTGCTCTGTGAGACCCATTGTAGCTCACTTATGCTAGCAAAATAAAGAAAGCCACATCTGCAAGTGTGTCCCTTCATGCTTGTTGTCACTGTTCCCTAATAGCAAGAGTGGCATTATCACACTGGGGACTTTGGAATTCTTTTGCACAAAGAAACCCCAGCCTGACTGCGGGCCTTTGCAGACTGCCAGAAATAGTGCAAATTGAGTCCACTTTAACTGTCCTGACTCAGTGCTAGGGAATCATGGGAACTGTAGTTTATTGTGGCACCAGAGCTCTCTGACAGAGAAGTCTCAATGTCTCTGAAAAAAATACAATTCCCATAATTCCCTAGCACTGAGCCAGGGCAGTTAGTGGACTCAATTTGCACTATTTCTAGCAGTCTGCAAAGGCCCTGTATTTAACAGCCACAGGATTTGTTCTGCAGTTTCAAGAGCTGAAAATGCTTCATGTGCATTTCCCTGTACAATTGGCCCTCTGCATTTGTGGTTTTGACATTTGAGGATTTGATTATTTACAGATTTGATTATTATATTCTTGCTAGAAATCTCTAGGTTCTCCAGCACAACTCTGCCAGAAATTGACCATAGAGTTGTGCTGGAGAACCTAGAAATTGCTAGAGAAAACATTTATCTAGATATTTGTATGTCCTCCAGTGTGATTCTATGGTTAACCTCTAGCAGAATTTGCTCTGGAGGACCTGGAGGGATGTTCTTTGAGGCAAAAACATTATTTTTAAAAAATTATTTACAGTTTTCCCACTTTCACAGAGGTTCTGTGCCCCTAGCCCCAGTGAATGTGGAGGGCCCACTGTAATTCTTAACAATAGCAGTTAAAGTAGGCCGCTGATATCACTGGTAAGGAGGGCTGACAGAGAGAAGGAATGGTTTGCCTGGGGCATCTTGCGTTTGTCCTTGGGGGAAAAGGTTGGTTGATGGTGGTGGTGGTGATGGTGATGATGATGATGATGCAGCTTTGCTTGCTAATTCCACTAATGGCCTCTGGTTTTTCTCAGCTCAGGACCCCGGGATTTCCCCCAGCCAGAGTCTTTGTGCCGAAAGCTCAAAAGGGCTCACAACAGGGTCGCTCTCGGAGAGCGGAGTGGTCCCCGTGGAAGCTTGTTGCCTGGTGGTCCTGGCTACGGAAAATAAAGTAAGATGCTCCCATCTCGGTAATCTGGCTTCCTTCCCTCCTTTGTGCTCATCTGCCTTTGTGTATTTTTTTTTTATTTATTTTTTTGGCCAAAGCACTACATTTTGCCATGGAACATATTTTGTCTTTGTCCTGAATGATTGTGCAAAACATGGGGAGGTGGGGGGGTTGTTTGTTTTGTTTTGTTTTGTTTTTGTATGTTTTCAAATATTTAGATGTTCTTCTGCATGTTTTGGGGGCAAAAGTTGCCTGAAAATCACACCATTTTTTAATTGTGGGGGTGGGGGGCTTGGCAGAATTGTTGGAAGGCTTCAAGAGCCACAATAATGGGTTCCAAGGGAAACTGTTTTACCCTTGATCTTTGAGAGCCACTCTAGGAAACTGTCCTTTGTTGTTGGTTCTTGTTATTGTTTTGCAAAATGCCATTAATAATAAATAAAATAAAATACTTAATAAAAATAAACATGTGTGGAATAGATGCTTGATTACATTCCAGCTCCATGTACTCCCCCTTTTTTGGTTTTAATTCTGGGTCAAGTGTAGTTCAGCAATTGTTTGTCAGTGACCAGTTGTTGGTCATACATGGCCCTGCTGAACTCAGGCACTGTAAATAGATATCTTTAGTTTCCCCCCATTTGCCCCACTGTAACATTTCCCCCCACTGAACACAACCAAATTTTGCCACTGGCTTCATCCTCCCTCTAATTCTCTCATTGGTTTACTTTGTATCCTGACCTTTGTCCAGCCCAGGATTCAGCAGCTTGTGTGCCAGCTGCACCTGTTCCTTGAGAAATCAGATCTGGCCCTGGTGACACATGCCTTAGTTCCATCCCATTGGATTACTGTAAGGCACTCTCTGTGGGGCTGCCTTTGAAGAGTGTTCAGAAACTCCAACTGGTCCAAAGAGCTTACTCATGGGTGCTGACTACAAGGAATGCACAAGTTCCTTGTTGCAACAGCTCCACTAGCTGCCAAGTCATTTCCAGATGCAATTCAAAGTGCTGATTGTGACCTTTAAAGTCATACACAACTTAGGTCCAGGTTATTTAAAGGACCTTTTTCTCCTTTATGAACGAGCTATGCGCTGAGATCTTCTGGGAAGGGCCTTCTCGGTGGCTGCCCCCAGGCTTTCAAACTCCCTTGCTGGAGAAGTTATATTGTCACCCTCCCTACTTTCTTTCTGCAGACAAGCAAAGACTTTGCCATTCCAACATGCATTTGATGAGTGATGATGTAAGGCCTATGTTACACAATGTGCTGAATATTGTTAATCGATGTTCATGTGTGTGTGTTTGTGTGTATATATGTTTTTATTTTTTTCTGGTTGTTGTGTTTTCATTCTTGTATTTTGTGGCTTTTCTAACAATGTTTTTTAATCATTGTAAGCCACTTTGAGTCTCAAATGGGGGGAAAGGCAGGAGAGAAGTAAATTACATAATAACAACAGCATAATGACACAAGAACAGTGGGATGCTCCAGTGGTGTCACTAGGGGGGTGCGGACCACAGCAGGTGACACCCCAGAAGAGGGGGACACCCCACTGAAGGGGGGCATAATGCTGCTGCTGGTGTCTCCTCCTCCTCCTTTACTGTCGTGGCTCTTTCCCTGAGAAGGAAGCCAAGGCATTGGAGTGCAGCTTCCTTGTGAGGAGAGAGCTTCATGGAGTGGAAGGGCAAACCTCCATTTCCCTCCCTTACTTCCTACACACACACACACACACACACACACTGGTGACACCACCAGGGACACTACTGGGATGCTCTGGTCATGTTCCTAAATGCCTTTGATTTTGGACCTTTCCTGGCCTTAAGCGAGTGGGTATGGGAACACTGCATCTTGAGGGAAACCTCTAGCCACCCCTAACTCCATTTTCTTTTCAACCCCCACCCTCCTTCTCTAGGTCTCTGCTGAGGAACTCTGCTCCCTTCTCAGCCAAGTCTTCCATATTGTTTACACCGAGTCCACTATAGACTTCCTAGATAGAGCAATATTTGATGGGGCCTCCACGCCAACCCGACATCTGTCCCTGCACAGTGGTAAGAGAAACTGATGGGTTATTTTCTGTTCCAGGGTATTCTCACCCTCCTGGGTTTCCAAGAACAAACTAGCATCCTAATCTGAGAAGTCCTGTGCTATTTGTGTGTATATGTGTATATGTCTTCAAGTCTCCTGTTAACTTAAGGTGACCCCATTAATTTCCTAGGGTTTTCTTAGTCAAGGAATACTCAGAGGTGGTTCTGCCAGTTCTTTCCTTTGAAACATAGTCTATGACACCTAGTATTCCTTGACAGACCTTCTAGCTTGGGGAAAGTTCTTCCTTTTGGACTTCTAATCTCAGGACCCCCAGTCAGCTGGCTGGGGGGTTCTGGAAATGACAGTCCAAAGAGGCAACTTTTCTCATGCTCAGAAATTCCAGTGCAGCATTTGGAGAAAAGAGACAGTGGTCAGATGTACCTTCAAACCACCTGTTGAATTATGATGACTCCATGAATTTCACAGGGTTTTCTTAGACAAGGAAACTTCAGAGGTAGTTTTGCCAATTCCTTCCTCTGAAAATACTACACCACCTGGCATTCATTGGCAATCTCCCATTCAAGCACTAACCAGGTTTTACCCTGCTTAGCTTCTTAGGTCAGATGGAATCTGGTGCCTTCAAGCTATTTAAGCTTCTTGGACTACTAATTATCTGGCCATTTCCTATTAATTACTCATGGCAAACTGACTGAGGTGAAGTGGATCTTCCCCTCTCCATAAACCTCCCATCTAATTTGGGCATGTGGAGTGGCCTTTGCACAGTCAGTCCAAGGGAGCCCTTTGTGCAATATTATCTGTTCTGATTGGCAGCTGCTCCCCAGCTGTAGGGAGAAAGGTGAGATATAAATCCCTTAAATAAATAAATAAATTTTCAGAGGTCTTTCTCATCGTCTCATGCCTGAGATCCTTTTTTTAGGGGAAGCCAGAAATTGAAATGGGGACCTTCAGCTTGCAGAGCGTTTGCTCTGCTACTTGTATGGATACTCTTGGACCTTCCATATAAGTAGACTTCTCTTGTTCTCTTGTTTTTATGTGCCATCAAGTCAGTTTCAATTTATGGCAACCCTGTGAATGAGAGATCTCTAAGAAGCCTTATTGTGAACAGCTCTGTCTTGCAAATTCAGGCCAGCTTACTTTACTGAGTCAGTTCACTTGTGACATGGTCTTCCTCTTTTCTTACTACCTTCAATGATTCCCAACAAAATATTTTCACTGAGTGATGCATTCTCATAATATGTCCAGAGTATCAGTATGCAAAGGGATCTTGAAGAATCTTTTGAGACCAACTGAGAGAAATTTTAGCACAAGCTTTTGTAGACCAAGGCTGCATTTGCACTGCAGAAATAATCCAGTTTGGCCCACTTTAACTGCCATTGCTCAGTGCTATGGAATTTTGGAAAGTAGTTTTGTGGGACATTTAGCCTTCTGTGTCAGAGTACTCTGGTGCCATAACAAACTACAGTTCCCAGAATGCCGTAGCATTGAGCCATGGCAGTTAAAGTGGTGTCAAACCAGATTATTTCTGCAGTGCGAATGCAGCCTAAGTCTGCTTCCTCAGATGCATGGAGTGAACTGATGTCCGTCCAGGCTGTATGAATAGCCATGGAAATACAGAATGTGTGGATATGATGATGAGGGGACAAATTCAGTTTTAACTGTGGTTGTTGGGGGACAAAGGCAGGAGGAAAAATGTTGCCTACGGCCAGGATGGGTGGATGACCATATGAATGGTGGAAGAAGTTTTGGAATCTGATGTGTGCAGGCTGGGAACCAGAAAGGAGATGTGATAAACTGGCTAAGAGCAGTTATGCTGAGGTGTTAACCAGTGTTCAAGTTTCTTGTTTCAAAATTTTGTTTCAAAAGATTCTTATTTTGTTTGAAAAAGTGATAAAAAGAGTTCCTCCATCTTAAGTCAGGAAGCATAATGGGGAAGCAAGAGATGCCAAAGTGACTTGTATTTACAAAATGACAAAAGCTGACCACGACCACGACAAAAGCTGACCAGCATCCTGTTGGTGTGCTATCCTAGTAGTACAAGGGTTGGTGGACCAACAGCAGCCTGGGAAGAAAACCCACTCCTCGCTGTTTGCTTGCATACTCTTTTCACTAAGAGCCTAAAGCCCTCAATCCAGTCCCTAAGGAGCAAAGGATCTTCCCAGTAGTTCTGTGCCAGGGCTGGTGGGTAGGAGGGAGCGTTAGCATCTGCTCAAAGGCAAGAGCCCATCTGAAGTTTCCTTGGGGGGTGGGCATGGTGCTTCCAGAAAAGCACAGCAGTAACAGCTCTCCTTTCTGATATTCCCCTGCAGATGACTCTTCGACAAAAGTGGATGTTAAAGATTCCTATGAAACAGAAGCAAGCACTTTGTGAGTATACCAGGAACACTGGATAGTGATGGATATAAAATTGTAGCTGGTGGGAGCATGTTGGTCCCTGCACGCTAGCTTAATGTTTCCACCAGAGATAGTATACAAGCATACTACAGTCATCAAAGCTGCTTTTTACAAAGGCTTTTTATGCCCACAGAGCCCCCTGCCCTGGGTGGGCCACATACAGCCCCAAGCCACTTTTCACAGGGCCCCCAGAAATGTAATTTGGGAGGAAAAACTGACATTGTGGTTGACCACCCAGTTAGAACCATAGAATCTTAGAGTTGGAAGTGACCACCTCCCTCCCCCCCCCACCACATCTGGGGGCATCCAATCCAATCCCATTCAACCATGCAGGATGCCATAATGAAAGCCCTCCTTGTGACAGATGGCCACCCAGCCTCTGTTTAAAGACCTCCAAAGAAGGAGAGTCCACCACTCTCAGAGGAAGCATCTTCCACTGTCAAACAGCTCTCATTGTCAGGAAGTTCTTCCTAATGTTGAGGTGGAATCTCTTTTCCTGTAACTTGAATCCATTGCTCTGTGTCCCAGTCTCCGGAGCATCAGAAAACAAGTTTGCTCCACCTTCAATATGACACCCCTTCTAATATTTAGAAGTGGCTATCATGTCACCTCTTTAACTTCCCTGTTGGTGGATTTTGGCTGTGGAGAATTTTGGTAAATTTAATATTGATTAGTTAAGAATTCATCCTTCTACTCTCCCTGGAAGGGAATTTGGAGCATATCATTGTCACATGTTTCCATGTTCTGGAGCTGAGAGCTGCCTCTGAGTCTGTGAAGCCCTGGAGGTGACCCTCAGATCTGTAAAGGTGACATAAAGGCCTCTCGTCCATTTTCAGTTCTTTCCCTGAGTCCTTGGAGACTGGTGGCAACTCTCCTTCTTCCTTCTCGGCACAGCCCTCTCCCAACGCCAAGACAGCCAGTGAAAGTGAGTTGAGCACCACTGCGACAGAGCTGCTCCAGGACTACATGATGACGGTAGGTGGGAGGCTTCTGAGCTGGAACAGGTAGCAATTCCCAGCCTGCCTAAGATGTCATTTGCCACCGGAGACTGATACACATTTCTCCAGTAAGATAGGATAAGTTGGGAGTAAATGGATGCAGCGGGTGATCTGCAGCAGACGAGAGAATCACAGCCCTTTAGCTAATGATGTCTAGAATCCCTTCACAGCAACTGGGCCCCTAAACAACCAGTTCCACCCAGACCATCCCAGGAGCAATGTGCCACATTCTGGTGACAAACTAAACAGGATCCCCGAGCTGGAGCTGGAATGAAACATTTGGCCTGTGTACATATGGAGAGACCCTTTACAGTTTAGGGTTTTACCCTGCCCAAAGATGAAACAACACATACTTGGGAAGGACACCTTGGCCGCATCTGTGCTGCAGAAATAATCCAGTTTGACACCACTTTAACCGAGATGGCTCAATGCTATGGAATTCTGGGAATTCTGATTTTGTGAGATATTTCGCCTTCTCTGACAATGCTCTGGTGCCACAACAAGCTACAATTCCCAGGATTCCATAGCATTGAGCCATGACAGTTAAAGTGGTGTCAAACCAGATTATTTCTACAGTGTGGATGCTGCCCTAGACAAATTCTTGTGTAGTCTTGCACAGGAGGATCACAGAAACTGATGTTATATCTTCCCTTTGAAGACTGTTTGAAGACCATTTTAGTGGTGCTAGAATCACCATAATCTAAGTTTGATTCATCCCAGTCTTCTAATTCTTTCCCAGTTACGAACAAAACTCTCCTCTCACGAGATCCAGCAGTTTGCGATGCTTTTGCACGAATATCGCAATGGGGCATCCGTGCATGAGTTCTGTGTCAACCTGCGACAGCTCTATGGGGATAGTCGAAAATTCCTTCTCCTAGGTGAGTGCTGCCCATGGTGTTGGTTGACCTAATAGCTCAGCCTGCAAAGAGGCTGCTGTCCTTATTCCCGTTGTTCAGTACTGGTGGAGTGGAGGGTGTTGTGGAGACATGGCTGTGAGGAAGTCCCTCAGGAACAAAGAAAAGTGCCTTGTACTGATTAAGATTATTGGTCCATGTGGCCCTGTATGTTAACTCTGACTGGCAGTGACTCTTCAGATTTGCAGGTAGGATTCTTTTTTGCCTCTCCCTAGAGATTCTTGATGGTTTCCTGTCCAAGTACTAACCAGGCCCAAACATGCTTGCTTCTAAGACCAGATGAGATAAAGTAGAGATTATCAGTTGATCTGTGAGTAATGGGGGATGGTGTAATAAGTGGGAATCTTAATAACTGTGTGTCCCTACACTATTGGGCCTAAATACCCCAAAGGCCCCAGACCCTGTCTGATTTTGGAAATTAAGCAGGGTTAGTCCTGGCTAGTATGTGGATGGGAGACTGCCAATAAATACCAGGTGCTGAAGGCTGTATTTCAGAGGAAGGAACTGACAAAACTACCTCTGAGAATTCCTTGCCTAAGAAGGCCCTATGAAAGTAATGGAGTCACCATAAGTCAGCAGGCGACTTGAAGGCACACACAAGCACACACCTGTGCTATAAAATTACAGCAGTTTGATATCCCTTTAAATGTCAAATATGAGGCTAATGCATGGCCCAAATGCATGCCACAGAAACCAATTGGGTGGCCTTGGGTAAGTGACATTCGCTCAGCCTTAGAGGAAAGCAATGCTGGCTGACCTCTGACTAAATCTTTAGAGGATCTTACATTGAGTGCTGGAAGAGGCATTTGGAAGACCAAGATTCAAATCTCAGTCCTGAAAGCCCACTAGATGACTTTGGGCATGTCACTCTTTCTCAGCCTCAGACAAAGCCAATGTGGGTAAAACCACCTCTGGATAAATCTTGCAGTGAAAACCCTAGAATGGGGTCACCAAAATTCAGAGTTGACATGAAGTCGCGTAACAATGAGTCATCAACAGAATTTTGTTTTAGTGATATTCAGACAGATGTAACTAAGCAGCTTTAAAATACTGTAATTGAGGATGATAAGCCATAGTGTTAATTGACCGATTGTTTGGGTATCTCCTTATCACTTGTTCTGGTGTGCTCTGGAGAGCTGAATGGGAGAACTTATTTCTGAATAAGCTCTGTGGTCCTATGGCTCCCTCTCGTGGCCAAATGAATGTTCTCCCTGGATGCAGCTTTAGGGTAGGAAGGAGAAGGCCCCTGGGCGCATGATGCTCAAAGAGGTAAGGAGGGAAACTACCTTTCTCTTGTTCAGAAATGGCAGAAGGTATACTTGGAGGAAGTCCAGAGTCCCCTCTCCTCTTTCAGTATTCTGGTTCATCTTTTTGCCAAAAGTAGCCTCACTGGAGAGAAAAATGAACCTTAAGAAAAAGAAATGCTTGCCTCTGCATGTGTTGATCATTTATGTTGCTTTTGAGCCACTTTTGTCTCCCACATTTCCTCTAAAGAGCTTCCTCCCAACTTGATCCTTTCAGCAATCTTGGAAGGTTGGACAGGCTGAGAGAGTTCAATCAGCCCGGGGTCCTTCAGTGAGTTTTATGCTTCAGCAAGGACTAGAACCTGGACCTCCCAGGCCTTTGTTGTTTGAACCACTACATCACAATGACTGGAGCATACAGGGAATTTTAGTAAAAAATACCTAAATGCCTTTAGGTTTAAGGCTTTCTAGAGACTGGTATGGAATAGTGATTTGGGTGCTGGACTACCCTATGGCGACTTTGAATTGTGCCCGGAAACGGACTGGCAGCCAATGGAGCTGTTGCAACAAGGGAGTTGTATGTTCCCTGTAACCAGCTCCAGTTAACAGCCTGGCTGCAGCTCTTTGGGCTAGCTGAAGTTTCTGAGCACTTTTCAAAGGCAGCCCCACATAGAGCGCATTACAGTAATCCAACAGAATGTAACCAAGGCATGTACCACCGTGGCCACATCTGACTTCTCCAAGAATGGGTAAAGTTGGCGCACAAGTTTTAGTTGTGCAAAGGAACTCCTGATCACCGCTGATACCTGGGCTTCCAGGCTCAGTGCTGAGTCCAGAAGTATGCCCAAACTACGAACCTGAGTTTTCAGGGGGAGTGTTACCCCATCTAACACAGGCTGAATCTCTATTCCCAGATCTGTCTTTTGACTGACCAGGAGCACCTCTGTTTTGTCTGGATTAAACTTCAATTTGTTTGCTCTCATCCAGTCCATTACAGCAGCCAGACACCAGTTTAGGACAGAAACAGCTTCCTTGGAATTAGATGGAAAGGAGTGGTAGAGCATCAGCATACAGGTGACACCTTACTCCAAAACTCTGGATGACCTCTCCCAGTGGTTTCATGTAGATGTTAAAAAGCATAGGGGACAGGACTGAGCCCTGAGTGACCCCACAAGCCAATGGCCAAGGAGTTGAACAGGAATCCCCCAGCACCACCTTCTGAGAACGCCCCTCCAAGAAAGAACAGAGCCACTGTAGAACAGTACCTCTAAGCCCCATCCCAGAAAGGCGACTCAGAAGGATACCATGGTCGATAGTATCAAAAGCCGCTGAGAGGTCCAGCAAAACCAACAGGGACACACTCCCCTGTAGTTCTCTACGCCGTAGGTCATCCACCAAGGTGACCAAAGCTGTTTCTGTCCCATAACCAGGCCTAAAACCAGACTGACATGGATCTAGATAATCCGTCTCATCCAGGAACGCCTGGAGTAGGGAAGCCACCACATGCTCTAGCACCTTGCCCAGAAATGAAAGATTGGAGACTGGCCTGTAATTATCTAGTAAAGTAGGATCCAGGGAAGGCTTTTTCAAAAGATGTCTTACCACAGCCTCTTTTAGGTGTGTTGGGACCCTGCCTTGCCATAAAGAGGCATTAATCACTTCCCTTACCCACTTCATCAGTCCTGTTTAATGAGCCAGGAAGGGCAAGGGTCTAGTATACATGTAATGGCTCTCACCTCTCCAAGGATCCTGTCCACATCATCAGGCTGCACAAATTGAAAAGTATCCATCAATACTGGACAAGCAGGAGCCAGGGTACATCCACTGACGCTATCAACTCTGGCTTCTAAGTCAGCAAATCCGAGCGATTTTATCAGCAAAATGGTGAGCAAACTCTTCACAGAGAGCTGTCGACTGGCTTACATTCTCATCAGGACCAGATCGTAACAGATCCTTAACCACTCGAAACAGCTTAGCTGAGCAGTCCTGTACAGCTCCAATAGTTTTGGTTAGAAAAGCCTTTTTTGCTGCCTTTATTGCATCATATGTTTTCAGGTAGTTTTTAGCCTATTTTCAGTCGAATTCACTCTGAGTTTTCTGCCACTGTCGCTGTAATCTCCATCTCATTTGTTTCATTGCTGCCAGCTCCTTAGAAAACCAAGGGGCTGGTTTAGCTCCACTCTGTGAATCTATACATCCCAGGATTCTGCAGTGGATCCTGGGATGTGTAGATTCCGTTTTACCCAAGAGAACACCTCTCTAGGAATCTCCAGGTCCTCCAGTGCAACTCTACAGTCAACATCTGCCAGAGTTTGATGATAGAAACATACTGGAGGACCTACAAATGCCTAGGGAAGTCTTTTCCCCAGGAACCTCTAGGTTCTCCAGCACAACTCTATGGTCAATTTCTGGCAGAGTTGCACTGGAGGACCTAGAGATTTTAGAGAGAACATATTAATCAAAGCTACAAAAGTCAAAGCTGTAAATGTGGAGGGCGAACTGTACTAAACTTGTTAGCAGTACCAATGCCTGGTTTTCCAAACATTTTTCACACTAACCTGAAGGCAGATGCAGGTAACATGAATTAAAGGTCATTCTTGCAAGGCAGACCAACCTTTTTAATCACAGCAAATGGATTTTAAGCAGCTGTCTGTGTACAGTTTGAGTGAGTCTACAAAAACAAGGATGAATAAATTGGGTGGGCTTTCTCTTGAGGAAAGCAGACTCTAAGTGGGGTTTTTTAAAGGGGTCTGGATGTAGAGCTTGGGAAAGTGATATTTGCACTTCAGATCCTGGTATCCCTCAGGTTCCCATGGTTCTGAAATCAATAGCTGAAAAAAAGTCATTTTTCCAAGTGTTATCTGGATGTTTGAGGCTTGCTTTGATGGGAATGATTAAATGCTCTTTTGTGGTGTTCCCTCTCTTTTCATCTATATCCTCTCTCCCCAAAGGCCTTAGACCGTTCATCCCTGAAAAGGACAGCCAATATTTTGAAAACTTCCTAGAAACCATTGGTGTGAAGGATGGCCGTGGCATCATCACAGACAGTTTTGGGAGGTACAGACGGACGGTGAGCACCACTTCCAACTCCACCACCAATGGCAATGGGGCTGCGGGGAGTTCGGATGACCAGTCGGTGCCCTCAGAAGGGGACGAGTGGGACCGGATGATCTCGGACATAAGCAACGACATCGAAGCGCTCGGCTGCAGCATGGACCACGATTCTTCCTGAATGGAAGTGGCGGGAGAGAAAAGAGGCTGCTCTGTTCCTTACCTCTCTCTTCCTTATTGCCCTGTTACAAAATGTTTGCCCCAGGCTGAAGCCAAAAGGGCGAATGCCTATGGCATCACCCTTCTCCTGCCTTTGTCATTTTGATGCCCATCTTGTGCTATAGCCAACGGTCTCTTCTGTGAAGGAGCGAGAGTGAGTAAGCCACCAGAAAGAAACTGGACCAGGCTGCTGGCGCTGGGAGGAGGGAGCCTGACAGAGTTGCCTGGTGTCTTATTCTTCCCTGGTTGGAGAAGCCATGAATGCAAGAGAGGAGAAGATGGGTCTTGCCAAGGCTGCTGCCCAACCCACAAGAACCAGCCAGCCTAACAGTTTTGCACATGACATTTCTGACCAGTTCTTTCCCATTTTGGTGTGTGTGTGTTTTATAACATGAAGTTTATCACAATGTGAATAACTTAATATTACATGTGTTTGTCATAACATTTCTGACTGAAACCAGAAGGTGGCCTTGGTTGTGAAGCTTAGGCCTCTGTGGTCTAAGGGAGAAATAAGCTTCCTTCAGCCTGACTCTGGCCAATTGACCTTTGTTTCTTCCTCTCTCTTTTTAGCAGCCAGGATAGGTCAGGGGACCTTAACTACCTGGTTGATGTGCCATTTATCTCCGGCTTTGGTGCCTGCCACTGGGTTGTGTTGGGAAGTTGAGAAATCCCAGCAGGCAAGTGCAAGACAGCACACCTCACCTTTTAGGAAAGCTCTCATCCTTGTGTAAGCCAAAATATGCCCCAGGCTAACCCAACAAAATCCCAAGTGCAGGTAAAGTGTGATAGCATTTCCTAGCATATCCTAGTTAAAAGACATGTCTTTTAGTTAAAAGCACCTACCCACCCCCATTTTTGTCTTTATGTGGAATGTGGCTTCCTGCAAAGTTTGGTGCTACCATTTCTACTTTGGGCATTGGGGGGTCTGGAGTTTATTTCACAAGAGGAGTGGCTTTTGGAGCACTGGTCAGTTTTTTTATGTGTGTGTCTTGCTGAAAAATATGTAGCCGGAAAGACCTGGAGCCTGGGCTGGATCTCAGGCATCCATTGTCTTCAGAGATTGAAGACGTGGGTCTCTTCCACTTTGAGGCAACTTTTTGGGCATTCAGTGCCCACTTGGAGTCCTTGCATGGATGGAATCCATTGCTCTTTAGATAGGAGAGCTGAGAGCAAGCTAAAGGGTGGGCCAACCTTTCGAGTTGTGTGTTGTTGCTTTTTTTAAGGGACAGGGAGTGGAAGAAAAATATACATAATGTATATGTGCTGTATATATTATACATATAAATGCACAGTTATTTTTGTATGTGTATTTCATGCCACACAATCTCTGCTGGCTACTATAAACTGACTTGTAGGCTATTTTAGCTCTTTGATTTGGGAATACTGAGTGTGTGTGGTTTTTTAAATAATACAATAACCATTGAAAATGCTCCCAATTTTTGAGAAGAATTGGGAGTTGGAAGTGAAAAGCTGGCCAGCTGTAGGGATGATGGGCTTGCTTTTCTACTAGATGTGCATCACTTGGAGGTCCTTAGTTACCCCATGTGTGTGGGGGGGGGGAGCGAGATTAAGCTGCCCCATTCTTCATTCCTCCCCATCCTCTGCTACAGTGACTGAAAAGAATGAGATTTGGAAGTTGGGTTTTTAGAATGGCAGCTCCCAGAATCCCACCTCTTCACCTTTGCCATTGGCCAAGGTCCTTTTGCTCCTGGAAAAGATGGAGCACCTTCCATGTTTGATGAATTACTCTACTGGATGTTGAATTATTCCCCTCCTCCCATACATTTGCTTGGCTGGCTAGTTCTGATGACAGTTAAAGAGTTTCACAGCATCTGGGGGTCCATGTGCCCTCCCTGCCCTATCTAGATATTTCTAGAGCATGGGTGGGCAACTGTCAGGTTGAGAGCTAGTGCAGGGGTCCCCTACCTGTATCACGCCAGCCGTAGGGTTTTCCATTTAGGCTGTGGCACAAGCTGTGAAGGGGCCTCTCAGGCAGTCCTGTCCTCATGCCAAATGGAGGGTTTCTACCCTTGACCCCACCAAATGTGAAGACTTTCACAGTGCTCGCTTTCGTTAGCACAACTTTCCCTGATCCCCGCCTCTGTGACATCAACTGTGGGGACTGTCTAAATGCCCTCATGGTGCCTGTGAGGATTTACACAACTTCTGTCCTGAGGGGACACCGCCCTTCTATATTCAGTGCTGCCGGCACAGACTCCTTGTCTGAATGCAAGCTCTCAAATAGGTAGCATTTCTGGAAGCCGAAAGGGTGTAAAAGCAAGCAATTCTTTGTGTACAGAAGTTACAGAAATTAAACATAACACAGTAGATTGTTTATTACATTTTAAGCACCACACACCCTCTCTTGCACTCCTTGCATTAACTCTGACCAACCATACAAACCCCCCATCCAAAAACTCTCCTCTCTCACTCCAACCCTAATCTAACAAACAAAAAAACCCTTGTCTAATCTAACTTACTCCAACCCTAAAAAACCTGAGAACTCCCAACTATCACTCACCAGCCTTATGCAAATCTCAAACATTCCACCTATTCCAATAATTTAATAATTCTTAACAAAGCTACATTGGCCCTCCCAGGAAACTTTGGAAGGCCACAATCCCTGATGGGGGGGTATCAATTTTTTTGGCCCTAGATGTTCTCTAAATGGGGGGGGGGCATTTTTGGCATGTTTTTGCTCCGTAGGCTAGCTTCTAGGACAAATCACTTTTATTTTACTTTTTAAAAAGAGCTTCCTGGGTCTGAAATGCCCAGTGGGGACACAAAGGTGGTGACCCTGGCCCCATGCATCCTAGAGGACAAAAATTGGTGGTTTCTTTTTTACAGGAGGTGTAGCCCTCCAAGTCCTCCGCAGAGGATGTGTGGGGTCCATGAAAGTGGCCTCGGGGCCAGCATCAGTCCAGCCAGCCACACTTTCCTACCTCTGTTCTCGAAAACAATGGCTTTCCTTTCCTGAATAGACTTGAAATATGTAGGATTTGGCAGGGAGGGGCCTCATGGAGGGAGACAGGAAGCAATCGTCCCATGGAAGTGATAGTTTTGGAAAACTACGAGCTGCTTTTAACACCAAGCTTGGGGCTGGGCCACTCCATAACATAGTGTCCTGCGTTGACTCACCCGAAGTCACACCGTCCAGACAGAGGCTTCTTCCCAGGTAAATGTGCCTAGGAATACGGCCTTGTGTCTCTCCATTGGAAAAGTGTGATAATAGAACATCCACCAGTCTCCCCTGGCTTTGTCTCCCTCCAGATGTGCACTACCATTATCTGTTGTTTTATTGCTTTGATGCAGTGGGTTCAAGGTGGCCTATGCAGACCCACCTGCGAGCTCTAAGGGGGTTGAAAGCGGGAACGGCCCAGGGTCTCCCAGCGGGTTTCATGGCCCAGGAGACTGGGATGCAAGAGCCACACTTCCCATTTCAACCTGCTCTCACCTTTACACCACACCGGCTGTCCCTTTCCCATCGTCCTTTGCCAGCATGAATGGGTACTGCAGTCCAGCACATCTGGGGAGAGAAACAAGTTGGGGATCACCGACACACATGAACAGTGCAATGCCTTGTGGTGTCAAAGGACTATTTACATACAGTTTATTGAGTGCAAGGCTGGACATTAAAATAACCTTCACAAGGCCATCCACTTCTAAGATTTTATGACATGAGGAGGATTTGAATGGGGTCCTGAGTGCCCAACTGACTGCTTCACATAGGCATGCACATCATCCTGGGAAGAATTTCTTGAGGGCAAGAGCTATTGGACAGTGGAATTCACTGCCTGGGAGTTTGGTGGAGTCTCCTTCTTTGAGGCTGTTTTGAACAGAGGCTGGATGGCTGGATGGATTGTGTCTTCCTGCCAGGGAGAAGGAGCTTGGATTGGGAGGCCCTCAGGGTCTCGTCCAACTCTGGGATCCTATCCACGCTCTCGCTTTCAGAACTCATTGCTTCATGGTACACACCTGGAGAGTTGGAGGTGTCCCTTTCCTATCATGAGGAGCTTGGAGGAATTCTTTTTTTGCTCATTCTGTGCGTGGTTGTCCCCAAAACGGTCACTTCCAGGCTCTAATGCCATGCGGGGCAAAAGGTAAGTGCCTGGACTGTGAGGATAGAAGCGTCTAGACTTGCTAACTATGGGCCTTTGCAGACCCCCAGAAATAGTGCAAATTGAGACCACTTTTAGGGTTAGGGAATCATGGGAACTGTATTTTATTGTGGCCCCAGAGCTCTCTGACAGAGAAGGCTCAATGTCTCAGGAAAAAAAAACCCAATTCCCATGATTCCCTAGCACTAACCCTAACCCTAAAAGTGGACTCAATTTGCACTATTTCTGGCAGTCTGCAAAGGCCCTATGTGGCCTGAACCAAATTGCTAGTTTGAGCTGGACTTGACCCATCAAAGCAATGGGACTCATTTATGGGTTTTGAAGATTAGTTTACCAAAGATCGAGTTCAAGTCTGCAGCCCCTTCTGAAATGTGATGGGTGGGAATGGTGCTGCTTCTGCAGTTTCTCCTCCCTTGGGGACACCTGTTTGTGATTTTCTTTTCTCTCTCTCAATGGATGAATATTTTGTTAACGGAGTATGTGTTGCAGGCAAATATACTTTGGCACACCGGAACTCAGCTTTTGCTTTCATTCTTTCCTGAACTCTTTTCCTTCCTGATGGAGGACTTGGCTTGGAAGAGTATGTCGTAGGAGGGAGAACAATTCTGCAGAGCTCCTGATCACAGCTCAGCTCATTCACTTTAACATTAGGATGAACCTCCTGACAATAAGAGCTGTTTGTTGGTGGAACAAATTCCCTTGGAGGATGCTGGAGTCTCGTTCTTTGGAGGTATTTAAACAGAGGCTGGGTGGCCATCTCTTTCGGGTGCTTGGATTGAGAGTTCCTGCATGGCAGAAGGGGGTTGGACTGGATGACCCTTGGGGTCTCTTCCTACGCTAAGATTCTGTGATTCATCTAGATCCAGGCCTGGGCTTTGTACAGTACGGGTAAATCTTCAGGTAACAGAATCAGTGTGTTCCTGGGCATGATTTCCTCAGCTTAAAATTTGGTACCAGATGCAGAAATAACAAGGGGAGAAAAACAAAACAAAACAAAACAGGGAGAGTCCTTGCATGTTTTAGCAGACTTTGCATCCAAAACTAACACTATCCATGTGTGAAATGAAGCAACCAGGTCAGGCAAGCCTTAAAAACGTTTGGAACCTTCCAAAGACTTCCAAAATGCATTTATCTATTCATTTATGTCTGTATGTGTTATATATATATATATATATCACACACACACACACACACACACACACACACACACACATATATATATATATCCTATCATGGGGTTGGCATGGCAGGATTTGTTCAGAGGAGGTTTGCCATTGCCATGCTCTGAGGCTGAGAGCATGTGACTTGCCCAAGGCCACTGAAGTGGGTTTTGTGGCCAAGCCAGGAATTGAACCCTGGTCTCATTGTAGTCCAACCCACAAACCACTATGCCATGCTGGCTCAAAGTGAGAGAGATTTAAAATCTATAAATCCCATGATAGGTTAGGGTCACCATAAGTCAGCAATGACTTGAAGGCACACAACCCCTTCCCTGAATGCCTCACTCTTGGCTATGCTTCCAGGGGCTTCTGGGAAGGGTAAGCCCCATGCAGCTGAGGGCCACAATGCCTGCTTGCAAGTCACACCCTCTCAGCCTCAGAGGGAGGCCATGACAAACCACCTCTGAACAAATCTTGCCGAGAAAACCCCATGGTAGGGTTACCGTGAGTTGGAAACAACTCGAAGGCATACAACAACAAGCACAACGCTGGAAACAACTTGAAGGTTCACAAGAACCAAGGAGCCATTGGTCTGCCCTTTCTCTATGCAAGGAAGGGAACTTGCTGAGCTGAACACCTACACAATTTCTTACACAATTCAGAGTCCCTTTGGGTCTCCAGTGGGAATTCTTTGCTCAAGCAGCTGAGCCCAGTCTCTCGGCAGACTCTTGCCTCTTCTTGCATCAGAGTTTGGGGAGCGCTTGGCTTGGCTTGGTCTGAGTGCGGGAGATGCCTCTTGTCTTAGGCAAAGCAATCCTAATGCTGAGCGAAGTTGGGGAGACGGGGGGACCTTACCATCAAGCTTGGAAATAACATGGTACGGTCAGCCCTCCATATCCAGACTTTTTATCCACAGATTCAAGCATCCATGGCTTGAAATAGATCAGTTCCTGTGGCTTGGCCATGGCAACCCTTTGGGTGACCTTGGGTAAGTCACACTCTCTCAGTCTCAGAGGAGAACAAAGGCAAAAGCTCCTCTGAACAAATCTTGCCAAGAAAACCCCATGATAGGCTTGATGCCAGAGATGAATTGAGGGCACACGACAACAGCAACAAATCAATGCTCAAAAGCAAACCTTGGTTTTGCCATTTTATAGAAGGGACACCATTTTAGTCTGCCATTGCATCTGATGGGATTTGAGCATCCAAGGATTTTGGTATCCATTGGGGGTCCTAGAACCAAACCCAGCGGATACTAAGGGCCCAGTGTAATAGCAGTAGTAGTAATAGTAGTAATAAATTCCCCATTGTATATAATGGTTTTGATACCCACAGGGCATCCTGAAACCAAACTATTTGGGTACAGGTATGAAGACAATCAAAACCAGAGCATTTATTACCAGAGAAGGCCAGCAAGGCTAAACCACTTTATCATTTCAAGAACAAGCCGGTCCAAGTTCCCACACTGAGAATCCCACAAACGGAAAACTCTGAAGCCAGGCTGCAGTTTAAGTGAATATACCGTTTATTGAGCAACATTATCAATGCAGAATAGTTGGGACTAATTCTTGGCCGTCCTAAAGAACCACAGCTGTATCGGATATGGGCAACTGTGCATCTATACAGAAAGGTGGGACAGAGGCTGGGAGGGTTGGCCAGCCGTCCGTCGCTACATAGTCAGCTCCTGCAAGAAAGAGAAGAAGAGGGTCAGGGTTGCAAAAGGGAGACAAAGAAAAGCTGCAGAGAAGGTTCCCGCAAAGCAGATTTCATGGTATTGCCACCCATATGGTTAAGAGCCAAAGGTCTCTTTGGACCACTACATGTTACATCTTGTGCTTCCCAGTATCTCAGATATACCCATAGCGGCAACTGCCAAATTCTATGTCAGTGGAGCAGTGCATCCACTCAATGATTTGGATAGCTTTAAAGGCACTTGTAAGGGCTTCAGCCTCTCTCAACCTCTGCCACTCCATGTGAGGACCTCCATCTGTCCCTTCCTTCATAGATGACCTTATAGAGTCTGTGTGAGACTGCATTAGTCTAATCCAGTGATTCCCAAACTTGGGTCCTCCAGGTGTTTTGGACTTCAGCTCTAGCCAGCTTGGACCAAAGTTTGGAGACCACCACCCTTGAATACTGCTGCCATTGACGCCGTGTGTCTGAACCCAGTCATTGCCATACACTTATATGTTGCATTCTCAGAGCTACAAATAACCCACCTTAAATCCCATTGTAGGATATATATATATATGGGCAAGATATAAATCCTTGAAATAAAATAAATAAATAAATTTATTAAACAGAAGTTCAACTTAAAATGAAAGATTGCTTATTTAACACATCTAAATCCAGACTGATTCTAATGAACTAACTTCCTTCTCTCACTCCTAATACAAAAAAAACTGAGTTTAACTCACTCTTTATTCCAGACTTAACTCTCCTAGCGTTTTTTAGTCACACAGTGCGACTCCCTGGATTTGAGGGTCTGGTAGCCATGGTTTCACTTACACACATCTGGGACAAAAAGGTCTCTCTAGGCATCAGGAGGTCCTCCAGCATGCCTCTATGGTCAACCTCTGGCAGAAGCTGACCATAGATTTGCACTGGAGGACCTCCAGATGCCTAGAGAGATAACCTCTCTAGCCATTTGAAGGTCCTCCAGAGCAACTCTAAGGTTAGACTTCACTGGAAATTGTCACCCAGTGCTATTAACTGCAATTTTTGTGAACAGCACTAAGTCTAGGGATATATCCCCTATAGATATGGGAGTCACAGTGTACTCCTACCTGTCCTACATCCTTCCTGGTCACTAAAATGAGTCCCAGCTGGTTGGGGGCAATTGGCTTACACCTTGTAAACTGCTTAGGAAGAGCTTCAGTGCACTGATAAGTGGTATAGAAATGCACTTGCTATTGCTATTGCTACACACCAGCCTTTTCCGCACTCACTAGCCACTCCCAGCATCCCATGCTCTCACTCCCTTCCAACAGACCACTTACCTTACTACATTTATTATATGTTACATACATAGCCGTGCCTTACGTTAATGTCTCCAAGAAACTTAGCGATCCCTTAAAACGAAGTCCAGAACATTACTGAGGTCTAAGAGGTGCTGAACCTATCCTGGATGGCCACAGGTGGCCCATGGGCCCCACTTTGCTCATCCCTGCACCAAAAACCTCTCCTTGGTGCCATCAAAGGAGAAGGAGTTCATCACGACAGTTTCATCTGTAAGTCATTCTAGGGTTGGTGTCACCCACTGCACTTACTTATAGGATCACTCCCACGGACTTCCTGAGATGGAAGCGTGGATGGGAAGGAAGGTCAGCAAAGATGGGACAACCTCCTGAGCAAGAGCAGTGTTTCAATTACAGAAAATCTCCATCTTCAAGGAAAAAGAAATCACAGCAAACAGCCCCCCCCCCCAGGATAATGATGGAAAAGGAACCAAAAAGATTGAGAGGGGGAGGCTGCAGGAGAGGGGAGCAGAGAGAAGATCCATGGCTTCAACACCATCTTCATCCCATCAAAGGGAAGTGGCACGCCAAGATTTTCTTTCCCGGGAAGTAGCCTTGGGAGTGACACCTCTCTGCTTCCCAGTGTCACCCAGTGCGGTCCACACTCCCTGCACCCCACTAGTGAGGCCACGGCCATCGCACAAGCCCAAGGTGCCCTCAGGCTGCCTCACCACAAGTGACTCACCATGATGGCGTTCACAATATCGTTGTTGTTGTGCCGGAGGGCCCGCACAGCTTTGGGGCGCGACACGTTTGCCTGAGCCATGACCAGCTCAATATCTCTCACTTCCAGACCTGTTTCATCAACCTGGAAGAGAGAAGGAAGGAAGGAGGTGGACTGAGACCCAGAATCCCACCAGTGGAATTATCCTCATATTTGTCTCACTCTGCAGCACCAACACAAAACCATCAGGCATTTCCTACTTTGGGACCAATGGTTATGGTCAAGGTTGACCTTTGGAAAGGAGATCATGGTGGTGGAGGAGAAGGAATGAGGAGAGGTAGGAACAAGGAAAGCAGGAGGAGGAGGAGAAACAGGGAAGGAGGTGGAAGAAAAGGAACAAGTTGGACAGGGAAGAAAAGTAAGGGAGAAGGAAAAGAAACAAGGAAGGAGAAAGAGAATGAAGAGAGAAGGAGACAAGAAACAAGGAGGACAACAAGGACAAAAGGCAGAGGAGGAGGAGGAGGAGATGAAAGAAGAATGGAGAAGAGGAAGAAGGATGAAGAGTAAGGAAGAGAGAAGGTAATGAAACAAAGATGGAGGAGAGGGGCTAGTATCATAGAAGAAAGGAGATACAAGGAAAGGGAAGAAGATGAAACAAGGAAGAAGGAAGGAGAAAGCCAGAAAGTCGCAGTTAGAGGAACCCCAAAAGGCTGACCTGACATTTTTTTGTCCCATGGGTAACATTTGCATTCAGTCCAAGGATGCAGAGGTGGAATTGTATGTGTTGCTAATGTGCATGACAATACACACAACATGATACATAAATGACAGAGTTTCTCTGCTTGAAATACTTGTTTTATTTGTCCGTCCGCCCCGTTAATAACTTTTGCCCTATTGCTGTTGGGGGCCAAACCCTTCTGACCACGTTGTGATGTAGCACATGTCCCAGTTTCCCTCTCCGAAATGTTTCAAAAGTGTGCCCTTCTTTCTTTTTGAAGGCAGGCCTTACCTCTTCTTCCTCCTCGCTCTCCTCCTTGATTGTGAGCGTCGGGGCTGTTTCTGTGATCAAGGGCGAATGCTCCACGGGGACCTTGAATTTCTCTGCTGCCGCTTTGTGAACCTGCTGAGAGAGATCTTCAATCTGAGGAAGGAAAAAAGAGGAAAGGTCCATGAGGATTCGTCTCTCTGGAAAAGTAGAAGAGCTTCGTGCAGAGAAGGATGGGCCACTCAAAGAGGATCCAGCCAACACCTCAAAAACCCAGCAAACACCAACCTAAGTACTTCTGTAGCCTCCAAGAAGGAACCAGACTAGTTATTGCAACCATTTCAAGTGGAAACAGACTTTTAGGAACTGATAGCTATGGGCTTTTACAAGTGTGCTGTTTTGTTGCTAACCCCTGGGCATACCTCTGAACTCCCCCATCCATGATCATTTGTGCTTGAAGGACCGCAGGCAAGATTGGACAAATGTATGGCTGTGTCTCCATAGACAGACGTGAAATGATTACGGTGGACCCTTCAAATCAGCTGGAATTTGGTTCCAGGACCCCAAAATCACTGGATGTTCAAGTTCCATTAAATACAATGGCACAGTTAAGATGGTGCCCCTTGTATAAAATGGCAAAACCAAGGTTTGCTTTTTGGAATTTATAACTTTTTAAAATATTTTCAAACTGTGGATGCTTGAATCCGTGGATAAGAAATCCCTGGATATGGAGGCCTGACTGTATATCATCACTGGGACCCACCAAGACCTCAGTGCTACTATAATCATTTTGCATCTGGCAACAGAGGCATAGCCAGATCCTTTCCCAATCATGCCTGCTCCCTATAAGGCATAGAAAGGTTGTGCAAGGGGATTTCAGAGGCTGTACAGTATGTCCTGGGAAAGGGCCTTTGGGTGCTGTGGATGGAGGAACGAACGGCAACCTCCATAGCCCCCAAGTACAGCTGTAGTAGAAACTTAGGCTGGCTTTTGCCACTAATAATATGCCTGCCCCATTGTGCAAACTTCCAAGACGCAAAGTCCCTTGAGACCCACATGGGCACCTTCTCCCGATACACTCCAACCCCAGCAACTCACCTTGGCTTCTCCAAAGACAATGTAGATGTCCGATGCCGGGCTTTTAAAAACATCCGGCTTGGTTATGACAAACAAGATGTTCTTGGATTTGCGAATTGTGATCCTGGTGACCCCATGAATTTGCCGCAGACCGAGTTTGGACATGGCCTGGAAGAGAAGAGAAGAGAAGAGAAGAGAAGGGGAATCCAGCTTGTGAGGAGCTGCTGGACTAACTCTGGCCAGAAATGAGGGACTTTGAACACGACCAACATGCTCCCACCAACATCTCCAATGGACAGAAAGTGACCCACCAACGCAGTCCAATCATCCAGTTTTGAGCTGCCAGTTAAAGTGGATCAGAGACTATTTTGGAATAATGTCTGTCTACTGTTTCCTTCAAATACAGTGGGCCCTTGGTATCCATCGGGATTTGGCTCCAGGACCCCCATGGATACCAAAATCCATGAATGCTCAAGTCCCATTGAATGCCATGGCTTAATAAAATGGTGTCCCTTATATAAAATGGCAAGATCCAGTTTGCTATTTACTTTCTTAAAAATATTTTCAAGCCGTGGATGCTTGAATCTGTGGATAAAGAGGGCCAACTGTATGTATACAAAGACTTTATTTCATGGGTGGGTAACTGTGGGAGGCTAGGAGACCATATTAGCCCCCCCAGAAGACTTTGGAGACCCACACTCTCACTACATCCACCTGCCAAAAACAAAAAATGCTTCCAAATAGCCTCTACAAGGCATCGGGGACATATTTGCCATATTCTAGGGGACATGGAGGGCATTTTTTGCCGCATCTTTGGTGATGCCTGAGCCATTTTAAGTGCAAAAGAAGCCTTTTTATTTTAATGCAACCGAGGCTGTGAGGTTTATTGATAGACAAACATCCAGGAGGGAAAGTCCTGACCTGACTATGGTCTCCAGAAGCAATTGCCCAAGCCAGACCCAGACATCATCCTCTCCATCAGCCCAATTCTGCAGCAGGAGCCCATCCTGTGGTCAAGAGCCATGCAAAGCTCAGGGCTCCTCCTCAGAAAGGGTCAGGACCAGAGCCAATGACCAACATGGGCAACCTTATCCAGGGTCCTAATCCAGCCCCATCGCTCAGATCTTAAATATACAGAACATGCATATGCTGTTCTCTTTATGGTATTACAATTTTATTGCCGCAAAACAATTTCCACATAAAGCTCTGAATGTCTTTGTATATAGTACTTAAATCTATATCTTAAATGCTAAATCAAATACAGTGGGCCCTTGACATTTGCTAGGATTAGGGGCACAGGACCCCTGTGAAAATGGGAAAACCATAAATAAAAAAACACTACAGTTGGCCCTCCGTTTTCGCAGGAAATCCGTTCCAGATCCCCCCCACGAAAACGGAGATTAGCAAATATTCAGCCCCATAGGCTTGCCCCTGCAGGAACGGACCCCATTGAATTAAACAGAGGTTGCCCCTCTGTGAATATGTAAAACTGCGGACTTGAAGTCCACGAGAATTGAGGAGTGACTGTAATTCTTTGACCTGAGAGAAAACCTCTCTAGGAATCCCCAGGTCCTCCAGTGCAACTCTATGGTCAACACCTTTCAGAAGTTGATCATACAATCATGGTGGAGGACCTACAAATGCCTAGAGAGGTGTTTGCTCTAGGAATTTCTAGGTCTTCCAGCACAACTCTATGGTCCTATTCTGGCAGAGTTGCGCTGGAGGACCTAGAGATTCCTAGAGAGAACATAGTAATCAAATCTGCAAATAATCAAATCCACAAAAGTCAAAAACCCAAATGTGGAGGGTCCACTGTAATATTATTTAGGGCACCCAGAAATTGTACAGAACATTTTCTGGTGACTTTTCCAGTTCTGCTTAAAACATCACACCATTGCTAAATAGCTTAGCAGAGCCATCTTTCCGTGCTCTTCTTGGGATGCTCTTTCATACCTTCCATTTGGGAAGTTAAATTTGAATTGAGGCAAAGGGTCAGGAAAGCCTCACCTTCCGCGCTTTCTTCTCGCTCCGACTCTGTTTTGCTTTGCTGATGGACTCTTCTCCGGTCCCCAAGGAGTGTGTCAACTGCGCCTGGAAGATGCAAGCAGCATTAATGGGAGACATTCATAGGAACCCAAAAAGTTACCTTGTCGGATCCTTGGCAGCTCCATTTAGCTCCGTAAAGTCAACCTGGATTGGCCACCAGTCCTCCCAGATTCCAAGCCAAATTCTTTCCTAGCCTTACCTAGAGATCTCTGGCATTTACTGGTGGCTCTTCCTTGGCCAAGACCAACCCCAATTCGCTTCCAAAACTAAATGAGATTATATGAGCTCAGGCTAGTACAAAAGAAGAACTTATCTTTGGTTTAGAGGAACATAAGAAAACTGCCTTGTGGAAAGAATATTCAAAAATATTTGGAAAATTGGCACGAAGTATGTGCTAAGAAACCCTGATGAGAAAAATCCTGGACTCTGGCAAGAATCTTTGCAGTTCAAGACTTATTCTGCACAAAAATTGTGGATAATTGTTTTTGCGCAGAAAATAGCATTTTCTGCGCAAAACAGAAGCAACATTTTCTGCACAAAATTGTTATGTCTATGCCAAAACATTTTTCTGTGCAAACAAATGCTGTAATTAGGAACTCATTCTGTGCAACATTTACTTTTTTTTAACATAAAAAACAGTATTTTCTGTACCAAAAAAAAGGTGGGTTTTTGTGTGTGCAGAAAATAGTATTTCTGCCTCGGATATCATTTCCTGCACAGATGCTTGCTTCAGTGGCAGATTGCTCAGTTTGCGCACTGACGCCTGGACGGACGTTGTTGTGTCAATGAATAAACTGCTGTGTCCAGCCGACTACGCCACCCTTCTGGAACCCCAAAATGGGACAAGTTTCCTCTCCATCGGACTTTGAGCTTTCCCTTCTCCTCCTCTGTAAAGCGGGAGTACCTGCGTCTGAGTACGTGGCTCGGAAACCTCCGGCTCTTCCAGTTCTGGGATGGAGCCTTCGTTGCTTTCCGAGTCGTTCGAAGACCCTGCAAAACAGAAGGGAGGCAAGGTCCTGGGAAACCGTCCTCCAAATGTCCCACATTGCCAGCTATTTTTAAAAGCAACCGACCTCATTTCCCGCCGGCACGCTTTGCCCCACTTCTCTGACAGCGGCGAGATGAAGCCCACTTTCCTCTTAAGGGCAACCGACCCTTTGTATCCACAAGTTGCTTTTTTATTTTATTTTATTTTTATAAAAACAAAATTTCCAAAATAATAACAAGAGCCACAATAAATATATATACATCCATAAAACATAGACAACAAAACAAACAACAAACTAATCACCCTATACAAAACTCCCCAGACAACTACAATTATACATACATAATACTAAAATATTACTTCCTATTAGTTCCCCTGAATTTCTGAGATTTGATATTCCTGTTTCCTCAATTTCTGGATAAGCACAGATTCCATCATGTCGTCAGTGCATTATAATATCTATTACCGGCAATGCTTTAATAAGAACAATATCTTTTTTGTTTTCTAAAACATTACTTTTTTAAAACTTTAACACAATATCCTAACACTTCTCAGTCCTTCTCAACCCTTTCAGCCAATTTATGGTTTACATGCGTGATTAACTTATCCAACTCCATTAACTTTTCCTGAACTTTTAAAAACCATTCTTCTATGGTTGGTAACTGTGATTTTTTTTTCCCATTTGGGGGATTTTTTTTTTTTTATCCACAGATTGAAAATATTCGCAAAAATATCAGTTTCAAAAAAGCAAACCTTGATTGTGTCATTGTATATAAGGGACACTATTCTACCATGCCATTGTATTTAATGGGACTTGAGCATCCATAGATGTTGGTGTTCATGGGGAAACATGGAAGCAAACCCTAGCAGATACCTTAATTTTATTTTTTTATTTAAAAGTCTTTTGTTCTAGTTTTTCTCCAAATCTATTCCAGGTGAGCTTACGACAATTTTGACAATAAAAGCACATAAGCCAGCATGGTGTAGTGGTTTGAGTGCTGGACTATGACTCTGGAAAACCAGGGTTTGAATCTCAGCTTGGCTATGAAACCCACTGGGTGACTTTGGGCAAGTCACACTCTCTCAGCCTCAGGGGAAGTCAATGGCAGACCTTTGAACAGATCTTGCCAAGAAAACTCCATAACAGGGCTGCCTTAGGGTCACCATTGAGTCGGAAATGACTTGAAGGAACACAACGACTACAACAACAACAACAACAACAGCACATGAACATCAGACCACAACTATTAAGAAAGTACAGCGCAAGAACACTGCTGCCCAACAGTCAGGAAGGCCAGCCATTTTCTCTCTTTTTAAAGAAACCTCAGCAAACAGACATTTGAGTCTTCTACCCAAAAGTCCACTATGTACACTATTCACTAATGGCATATATAGGTCTGTCCCTGGCTTTCCATTCCACCAAACGCATCTGAGGAAGTAGACTGAAGTCTACTTAAGTCTATGAAAGCTCATGCTGCCAACCTCTTTTCTTCACTATTTAGTCTCAAAGGTGCTACAAGATCTCTTTCCCTGGGACAGATGTCCATCCAGCCTCTGTTTAAAAAGTTTCCAAAGAAGGGGACTCCACTATTCTCCGAAGCAGCGTCTTCCACTGCCAAATGGCTCTTACTGTCAGGATGTTCTTCCTAATTTTGAGGTAGAATCTCTTTTTCTTTAATTTGCATCCCTTGAAACTCCATTGTGTCCTATTATCTGGAGCAGCAGAAAACAAGCTTCCTCCATCCTCAATATGACATCCCTTCAAATAATTAAACAGGGCTATCATGTCCCCTCTTAACTGTCTCTTCTCCAGGCTAAACATACCCAGTTCCCTAAGTCATTCCTCATAGGGATTCATGGTTTCCAGACCCTTCACCATTTTGGTCTCCCTCCTCTGGACCCGCTCCAGTTTTTCAACATCCTTTTTGAATTGTGGTGCCCAGAACTGGACACAGGATTATTCCAGGTGAGGCCTGACCAAAGCACAATAGAGCCACACTATTACTTGCCTTGATCTAGATACTATACTTCTATTAATGCAGCCTAAAATCACATTGGCCTTTCTAGCTGCGGCATCACACAGTTGACTCATGTTCAGCTTGTGGTCTACTAGGACTCCTAGATCCCTTTCACATGTATTGTTGTCAAGCCAGGTGTCCCCCATCCTATATCTATGCATTTCATTTTTTCAGCCTAAGGGTAGTCCCTTACATTTGTCGCTGTTGAAATTCATTTTGTTAACTTTTAGAGTCCTCACCTTTGTGGTTGGTCTCCTGGATCCTTTTCCCCACCAAGGGCTTCTTCTCATCCAGAAGCATTGCACCAGTCGCTTCCCTCAAGCTCTCGATCTCTGGGCAGCGGTAGGACAGTTCCCTCTCACTGGAGGAACTCAATTCCAGCTCAAGGGACCCTCGGTCGGCTCTCTTCTCCCCGGTGGAGGAGGTTGAGCCCTTTCCTCGGGAGTCTTTGTTGCCCGGCACACGGTTCCGGCCCCTTGAATCTTTGCCGCTGGGATGCTGGTCCGACCGGGAAGGAGCCGGGGGTCTGGTGTCCTCGAGAGCTGAGAAAAGGAGGAGGTTAGCGGCATAGGTTGGCATGGATGGACCAAGTCATGGCAGACATGGAGGATTCTAGTCAGTGGTGACCACTGGGACAGGAGCCAGGAATGCCAGTAGGTCAAGGGAAGGCAAACCCATGTAGCCCCTTTCGTGGGACCATTTGTTCTCCAAAAATCCCACCCCCAATGTTAAAACATTCAGCATGATCTTGGGGTGTTCTTTGGCCAAAGGACCACGTGGAAAGCACCTAAGAACCCCCATCATCTCCAAATGTTCATTTGAGACCTTGGGGCAGGCATTGACTATTTCAGCTTAGATGGGGGAACAGAGGGAGAAGACTCACCTTCCGCAGGAGGTTTCCTGGAGTCCTGCAGGAGGGGCCGAGTCTCCTTGGAAGGAGCGTGTTCCTCGGCAGGGCTAGCCGTGGGACCCATAAGCCACGAGGTAGCAGTGGGGGCTTGAAGGTGGCTCTCCAAGGGAGAGGATGGCAGCTGCGGTGAAGGCGGAGGCACTTCTTGGGGCACAGAACTCGGAGAAGGAGAGGGCGAGATGGGCATTTCCTCCAAGGTGGGAGACGTGGGTCGCTCTGGCCGCGAAAGAGACGCAGCCGCAGTGAGGGACTCTTGCGATGGTCTTTCAGACAACAGTTGAGGAGGAACGATGGAGTCTGTGGACAACAAGGCAGGTTCAAGGGTAAGGATCTCCACTTTTGCAATGAAATTATTGGGATGAATTTGCTCGCCTTGCTCTTCCTGACCATCACTCTCCGCCTTTGGATACATGGCTTCCTCTGGAGTGTCCCCTAATCGTGTCTCTTCCAACACCTCCTCTGTCCTCTCTTGTGCCACAATGTCAGCTTCTGGACTCTGGAGCAACAACTCTTCTGGCTGAGATGGGATTCCATCAGTGGACTCAGCTGCCTCTCCTCCGCCTTCTCCAGAGATGGAGACAATATTCAGAGCAGATTGGTCTTTTTCTCCTGAACCAGAACTTACCACCTGGCTAGCGGGCATCTCCCTCACCTTTGCAGGGATGGACATCTCTTCTGCTCCAGGTGGAGCTTCTCGTCTCTCTGCCTCCAGGTAGCCTCCTTCGCCTCTTACTTCCTTGCAAGGTTGCATGTGATCTTGCTCTTGATCGGCAGCTGCACTGCAAGAAGACGGAAGCTCCAGATCTTCTGCTTCTGACAAATCAGGCGTCAGTTCGGCCGAGGAACTCTCTGCCACTTTTTCCTTAAGGCTGCCACGAAGGCTTTGTGCTTCTGCCAGGAGCTGGCTACTCGTGAGATAAGAGCTCCCCACTCTCTGCTCCTTCAGGTTCCCAAAGGAGCCTTGCAACAAACTAGATATTTGCTGCCGATCCGCGATGTCGTCAGGAGACTCCGCAACTCCACCAGCGGTCTCCAACAAGGCACCAGATGGTTCAAGCTGGCCAGCGGAAGTCAGCGAACTCTCTCCAACAACAGTTCCAGAATCATCCGGGTCAACTCCTGTGCTCTCTGCAGCGGAGGTATGATCTATTTCTCTATTTCCACCAGAAAGGCCATGCTGAGCATCTTTGGGCTCAGTCAGATAGATCTCTTCTTCGGAAGCAAAGAAAAGCTGTTGGCTGTTAGTGGCCACTGCTGCGGTGGCACTCCTTTGCACCATGGCACGGCGTGAGATGGGTGAACCAGGAGCCCGTGCAAGAGCGCTGTGGTGCAGGCACACAGCCATGCTCTGTGGAGAGAGCTTCGGCGGTGTAGCCACAGGTTCAGCTGCTAGGGCATCTCCAGCCTTGGCCACCAGGTCCTCAAACTCAAATGCTACAGCCTGCTCTTCCTGCATAGGAGGGCTTTCTTCCACCACCTGGGTTGGGCAGCCCCAGATGTCATCAGGCGTCCTTAGGTTTTCCCTCTCAGAGTCAGAGGACACAGCCACCAAAGTGCTCTCATGAGACCTACCTTCACCTGCTGTGGTGAAGCTGGAATCCGAGAGAGACCAAGACGGAGAGACCTCAGGCTTCTCGGTGGAGGATAAGGCGGTATCCGGGTCTTTCTCTTGCACTGTGAGTTCAGCATCCAAAACGGGCAAGAGACCTTGAAGGAGAGCCTCGGCAAAAGTCTTCTTGTGTACCGGTGGGTGTTGTTGCCGGGGCAGATCATGGTCTAAAGATGGTGTAGCGTCTGTGTTTCCTGCAGGAAGTCTTCCTGGAGAAGGCATGACCACCTGAGCTTTGGAGTCTGGAGGATGGTAGTCACCTGAAGAAGGCAGAGATGCAGCTGGTTGTACATGTGCCACATAGCTAAGCTTCTCAGGACTTGGTTGGATGGCTATCTCAGCCTCTTTGGTTGATACCTGGGATTCTGGGATTTCTGCACCTTGCAACTGTGGAAATTCAGCAACTTTTTCTCCTTCAGCTGGCTCAGGGTGACCAGTTTGGCCAGTCACCTCAGCAGCACTGGGCGGTGCCTTGAACTCATCATTTTTGGGCAACGTCTTCTCCTCAGAGCCTGCTGTCAAACATGGATCTTCGCCAGTCTCACCTACAAGGAGAACACATGCAGCCTCACAACTCTGCACCGGCAACAAATTCATGTTATTGTCTCTCAGGTTAGGTTGTTCGGTGACCAAATGGTGGGCAGCTCCCAACAGCTCTGGGACATTGCCTGGGGAGTGTTCGCTTTCCAGGTGGCCTGTCATTCGAACGGCCTCTTCTACCGGGGAGATTTCAGCCACCAAATCTCCTCTGCTGAGTTCTTCACTTTCAGGTTCCGAAGCATCTTCCTCTTCCTCTGAAGGAGTTTCCCAGTTTTGCTCCAGATCACCTTCCTCCGATAGCCCTTGTTGTTGCACCTCTGGTCGGTCATCTCCCGCAGGAACCTCTTCTTTAAGTTGATTTTGTTTGTCTGTTTCATTCTCTGTGGTTTCTTCCACAGCTGTTGCTTCAGGATGGCTGCCCGTTCCTATTAGGCGCTGGCCCTCAATGGACCCAACATTTCCCACGTTGGAATCTTTGGCTTCGCCAGTCTCCATGCAAACTTGGAGGGGTTTGGGGGCTGAATCGTCGTCCCCTAGTGACATCTCCTTGTTGGTGAGGCGTCCCTCGTAGGCATCCATTTCGGGCCTGCTTGAGCCTCTCTGCATCCCACAAATGGCCCAACTCTGGATTTCAGAGAGTTCCTCAACTTCTGTCTGGAGCAGCGGGTTTTCCTGAGCAGGCAGTGCCATGGCCTCCAAGGGGAATTCATTGGCCTCCATGAGTACATTTCCCTGCGTCTCTTCATTTAGGCCCATGAGGGTCTGAGAGTCTGGTTTTGCCTCAGAAAACGTCACCGCCTCACGGTCCTCATTGTTGTTCATCTGATCAAGAGACGAAGCTTCCTCAAGTTCGTCCTCCGACTCAAAGCAAGCGATAAGGCACTCCTCTGTCGGTTCGCTGTCGGCCCGGATCACTTCAGGCTGTTCCAAGATGACCGCCATAGAGGACTCCAGGAGGGACACAAATGGTGCTGCCTCCTTCTCCCTCTCAGGGTCCAGGGTTCCTCCGTCGTGTCCCTCAAGCTCCAACGAACCTCCCGCTGAGGCACTGTCTTGGTCAAGGAGTTCCAGCAGCCGTTCCTCGGACTCTTTCAGCCTGGCGCCGATATCGACGGCAGAGGCATCGTTGGCCTCCTGAGATGTCAGCTCTGCAGACTCAGCAGGATATGGCTTCGGATCCCAGCCGAGAGGGATGGCTGTCCCAGCACAAACCTGTCCTATCCATTCTTCGGCAATTTGGCCCACTGGCAGAGACATCCCTGCAGAATCATCCAAAGGAGGCAGTGCATCTGCCTCTTCATCTGTATCAAAACAGGCAATGAGACACTCCCCAGGGTCATGGAGGTCTTTCTCAAGGGCATCTTGCCCATCCGAGAGAGACAAGTGTTCAGGAGAGGAATCTTTCTCCTTAGGAGGCTCTTCCTCGCTTTCACCGCTGGCGCTGTGGCTCAGTGCTCCAGGAGCCGCTGCAATATTTTGCTCCAGAGGAGACCTCTGTCCATGCTCAGAAGAAACACTACTGCCTCTTGAATTCTCAGAAGAATCACCAGAGGCCTCTGGCTGTGTTGTAGTTTGTAGTGTGGAGGTAGTGACCTTCTCATGGGAGCTTTGAGCATCCAACTGGCCCTCTGGGGTGGCATCGGCTGCTTTGGACTCGCCCGGGAAGGGATCTCCCTTCTCCAGTTCTCCCTTGGCTTCATGACCCATGGAAGGAGCATCTTCTTCCTCCTCTGTATTATATGCATCTGATGAGGTCTCCATCTCACTCTCGCTCCCCGAGTGAGAATGTCCGGGTTCTAGGTCTCCCTTGGGAGCCTCGTCCTCTTTGTGGGTACCGTCTGCAACCACAGCGTACTGTTCCACACGATACAATCGCTCATCCTCCTCTCCGTTGTAGGAAGCCGAGTCGGAGGACTGAGAGGTGTCATCCTGGTAAGCAAAGGACTCATCCACGCCTTCGTTGATGGAGGCTTCCGAGAGAGAATGAAGGAAGGAGGTTGAGGTGCTGTCTTCATCCTCAGCGCCATAGAGGATGTCATTTTCCACTGATTCTCCCTGCGGGAAGAGGGTGATCTCCATGGATTCTGCCTCAAAGAGGAGGCTGCCGCGGAAGGGCAGCAACAAAGCAGAAATCATTTGGTCGTTCTCGATATTCTCCATCCCATCATCAGGGGAGGAAGCCGCCATCTCTGCTTGTTCCACGTTGGGTGCATTGGCCTCTGAAGGACTCGCGCTGGACACGCTACTGAACTCAGGAGGAGGCCCAGAGAAGGCAGCGAGTGAACAGGACAAAGGGCTGGGTTCAGATCCCACAAAAACCTTTCCAGTTTGGTAAGAAGGCAAATTCTCTATCTTGAAAATCTCGTGGCCTGTGGAGGTGCTAGAGCTCAGAGTGGCTTCATCCTCTTCCAAATCTTCTCCTCTCTTTGGCCCAGAGGGGCCACTCTGCTCTGGCTTCTGGAGGACGTGCCGACAGGTCACTGTTTCGGAGGCCCAGTCTTCATCCTCTCCAGGAGTAGTCTGCCCATCATCCTCATCCTCATCCCCCGGTGCAGGAAAGGAAGCATGAACAAAGGTGCTGGGAGACAGGGTCTGGAAGGTCACCTCGCTCTCCAAATCTGGGGACTCCAGGGCTTCCGACTCGGCAATCAGATTCGGGGAGCAGGATGGGGAGGTGCTGGCCGTGCCCGAAGAAGCCCAGCTGCCCCCCTCGGCCGTGATGTAGGACCCCGAGGGGGAGGTAGGGGGTGAGCCGAGGCCTTCATTGTCCATGTCGCTCTGCTCCTCACTGAGGATCTCTTTGGAGAAAGGATGCTGCTGCGGTTGCTGCCTGAGGTGGGAAAACACAGTCCGGATGGGAGTGGACGGAGCCGTGAAGTAGAGCTCCGGGTCCATGCCGCCACAACCGGCATGCTTGACCGGCAAGGGCTGGCCCTCGGCCGGCTCCAAGGAAGGGTCTTTGGCGAGCGTGGCAGAAGGGGAAGGCACGTCAGCCGTGGGTTCGCCCTGAGAGAATGAGGCTGGCACGGCCACCTCTTGCTCCGAGTGCTTCAGGAGGCCGGGCAGAGAGAGGCACGCTTGCCGGGCGCTCAAGTCCTTTGCAATTGGGTGGAGAGGCTTTGACCGGAGCTCCTCCGCAGCTTCCGGAACCTGCCCTTCCACATCACTTGCTTCTTCTTCCTCCGCTCCCTCACCAGGTCTGGTCTTCAAGGTACCAGCTTTGGGCGGCACAGGGACAGTGGGTGACTCTCCCCCTTCGGTATCTTCCTCTTCCTCGCCCACGCACTGGGTCTCTTCCCCCATAACTATCCTGGCATCGAGCGTGTCCACTCCTGCGGGTTCTCCAAGACCTTTGGAGACCACCTTGTTGGTCTTCGGGGTCTCTTCCATCATGACCTGGCCGCATTCGCTCAGGGCCACCAGACCGGCTGTGGCGGCACCGACGGCCGCGTCGCAGCTAGCGCCTTCGGGCTGAGGTCGGTCTTCTTTCTTCCCTGGTAGGAAGACCTGGACGCTCTGACCACGAAGGGAGGGATCCATCAGAAGCTCAGCTTGGCGGTCAGGGGTCACCACTGGGGAGATCTGCAGAGGGGTCAAGAGATCGCCACCGCTGGGCGAAGAGGAGGCTGAGTTGCTCCGAGAGACATCTGGAAGGAGAGAATGGACAAAGAGAAGAGAAGAGTCAACAAAACACGCTCACGCCTATTTGAAGTAATAGAAATGGATCAGTTAACTCGGAGACTCCCAGACTTTGGTCCTCCAGATGTTTTGGACTTCAGCTCCCAGAATTCCTGATTGTTGGCCAAGCTGGCGGGGGCTTTTGGGAGATGAAGTCCCAAACATCTGCCAACCTGGATTATTTCTACCGTGTGCAATGCAGCCAGTCAGGACTAGGGATTTGCTGGGTGGCTGGTTTGTTATTATTTCTTTAAATATACTGCAGTCCCCAAAAGGGAACTTTGCAAAGCTTTGGGATTTCACCCAACTTGTGAGGAAAGGTCTGTCTCTTTCTCCCCGATCCTCATGGCTTCCTAATGCCCCTGAATGCATTGATCCACATTACCAGAAGCTCTTCTGCAAAGGGCAGAGTGAGCATTTGCAAAGCACTTTGGAGACCGAAGCACTTGTGTGTACCTGCCTTCAGGTCACCTGCCAACTTATGGCGATCCCATGAATTCCCCGGGTTTTCTTAGGCAGGGAATCCTCAGAGATGGTTTTGCCATTCCTTCCTACAGCTTACAGCACCTGGCGTTCCTTGGGCTTGGGGAAGGTTCTTCTTTTTGGACTGCCAATCCCAGAATCCCCCAACCAGCAGAGCTTGTTCTCATGCTCTGGAAGTTGCAGCCTGAAGCATTTGCAGAAAAACAGGAGCAGGAGCAGATCTTAAAAAATGAGTGTATGTGCCTTCAAGTCACCTGTCAGATTTATGGTGACCCCACAAATTCCATAGGGTTTTCCCAGGCAAGGAATATCAAGAGTTGGTTTTGCCAGTTCCTTCTTCTGTAATAGAGCCTCCAGCACCTGGCATCCCTTGGCAGTCATCCATCCAAGGGCTAACCTGATCTGACCCTGCTTAGCTTCCAAAATCAGATGGAGTCTGGTGCTTTTGGGATATTTATTCACTTTCAGGTGCTTTTAGGGTTTTTATTTCATCTACGTATTTTGGGGTGGTCCAAGGAAGAGCCTACAATTCCTGCCATTCCTTGGTGGTCTCCCATCCAAGAACTAACCAGGGCTGACCTTGGTTAGCTTCCAAAATCAGATGGGATTTGTTCCTTTGGGGGTATTTATTCACTTTCAGGTGGTTTGAGGGTTTTTATTCCATCTACGTATTTTGAGGCGGTCCAAGGAAGAGCCTACAGCTCCTGCCATTCCTTGGTGGTCTCCCATCCAAGAACTAACCAGGGCTGACCCTGCTTAGCTTCCAAAATCAAATGGGATCTGTTGCTTTGGGGGTATTTATTCACTTTCAGGTGTTTTTAGGGTTTTTATTCCATCTACTTATTACGGGGTGGTCCAGGGAAGAGCCTACAGCTCCTGCCATTCCTTGGCGGTCTCCCATCCAAGAACTAACTAGGGCTGACCCTGCTTAGCTTCCAAAATCAGATGGGATCTGTTGCTTTGGGGGTATTTATTCACTTTCAGGTGTTTTTAGGGTTTTTATTCCATCTACGTATTTTGGGGCGGTCCAGGGAAGAGCCTACAGCTCCTGCCATTCCTTGGTGGTCTCCCATTCAAAAACTAACCAGGGCTGACCCTGCTTAGCTTCCAAGATGGGAGGGGATCTAGGGATTTTAGGGTAGTTTTCCATGCTCTTTCTTATGGGCTGGTCCAGGGAGAGCTGCCAAGTCTAGGGCTTGGTTGCAAAGATGCTGCTGTGCCTTGAATCTCCTTGGGCTCTTAAGCGCTCCTCCGCCGGAAACCCAGCTAATGGGCCCCGGTGCCTCTCTTTCCTCCGCCGGTGCAAATCCATCGATCCAGCTTCGCCTCCAGGGAACCAGAGAGCAGCTTACGAGAAACACGAAATGTGCCAGCGGTGCCCTCCAAGAATAACAGATTCAGTCCTGCCGCTTCCCAGCTTTGCTTGGCAAGATTTGAAAGAAATCCTCCTCTAAGGGCACAGTATTGAGAAAGGCCCCTACAGATGGGGGCCTTGTAAGGTGGGCTCACAAAAAGTAACTTTTCCAAGCATGGGATTGATGGAGCACCCTATAATACTATTGGGATTGCAACTCTAATGCAAGGCTGGGGAATCTCTAGGTTTGCAGTCCAAAGGTAGCAATCAGATATACTATACTGTATCTGGACAAGTTTCTGATGTTATCTTATCTTATCTAAAGTATAATCTGCACTGCAGAAATAATCCAATTTGAATCCCTCTTTAATGGCCATGGATGAATGCTATGGAATCCTGGGATTTGCAGTTTTGTTGGGGCATGGGGGGACCGCAAAGGAGGACAAGGCATCGGAGGATAAGATGTAGGGCATTCAAGGGAAAATGGAGGACGTGCCCCGTCAAAAGCTAAAAAGCTATATAATAAATGTGAATTCATGCTGCTTTGCCCTGCTCAAAATGGAGGACATTTTGGGATTTCTCCTGGGCAGAAGGTTGAAATGGAGGACGCGTCCTGGAAAAGAGGTGTCTGCTCATCCTGGTTGGGGCCCCAGAGCTCCCTGACGGAGAAGGCTAAACATCTCAGGAAACTACAAATCCCAGAATTCCATAGCACTGAGCCTTGGCAGTTCAAGCGGTGTCAGACTGCATTATTTATTTCTTCAGTGCAGATGAGGCCTAAAATCATAGAAAGCTTTTGCAAGGCAACTGAGCTTGGCCTTAATTTTCTCCTGGATTGGAGGACTCTTCTTATTAGTCCAAAGAAGGCGCCTTGTCCTCCTTTGTGGTGAGGACACCTTGTGGCCCTGTCCCTGGAGAAGCCGCTCTAGCCATGCACAGAGCTGGGGGAAGTTACTTTTTTGGACCGCATGTCCCCACAGCCCCATGAACACACACCCCATACTGACCAAGCACTTCTGGGAGTTATAGTACCCCAACACAGAAGGTTTTGCAACCTCGAACAGTTGCAAGGAAGCAGCCGGTGGCACTCTGCACATGCTTAAAAACCACACTCTACAGAACCCCCACCAGCCAGAGGTTCTGGGAGTTATAGTACCCAAACGCAGAAAGTTTTGCAACCTCAACCAGGTGCAAGGAAGCAAGCAGTGGCACTCTGCACATGCTTGAAAGTCACACTCTGCAGAACCCCCACCAGCCAGAGGCTCTGGGAGTTATAGTACCCCAATGCAGAAGGAAGCAGCTGGTGGCACTCTGCACATGCTTAAAAACCACACTCTACAGAACGCCCACCAGCCAGAGGTTCTGGGAGTTATAGTAGCCCAACATAGAACCTTTTGCAACCTCAACCAGGTGCAAGGAAGAAAGCAGTGGTACTCTGCACATGCTTGAGAGCCAGGCTCCGCAGAGCCCCCACCAGCCAGAGGTTTACCTTTTTCGACCAGGTGCTGAATGCGATTCAGGACGGCCCCCATTGAAGCGTGGGTCCCCCCCAAAAGCCCACCATTCCACCCCAAACAGGGCCAGAAGGAGTCTCCCCAAAGTGCACACCTTCAGGGCCACCAACCAGAGGCACAGAAGAGTGCCTGGCTAGCATCAGAAACCCAAGCAAGGGACCCAGGGCCAGGCTCCCCTTTTATCCAGCTGGCAATGGGCCTTAAAGGAAAAGTCCTCCATTTGGGAGCCTGGGTCCTACCAGGGCTGTGGGGTGGAGTGGTTTCAGCCCTGGCTCAGGCCTCTCCAAGACCAGGCTTTCCCATGCTGGAAACCATAGGAATCACCTTCAACACCTGGTCCAAAAAGGGAAACCTCTGGCTGGCAGGGGGTTCTGCGGAGCCTGGCTCTCAAGCATGTGCAGAGTGCCACCGGCTGCTTCCTTGCACCTGGGTCGAGGTTGCAAAACCTTTGGCATTGGGGTACTATAACTCCCAGAAGTGCTTGGTCAGTATGGGGTGTGTGGCCATGGGGTTCTAGGGACATGGCGGTCCAAAAAAGTAACTTCCCCCAGCTCAGTGCATGGGACAGGGCCACAAGGTGTCCTCACCACAAAGGAGGACAAGGCGCCGCAAAATGGAGGACATTGCAAGATGAATGCTAAACACATTTATATAAAATGGAAATCCATGCTTCTTTGCCATGCTCCAAATGGACGACATTTTGGAATCCCTTGCACCCACTCAAGGTTGCAAAATGTTCTGCATTGGGGTACTATAACTCCCAGAAGTGCTTGGGCAAGTCACTCTCTCTCAGCCTCAGAAGAAGAAAGCAGTGGCAAGCTTCCTCTGAATAATAAGCCTTGCCAAAGGAAACCTGATGATTGGGCAACCATAGGGGCTGGATTTGACATTTGCAAACGGGCTCTATCCACACTGCAGAAATAATCCAGTTTGACCTCACTTTAACTGCCATGCCTCAATGCTATGGCATTCTGGGAGCTGGAGATTTGTGGCCTTCTTGGTCAAGAGAGCTCCGGTGCTACAACAGAGTACAATTCCCAGATTTCCACAGCATTGAGGTTCGGCACTTAAAGTGGTGTCAAACTGGATTATTTCTGCAGTGTGGATGCAGCCCAGATTTTCCTCTTAGACAGCCTGGTTCTGTGTAAGGTTACTCAGAAGTAATTCTCAGGTAGCCTTTCTGCTCTGTAAGGATACAGAACTGTCATTTTACCTCCCCTTTCTCTTCTGAGGAAGGGATATTAATCACACAGTCCTCCATATGTTTGTGGACTGCAGCACCCATCATTCCTCACCCTTAGACCTTCCTGCAAGGGCTACAGGAAAGCCCATCGTCCTTGCTTGCACCTGTCCTAAGGGAACCTCACTAGTTGCAAGCAAAGATCGATTTGAATGGGCACCATGCTGCCCTCCAGATGTTTTGGATGGCAATGCCCATCATTCCTCACCCACTGGGCTGCTGGGAGTTGCAGTCCAACAACCGTATGATTTTACACGCACAACCCAGCTTTTCCAGGGGGGCCTGGATATTGGGAGGCAGAGGGTTAAGATGGAAGACTTCTCAGTCCCCATCCCAACCGCTTCCAGGTGTTTTGGGGATGCTGCCTAGAGGAGATAGGAATTGTAGTCCAACACATCTGGAGGCTGACGGCTTTTGAGGAGGCTCTTTTGCACATAAAGGGAGCTGGGGAAAGTTACTTTTCTTTTGGCTAGGAGTGCATCTACATTGTCCAAATAATGCAGTTTGACACCACTTTAACTGCAGTGGCTCCATCCTATAGAATCCTGGGATTTGTAGTTTGGCTAGGCACCAGCCCCACGTCGCATAGCAAGCAAAACATAGGCAGATGCTAGAAATATATCAATCATTAAACCGTAACAGAAACCAAACAGGCACCAAGTAAAAATGATTCCTGCACATTTCAGGGTGCATCTACACTGTCGATATATAATGCATACAGTTTGTTTCATGCACACAATTATTCAAAATATTGTGTATAAGGTACATAGGAAACATAAATGAATTTTGTGCTGAGAATTTTGTAGACTGCAGCACCCAGCATTCCTCACCTTTAGACTTTCCCGGCAAGGGCTACTGAGACTTGAAAGCCCATCGTCTTTGCTTGCACCTGTCCTAAGACAGGGCTCAGTGCTAGGGAAACCTGGGATTTGTAGTTTGTTGTTGTACCAGAGCTCTCTGGCAGAGAAGGCTTAATTATATCTCACAAAACTACAGTTCCCAGAATTCCCTAGCACTGAACCAGGGCAGTTAAAGCGGTCTCAAACTGGGTTATTTCTGCAGTGCGTTTTAACACTGAGATTAAAAATCCTGCAACAAATGTGGTTGCTTACATTCTATTATGGTCAATTTTTGTCAATGACAGAGTCTTGTTTATTCCTTAGGAAATAGCCTAGAGACTATGGGGATTTGTAGTTTGGCGAGGCACCTTGCAAAACTACAAATTCCAGGATCCCATAGTCTGAAGCTACGGCACTTTAAAGTCATGTCAAACTGCATTATTTCTACGGTGTAGATGCACCTTAGGGCTCCAGAGAATTCCTCCAGCTCACCAGCACAACCAGTGGCTTCAGTGGCTGTGGATTTTGGGATCTGCAATCCAAAAGATGACTTTCCCCATCTCTTCCCAACACACCTGGCAGTGTAGGACAGCCAAGTTATGAGCTCTGAGTGAGAAAGAAGAAAAGTCAGGGAGATTTAACCTATTCCTCATCCATTAGTCCAGTCCAGTGGCTCCCAAACTTTGGTCCTCCAGATGTTTTGGACTTCAGCTCCCAGGATTCCTTACTGTTGGCCAAGCCAGCTGGGACTTCTGGGAAGTGAAGTCCAAACCCCCTGGAGGACCAGAGTTTGGGAACCAGCCAGATCCTGTGTCTTTAACAGGTGTGTGACAGGTAGAAGTCCGACAGGTGAGGCTCCCTTTGCTATGGATACATTTGCAGCCCAGGAAAAAGCTTTACCCATGAAATGCCCGGTCCCTAGTGGAATCTGCACTTGGTTCTGGCACCAGGGCTCTCCAATGGTGAAGGCTAAATAGCTCACAAAACTACAAATCCCAGGATTCCGTAGCATTGAGCCATAGCAGTTAAAGCGGTCTCAATCTGCATCAGTTCTGCAGTGTAGATCCAGCTTGAGGGAGGTATGCCTTCCACACTACACAGATATACTAGCCCTGTGATCCCACTTTAACTGCCATGGCAACATCCTGGGGAAATTTGGGGATTTGCAGGATAGGGATATTTAGAATCCTCTGATGGAAACCTCTAGTGCCTCCCCAAACTACAAATCCCACAATCCCCCTGGATCCTGGGTTCAAGTGGAATGACAGCACTATAAACTGGGTAGCATGAAAGGGTCCCAGACCTCTCCAAAAATCAAACTGAAGAAATAATGCGGTTTGACACCACTTTATCTGTCCTTGCTCCATGATACAGAGTCCTGGGACCTGTAGTTTGGGGAGGCACCAGCACCATTTGGCAGAGAAGGCTAAAGACCTTGCAAAACTACAAATTCCAGGATTCCATAGGATGGAGCTACAGCACTTAAAGTGGTATCAAATTGCATTGCTTCTATAGTGGAGCCAGAGTGGCATAGTGGTTTGAGCCCTGGACTAGGAGACCAGGGTTCGAAACCTCGCTCGGCCATGTAAACCCACTGGGTGATCTTGCTAAGTCACACTCTCTCAGCCTCAGAAACCCCCTCTGAACAAATCTTGCCAAGAAAGGCCCATGATCAGTCTCCCTTAAGGTTGCCATAAATCGGAAAGGACTTGAAGGTCTGCATCTCTTTTAGTTAAATATATACCTAAATATGTTTTATATATATATTTCTATTTTAAATTTAGATTTTTCTGTTAATATTTCCTCTTTGGTCCTTGAAATGTTTTTGCTTAGCAGACCTGGTTGGTTTTTGAAGCCTGCAAATTTCCCAAATTCTTGAATTGTGGTAATAAGTTTCTTCTGCACCGTTTAATAATGGATCTTCTAAAAAGATCACAAAGTCATCTGCAAAGGCTTTAAATTTGTAGGTCTGTCCTATTTTATCCTGATTCCTTGGATGCCTTGCTCTTCTCTTATTCTGTTATTTAATATTCCTAGTATGAGTATGAACAATAATGGAGATATTGTGCCTTTTCCAATATTGATTTGCTCTGTCTTTCCCTTCATTGATTATTATCTGTGCTCTTTGCTCTTTGTACAGGTGGGCCTCGGTATCCACGGATTTATCCGTGGATTCAATCATCCACAGTTTGAAAATAGTTTATATATATATATATATATATCTCCAACATCAAACCTTGATTTTGCAATTTTATATAAGAAATGCCATTTTACTGCACCATTGTATTTAATGGGACTTGAGCATCCAAACTCCAGCAGATAGATACCAAGGGACCACTTTAATAATACAGTCGTCTCTCTATTTTTGCAGGGGATCCATTCCAAAACACATACACACACCGCGAAAACGGAAACTCACAGATATTCAAGCCCCATTGACTTGAATGGTCGCGCACTCCTGCGCATGTGCCTCTGGCGCACGCACCATTTTAGCCAATGGAGCTCAACCCTCCATCAATAATCGAGAACGCAGACTTAATGTCCACGAAAACAGAGGGGTGACTGTGATAATAATAATAATAACAATAATAATTCCCCATTGTTTTCAATGGGATTTGAGCATCCATGGATTTTGGTATCTATGGAAGGTCCTAGAACCAAACCCCAGCAAATACCAAAGACCACTCATAATAATAATAATAATAATAATAATAATGATACATTATATTTAATGGGATTTGAGCATCCATGGATTGTGGTATCTATGGAAGGTATTAGAACTAAACCCCAGCAAATACCAAGGGACCACTCTAATAATAATAATAATAATAATAATAATAATAATTCCCCATTGTATTTAATGGGATTTGAGCATCCATGGATTGTGGTATCTGTGGAAAGTCTTAGAACCAAACCCCAGCAGATACCAAGGGACCACTCTAATTATTATTATTATTATTATTCCTCATTGTATTTAATGGGATTTGAGCATCCATGGATTGTGGTATCTATGGAAGGTCTTAGAACCAAACCCCAGCAAATATCAAGGGACCACTCTAATAATAATAATAATAATAATAATAATAATAATAGTTGTTGTTGTTGTTGTTGTTGTCGTTATTCCCCATTGTATTTAGTGGGATTTGAGCATCCATGGATTGTGGTATCCACGGAAGGTCCTAGAACCCAAGTCCAGTGGATACCAAGGGCCCCCACCGTATATCTGTCGCTTTGATCCATTTCTCAGAATTTGGACCCCTGTTGAGAATTGGGAAGAGATGGAGATGGAGAAAGAGAGAGAGAGAGGAGAGCCAAAAAGGCTGAGAGAGAGTGGCATGGCCAAGGAGAAGGGCAGTGACAGAGTGACCTTTAACCAAGGCTTCTCTTGCAAAGAGGGAGGATAGTTTGGGGGTTTTTTGGGGGGGGGGCAGAGAAGCAAGCAGCCTTGTTGCCCGCTGCCATTTTTGCAGAGGAACATGACAGATCTCTAATGGCTCCGACTCCTTCGTTTCTGGAGGACGCGCAAGAACCTGGGTCACATTTGCAGCAAAAGGTGAAAGGGTGCGTCTGCACTGCAGAAATAATGCAGTTTGACACCACTTGAAGTGCTGTCACTCCATCCTATGGAATCCTGGGATCTGTGATTTTGCAAGACTCTCTGCCTTCTCTGCCAGAATGCTGGTGCTTCACAAAAATATACACCCTGGGATTTTCCCCCATTTAATTTATTTCATTTTTGTGCCACCTTTCTCTCAAAAAGGGACCCAAGGCAATTCACAAGAGAAAATCCTGTATTGTGTAGGATTCTGCCATGACAGTTAAATGTGGTGTCAAACTGCATTACTTCTACAGTGTAGATGCACCCAAAGAGTGCTGGTGCCTCACTAAACTGTAGATCCCAGGATTCTGTAGGATGGAGAATTTAATGGCAGTTAAAAGTGGTGTCAAACTGCATTATTTTTACAGTGGAGATGGACCCTCAATCCACAAAGCCTCTGAAAAGAGAAGCTCTTTTTTTTTTCTTTTTGGCAAAAGCTTTATATGCCTGCTCAGGCCACTTTTCCTCCTCATCCTCTGTCTAGCTGGAAGTTTTTTAGCAGCATTGGTACTGGCAGGATAGCAAAGGAGAGCTGAAGAAGCACAGACTTTTGGTGTCAAGATGTGTGATAAGAGATAAGAGATGTGTGACAGTGGAATAAACCGCCTTGGAGAGTGGTGGAGTCTCCTTCTTTGGAGGTCTTTAAGCAGAGGCTGGATGGCCATCTGTCAGGGTGCTTTGATTGAGAGTTCCTGCATGGCAGAATATGGGGTTGGACTGGATGGCCCTTGGGGTCCCTTCCATTTCTATGATTCTGTGATTCTAATATTACAACACACAGTGCTTTATCTGGGAAAGAGCAGGATTCAAGCTGATCTTAGTGTAGCCGTGTGTGTGTCTGCCTGCAACAGGGCAGGCAAACAGCAGCTGCCCCAGAATCCCTTCCTGAGCATGCACAGATAGCAAAAAAGAGAGAAAAGAGGGTGTATGTGTTTTCGAAGAAGTAATTTCTAGAAGGTTCAACATATGAGTTTATCACGCGGAGGCAAATCCCATGAAGAAATGGGATTTTAAAATCTGCTAAACATCCGCAAATGCAGGTTGTTTTTCAGTTGCGTTGGCAGAAAGAGAAATAATGTGAAAATAACTCGAATGGAAAGTCGACAAAAAACACTCCTTTCTGCTTTTGAAATTTCCCGAAAGTAAAAAGGAGCGGGTTTTGTCGGCTTTCTGTTTGGGTTATTTACGCATTATTTCTCTTTCGCACATTATTTCTCAACGCGCAAACGTTGTCTGAAAAACAACCTGCATTTGCGGGTTTTTGCTACTTTCCATTTGGGTTAACCCCGAACGTCATGTGCAAAACAACCTGCAAAAGCAAAAGCGGGTTGTTTTCCCTTTAAATCTAGTTTCTGCACGGGATTCGTCCCGGGTGATAGACTCCATAGTTTCTACACAAAACCCGGCGGCAGAATATTTCGATTTCCCTTTTTGGCGTTCCATCTGAGACCTCAGAATGGCGGTCCTTGAGTGAAAGAACTGCAAAGGTAGATTGGAAGGAAAAACAGCAGAATTGGAAATTTATCCACAAACTACAGTCCATCAGCACTGGGTTCAACAGGGAGAGTGGTTTCCTGGCACGCTACACACCATTTATTTCATCCTTCTCGAACCCCAATCCTTTTGGGGGGACCCTTGACCTGTTCATCGCATCCCTCTCCATTTTCCATCCCTCATCCATTCTCCTCACCTGAAGGCTTCCACTGCCTTTGTCCACCTACGCCGCAGCGTCACCAGGAGGGCTGAGGGAGACAGGGACGCACAAGGTGACCCCCTAAAAAAAGGGGTGTCTGTGACCCCACTCTTCCTCAAACCCTGACTTTTTGGCAGAAAGGGGCTGTGCCATTCACTTGCTTCCCTTTAAAACGCATTCAGGGATGATGGGAGTGGAGTGAAGCTCAGTGGGAGGAGAAAGGAGTGGCCCCAGAATTGTTTTAAATTAAAATTTCAAATTTCAAAAAAAAATTAAATTTTTTTGAAATTTTCATTTTTTTATTCTTTTACATTTTTTCTTTAAAAAACATCACATTTTAACCAAACCCCCACTATGTATAATATGTAAATACATTTAGGTTGTGCGTATGATATTGTAAATTGAAGGTATCCTTTTAATTTTGCTAGTTGTTGATGTCACAACGCTTAGCCTGACCCTCGGTGCTATGTATGGGAATTATGATTGACGAGGAACGTTTGTGCCCAAAAGCATTGCTAAGGATTCTGTGTGGTGTGAAATGGGAGCAGGAGGAGGTCAATGCGGGGGGATGGACGGGGGTCACCAGGAGTGACCGCACGGGGGGACACCGGCCCTAGGGAGGCCACTGCACCTACGGCCATCGGTAAAACTGGACCTCCCACTTCCATTTCCATACCCAAAGGATTTTGAATTTGAACTGGCATTCTCACACACCAAGGGCATACATATATAGGTCTGTCCCTGGCTTTCCGCTCCACCAGATGCATCTGAGGAAGTAGACTGAAGTCTAGGAAAACCCACGCTGACAATTTCTTTCTTTCCATTAGTCTCAAAGGTGGTACAAGATCTCTTTCCATACTGATTCTATATAGACTAACGCGGCTATATCTTTGAATTCTACAACACAGTCTCTGTTCATTTATTCAAAGCTTGCTTGATCTGGAGGGTTCATTGAATCTCCCATGCCTCTTTAATTCTAACCCTGCTCTTTCATGGGCAGCTACAGTGGTATTTTATTTTATTTTATTTTATTTGGAGTATTTACACCCCACTCTTCAGCTAGAAAGGCTCTCAGAGAGCCCTACAAATTACAGATTATCACTGGCTGAAAGTTAACTACTTTCTGCAGTCCATTTGGAAAACTAAGGATGCATCTACCCTGTAGAAATAATGCAGTTTTATGCCACATTTAACTGCCATGGCTCCATCCTACAGAATCTGGTAGTTTAGTGAGGCACCAGCACTCTTTGGCAGAGAAGGCTAAAGACCCTAAAACTACACATCCCAGGATGCCATAGTATGGAGCTATAGTACTTAAAGTAGTGTCAAACTGTATTATTTCTACTGTGTACATGCACCTTAGAACAGTTTGCTGAAGCTTGGCTGTTTGTTTGTTTTTAATAATCTTTATTTTAAACAAAACATAGAAATACCTTATATACATATATCTACTTTACAGAATACACAAACCAACCAACCAACATACAATGCACACATTTCACAATTACCTTAACACACCAGCAAAAGTTTAAAACAAAAACACAAAAACAATGATAAAAATGGACATTTCTTCTCCTTATATAAACTATTTAAATGTAATGCTTTCTTAATACACAATGACTGTAATTTTACTATTACAATACCTAAGCAGTCTCTGTCATCTTATTATTCCAACAGCGATAATCTTTTTCTTAGTCCCATCCCTTATTAAATATAGGGACAAATATAAGGAATACTGGGAAAGAATACATGTACAGATTCAAAAGATATTAAAAATTAAACTTGACAAGGATCCAAAACTTTTTTTTTATTAAACATGACTGCAGATAATGATATTAAGAAGGGGATATGAAAAGATATTGCTATATATGGTCACTGCAGCGAGGATTATATTTGCTGCAAAATGGAAAAGTGAGTCATGTCCAGAAATAAAAGACTGGTTTGTTAAGCTACACGATTATATGGGTAAGGAAAAATTAACCACATTATTACAAGGAAATATGTTGGATTTGTTTAAAGAATATTGGGAACCATATATTAACTATCTAATTGAACAGAAGCTGCTCTTTGTTTTAAATTTATGGCTGAATATACAGAGCTGCAAAATGGAAGGTTATAAAAACTTTTTTTTAAAATATGCATGCTGTTTTTTTAGAGGCATATCAGACACGGAAGGGACCAGAAATCATTTCCGTTTCTGGGACTGGTTTGGAGAAGGACAATGATGGAGCTTGGCAAGTAAAATGCACAAATCTGCCACTTCTGGAGGTTTCCAGGAGCTGTCGCCGATTCTTAAACAGTTTTCTAAATGCAGAGTTTGCGATTCTTGTGGGCTTCCGAGGCCGACACATTTTGGGGGTCCAGAAGAGTTGGGACCCTATGCGTTCCCTTAGCCGTGCTTTCCCCGATCCGTTCATGGAGAGTTGTTTGTGCTCCTCTCATCAGTGCCCTCCTTTATTCCCTTCCGACCCTTCTTGTTCTCGAGAGAAATGAGAGCCCCATTATGGATTGTTCCCAAACAACAAAGGATCTTCTGGTACCTTGAAGGCCATCCTATTAGTTAGGACACATACGCCTCTTTGGACTAACATCCGTATTAAATCCATGGAAAGAAACACACACAGAGAGAGTGTGTGAGCATGGAATCAAAAGGACAAAATGGAATCAAAAGACAAAAAAAGAACCAGTTACTTGTTATGCAAAGGGATCTTGTAGCACCTTTTAGACTAACTTTGAGAAAGACGTTCCACAGATGCCCACGAAAGACCAAAGCCTCCAGAGACTTGGCCCGCTTCCTCAGATGCATGGAGTGAACTGGTGCCCAGGAAGATCCTTTTCCTAAACTTTCTCTAGAACTGCACTTTACTAATGCTCCATAACCCTTTTAATCCAGGGATTCCCAAACTTGTTCTGGACTTTGGCTCCCAGAAGCCCAGCCAACTTGATGGACAATCAGGAATTCTAGGAACTGAAGTCCAAAACATCTGGAGGACCAAAATTTGGGAATCACCGCACGTTTTAGTCTCTGGCAACTTAATGTTTCGCTTCTCAGCGATGAACAATTTGGGGCTCAAAGGTCAGCAGATCGGATGGAGTATTTTAAAATGAATTAAGGATTGGCAAGTTCATAGTCTATTGAATGGGAAGCCTAAATTCAGGGTAGAATCATTGCTTATTCTTGCTTTTAAAAGACATAAAAAAAGAAATTATTGAGCAACCGGCTGAAAGCTCTTGCATCTCACTTTGCCGTTCCATCTGAACAACTTCATCAATAATTGCCCCCCAAAAAAAAGTTAAATAAGAATTGAATAATATTCTCTCGCAGCAAACAGAACTGGCTTTGACATGTTTATGGGAAAACGCGGAATGTCATTGCCTTAAGCATCAACAGCATCAGCACTGTTATTTCAGCTATCAGAGAGGAAAGCAATAATACGGGCATTGCCCACAGATATAAATCTACAATTTTAAAAGTTTTATGCAGGTCTTTATAGCTTCGATAATGAAATTCAGCAACAAAATATGGAGACTTTCTTTTCTCTTATAGACCTTCCCCAGTTTAGCATATCACAGCAACAATTTATTTTGGAACCTCTATACTTAGAGGAAATTGTCAACTTTATAGCAAATATGAAAGGTAGTAAGTCTCCTGGACCTGATGGGTTTCCAGTTGAAAAAGTAGAATGCTTTTTTCTAGCGTCTTAGCACCAAGATTGCTCCATCTTTACAAACACATCTTGGACTGCATCCACACTGCAGAAATAATCCAGTTTGACACCACTTTAACTGCCATGGCTCAGTGCTATAGAATTTTGGGATTTGTGGTTTTGGGAGACATTTAGCCTTCTCTGTCAGAGAGCTCTGGTGCCACAACAAACTACAATTCCCAGAATCCCATACCAGTGAGCCATGGCAGTTAAAGCAGTGTCAAACTGGATTATTTCTGCAGTGTGGATGCAGCCTTAGAATCTGGCTCTCTCTCTTCATCATTAAATGCTGCCTATATTACCTTGATAGCTAAACCTGGTAAGGATTGTGTTTGCTGTGCTAATTACCACTATATACTTATTTAATGTTGACATCAAAATATTGACAGCTATTTTCATTAGTAGATTACAAAAATAATTTAATTTTTGGTAAGTCCTGAACAGCGGGATTTATTAAAAACAGGTGGAGAAATTAACAAATGGCCATGTTTGCTGAAATATATTGGCTAGGTCTTCTTTCTTGTAGTATAGGGACCTCTCCCTATTCTTTCTCTGATGCCAGATTTTCTCTTCCAGAAATAATGTCCAGGCATCCATTCACTTCACTAATGGAGGTCTATCTTTACATGGGCTCTACTGACCAACCATAGGAGAGAGCCATAAACCACACTTGGAGCCTCCCTCCCTCTTCTAGATCAGTTCAGGCCAAGTGTTGAACTGCAACTCCCATCAATGCATTGCCAATAGTGAGGAAGGCTGGGAGCTGCAGTCCAACCCCACCTGGAAGGTTGCATTTTTAACCTGTTTTAGGGCACGCATAGCAGCACTCACCATTGTGGCGCCCTTTAGGATGCGTCATCCGTTGGCAGGATGATGGGAACTCTTGTCCGACCCATCCAAAAGCCACCAGTTCCCATCATCCTGCCAACGGACGATGCATCCTAGAGGGAGTCGCATTGGTGAGTGCTGCTATGTGTGCTCTAGAACAGGGCTGGTTAAAATGCAGCTCTCCAGCTGGGGATGGACTACAGATCCCAGCCTTATAAGTCCACAGAATCGGGGGAACTGTGGATCTGAAAGGCTCGCCTGTGGTCAGCTGTCCAGCCCCACCAGGGCAGCAATCCCCAGCAAAGCTCCCCTCTTTCGGGGGGGGGGGGTCTGAGGACAGACCTGTCTGTCCTCCAAATCCTCTGCTGCGTCAGACACTGAAGGAGGATCATCCAAGGGTCAGGGCATCTGATCCCAAAGCCATCCTATACTCAGCACTGTAGGATGGATGAGCCGGGATGAGAAGTTCAAGGGGTGACCCTCTTCTGGATTAATCCCACGTAATGCGGACGGCTTTGGTGACTTTCCAATTCTGATTTAGGGCTTCTGTATCCATCACCATTTTGGGAATACATGGAAATAAAAAATACGACGGCTTGTTCGATTCTGACTTTTGTGCTGAGTTGTATGTCTTTGCATTTTAGGATTCTTCGTTGATGCAGCTTCGTTGGCTAGAAATTTGTTTTTTGGACACAATTAAGTGCCTCTAAAGGAGCCAGTAGAGATTTGAGTGTCGGACTATGACTCTAGAGACCAGGGTTCGAATCCTGGCTCAGCCATGAAACTCACTGTGTGGCCTTTGGTAAGTCACACTCTCTCAGCCTCAGAGTCTGGTAATGGGGAACCCCCCCCCCCCGTGAAGAAATCTGCCAAGAAAACCCCATAATAAGTCCGAAAGAACTTGAAGGTAAACAACAACAACAACAAATTTGGAGAGCATAGTGGTTTGAGTGTTGTACTACATACAACTCTTGATTCCCTGCTTGGCCATGAAACCCACTGGGTGACCTTTGGCAAGTCACACTCTCTCAGCCTCAGGGGAAGGCAAGGGCAAACCTCCTCTGAGTGGGGGGGGGAGGTTTGTGCGTGAAATAAAGTTTGAACCATCGGAAAGCAAAGGTGGCACTGTCTCAGCCATCCTTGTGGATAATTTCGGATTTTGGAGTACAGTATTTCGGATTTTGGAATTCCAGATAAGGGAGACTCAACCTGTTGCGCCATTTGCAAAGCCTGCAACTCTTCCTGGAGGAAAGCATGCTAGAGCACAACAAGGAATTTGTTGTACCATCCAAAAATAAAATAAAACTGACAGGCTATTGTTATGTTTTCTTATATTTTTAACACCTCTCTTCAGACACCCACAAGACCAGAGGCCCCTCCACACTGCACAATTATAGCCCTATTATTCCACTTTAATTTCCATGGCTGCGTCCTGTGGGATCCTGGGATCTGTAGGCTGCTGGGGTGCTTCGATGGCAGAGAATCAGAAATAATCTCAAATAGCCTCTCCCTAAACTGCGAATCCCAGGATGCCACAGGCTAAAGCGGAATAATAGCGCTATAATTCTGCATTATAAATGGACCCCGGAGCTTGGTATAAAAAGTTACCGGCAAGCAAAAACGTTTTTGTTTATTTTAAATTTAGGCAGGCTTTTAAACGTAATAATCAAGACCGGTTGGTTTTATATGGTTTTAGTTATGTTTTAACTTTTTGTAAATTCTGTAATGTTAATTTTATATATCTTATGTTAATATATGTTTTCACTAGATGATTTTAAATTTTTTTTAAATTCTTACTGTAAAGTCTTCAAAAATGTTTTTCTCTTGTGAGCTGCCTTAGGTCCCTTTTTGAGAGAAATAAATAAATAAAATAAACAATACTGTTGAGGACTACAATTTCCAGACTCCCTCAGCCAGAACTGGTCTTGTGGCTGGTGGATTCTGGGAGTTCTAGTTCTCCAAAGCAACCCACCCCCCACCAGCCAAAATCTGCAAAGAACCCAATTCCTTGCCCTTTCCTACAGCGGTCAACCAAATGCTTTGGAGAAATTTGCAAGGAGGACACACTAGCAGAGCCACCATGGTACATCCATCCTCACCATTGGTATTTGGAGGTAGATTGCCTCTGAAAACGGAGGTTCTAAAGAGTTAGCATGGCTTTTAAAAACTGTGAATAAACCTCCCCCATGAAGGTGTCTAATCCCCTTTTAAAACCCATCTAGCAATAGAGATCTCCATCAGGGAATTGCGCATTGGGCAAAGAAGCCGGGAATCAGCTTTCCTCTGCTCTCAATCGCTTGTCCTTCAGCTAAATTGGCTGAGACCCAAAATCGAAGGCTCTGAGAGTCAGGAAAATGACCCTCTCTGTTTTTTATACACTGTGCCTGATGTTCATAGAATCCTAGAGTTGGAAGAGACCCCAAGGGCCATCTAGTCCAACCCCATTCTGCCATGCAGGAACTCAAAATCAAACCATCCCTGAGAGATGGCCATCCAGCCTCTGCTTAAAGACCTCCAAGGAAGGAGACTCCACCAAAATCTCCGAGGAAGGAGTGTGTTCCACTTTTGAACATCTCTCACTGTCAGGAAGTTCCTCCTAATGTTGAGGTGGAAACTCTTTTCCTCTCGTTTGAATCCATTGCTCCATTATCTCCTATTCTCTGGAGCAGCAGAAAACAAGCTTCCTCCATCCTCAATATGACCTCCCTTCAAATATTTAAACAGGGCTATCATCTCTCCTCTTAACCGCCTCTTCTCCAAGCTAAACATACCCAGCTCCCTCAGTCATTCCTAGAAGAATAGAATCATAGAGCTGGAAGAGACCCCAAGGGCTATCCAGTCCAACCCCATTCTGCCATGCAGGAACTCCCAGTCAAAGCATCCCCTGTGACAGATGGCCATCCAGCCTCTGTTTAAAGACCTCCAAAGAAGGAGACTCCACCAAAATCTCTGAGGGAGTGTGTTTCACTGTCAAACAGCTCTTACTGTTAGGAAATTTTTCCTAATGTTTAAGTGGAATCTCCTTTCCTGTATAGTTTGCATCCATTGTTCCGACTCTTATTCTCTGAAGCAGCAGAAAACAAGCTTGTTCCCTCCTCAATATGACATCCCTTCAAATATTTAAAGAACGCTATCATATCCCCTCTTAACCTTCTCTTCTCCAGGCTAAACATCCCCAGCTCCCTAAGTCATTCCTCATAGGGATTCATGGTTTCCAGACTCTGTTTAGCTGCCTTCTCCTTCGGATGTGTCAGGATCCACAACTCCCATCATCCTCAGCCAACACAGTTCGGCACTACTAGTTTCCAAAGCCAAACTGGTCTTGCCACTTCATTTCCGTGCACAAAGGCTAGTTTCCAATGCCTCTGTTCACAAAACTTTTTGTTTGTTAAAACTGGACTTCCCACTTCCATTTCCATATCCAAAGGATTTTGAATTTGAATAGACATTCTCACACACCAAAGGTATATTATATAGGTCTGTCCCTGGCTTCCACTCCACCAAATGCATCTGAGCAAGTAGACTTTAGTCTAGGAAAACTCGAATTTCTTTCTTTCAGTGAGTTACAAGATCTCTTTACAGACTGATTCTACAGGCTAACAACCCACTTTGAATCCCAGCCCAGTCAACGTCTGGGGATTATGGTAGTTGTCCAAGGCATCCTGTCTAATCCGGTCTAGGATGATATGACGGTAAAGCGTCCTTGGGTGCATCTGTCAGTCCATTTCAGATGGAAACCTTCCTCCCATCCTGCCTTAACATCTTGCAAGAAGAAGTGAATACCCCGTAGGCACTGTAGTTATAAGGCAGGAGGGATAGGGAGAAATGGGATCTGTAGTGCAAAGGAGTAACTTTCCCAAACTGCTCTTCAAGTATGAGGTGTTTAAGAAGCACTGGGAGAGCCGCAGACACATAAGTATTTATTTATTTAGGAAAATGCATGGACATCCTTTGATCTTGCCTCCCGTCCCATATTTGTGCATTTCATTTCTCTTGCGCCAGTGCAATGCTTTGCATTTATCCATGTGGAAATCCATTTTGTTAGCTCCAACCCAACTCTTTAATGATAAGGTATAAGGAGTAGTGTTCAGTTTTATTATATTAAGAATATTTTACCCAGTATGATAAGAATTTCTGATTGGTGACGGTGGTCGGGGAATTTAGGGTGGTGAGGGGCGGTGATGGTGATGTTGGCTGAAGATATGGTTGTTATAAAGGATGAAGACATAAACCATTAGAAAAGACAATAATGCTAGGAAAGGTGGAGGGCAGGAGAAAGAACGGAAGACCACATATATGCCAGACGGATGGACTTAATCTGGGAGGCCTCAGGCATGGATTTGCAAGACCTGAGCCGAGCAGCTGAGGATAGCGGAGCTTGGAGGTGTCTCGCCATGACTCAAGGGCAATTAACAACCACAGCAACAACCACGTCTTTAAGCCAGCCTTGCTGTTTTGCCATGAACCGTTTTTAAACTCCAAAGGTTGTTGCAAAACAGACACTGGCACTCTGGCAGAGGTGCAAATCCCCCCAAGGAGGACGATGAAGGAATGAATCGCTGTTAAGGGCGAAGGAACTGAAGTCCAGTCGGGGGTCAAAAGGGGGCTGGGATCTTCCCCTTGGGAAGTGCTATGGGTCCAGTGAGATATATATAGGAGTTCCCTGACCCAGTGTCTCTTTCCTTGCTGGCTGCCCTTCAAGAGAGCGCAAAGACTTGCTCACCCTCCTAAGCTGCCGAGAGGAGCTTGCGAGATGAAGGCCTCTTTCTCTGATCCTTTCTAATCCTGGCTGGGATTTTCCAGCCCCCAAAGAAAAGGAACCGGAGGGTCACTCCATCAAATTGGCTGGAGCAAGGCTAGAGATGGAAACAGCATCACTCAGAGAATCATATGCGCTCCCTCTGCAACACACCATTTTCTACATACAGGTCAAGCAAAGCCACAAATGGGCTTCTCAGTTCAGCTCCATCCTAGCCCCTGGCTGCATCTACGCTGCAGAAATAATCCAGTTTGACACCGCTTTAACTGCCATGGCTCAATGCTGTGGGATCCTGGGAATCATAGCTTTTGGTGGCACCAGAGCTCTCCGGCAGAGAAGGCTCAATGTCTCACCAAAGTAGAGACAAGTTTTCATAGCATGGAGCCATGGCAGTTAAAGCGGTGTCAAACTGGATTATTTCTGCAGTGTAGATGCAGCCGGGGGCTGGGATGGTGCTGGACTGGCAAGCCCATTCGTGGCTTTGCTTGACCTGTATGTAGAAAATGGTGTGTTTGAAAGCAGCCAAGGTTTCAGGCTCCCCGTCTCCTTCCTTCCCTGCATTTCATGCCAGGAGCAGCGTTTGAATAATAAATGTGAAAATATCTCACAGCAGAAATGTGAAGCAGTCTTGCTGGCACGCAAAGCCACCAGACTCCAAGAGGAGAGAGACCCACCAAACTATACCTCCCAAAGGTCCAACCAAAGTTCAGACTGGAAGGAGTTGTAGTGCTTGTCCCATAGGAGAGGCTCGAGGGGGACATTCCTAAATGTCCAGGTTGCCTAAAATTAAAAATGTAAAAGCTTTCTGGCAAAGCAGAGAATGATCCCATTCCACCCAACCATCGCTTCAATCTGAATCCAGGAAACACAGCATGGAGAAGTTACTATAACTCCCAACATCCCCCTCCCCCCATATCTACCAAGGCCAGGGATCCCCAAATATAACTTTTCCAAGTTCTCCTAGACAGTAAGCTCAATGGGACTCACTTCTAAGTAAACACACTTGGGATTATCTGGTATATTGGTAAGAGTTTGGCTGCAGAAATAATGCAGTTTGAGACTGATTTAACTGCCCTGGCTCAATGCTATGGAATCCTGGGATGTGTAGTTCAATGAGCTGCTGTTATAAATCTTGCTTTTTGAAGATCTTCCTTGCTCTACAATTCTTTCATCCAAAGAATGGGCTTGGAAATGGGAAAACAGCAGCTGCTGCGCCATTGCAAAAACAATCCAGCTGGACACCGCTTTAACTGTTATTGCTCCATCCTATGGAATGCTGGGATTTGTAGTTTCCTGTGTTACCAGAGCTCTCTGACAGAGAAAGCTAAACAGCTTGCAAAACTACAAATCCCAGCATTTCATAGTATATAGAGCCATGGCCATTAAAGTACTGTCAAAGCTCCATTAATTCTGCACTGTAGTTGCAGCCTTAAGACAAATCTGCACTGCAAAACTGATGCAGTTTGACACCACTTTAAGTGCCATAGATAGCTCCATCCTATAGAATCCAGGGATTTGTAGCTTGCTGTGGCACCAGAGTTCATTAACAGAGAAGGTTAGCAAAACTACAAATCCCAGGATTCCATAGCACGGAGCCACGTCAGTTAAAATGTTGTCAGTCAGCACTAATTCTGTAGTTTGGATGCAGACAGCATCTCAAATATTATGCTAAAAGATCAACCAACTGTCAGAAAGCGCTGATATTTTGCTTCAGTTGTGTTTGTGCGTTCCTGCCAAACAATACGGATGGGCCTCTTTGCAAAAGGTTTCGAGGGAAAGGTGGGCAGGGGAGACCGGACCTCTCCATCGGGGTTTCTATGCAGCCAGCGTTTGAAAAACCCCTTCCAGCCTGAAAAGCAACCAAAGCCCCACAAAGGGCCAGTCTGCCCAGTCAGCACTCTCAGGGAAAACCTGCTGGCCTTGCAATTCCGGACCAGGAAAGGCAGACCAGAAATTGCAACCTCCCTTCTTTGACTTTAATAACTCCCGAGTCCAAATGGGATCGTGGCGGTTCCAGTTACAGATAAGAAACACGGACCCCAAAGCCCAGCATGAACTGTCAGGCTATTTATGGCAGGCCCTTGGTATCCGCTGGGCTTTGGGTCCAGGGATCCCATGGATACAAGAATCCGTGGATGCTTAAGTCCTATATATTATTATTATTATTATTATTATTATTATTATTATTACAGTGGGCCCTTGGTATCCGATGGGGTTTGGTTCCAGGACCCCCATGGATACAAAAATCTGTGGATGCTTGAGTCCTATATATACAATGAGTATTATTATTATTATTATTATTATTATTATTATTATTACAGTGGGCCCTTGGTATCCAATGGGGTTTGGTTCCAGGGCTCCCATGGATACAAAAATCTGTGGATGCTCTAGTCCTATTACATACAATAGAGTGGGATGATGATGATGATTATTATAGTATCCAATGGGGTTTGGTTCCAGGACTCCCATGGATGCCAAAAGCTGTTGATGCCCTAGTCCTATTACATACAATGGGGTATTATATCATTATTATTATTATTATTACTATTATTATTACAGTGGGCCCTTGGTATCCGATGGGGTTTGGTTCCAGGACTCCCATGGATACCTAAATCCATGGATGTGCAAGTCCTATTCTATACAATGGGGTATTATTGGTTTTGTTGTTGTTATTATTATTAGTATTATTATTAAAGTTTTCTTTTTGGAATGTATATCTTTTTGGAATATTTTCAAGCTGTGGATAGTTGAATCCGTGGATCAAGAATCCATGGATATGGAGGGACGCCTGGACACCCCTGAAACATGGAAAGCTATTCAGAGCTACAGTTCCTTCCTTACAAAGGAGGGTGACCAGATGTCAGGACCGAACCCCAAATCTCCGTTTGTTTTCCATGGGTTTTCTCCAGAGGCCACCACCCTCAAAGGCGGTCCATGTCACGACTGAACAGCTCTTCTCTCTTCTCAGGAGGGTTTTCCGAATGTTTAGGTGGAATCTCTCTCTTTTTAGTTGTTGCTGTTCTCATGTGCATCTCACTGGTTCTCATCCTACTCTCCAGAGCAGCAGAAAACAAGCAGGCTCCGTCTACTGGGGTCCCCCCACATTTGCTGGGATTCGGGGTAAAGGAGCCCCATGGATGTGGGAAAATCCCAAATAAAAAATCCCACTATTCGTCTTACCCAAGAGAACACCTCTCTAGGAATCTCCAGGTCCTCCAGTGCAAATCTATGGTCAACATCTGCCAGAGGTTGGTTGTAGAACCATGCTAGAGGACCTACAAATGCCTAGAGAAGGGTTTTCTTCAGGAACGTCTAGGTTCTCCAGCACAACTCTATGGTCAACATCTGGCAGATGTTGATCACAGAATCATTCTGGAGGACCTACAAATGCCTAGACAAGGGTTTTCTCTTGGAATGTCCAGGTTCTCCAGCACAACTCTATGGTCAACATCTGGCAGATGTTGATCATGCTGGAAGACTTACAAATGCCTAAAGTAGGGTTTTCTCTAGGAACTTCTAGGTTCTCTAGTTTCTCCATCACAACTCTATGGTCAACATCTGGCAGACGTTGATCATAGACTTATGCTGGAGGACCTACAAATGCCTAGAGAGGTTTTCTCTAGGAACGTCTAGGTTCTCCAGCACAACTCTATGGTCAACATCTGGCAGACGTTGATCATAGACTCATGCTGGAGGACCTACAAATGCCTAGAGAGGTGTTTTCTCTAGGAACGTCTAGGTTCTCCAGCACAACTCTATGGTCAACATCCGGCAGAACTGCGCCAGAGGACCTAGCGATTCCTAGAGAGGACCTATTGATCAAAACCACAAATAATCAAATCCTCCAAAGTGAAAGCCGCAAACGCGGAGGACCAACTGTACTCCATGACATCCCTTCAGATATTTGAAGGTGGCTCTTGTAGGAATCCGAACTCAGGACACGAGGCTACTGGCAGGACAGAAGACGGAGAAACAGATTTCCATAAAACCTGGAAAATTCTCATCAAAGAGCCTTTAATAAAACTACCTTTTAAATGCCCTTGAAAAGTATCTTTAAAAAGAGATTGCTCAATGTAGCCATAAATTAGTTTCCTCCCTGTTTGTTTTGTTACTTTTGAACTGCAGCTGTCACACCTTTGATCTCTCCCCATTAATTAACTTTATTATTGCTGCACCATTCCTATTGTTAGCATAACTGTTTTGGTTATTGTTCTTCTATCACCCCATCTTTCTCCTTAGTTTATGGTTCAAGGGGGCTTCCTAACCTAAAGCAATGGCAGTGAGGAATTTAAATCATACAAAGGTTTAAAATGGAATTAAAATTGTCAATGGAATTAAAACCAGTTTAAAAATTTGGCCAAAATCTTCTAGGTCAGGCTCCATCTGCACTGCAGAAATAACCCAGGTTGACACCGCTTTAACATGTAATTTGTAATTTTGTAATTTTTTTATTGTAATTTAAAAATTCAATTATATTAATTATCATTGTTGTTTTATACTGTTTTTATCACTTTTTATTATGCTGTGATTTTATTGTTACGTTTTAGCCTTGCTGTATTTTTCTTTTTCTTTTATCTTTGTGCTCCTGCCTCGATCCGCAGAAATATAAATAAATTGTATTATTATATTATTATTAACTGCCATGGCTCAATGCTATGGAATTCTGGGATTTGTAGTTTATTGTGGCCCCAGATTTCTGGATAAGGGATACTCAGCGTGTAACAACAACAATAATAATAACAACAGCAAAAAAAAAAATTAAAAAGGGTTATTAATTTTAACATGACTCCTCTGGATCTTTTTGGGGCAAAACATGCTGTTTTACGTCACTCCTTTCCCATGGCTTCTGCATGTGTCTTTGGTTGCATCCGCACTGCAGAAATAATCCAGTTTGACACCATTTTAACTGCCATGGCTCTATGCTACAGAATCCTGGGATTTGTAGTTGGGCAGAGAAGGCTAAAGACTTTGCAAGACTACATATCCCAGGAATGGGCCTTGCGTAATATGCTGTATCGTCTTGTTTTTCGTTTTTTGTGGTTACAGCCAGAATCCCGTATGGGATTTATGTATGCATAAAGTGTGGCATAGAGTTTTGAGCGGTGGACTACGACTCTAGAGACCAGGGTTCAGTTCCCAGCCCAGCCATGAAAACCCACTGGGTGACCTTAGGCAGGTCACACACTCTCAGCCTCAGAGGGAGGCAAAGGCAAGCCTCCTTCGAAGGCACCCAACAACAACAGGCAACAAGGGACTGTGAAAGTCCCCCAGTTTCCACTTACTGGGAACCAGTCCCTGTGACCAATGGGGTCTGTTCTGCTGTTGATCACAGAATCCTAGAGTTGGAAGAGACCCCCAAGGGCCATCCAGCCCAACCCCATATTCTGCCATGCAGGAACTCACAATCCAAGCACCTCCAAGAGATGCTCATCCAGCCTCTGTTTAAAAACAGCCTCCAAAGAAGGAGACTCCATCACTCTCTTACTGGAGCGTCAGGAATTCTGTAGCAGAAAAAAGGGGACCGGAGACCCACGGACTGAAGGAAAGAGAGTTTGATTTTGAAAAACAAAACAAAATTACGCTAGCGGGCTCAGCAGGAAATAACTCTCCAAAGGTGCTGAGCCCAGAACTAAGCAACTGTACATCTTTTTTATAGTGAGCTTACAAATATGTCTAGCCTATAGGAAAAATATTCCCTTCTCCCTCTCTAGTTCAGTTAGTTTCACAATATTCAGCACTTTTTGCAAAGCAGACCGTGTGTACAGAATATGAGACTCTTGCGTAGGATAAAGAAAATGTTTACAGTACATGAAGTCTACGGTCTTATCAATGAGAACCTTGACTGCACTACAGAGCACAGAGCAGAGAGAAACAAACAGACAGACAGAAAAATTTCCAAAGCCTCATCTAGAGTCCCAGTTGATTATCTAGTCTGACCCCGAATCATAGGCAATCATGGACAGTCGTTTTAAAATGCAATTTTCAGCTCCAGGCAATTGACTACTTCAATTCCTTGCTAAAAGATATAACAGGGGGGTAAGTAAAGGCAGAGACCAAGGTTCAATTCCCAGTTTGGCCCACTGAAACCCAGCTTGAAACCCACTGGGTGACCTTGGGCAAGTCCCACTCTCTCAGCTTCAGAGGATGGCAATTGCAAAACCCTTCGGAACAACTGTTGCCAAGAAAACCCCAGGACCTTAGGGTCACCGTAAATCGGAAATGACTTGAAGGGACAATAACACTAACAACAAAGAAAACCTTAGGAAAGGTGTCTTTAATTCCTTGCCTCCTTTGTATTCATATGTATTATTTTATTATTTTGTAGAAGGTACGCCATTGGCAGGCATATCTTTATCTATTTTTATCTATTTTATTGATTGTATGTACAGCGTTGTGTCAATCTACAGCGCTATATAAATAAAGCGTAATAATAATAATAATAATAATAATAATAATAGGAAACGTATGGAGTTGGCATAAGTCCACAGGTGGCTGGAAGGCATTTGCACGCACATTTTCTTTTTACTGTTTTGGAAAAACCTCCATGGCAAACCTTTTCTGAATAAATCTCGCCAAGAAAACCCTGTGATAGTCACCACAAGTTGGAAACGACTGGAAGGCACACAACAACAAAAATAGATGACGATGATGTTGACAACGATGATGATGATGACAATGATGATGTCGATGATGATGATGATGATGATGATGATGATAACTATGATGACAATGATGATAACTATGATGACAATGATGATGATGTCGATGATGATGATGATGATGATGACTATGATGACAATGATGATGATGTGGATGATGATGATGACGATGATGATAACTATGATGACGATGTCGATGATAATGATGTCGATGACGATGATGACGATGATGATAGTGGTGGTAATACAGTGCTGAGTCAGGGCTCCCAGGAGGAGACCTCAATCCCTCTGAAGCCTGGCTCTTTCCAGAGCCTCTTGCTCCTTCTCTCTCCCATACTGAACCTTTCAGAAGATTAGCCTCCTTTTTATTCCGAGGCCTGAATCTCCAGATTAGTCTCCTTGCGCTGTCACCAGAGCAGAGCCCTCTTTAAAAAGCAGCAGCACAAGCTTTCTCAAGTCCGGACAGACCTCTACCCTTTGCTCCTCTTTCATTCCCTTTATGTAACTGCGCTGCAGGCTTCCTCTTTGCACTACTTGCCTCTACCCTTCCCTTCCATCTTGGATTGATCCACTTTATACAGGGCTGGGCAACTATGGGGGGACCGGGGTTCAGTTCCCCCCCTAAAGATTCCCCCCCAACTATATTCCCCTGCAGCAACCCTAAATATAGAACCATAGAATCCTAGAGTTGGAAGAGACCCCAAGGGCCATCCAGTCCAACCCCCTTCTGCCATGCAGGAACTCCCAATTAAAGCATCCCCAACAGATGGCCATCCAGCCTCTGCTTAAAGACCTCCAAGAAAGGAGACTCCACTACTTGGAGTAGTATATCTCCACTTCCCTCTGGAGCAGAGGCATTCCTGGAGGAGGAAAGGGATGCGGAGCACATCAGGGGACACCCTAAGAAGGGCTGGCCACACTGCTCCCCAAACAGCTGGTGATTGATTGATTGATTGATTGATTGATTTGGACCTTGCTTTCCCCTCGAAATTGGGAATCAAAGCGGCTTACACTCTAAAACACAGTACAATTGAAAACTTACAAAAATGATCTGTTTGGGGAGAGATGGGCTGTGGCATTTCTGTTGTTGTTGTTGTTGTTGTGTGCCTTCAGGTCGTTTCAGACTTATGGGGACCCTAAGGCAAACTTATCATGGGTTTTGTGGGGTTTTTTGGGGGGGGAAGATTTGTTCAGAAGGGGTTTGCCATTCCTTCCCTTGAGGCTGAGAGTGTGTGACTCACCCAAGGTCACCCAGCGGGTTTCCGTGGCAGAGCAGGGAATCGAATCCTGGCCTCCAGAGTCATAATCCAACGCTCAAATCCCTACACCATAGAATCATAGAGTTGGAAGAGACCACAAGGGGCCATCCAGTCCAACCCTATTCTGCCAAGCAGGAACTCAAAATCAAAGCATCCCCGACAGACAGCCATCCGCCGTGTTACACCTATAATACAACACTATATTTAGAAGTCCACAGACCTAGTGTTAACTCAAAAAAAAAATAAATCACAGACTTGGAAGGGGTCCCCAGAGGCCATCTATGCCAACCCTCTGCTCAGTTCAGAGTCTCCAGCTACAGCACCCCAGCAACAGGGGACTTTCCATTCTCTTTTTGAAGATATCCAGAGAAGAAGACCCTGCCACCTCTCTAGGCAATCGCTCCCACTGTCAAAAAGCTCCTCCTAATGTTCAGACAAAATTAAGTTACCCCCCTGAAACCTAAATTATGCTTCTGTAACTGGCAAGAGGCACAGGCATTCATGAATATGGCAAGAGCCCTACTCCCCGGGAGTCTGGCCATTTTGGCAAAGGGGATTTGGGGAGCTGTCGCCCATAAAAGTCACATTTTCAAGCTCTGTTTCCCATTTATGTGGCCACTCAGGCTGCATCTGCACTGCAGAATTAATGCGGTTGGACACTGCTCAAAATTCTGGGATTGTGTGAGATATTTAGCCTTCCCTGTCAAGAGAGCTCTGGTGCTACCACAAACTACAAATCCCAGGATTCCACAGGAGGGAGCCATGGCAGCTAAAGTGGTATCAAAGTGCATTAATTGTGCAGTATGGGCAGCAGCCTCTGTAACTCTAACAACAGAAGGGCCATCAGCTTTAGTGTGGGACCGGATCCTGGGTTTGCAAACATTCGGATATTGCTAGACACCTCAAATGCCAACGCATGCGCCATATTCCTGCTATGAGCCAATGGGGGCTAATATCCACATCTTCTCTGGGGCTGGAGCATGACTTTCCTCACAATCCGTGGCACTTGCATGTCAGCGGGGCATTCAATCCACCCCAGGATTTCAAGCCAGCCAAGGAAGCGCTGTCCAAAGTGCTGAATCCATCCTGCAAAAATATTTTCAACCCAAACCTAGAGTTCACCCTCCAGCTGCTGCTCCTTCTTATATTTACTATCTAAGAGAAGCTAAGGAAGGGACAGCGGGGAAAAGGACAGGGCTCAGAGGTGGGGCTCTTTGGGACTACAGCTCCCAGAATCCCCTCACTTTATTTGGGCTGAATAAATATATATACATAGACACAACCATAGCCACCATGGTTCTACTGTCACATCCCTAATGTAGAGAGGATTATTATAAGTGCAAGCAAAATGCCTGTCCTTCGCATTATTATGATCTCCTGTCTATCATGGTCACAGGATGGAGAATGAGGTGTCCTCCAAGAGATACAGTCAGCCCTCCATATCCATGGATTCTGCAGCCATGGATTCAATCATCCACATCTTGAAAATATTCCCATCATCACCATCATCACCACCATCATCCAGAAGGCAAACCTTGATTTTGCCATTTTGTATCTAAAAGTACTTAAGCATCCATGGATTTTGGTATCCATGAAGGGTCCTGGAAGCAAACCCCAGCAGACACCAAGGGGCCACTATATATCCCAGCCACCACTGCTCTTGCATCTTTCTTCCACCTGCATACAGAGAAGCTTTGACTCTCCTTGCCTTTGTCTTGCCTTTCTTAGGCTGCATCCACACTGCAGAAATAATCCAGGTTGACACCACTTGAACTGCCTTGGCTCAATGCTCTGGAATCCTGGGAATTGTAGATTAGGAAGGACTTCCTGAGAGTAAAGGTGTTTGAGAGTGGAAGATGCTCCCTAGGAAAGCAATGGAATCTCCTTCTTTGGAGCTTTTTCCAACTCTATGATTCTAAGGTACAATATCCTATGCCACCTTCCCCCCCAAAAAAAACAAACAGGTCCAGCATCTTGGATTTGTTGTTGTTATGTCCCTTCCAAGTCGTTTCTAACTTTCTCAGGTGAACCTATCACCAGGTTTTCTTAGCAATATTTGAACACAGGGGGTTGCCTTTCCCTTTCTCTGAGGCTGAGACAGCATGACTTGTGCAAGGTCACCCAGTGGGTTTCCAGGGCTGAGCAGGGATTTGAACCTGGGTCTTCCAGAATCCTAGTCCAACACTCAAACCACTACATTGTGCTGGTGTTATTAGTCGATTTCGATGTACGGCAATCCTATGATTGGGAGACCTTCATCCACCACTCTGCTCAGGTCTTGCAAATTCGGGGCAGCCATGGCTGCAGTCTTCCTCTTTTGCAATGAGTCGCAGCGTCTCCTGGCATGTCCAAAGGTACAAGAGCACCTCCATTTAGCTCAGGCCTGATTTGTTGTTCTAGGACCCACCTTGGATAACTCCTTTAAAGTTCATACTAAAATTCAGAGCGGACAAGGAGACCCTTTCACTGCCCAGGCTTCCATTATTATTGTTGTTGTTGTTGTTGTTTGTTGTGGGAGAAAGCGACACAAACTTGTAATTGCCACACAGATATTAAAACGTACACACTGGACCAGACCACCCATGGGTTCGCAAGGTGGGTGGGTAGTCTGTTCCATCGAGACCATGGCTGAGGCAGGACTCGAACCCAGGTCCAAAGTAGCACAATGTCCCATCAACTAGACCATCATGCACCTTTTTACCCTTCATCATTGCTGTGTCCTTTTCTGGGAACTTTCTCAGGATTGCATCATCATCATCATCATCATCATCATCCAACTAGGTTCTGCTTTCGTTTCTCTTTAAAGTCAACTCAATTAGGATAATTAAAGTGTGTTAATCCCCTTTCACACACACACACACACACACACACACACACACACACCCCACTTACTAAGCCTGTTGCTTAATAGGATTTTTACAGACGCCACTGAGACCAAAAGAGACTCACGCCTTCATTTGCTGATGCATTTTTGCTGGATTCAGGGTCAGCTTATTCAGCCTCTTAAATGAGAGGGGCCCCAGGCGGACGGACAGACGGACGGATGGACGGATGGACGGACAGCTGATGGGGAAAGTTACCTTTTGGACCACATCTCCCAGCATCCCCCAACCAGGCTGGAGCATTCTGGGAGTTGTAACTCTCTCCTTCTCTCTCACGCTACACAATTATGGCATTTCCATCTCGCTTAAACCTCCATGGCTCCATGATTGTATGGAATCCTGGGATGTGTAGTTTCTCAAGGTTTTTTACAATTACCTGCCAGAGAGCTCTAGTGCCTCACGAAAGTACAAATGCCTGGATTCCATAGGATGTCGCCATAGCAGTTAAAGCAGAATCATAGTGCTATAATTGTGTAGTGTGAAAGACACCATTGTCCAAGAACTAACATCTCCAAGTTGTGCCTTAAAGTGCAGCTAACCCACATTATGACTGTTGGGAATACCTGCACAAATTTACCCAAAGATAAACCTCAATGGATTCAGTAAGATTTTACTTCCAAGTAAACCCACTTAGACCCAGCGTGGTGTAATGGTGTGAGCGTTGGACTACAATTCCAGAGAGCTGGGTTCAAATCTCAGCTCAGCCATGTAAAGTCCCACTCTCTCAGCCTCAGAGGATGGCAATAGCCCACCCTCCTCTGAAGAAACTTGCCAAGAAAACCTTATGATAGGGTCCCCACAAGTAAAAAATGATTTGATTTTGAGTTCCTGCATGGCGGGGGGTTGGACTGGATGGCCCTTGGGGTCTCTTCCATGATTCTATGATTTTAGGAACAACAACAATGACAACAAACCTGCCTAACATGCAAATCCACAATGCTGTATTTGCACAGTTGTTTGGAAGCAAGAACAATGCAGGGTTTTGCTGAGTAAGGTTGCACAAAATCAGGTGGTCTGAACGCCGCCGCCGTTTCCATCCCTTACTTTCTGGCTGCAGAAAGCAAAGGGGGAAATGTTTATAGGGACTGATTTACAGTTTTAGATCCCCCCCAATCCATCCATCCATTCCCACACGCTTCACTCCAAAGCCTCCGAAGGGCAACTTGCAAGACAACTGCCATCACTTCCTAGCTATCACACCCACAGAACCAAAGACTGGGAATCCCAAAGCTAGGGCCATTTCCCCTAAAGCAAGAACCCTCCGGCTCTCAGCCAGACCAATGGGAATTATTGGGATGAAGGATGGAAGATGGAGGAAAATGCCTGGGAAGTCTCTGCTAATGGACCCAGGGAGCATTGACCGCTCCGTTCCCATGCATTACAGGATTTCAATATCGAAACTCAACATCAAATCCAAAGGAAGTTCCATTTGGGACAAGGCATCCCCATTTTCCATGCCTGGGGAGGGAAATTGGGGTAGAACTAAAAAGCGTTCCAGCTCCCTTCTTGGATGCAATCATAAGCAAACTGCCAAAAAAGAAAGAGTGAGAACTGTCATGCATTTATTTTGCAAGACTTTTGTATCCCACGGATATGTCGTAATGGCCTTTGCGATCAATATTGCAGTGTTTCGGGCATTACTCAGACAGTCACACCTTTGTATTAATGGAAAGGATCGCTGCTTTTGACATCGCACTTCTACGCCAGACCCACTTCACAGTTTAGCACCAGTTGTTGTGGTTGTGGTTGTGTGTCTGTGCGTGCCTGACTCGCTGTCCAGAAATACGTGGCACTCCCAGATATTTACGTATTTGGCCCCTAAAACACAGGCTCACTGCCACTCCCCCCCATATTGGGTTGGTGGGGGGAGTGGCAGGTTGCACCCCCTTTTCTTAGGGGTTCACTTCTGAGTAAGGAGCGTGCGTGTGCTTTGTGTGCCTTCAAGTCATTTCCAGATGTTTGGGGCCTAGTGAACCCCCATAATACAGCAACAGTGTCCCCCATGCTCCTAGATGGTATTTGGGGGGATGTTTTGGTTTGTTTTGTGGGGTGCGGTGGAAGGTACAGCCATAGAATCATAGAATCATAGAGTTGGAAGAGATCCCAAGGGTCATCCAGTCCAACCCCAGTCTGCCATGCAGGAATTCCCAATCAAAGCATCCCCATTGACAGATGGCCATCCAGCCTCTGCTTAAAGACCTCCAAGGAAGGAGACTCCACTACACTCCAATTTCTCCTGGAGGGGGTGTTAAAGTAGCCCCATAGCCTTCTACAATTGCCCAAAATGCTTTACCCAAAGGGTCATCTTCAGGCCCACAATGTGTGTGTGTGTGTGTGTGTGTGTGTGTGTGTGTGGGAGGGGGGACATCTGTGCTGCATGCGTTTTGCAGTTGTGTGCCTTCAAGTCATTTCCGACTTATGGCAACCCTAAGGCAACCCTATCAAGAGGTTTTCCTGGCAAGATTTCTTCAGTGGGGTTTGCCATTGCCATCCCCTGAGGCTGAGAGAGTGTGACCTGCCCAAGGCCACCAGTGGGTGCGGGGAATCAAACCCTGGTCTCCAGAGTCAAAGTCAAAGCTCAAACTACTATGACACACTGGTTCTTATAAATATGATGATGATAACGATGATGATGATGATGGTGATGATGATGATAATGATAATAATAATAATAATGATGCACAATAATGGTGGATTGTGGGCATGATGATGATGATGATGATGATGATGATGATGGCCTGCAATCTGTCCTGTGCACACTTACTCAGGAGCAACTGAACACAGGGAGGGGACTTGGAAGTACTCCACTTTATAATTATATAATTCCATATAACGATCTAATGAAGGATGCCGGAAAGATCACGGATGGAGAGGGAACTTCATGGCAAGCGCCTGCAAGGGGGCCACCTATCATCCCACAGCCTTCCTCCCAATGTGGAACCTCTGCCCCCTCCCCCTATAAAACCAGTTTTGGGGAGGGACCCTATGGAGGAGGCTCCAGAATGAGGAAGAGTTCTGGAGAATGCAAAAGCTTGCACTGTTTGGGGGCCTTTGGGGCTGGCTTGAGGGCTAGCGACCCAGAGAGCCTGCTCCCTGCCCCACATCTCTGTCCTTCATAAACCATAAGGAACGTAAAAGTAGGTCCCAGATCCAGAGGCTCTCTTGGGGGGAGGATTTCTCTGGCGCATGGCGGTGAATTCTGGAAACTTGGCTGCCCTTCCTTCCGAAGGTGTGTCCCACCATCCATCCATCCGTCCATCCGTCCGTCCGTCCATCCAAGGGGAGCGTAGGAAGAGACCCTGGAGCAGGATGGGCAATGATGCCCAAGGGGTAGAGCCCTGGGGTCCAGGCCCTTTGCCCAGAGCAGCCAAGGCAAAGCCATGTCAAAGCCCTTTCTCTGTCTCTTGGCCGACCTTGGAGGGAAAGGCAGCTCCTTGCCTGCCTCCAAAGCCTGCAGCCGGATCCTGTCCCTCTCAAGGCCCCCCCCCTGCACTGCTGCCCCCCATTTTAAAGTGAAGCCCCTCTCCCCAATCCAGGCTTTGCTCCATCCCTCAGGTCTCAAAAGGGGCTTCTGGCCCAAGAGGGGGGGTCCTCCTTTTGGGGAAGGGGGTCTCAGAGGGAGGAGGCAAAGGGGGGAGGATCAAAGACATGGGGGGGTGCAAGCCATTAAGGAGAGCCCAAGCCATGGGGGAGGGGGGGGGTTCCTAGCCCTGGGGGGATCCAAGCCATTTGGGGGATGGGATCCATGAGGGGGCTTTGATCCATTAGCTATGGGGGGGGGGATCAAATCCATGGGGGGGTTGCAAGCCCTCAGGAGGGTCCAAGTCATTGGGGTTTTCCCAAGCCATTTGCACTTTGCAGGGAGAGGGGGAAGGAGGGGGGCGGTCTTTTTAGATCCCAGCCCCCCTTTTGGAGGCAGGAAAGACCCCCTCCCCCCCCCCACTCTCTCTCAACCCACCTGAGTAGGGACCCCCCCCATAACCTCCCATTGCCCCCTCCCCACCTTGGAAGGGGGCGTCACTCCCTCCCTCCCTCACTCACCTGCCTCAGGTGTCCTCAGGGCGCCTGTTTCCTTGGGCGGCCGCAGCGGAGGCGAGGAGGCCTGCGAGGCTGCTGCTTCCCCAGGCATGGCTGGGCATCCAAGGGCCAGGAGGGAGGGAGGACACAGAATGACAGAGAGAGAGAGAGAGAGAGAAGGATGGGGGGGGGCTGGGGCCTCCTCTGGGCTGCCCTTCCTTCCTGGGCTGCAGAGAGAGCCCCCCAAAGACTGGACCCCCTGGACTCTGCCTCTCTGCCAGGTCTGGGAGGATGAGGAGGGAGGGAGCATGCGCAGTGGAGGCCCTCCTCCCAGGGAAGGAAGGCTGGACCACAAGGAGGAGGAGGAGGAGGAGGAGGAGAAGAGCCCTGTCATCCTCCCCAGTGAGGAAAGGGAGCAGGAAGGCCAGCAAGCCCAGGGCATCTGGGTGCCAGGCACTGCACTGCACTGCAGAGAAAGAAAGAAAGAAAGAAAGAAAGAAAGGAAAAGAAAGAGGCAGGGGGGGCTGGGGCTGGTTCCTCCTCCCTTGGCGTTGCATCAGCCTCAGCAGCCTTTTGGCTCAGGCCTCTAAAGCCCAGGGCTAGGAGCAACATGACTGCCATGGATCAGAAGAAAACTGGGCCAAAGCTAACCCAATGAATTTCAACACAGAGAAATGTAAAAAAAAAAGGGAGGGCAATGAAATGCACAGATGTAGGACAGGGGAGACCTGGCTTGGCAAGATGACACGCAAAAGGGATCTAGGAGTGCTAGGAGACCACAAGTTGAACACAAGTCAACACGGTGTGATGCGGCAGCCAAAAAGGCCAATGCGATTCTAGGCGACATCAATAGAAGTATAGTATCTAGATCAAAGGAAGTCATAGTGCCCCTCTCTTCTGCTTTGGTCAGGCCTCACCTGGAATAATCCTGTGTCCAGTTCTGAGCACCACAATTCCAAACAGGATATTGAGAAACTGGAGGGTGTCCAGAGGAGGGCCACCAAAATGGTGAAGGGTCTGGAAACCATGAAGCTCTATGAGGACAGACCTAGGGAACTGGGTATGTTTAGCTTGGAGAAGAAAAGGTTAAGAGGTGACATGATAGTCCTTTTTAAGTATCTGAAGGCGTAGAATTCAAAGGTATAATAGCCATGTTAGTCAGACATCCAAATGCATCTGAGGAAGTAGACTTTAGTCTATGAAAGCTCAAGCTGCCAACTTCTTCCTTTAGTTACGGTAGTTTCAAAGGTGCTGCAAGGTCTCTCTACATACTATTGGAAGGGGTGTCATACTGAAGATGGAGCAAGCTTGTTTTCTGCTGCTCCAGAGAATAAGACACAGAGCAATGGATTCAAAGTACAGGAAAAGAGGTTCCAGCTCAACATTAGGAGGATCTTCCTGACAGTAAGAGCTGTCCGACAGTGGAACACAAATCCCTAAGAGGCTGTTGGAGTCTCCTTCTTTGGATTTCTTCAAACAGAGGCTGGATGCCCATCTGTCAGAGATGCCTTCCTGCGTGGAAGGATGGGGCTGGACTGCATGGCCTTTGGGGGTCTCTTCCAGCTCTGTGACTCTTATGATGCTATGATTCTAGGTCAGGGAAACAATAAACTTTGGAATCTTCTTGAGATGACTTGAAGGCTTCTTTAAAAATTCAAAATTCATCAGCTTCCGCTTGTCTTTCGATCCACCCGCATTTGCAGCTTTGACTTTTGTGGATTTGATTATTCGTGGATTTGGTTATTATGCTTTCTCTAGGAATCTCTAGGTCTTCCAGAGAAATTCTGCTGGAAGTTGACCATAGAGTTGCACTGGAGGACCTAAAGATTCCTAGAGAGAACACTTCTCTAGGCATTTGCAACATGATTCTATGGTCAGATTCTGGCAGATGTTGACCACAGAGTTGTACTGGAGGACTAGAGATTCCTAGAGAGGTGTTCTCTCAGGTCTTAAAAAGTACTGTTTATTTATTTGTGTCTTTTTCACTTTCATGGGGGTCCTGTGCCCTTAACCCCAGCGAATGTGGAGGGACAAGCGTCCATTTTGATGTCCATCCTTGCATCTCTGCCTTTTTAACCTGCTGGAGAGTCTGACTGGTTTTCTCCTTTTCAGTCTGCTTTGCTGTTAATGCAGATAGAGGCAGATGGAGGCAGCTGCTGTTTACCTTGCCTTTTGTGGATGGGCGCACATACACATAATAGGATCACCCATCCCTTCCTAGCTTAGCCTTTATACTTTATTTTTTCTTCAAACATATACATATCTTTCCAGTAATGTACATTAGAATTTGCCTAACAACATAAAACACTACCCCAAAACCCTTACTCCCTCAATGTCTCTTGCGGGGTCATCCTTTCTTCCCAGCCATATCTATTTCAATTTATTGTTCTTTTATGATATATGCCCATATATCTACAGTAGTGACAAAGTTTTATATTCCTGTGATGCACAGGTCATCTCATTTCCCTGTCATCCTATTACTCTACCCATAGTTTAAACACCGTCTGTTCTTACAAAATTCGTTTACCGGAAGCCATTCTTTCTCAATTACATTCATATCCTTCTGATTCAAACGAGCCGTCAAAATATCCATTCCCATCATTTCTGATCATTTTAGCAGCCAGCTTAGACTTTACTCTGTTATTTACTGGAGATGTTGTTGTTGTTGTTATTGCGTGCCTTCAAGTCGTTTGTGACTTACGGCGACCCTAAGGCAAACCTATTGTGGGGTTTTCTTGGCAAGGTTTGTTCAAAGGAGGTTTGCCATTGCCTTCCCCTGAGGCTGAGAGAGTGTGACTTGCCCAAGGTCACTCAGTGGGCTCAGCTACAATTGGCACTGAAAGTCCTTTTTTCCTCCATTCTTCTTTCACTCTCTTCCTAATGCAATGCTGCTAAAAAACCTTCCAACTAGACAGAGGAGGGTAAGGGGGTTTAAATGGGTGAACAAAGACTTTGAAGAAATTAGCTCCTTTGTCAGAGGCTTTGTACACCTGTGCTGAAGATCTGGAAAGCCGTGCAAGAAACATCTGACAAATACAAAGACCTGCAGCTAATATTTATATTTAGGTACATGTAATTAAACCTAATTTGCCTTTCGTTTTTACGACGCTGGCAGATGCCACATTGCAACGAGTGGCAACGGCGTTACGAATAGACTCTCCTTCTTTCAGCATTATTTCTTTCAGGCCATGAAAAAACAAACAAACCCTGATATATAGACCCATAAATCAGGGCAGCTGGTATTAATAAATAAATGTGTGCTTTTTAAACTCGGCTCTTTCTTTTGCTCCTTTTGTCGTGTGACTATAGGATGCACCGCAGCAACGATGAGTGCGAGGAAAAGAAAAGTCATGGGATTTTGCTTGTAGCGAAATATTTTGGGTCATCGTAAATAATGATGCTGAATGGAGCAGACAGAGGAATCAGGCAGCTTAAAGCCAGGTTTTCATTTTCTTTTTTAAAAATAATATTTATTATTATTCATCCTTTATAACAATCATATCTTCAGCCAACATCACCATCACTGCCCCTCACCACCCTAAATTCCCCGACCACCGTCACCAATCAGAAATTCCTATCATACTGGGTAAAATATTCTTAATATAATAAAACGGAACACTCCTCCTTATACTGGCTTATACCTAAACCCTAAGCCTCTACCTATGGACGTTTTCACACTAGAGCCACCAAAGCCGCCTGGAGCCGACCGTACCGCTCATTCCGGAATGGCTCTGGCGGCGGCAACTTAATTCCTTTTTAAAAAAGGAATTACCTTGCCGGGGCTGATGCCGGAGTTAGCGCTGGATCGGCCGGAGTGAGGCTGGACTTGCTGCGACGTGAGTGTGAACACACGGAGCAAGGAGCCGGACTGACGCAGGGATGGCACCAGAAGGGGCGGGGTTTGCTGCGACGTGAGTGTGAACACACTGGAAAAGGAGACGGACTGGGGCCGGAGGGAGGTAGGATTGCGTCCGCCTAAAGCCCCGTGTGAAAACGCCCTATGTCAATATCTCTACATACCCCTAACTTTGTTGTTGTTGTTGTTGTTGTTAACTGCTTTTGCGTTGGTCTGGACCCATGGCAGTGACCCTATGGATGGGAGATCTCCAAGAAGACCCTCTATCTATCCTCTCCTGCTCTGGCCAGCTCCTGCAAAGCCATATTCATGATCTCTTTAATAATGTCCCTCCATTTGTCCTGTGGCCTTCCTCTCTTCCTCCTTCCCTCCGCCTTCCCCAGCATTATCGTCTTTTCTAATGAGTTCTCATGATGTGTCCGAAGTACGACAGCCTCAGTTTGGTCATCTTGGCTTCTTCTTCCAGGGAGGTTTCCGGCTTGATCTGCTCTAGGACCCCTTTGTTTGTCCTTTTGGCTGTCCTCCATGGGATCCTCCTCAGCATCTTCTCCAGAAACATATTCTCTCCAATGCATTGGTTTTCCTTCTATCTTCTTCCTTAACTGTCCATATGTTTATATATTTATATATTCTTATATATATATGTATATATATTGCACTCTTCTCCAGCCCCACATTCTCTCAAATGCATTGGTTTTCCTCCTATCTTCTTTCTTGACTGTCCAGCTCTCACATCCATCCATGGGAATAATAGGGAATATATGGCTTGTATGATTCTACCTTTTGTGCTGAGTTGTATATTTTGTATATTGTATATTTTGCATTTTGGGATCTTTTCTAGTTCTTTCATAGCCACTGTCTCCATTCTTAATCTTCTTCTGATTTTCTGGCCGCAGACCCCATTTCAATCAATGTTTGATCCCAGGTATGGGAACTCTTTTACTATTTCTATTTCTTCATTGTCTGGGTTGAACTTGTGAAGGTCCTTGAGGTCATTATTTTTGTTTTCTTGATGTTCAGCCTTAAGCCTGCCTTTGCGCTTTCTTCTTGGATCTTCCTTAGTTGGTGTTTTCAAACCAATGAAGTTTTCTGCTAGTATTATGGCGTCATCTGCATACCTTAGATTGTTGACATTCCTTCCTCCTATTTTCACTCCTCCATCTTCTGCATCCAAGCCTGCTTTTCTTATAATATGTTCTGCATACAAGTTGAACAGATAGGTCTGTGAGGTTTTCTGCTAATACTATGGCATCATCTCCAAATCTTAGATTGCTGATATTCCTTCCTCTATTTGCACTCCTCCTTCTTCTGTGTCCAAGCCTGCTTTCCTTGCAATATGTTCTGCATATAGGTTGAAAAGGTAGGGTGATACCTATTACCCCTACCCCTATTTTAAAAACAAACTCATTTTCTAATACCTGTTATTATAAGTATTAAAGCCAGATTTTCCAAACATCCCCGTTGTGTTCATGATGGGACTGGTGTTAAGGATACCCTCAATTGCCTGTATTCTATTCCTAATTCTAGCGGACAGAGGATTATTCCAGGTGGGGTCTGACCAAAGCAGAATAGAGGGGCACTATGTCTCCCCTCCATCCAGACATGGACTCCTATGGATACCAGGCAGGGAAATTACTATATAACATCCTTTCCCAATGCAAGCGGATGAAGAAGACCTCCGCTAGAAGCAACCTTTTCTTTTCAGGAGCTGAAGCCTGTTGGTGTGAGCGGGACCTTTCCTTTGCTGGCCCTCAAGCGAGACAATGGAGTCCATGTTCAGGTGTATCCACGCTGCAGAAATAAAGCAGTTTGATACCACTTTAACTGCCATGACTTTATTATCCTACTGAATCTTGGGGCTCGAAGAAGGCAAATGCATCTAATCCCATTTATCCGTTGAAAGGAACGAAATGAGAACACAACAGCTTGCAGAGGTATAAGCTCTGGCTGCATCTACGCTGCAGAATAAATGCAGCCTGGCACCACTTTAAGTGCCATGGCTTAATGCTATGGAATCCTGGGATTTGTAGTTTGGCGAGATATCAAGAGAGCTCTGAGGCCACAACAAACTACAGATCCCAGGATTCGACAGCACAGAGCCAGGGCAGTTAAAGCGGTGTCAAGCTGCATTAATTCTGCAATGTGTTAATAGGTGCTGAATGTGTGTGTGTTTTTGTTAAAAATTTTAATATTAATGTTTTAAACACATTGGTGGTTGGTGTTGTTTTTTTAATGCATTGTAAACTTTTTCACTATATATTGTTTGAGCTGTTGGGTCCCATATTGAAGGAAAGGATGGATATACAGTAATTAAGTCAAATGGAATATGTATATATATATATGTGTGTGTGTGTGTGTGTGTGTGTGTGTATTTATATATATATGTTTAGAAACATAGAGGAAATGCCCCATTGGTTCTTTCTCTTGTCAACACCTGTCTGTTGCCATAGAAACAGAGCATCCCCTGCCTCTGTCTCCATGGCAACAGGGAGCAAAACTAGGCTTCCTGCTGGCCAGTGATGGCAAAGGCTTGCATCACCAATTTCTTCAAAAATCTTTTTTTACAAAGGACCCTCTCATTGGACCTGCAACAGCCACAAGAGGGAAAAGCCTGGGGAAAATGGCCTTTTCTGGACTCATTTCCAAACCAAGAGCCCTATTCTTGCCTGTCCAGTATTAAAAGGAAGGCCAGAAGCATTTTGTTTTAGCAAAATATATTACAAATTGCAAAATGCACATGATGACGGTAACATTTATTAGCCGAGCCAAGGGAGCAAAAGATGTCATGCAAGCTTTCGAACTTCGCAGGCCTCTTCATCGGTGAAAGGTATTGAAACCCATTTGTCAGGGAAGGCAATCCCTCCACAGGTCACCATCCATCTGAAGCAATGCTTTTTAATATCCCAGGGAAAGAAGCAGCTCTCTGACTCTCCAGCGTCACATTTTCCCCCTCGACAATGACAATGAATGTTGTGGCACTTTCAATGAATCAGTATTGTTGGATAGCGTGGCGCATTCGAGGCACAGCATCGTAGAACCATAGAGTTGGAAGAGACCCTGAAGGTCATCCAGTCCAACCCCATATTCTGCCATGCAGGAACTCACAATCAAGGCTCTCCCTGTGACAGATGGCCATCCAGCCGCTGCTTAAAAACAGCCTTCAAAGAAGGAGACTCCAAGGGAGCATCTTCCACAGTTGGACAGCTCTTTCCATTAGGACGTTCCTCCCAATATTGAGGTGGAATCTCTTTTCCTATAGTTTGCATCCATTGCTCCATGTCCAAGATGACCAAATGTCCTTCTTTTCCTACATTTCAATCTCTTGTCCAGGAAGAATTCCAAAATAGCCTCCATTTTGAGCATGGCTAGGAAGCGCCTATGAGAAATTTGCCTACTAGGCAGCCTGTCCTCACTGCAAATAGAGGAACAGGATGGATCCGGCTAAAGTCCCCTTTTCCTAGGAGCAGCATCTGCATCAGGCAAGACTCGCACCCAGAGCTCAGGGAGCATTTGTTTCCAGGAGGGGGAAAGGCCATGGGCTGCTGGAGGACACAATGCAAATAATTGGGAGCTTTAATTGGGAGTTCCTGCATGGCAGAATGGGGTTGGACTGGATGACCCTTGTGGTCTCTTCCAACTCTATAATTCTATGATTCTATAAAAATGTGGGAAGGCTTTCCTCCCCCTTCATTTCAGCCCTCTGTACCCACAGATTCCTTATCTGTGGATTCAACCATCCACAGCTTGAGAAGACTTTTAAAATATATATAAATTCCCAAAAGCAAACTATTCTGCCGTTTTATATAAAGGGACTTGAGCATCCATGGGTTTTGGTATCCTTGGGGGGTCCTGCTGGAACAGATAACAAGGACCCACTGTACTCAACTAATAATAATAATAATAATACTCACCATATAGTGCTTTCTTTTGACAGGGGCAATTTTAATGATTTGCTTTTTATACGCATTTTTTTGTCCAAAGTGTTCACAATATTCTCTCTATACTGTATACTTTTAGCAGTCTAAATACCCTGAAGACACCAGATCCTGTCTGGTCTTGGAAGCTAAGCCAAAGGGAAAGATGCACTACAAATAATAATAATAATAATAATAATAATAATAATAATAATAATAATAATAATTTTTATTTATATCCCGCCCCTCTGCAACGCAATGGATTGATTCCCTCTAGAAAAAAGCCTAAGGGCTTGCAGCTTCTTGACAGTGGGAGCGATTCAGCAATGGACCCAATTGCCTAGAGAGGTGGCGGGGTCTTCTTCTCTGGATGTCTTCAAAAAGAGGATGGAAAGTCCCCTGTTGCTGGGGTGCTGTAGCTGGAGACCCTGAACTGAGCAGAGGGTTGGCATAGATGGCCTCTGGGGACCCCTTCCAAGTCTGTGATTTTTTTGAGTTAACACTAGGTCTGTGGACTTCTGAATATAGTGTTGTATTGTAGAATTGGAAGAGACCCCAAGGGCATACAGTCCAACCCCATTCTGCCATGCAGGAACTCCCAATCAAAGCATCCCCACCGGGGATGCTTTGATTGGGAGTTCCTGCATGGCAGAATGGGGTTGGACTGGGTGGCCCTTGGGGTCTCTTCCAACTCTAGGATTCTATGATTTGCAAGACCTGAGCAGGGCTATGGAGAATAGGATGACAAGGAGGGCTCTCATCCATAGGATTGCCATAAGTCAAAGTTGACTTGATGTAAATTACAACAAAGAAGACCCTATGGGATTCATAGGGTTGCTCTAAGTCGTCAGCAGATATACACACACACATCGACATTTATTTTCTTTGCTTTCTTTGATATACATTTGCTGTATTCTTTCTATTTTGATTTACTTTGTTTTAATCTATGTTGTAATAAGCCATTTTCGGTCCCATGTCAGAAGAAAGGTATGATATAAATGTTTAAACAATAAACAGCAAGCAAGGCGGTGCAGACTGACTCTCCCTCCTCCAAAATGCTTGGGATCAGAGGTGTTTTGGAGATTTTCAAACGCTGGAATATTTGCGTATACATAATGAGATATCTCGGAGATGGGACCCAGGTCATTAAATAAAAAAGTAATTTTATACACAATACTTTTAATAATTTTGTGCTTGGAACAAAGTTTGTGTACACTGAAGCACCAGAAAGCAAAGGTGCCACTCTCTCAGCCCCTTATGCTGACAATTGTGGATTTTGGAATAGTGCAGAAGTTGCAATTCCAGATAAGGAAGACTCATATATTTGTCTTTCCATTCTCTATTTCTCACACTCGAATCCTAATATTTATCCACACCTTTATCTATACAATACAATTTTTCTTATTTACTTGGTCTTGTCTCATCATAGGTTTATATTCTAATGTCACCCATTTCCCAAGACTTCATAAATGGCAACCATTCCTTTTCAATATCTTATTTTATTTTTTAATAACATATATCTAATTCCATTGCTTCTCTCATTTTGTATTCCCATTCTTGTTCTGGTGATATAATAGTTTGCTTCCAGTATTTCGCATATGTGATTCTTGCTGTAGTAACAATATATAGAATTATTCTTTGGTATTTCTTTTCCAGTTCTGTCCTTGCTGGGCTTATTATATTTAATAGAAAGAGTGTAGGATCAAGTGGGAGTTGAACCTTTAATATTTCTGAGATTTTGTTTTGGATCTCAGTCTGTGTGTGCCTAAGAAGTTCCTGTTGACAGGAAGGGGTTTTAGTCTCAGCGTAACAATATCGAAGTGTTAAAACCTTGAAAGCTGGAAAGAGATGCTTATTAAATCCTGTCCCCAAAGGCTTGCTCTGTCTAGGGCCAAATGTCATGCTTTGCCCTTGCAGTTGTAATGGAAAGCCTTGATGCGGCCGGACGTCCAGAGTGTGGAGCGCCTCCAATGTCCAGGATGGGCTTACTTGTTGGGATGGACGTTCGCCCTCCCTCTTCCTCCTTCCAGCTTTGGCAAATGAGGTCAGTTGTTAGCTCTGTGTTGATCGTATCTGACACTCGGGTCTAATCCTGCGTTGCTTCGCCTTCCAGGTTCATCTATATGCAGCAGGCTGCTCTCTGATGCAGCTTCTCCTTCCTTTGCAAAGTACAGTGGGGCCTTGCTATCCACTGGGATTTGGGTCCAGGACCACCACCCCTATGGATACCAAAATCCACGGGTGCTCAAGTCCCATTATATAAAATGGTGTAGTAAAACGGTGTCCCTTATATATATTAAGTGGCAAAATCAAGCTTTCCTTTTTAGACGTTTAAAAAAATAATCATTTTCAAGCTATTGATGGCGTAATCAGTGGATGCAGAATCTTTGGATACGGAGGACTGACTGTAATGCATCAGCCTTGACTCACCCAGCGTCACCCATTAGGCTTCCATGGCTAAGCCGGAACTTGAACCTGGTTCTTCAAGAGACCTAGTCCAACATTCAAACCACTGCATCACACTGCCTCTCTGTTTTGCCTTGATGCAAATGTGACTTCTGGGCATCTGATGCTGGAGTCCCAGCTGCTTAGAGGTGAATGGGTTCTTTTCCCAGAGAGGTTTCTCTCCTGTTGCACTAATGCCCAGCAACACCTGGTCCTCCATGCATGATGGAACATACCATCCATACCAAAATGGTGAAAGGTCTGGAAACCATAAAGCCTTATGATGAGAGACTTAGGGAGCTGGGTCTGTTTAGCCTGGAGAAGAGAAAGTTAAGAGGTGGTATGACAGCCCTGTTTAAATATTTGAAGGGGTGCCATACTGAGGACAGAGCAAGCTTATTTTCTGCTGCTCGAGAGAATAGGATACAGAGCAATGGATGCAAAGTACAGGAAAAGAGATTCCACCTAAATCTCAGGAGGAACTTGCTGATGGTCAGAGCTGTTCAACACTGGAGAGGCTCCCTTGGAAGGTGATGGATTCTCCTTCTTTGGAGGTCTTTAAACAGAGGCTGGATGGCCATCTGTCAGGGGTGCTTTGATTCCGTTTTCTGCATGGCAGAATGGGGTTGGACTGGATGGTCCTTGGGGTCCCTTCCAACTCTATGATTCTATGATCTGGAAACCAAGCCCTATGAGGAACGACTTAGGGAGCTGGGGATGTTTAGCCTGGAGAAGAGACAGTTAAGAGGTGATATGATAGCCTTGTTTAAATATTTGAAGGGATGTCATATTGAGGAGGGAACAAGCTTGTTTTCTGCTGCTCCAGAGACTAGGACCCAAAACAATGGATGCAAGCTGCAAGAAAAGAGATTCCACCTCAACATTAGGAGGAACTTCCTGACAGTAAGGGCGGTTCAATAGTGGAACATAGAATCATAGAATCATAGAATCATAGAGTTGGAAGAGACCCCAAGGGCCATCCAGTCCAACCCCCTGCCATGCAGGAACTCCCAATCAAAGCATCCCCAACAGATGGCCATCCAGCCTCTGCTTAAAGACCTCCAAGGAAGGAGACTCCACTACTCTCCGAGGGAATGTGTTCCACTCTCGAACCGCCCTTACTGTCAGGAAGTTCCTCCTAATGTTGAGGTGGAATCTCTTTTCTTGCAGCTTGCATCCATTGTTTCGGGTCCTAGTTTCTGGGGCGGCAGAAAACAAGCTTGTTCCCTCCTCGATATGACATCCCTTCAAATATTTAAACACGGCTATCATATCACCTCTCAGCCTTCTCTTCTCCAGGCTAAACATCCCCAGCTCCCTAAGTCGTTCCTCATAGGGATTCATGGTTTCCAGACCCTTCACCATTTTAGTTGCCCTCCTTTGGACACGCTCCAGTTTCTCCACATCTTTTTTGAATTGTGGTGCCCAGAACTGGACACAGGATTGTTCCAGGTGAGGCCGGACCAAAGCAGAATAGAGTGGCACTATTACTTCTCTTGATCTAGACGCTATACTTCTACTGATGCAGCCTAAAATTGCATTGGCCTTTTTAGCTGCTGCATCGCACTGTTGACTCATGTTCAACTTGTGGTCCACCTGGATTCCTAGATCCCTTTCACAGGTAGTCTCATTCAGCCAGGTGTCCCCCATCGTATATCTGTACTTTTCGTACTTTGGCCCAACTTTCTAGTCTGTTCAAGTCATTCTGAATTTTGATCCTGTCCTATTAGCTACTCCTCCTAATTTGGTGTCGTCTGCAAATTTGATAACTATGCCCCCAATACCGTCATCCAAGTCATTAATAAAGATATTGAATAGCACTGGGCCCAGGACAGAGCCCTGTGGCACCCCACTGGTCACTTCTTTCCAAGTTGAAAAGGAGCCATTGTTGAGCACCCTTTGCGTTCGACCAGTCAACCAATTACAAATCCATGTAACAGTTACTTTGTCTAGCCCACATTTTACCAACTTGCTTTCAAGAATGTCATGACACACTCCCTCGAAGGATTTTGGTGGAGTTTCCTTCCTTGGAGGTCTTTAAGCAAAGACTGGATGGCCATCTCTTGGGGATGCTTTGATTGGGAGTTCCTGCATGGCAGGGGGTTGGACTGGATGGCCCTTGTGGTCTCTTCCAACTCTATGATTCTATGATCCACACTGTCACTTCTTTGGCCCTGAGGGCAGCAGGAGCGCTGGGGGAAGAGGAAGAGTCTGACCAAACAGAGGCACAAACGGAGGATGCTGATGCTCCTCTGCTGAACAGAACAGCCCTCTGGTCTCCTCCAAGTCTGACACATGATTAAGCCAATGCATGGAGTTACGTAAGTTCTCCCCTTTACATCTGCACAAACACACACATTCTAAAATACCTTCAGGCGCCCAGAACTCTCCATGCGCAGCCTTTATTTCCCCCCCACACACACACACACATACACCGAGAAACTGCAGGAGTTTATCTTGTGGATGATGGGTATATCAGGGTGGTGAAGTGTGCCCTCCAGGCCACATCCATGCTCCGTGTCACCCCCACCCCACCCCACCCTCAGGACCACCCCTAAAAGTAAGATATCCCCCCCCCAAAAAAACCCAGCACACCACTCCTCCAATAGCCTCTCTCTCTAAATGTAATTACCCCAAGGCCTTTTTTTAAAGCAACCAGAAGGTAACTTTTGGACTATCCAGCTTTAACGATCTGAAGCCAAATTGTAAGGCACCTTGGGTCCCAAACTGGGAGAAAGATAGAGCTTGTTGTTGTTGCTGAGTGCCTTCAAGTTGTTTCTGACTTATGGCCACCCTAAGGTGAACTTCTCATGGGGTTTGCTTGGCAAGTTTCTTCAGAAGGGGTTTGCCATGGCCATCTTCTGAAGTTGAGAGAGTGTGACTTGCCCAAGGTCACCCAGTGGGTTTACATGGCTGAGCAGGGATTTGAACCCTGGTCTCTAGAATTGTACTCTGGTGCTGAAACCACTGCACCATGCTGGCTTTCAAGATAAGAGCTAAAATAAAATAAAATCGCCCTTCCCAGTCTCTTAAATTAACTTCCCAGCAGCTACTGGTTTTCCAAATGCAGATGCCTTTCCTTCTCTGTAGCTGCTAGTTGGAAGCAAACAGGGAAGGCAAGGTGGAATCCGGACTGTACATTTATTGAAATACACATTTATATACACAGCGAGAAAGGTGCCTCGGCATGCTCAGAGGTGTTCCCCAGAATGAATGTGGGAAGCAGGGAAGCTGGGCAGGATTCCTTCTGTGCAAGAGTCCGACGGCTTCTCCTTCAGTTGCTCAGGGCTGTGTGTCTGTGTGCGTCCCTATTTTGTCATCTCTTCGGCTACTGCTTTGTTCATCTTGTCCCTGAGATAGGCCGCCTTCTGCCACACTGATTTCAAGTCAAACCATTCATAATAGGGAACCTGTGATGGGGAAGAAAAAGAGAAAGAGGAGAAAATAGGTCAGGGCTTGACGAAGGAGGCACATCACAGCCTTGCTGGGCTGAGGGTTAGGAAGGCTGGCAAAAAGATTCCCAGGAGAAAGAAAAATTCTGCTTGGATGCTGCAGGGCAGGATTGGGGCCAGACGAATTTCAGAAACTAAAACCTAACAGGCCTCATCAGTTCCAAGGATTCCTTGGTTTTTGCTCCCAACAATGAGAACTAGAATCGTTCGTTTTTGTGGGTTTTTCGGGCTGTGTGGCCATGTTCTAGAAGAGTTTCTTTCTGACGTTTCGCCAGCATCTGTGGCTGGCATCTTCAGAGAATGCTGGAATGGAAGAGAGTGGGTATATATATACTGTGAGACCCTGGGTAGGGAGGAGTGGTTCCCAGGTGAACTGTGTGTTCTGTGTTGAATAGGTATTGTTCTGTTGTTAATGGCCTAACTTCAGGGTATGCAATCAAGAATATTGTCATGCCATCAACAACAGAACATACCTATTCAACACAGAACAATACACAGTTTACATGGGAATAGCAGACAATATCCTTGATTGCATACCCTGAAGTTATGCCATTAACAACAGAACAATACTTATTCAACACAGAACACAGTTCACCTGGGAACCACTCTTCCCTACCCAGGGTCTCACAGTATATATAGACCCACTCTCTTCCATTCCAGCATTCTCTGAAGATGCCAGCCACAGATGCTGGCGAAACGTCAGGAAGAAACTCTTCTAGAACATGGCCACACAGCCCGAAAAACCCACAAAAACTATGGATGCCGGCCATGAAAGCCTACGACTTCACAGAATCTTTCAGTGAAACAACAAAGCCATCCCCCACTCCTCAGCCATGGATGGACAAAATGCAACTTCTCTGGCCTCTGAGCAGCCCCCATCAGTTCCCCCCAAAGCGCCCCAATTGAAAATAATTGGCACAGTTTTAATTAGTCCTCAAAGTATGCAGAAAGCTCTGAACTCATGAAAATATGTTAAATTACCCTGCGCCCCCAAATATCTGCATTTTCCCTCTCAAAATGGTGACAGGGTTTGGGAAGGTATCCTGTGGCCATTTTGAGAGGGACTGTAGACAAAAATGCAGGTTTTTGGGCTTGCAGAAGGTGCAGATACTGGGTGAGACATGGGGGGAAATTGGACCTGGCCTCAAACTTCTCACCCTGTTGCAGACACTGTACAGAATATACGTGCAAAATAACAATAATGATATTCGTTGTTGTTGTTGTTGTGTGCCTTCACGTCATTTCTGACTAATGGCAACCCTAAGGTGAACCTGTCATGGGGTTTTCTTGGCAAGTTTCTTCAGAGGGGGTTTGGGGCTGAGGCTGAGAGCATGTGACTTGCCCAAAGTCACCCAGTGGGTTTCGTGGCCAAGCTGGGAATTGAACCCTGGTCTCCAGTCATAGTCCAGCACTCAAATCACTATGCAGTGGTCCCTCCACATTTGCTGGGTTTAGGGGTGAAGGATCCCTGCGAATGTGGGAAAACAGCAAATAAATAAAGACTGTTATTTTTACCTAAGAGAACACCTCTCTAGGAACCTCCAGGTCCTCCAGTGCAACTCTGTGGTCAACATCTGCTAGAGGACCTACAAATGCCTAGAAGTGTAGGAACTTCTAGGTTGTCCAGCACAACTCTATGGTCAACTTCTGGCAGAGTTTTGCTAGAGGAATTCAGAGATTCCTAGAGAGAACATATTAATCAAAACAGCAGATAATCAAATCTGCAAAAGTCAAAGCCGCAAAGGTGGAGAGCCAAATACAGGTTGATTCATCAATAATCCACAAAAGCTCAATGTGGGATGGAAGTCCCATCAGCTGCCCCAAAGGAGGTGGTACTGCAGGAGTCACGGAAGGAAGGAAGGAAGGAAGGAAGGAAGGAAGGAAGGAAGGAAGGAAGGAAGAGCTTTTCTAAGTTGAAGGGGTCTGCCCGGATCCGGTGGTGGGACGGTCACTCGTTCCAAGCTAAGATGGCAGCATGTTTGAAGAGGCAGAGGCCAGGATGCTTCGAATGGAGGCCCGCCTGGCTTTAAAGCAAGAGAGAGCCCCAGGCTTAGCACAGCTCAGAGCATCCAGCAACAGCCCCAGGGAAGGACTGGGGCAGAGGAGGAGATGGGGGCCTGATTCCATCCAGATGGCTGGCCAGCGACAATGAGGGCCCACTTCCACTCTGGCGACTTTCAATGCCCTGCGCCTGACTTTGTACAAACAGCACCTGGAAGAATGAAAAGCCCAGACCAGCATAACCTGCTCGAGGGAATCTATGGCCATGGGAAAAGGCACCAAAGTAAACTCGAAATTCAGGGATGGGATGAAGTTGCCTGGCTGGAAAACAAGTGGTTTTAGGCAGAAACTGGCTTGGATCCAGAACTGAGCACAGGAAAATAGGTCGGTGGTGGGAGCAGAATTTTTGCCACCATGACAGCAACTGTTACGGATATACATGGTCCCTCCACATTCGCTGGGGTTAGGTGTGAAGAACCCCCGTGAATGTGGAAAAACTGCAAATAATTAAAACACACACACACACACACACAATTACTCTCTTTAGGAATCTCCAAGTCCTCCAGTGCAACTCTATGGTCAACGTCAACAATGACCTTAATAGATCAGAAAGCTGGGCCAAAGCTAACAAAATTAACTTCAACAGAGAGAAATGTAAGGTACTGCACTTAGGGCAAGAAAATAAAATGCATAGATATAAGATGGGGGACACCTGGCTGAATGAGACTACATATGAAAGGGATCTAGGAGTCCAGGTGGACCACAAGTTGAACACGAGTCAACAGTGCGATGCAGCAGCTAAAAGGCCAATGCGATTTTAGACTGCATCAACAGAAGTATAGTATCTAGATCAAGGGAAGTAATAGAGCCATTGTATTCTGCTTTGGTCAGGCCCCATCTGGAATAACACTGTGTCCAGTTCTGGGCAGAACAATTCAAAAAGGATGTGGAGAAACTGGAGCGTGTCCAGAGGAGGGCGACTAAAATGGTGAAGGGTCTGGAAACCATGAATCCCTATGAGGAACGACTTAGGGAGCTGGGAATGTTTAGCCTGGAGAAGAGATGGTTAAGAGGAGATATGATAGCCCTCTTTAAATATTTGAAGGGAGGTCATATTGAGGAGGGAACAAGCTTGTTTTCTGCTGCTCCAGAGAATAAGACTCAGAACAACGGATGCAAACTCTAGGAAAAGAGATTCCACCTCAACATTAAGAGGCACTTGCTGACACTGAGAGCTGTTCAACAATGGAACATACTTCCTCAATGGAGATTTTGGTGGAGCCTCCTTCTTTGGAGGTCTTTAAACAGAGGCTGGATGGCCATCTGTCAAAGGGGGTGCTTTGATTGAGAGTTCTTGCATGGCAGGAGTTGGACTGGATAGCCTTTGTAGTCTCTTCCAATTCTATGATTCTGTGAAATGCCTACAGAAGGGTTTTCTCTAGGAACTTCTAGTTTCTCCAGCACAACTCTGTGGTCCACTTGTGGCAGAGCTAGGTTGGAGGACCTAGGGATTCCTAGAGAGAACATCAAAACTAAAAATTATAACTCCTCAAAAGTCAAAGCCACAAATGTGGAGGGCCAACCGTATTACAGAGAGTCAGGGAGCTCAATTGAATAGGAATGCTATAGCGTTTGCAGAATCATAGTTGGAAGGTCCCATAGGGTCATCTAATCCAACCCCCCGCCAGCATAGGAACCACTCCTGAAAGATGCCCATCCAACTTCTGTTTAAAGACCTCTAAAGAAGGAGAGTCCATCGCCCTCCAAGGCAGTCCATTCCACTCTTGAAGAGCTTCTCCTTTCAGGACAGTCTTCTGAATGTCTAGTGGAACCTCTTTTCTTCCAAATTGAATCCAATAGTTCCCATGATGGGCTGCATCTGAACTGCTGAAATAAAGCACTATGACCCTCCAAGGCTTTCAAAGCCGGCATTCATAGTTTTTTGTGGGTTTTTTTGGGCTATGTGGCTGTGTTCTGGAAGAGTTTATTCCTGATGTTTCGCTAGCATGCTGGCAAAATTATCATTGTTGTTTTTTACTGTTTTTATCACTTTTTATTTTGCTGTGGTTTTATTGTTACGTTTTAGCCTTGTTGTGTTTTTATTTTTATTTTATCTTTGTGCTCCCGCCTCATCTGCAGGGAGAGGCGGGAAATATAAATAAATTATATTATTATATTATTATTAACTGCCATGGCTCAATGCTATGGAATTCTGGGATTTGTAGTTTATTGTGGCACCAGATTTCTGGATAAGGGATACTCAGCGTGTAACAACAACAATAATAATAACAACAGCTAGAAAAAAAATTAAAAAGGGTTATTAATTTTAACATGACTCCTCTGGATCTTTTTGGGGCAAAACATGCTGTTTTACGTCACTCCTTTCCCATGGTTTCTGCATGTGTCTTTGGTTGCATCCGCACTGCAGAAATAATCCAGTTTGACACCATTTTAACTGCCCTGGGTCTATGCTACAGAATCCTGGGATTTGTAGTTGGGCAGAGAAGGCTAAAGACTTTTGAAGACTACATATCCCACGATTGGGCTTTGCATAATATGCTGTATCTCCTTGTTTTTCGTTTTTTGTGGTTACAGTCGGAATCCCGTATAGGATTTATATATTCATAAAGTATGGCATAGAGTTTTGAGCGCTGGACTGCGACTCTAGAGACCAGGGTTCAGTTCCCAGCCCAGCCATGGAAACCCACTTGGTGACCTTGTGCAAGTCACACACTCTCAGCCTCAGAGGAAGACAATGGCAAACCTCTTCTGAACAAATCTTGCCAAGAAAACCCCATGATAGGTTTGTATTTGGGTTGCCACAGGTTGGAACTGACTTTAAGGCACACAACAACAACAACAAGAACAGAAATATTTAGCCTTCTCTGTCAAGAGAGCTCTGGAGGCACAAAAATTATAAATTCCAGGATTCCATAGGTTGGAGCCATGGCAGTTAAAGGGGTTTCAAAACTGTATTAATTCTGCAATATGGCAGCAGCACTAGTCTCAGGAGCAGCAGAAAACAAGCTTGTTCCCTCTTCTTCCTTCAAATATTTAAAGATGGGGATCTTATCCTCTCTCAAGCGATGGATGGCAGAGAGAAACTGGAAGACCCAACTATCTAACTAGGTCTTAGCTTTCTCCTTCAGAGTCCTAATTCATATTTCGAAACCTCATACAGTTTTTGAAAAGTTACTTAGGGAAAAAAACCCAATAAAACAATAATTAAGAGTTGCCATTTTAAGCATGCTCATGAAGGAAGTCATGGAAATGAAGATGGCTGACTTCCTAACCAGAGTTCTTTTTCTGCTGCTCCAAGGAGCCAGCTTGGTGTGCAGAGTTTATACTGTTTTAATTAGATGGTTTTTAATATATTTTTAAAAATCTTATAAAGTTTTTAAAATGCTTTTATCTGGCGAGCAGCCTTGGGTCCCTTTCTGGGAGAAAGGCAGCATAAAAATGAAAAAAAAATTGAAATTAATAATAGTAAATAAAATAATTATGGTTTGAAGGTTGAACTACGACCCTGGAGATCAGAGTTCGATTGCCCATTGGGTGAGCTTGGGCAAGTCACACTCTCTCAGCCTCGGAGGATGGCAATGGCAAACCCACTCTGAAGAAACTTGGCAAGAAAACCCTATGATAGGTTTGCCTTGGGGTCACATAAGTCAATAATGACTTGGAAGTACACAACAACAACAACAACAACAACAACAACGGTTTGGACATCTTCTAATTGTTCTAAGACTTTTAAAATTATATTATACACACACTTTGGCTCTCCAAAGAGTGGTGGTTTGAGTGATGAGACTACAACTCCGGAGACCAGGGTTCAAATCCCCCTGCTTGGCCATGGAATCCCACTGGGTGACCTTGGGCAAGTCACACTCTCTCAGCCACAGAGGAAGACAAAAGGCAAAATCTCCTTTGAACAAGGGGGGTTGGACTGGATGGCCCTGGTGGTCTCTTCCAACTCTATGATTCTAAGTCTCCCCAAGAAAAACTTACCAGAGGGTCACCATAAGTTGGAGTTGACTTGGAGGCACACAACAACAATACACAAACCCCAAGGGCAATTGGAAACATTACAATTTGGAACTGTAGTGCCCCAAATTGGGAGGGATTCTGGGCATGGCAGTCCCACAGTGTAACTTTCCTATGCAAACATATTCACCCACAGGCGTGATCATTCATTCACTCAGCATACATGAGTTGGCCTATCTCCCTACACCAAAGTTGGGCTCTCAGCCAGAAGCCATCATCCCATTTCCGAAAGAGCATCTGCCTCCATATCTGTAGTGGAGAAGAGCAGCACTTAAGGGCAGGCAGCTGCTCTGAGCAACAGTCCGAAGTGGAGGAGTGGGAAGAAGCTTGGCTTCTGCAGCAGTGCGAGAAGGGCATTAAGGGATGCAGGAGCATGAGAGCATTAATTTTTTATTTCAAGATGCATTCCATAGTCCACTGGACCCTTCCTTCCTTCTTTCCTCCTCTACCACCACCGGCAAGTAAAATCACAGAATCATCAAGTGGGAAGAGACCTCAAAGGCCATCCAGTCCAACCTCCTGCCATGCAGGAACTCACAATCAAAGCACCCCCCCAACAGGTGGCCATCCAGCCTCTGTTTAAAGACCTCCAAAGAAGGAGCCTCCACCACCTTCCATGGCAGCAATGTCCTCCACTACTGAACAGCTCTTACCCTCAGGAAGTTCTTCCTCTTCTCATACTGCAAATGTTAAATATGTGGCAGGGGAAGAAATCCAAGAAGGCTTTTGCCATAATAAATTTGTTAGCCCAACTGACACAAAGGATGTTGAATGGATATCTTGAAAGAATATCCCTCTTTCCAGAAATTGGAAATATGACTTTTCCCACTACATCTCCCAGGATCCCAGATTCTGGGAAGTGTAGTCCAAAAAGGTAGCTTTTCCAGCCTCTGCCCTCCCACCTCATGTACTTATAACAAACCCTGGTCTGCGGACTTCTGTTCTCCATACATCTTATCATCCTCATTTCCCTTCTCTGAACCTGCTCCAATCTGTCTGCATCCTTCCATTTTAATACAACAAAATCCAAAATCCGCAAAATGGTGGTACCTTTATTAAAGGTAAAGGTATTCCCCGTTGACCAGGTTGTCAAGTTGTGTCTGAGCATCATGGTCGGTGCTTATCTCTGTTCCTAAGCCGAAGAGCCAGCATTGTCAGAGACTACTCTGTGATCCTGTGATTGCCACCAGGATTGCACAGAATGCTATTTACCTTCCCACCAAAGTGGTACCTATTTATCTACTTGCATTTGCATGCATTTGAACTGCTAGGTAGGCAGAAGCTGGGACTAGTGATGGGAGCTCACCTGGGCCTCGAACTGCCAACCTGCCAATTTTGCAATCAACAGAATCAGCGTCTTAACTCTTTGAGCCACTGCGTTCCCATGGTACCTTTATTGGACGAACTCAAATGCACAAAATACCATTTTGAAGCTTCACTGGCTTCTTCATCATGCAAAGATGTTTAAAAAAAAGTATTATTTCATTATATTTCAACACTGCTCTTTAGTGTGTTACATTAACTGTAATGTAATCATTTTAATTTGTAAACTTTCCGGAGCCCCAGTTTTGGGGAAATGGAGTGGACAACACTAAGATGGGCCCATCTCAATCTCTCCACTGAGAACAGTAATCTGAAAGAGACCAAGGTTTGGGGATTTCTCCTGGTCAAACACCAACGGGAAGGAAGGTGTTCTAAGGAAACTGGACATGCATGGACAGAGGAGCTGAGGTTACTCTCTCACGACCAGTCTGCTGCGCCTCTCGAACCAGCAGCTTGGAACCAGGGCTTAAGCGGCTTTGGCTAAGGCAAGTAGTCCTGCTTATAAAGTATTCAAATCTTGGGTCATTCTGCATAATTAATTTCCACTCCTGCTTCACTTGTGAAGCTGGGAATGACTGAGTAGAAAAAGCTAAGGGTGTATCCACACTTCACATATATTATAATGCTTTGATCCCACTACAACTGCCAAGCCTCTGTCTTACAGAATCCTGGGATTTGTAGTGCAAAAGTCATACTTCCCAACTCTGAGCAATACAGTGGTCCCTCCACATTTGCTGGAGTTAGGGGTGAAGGACCCACATGAATGTGAAAAAAAAAACTCAAATAAAAATATATTATTCTTTTTACTTGAGAGGGCACCTCTCTAGGAACCTCCAGGTTCTCCAGTGCAACTCTATGGTCAACATCTGCCAAAAGTTGATCATAGAATCATGCTGGAGGACCTACAAATTCCTAGAGAAGTGTTTTCTCTAGGAACTTTTTGGTTCTCCGGTACAACTCTATGGTCAACCTCTGGGAGAGTTGCGCCAGAGAACCAAGAGATTCCTAGAGAGAACATATTCATCAAAACCGCAAATAATCAAATCTGCAAAAGTCAAAGCTGGAAATATGGAGGGTCAACTGTCCATATTACTAAAGCAAAAATAAGAGTCAAGCAACCCTCCAAATGTTACTGGACTAGATTTAGGGCTCAGCAATCTAGTGACCCTGCTGAATGAGGGATTCTGGGAGTTGGTAGCACCAAAAACCCAGTCATGGCGCTAACTTTCCATGTGAGAGACTTGGAATTCTTTGGCGACAGAGCCCTAGTGCTGCCGTAGCTGAGTGAACTAGAGCTCTTAAGCCAAGAGTTTCAAGTACCTCTCAGGTAAAGCTCTGAGATCCTTTGTGGCTGAAGCGCAGGGTATTCATACTCCAAATAAAAGTTAAAACAAATAAATTATACATTCTGTGCTTCAATAGACTGGACACATGTTAATTAAAGTGGGATTAAACTGTTGTATGGACACACTCCAAGATGGCAAAAGACAGACATATGCAAAAAGTTTTGTGGAGAAGACTGTTCAACTTGCAGATGGCGAAGGCTAAGGCAAGCATCTGTGGGCATCTTATCTCATCCATCCCTAAATTCTGACACCAAATGGAGGTAGGCAGAACTGTGCCCCTACCTGCCATCTCTGCCAGACATATTCCTTTCCTTCCTTGCAAGCAGGTCAAGGAGGGAGCTGGGCACCGAAGACTGCAGAGCTATAAATGTTCCCAAGGAGTTTAAATAATAAATGCCCACTTGGACTGCAGCCTTCCCTGCCCAGCCCTGCAATCCTTGGGGCAGGCAGCTAGACGCCTGAGAGCTGGAATGGACAGGAGCTTCAAGGAACAACACGCTCCTTCCCCTTCCTTCGCCCTGTAAAGGAAAGCAAAATGTGCCAGCCTTCCCTGGTGAAGGCTGAGAACAGGAGGCACCAACTACATCCCCTGAACACTGATCTCATCTCATTTTGGGAGCTAGGCAGATGTAGACCAGGCTGATACTTGGATGGAAGACCACCAGGAAAACCAGGTTTCATTTTGTGGCTTGGAGACAACTCTGACTTACGCCAACCCCTCCTGCTAGGGTTTTCTTGGAAAGATGTCTTCAAAAGGGGCTTGCCATGGCCCTCCTGTGAGGCTGAGAGAATGTGACTAGCCCAAGGTCATCCATGGGTTCCCAGGACTGGGCCTCCCAGAGACTTGGTCTAACACTGAAACCACTACATCACACTCTCTCTCTTCTTCAAGTCAACTCTAACTTCTAGCATCCCCACCCTATGATTTTCTTGGCAACATCAGTTCAGAAGAGGCTTGTCTTTGCCTTCCTCTGAGGCTGAAAGTGCATCCCTTGCCCAAGGCCACCCAGTGGGCTTTTATGTCTGAGCAGGGATTAGAACCTCAGCCTTCCAGAGTCCAAGTCCAACGGTCAAAACACTACACCCAAATCCCAGATCTTAGTCTCCAAGTAGGGCTAGGACAAGAATCCTGCCCAAAATCTTCAAGAACCATGAGACTGCCAGTCAGAGCTGACATACTGAGTTAGAGGGATTGAGAGTCTTACCTAGTAAAAGGACAAGCTCATATATTCCTGTGCAGAGAGTTGTATGTTCAATCTCTGGTGTTTCCAGGTAAGAATCTTGCCTGAAAAGCAAAAGCACCTTGGCTGCCAGCCAGAGTTGACAATATTAGGGTAGATCAAAGCTGGTTATAGAGATCAAGTGACCCCCTCATTGAAACAATGTCTTAAAATCAAGTTGTTTCTGACTTATGGCAACCATAAAGCACACCTATCATGGTGTTTTCCTGCCAAGACTTGTTCAGAAAGGTTTTTGCTTTTGCCCTCCTCTGAGGCTGAGAGTGTGGCTAGTCCAAGGTCACCCAGTGGGTTTCCATGGCTGCGTGAGGATTCAATTCTATCTCCAGAGTCCTAGTCCAACTAGCAGTGAATAAGAGCCCCTTAAAAACCTGGGAATAGTTCAGGATGCCAAGCTGTAATACCAATTGCCACTGCAGGCAGGCACAGCTCCATTGTGCCTGGAACCCAGCAGCTGGTGAGAGGCCCTCCATCCACACTGCTGTGGCCTCTCAAGGAAACCAGAAACATCTCCTGGACTTAGTCCCCTGCCCCACTGCCATTCCCTTTTCCTTGTGTGTCCTGTCGTTTTATGGTGTAACCTGGAAGGAAAGGAACCATCAAATTTGTAAGCTGCTCCAGGAGCCTTTTTGGCTGAAGGGTAGGGTATAAATGCTCTAATAAATAAATACACAAATTATAAACCATTTCCCCTCTCTACATTATAGACACAGACTCACGTCAACAACCAAGAAACCACCAGCTCGGATGTGACGCCGGGCCATAGCAAACCTCCCCAGCAGGTCTTTGCTCCGGTTGCTGAAGTTTGGGAACTCCCAAGTAAGGAAGGCAAGCCTGAAACAGAACCGGGGGGGGGGGGGGAAGAGAGGGTAGGTTTGCATCTTAGTTGCATCTCTTCTGTGGCAGTGAGGGAACTAAATCCTACCATGAGGTGGGCAAAGTGTGGCCCTAGGGTCATTTTTCCAAGCCCACCCCTATGGCCAAAACACTTAGTGGGGGAAATGCCATGCAACAAGGTAACAAGCAACCACTGCTGAAATTCCCTCTTCTACACCCCCATTAAAGGCACTGGGGACATCTCTAGTTTTCAGTCTGGCAACCTTAGTCTCATCCCAGGAGCCACTCACTCACTGAAGCAGGCTCCCTTTACTTGGCAACCTACAGATGTGTTGGACTGCCACTACCATTGTTCCCAAGCCAAGACATCTAGAGGGTGCCACAATGGGGAGAATTGATCCAGCATATTCCTCTGAAGGACTTGGAAGTTAAAATCTGCTTTCTCTCCATGGCTGGGAAAAGTTATTTTTTGGACTGTAAGTCTGAGTTGCTGGCTAGGAGATTCTGGGAACTGTAGTTCAAAAAATTTGCTCCCGCCCCAACTCCGAACAGTATATTTCACTAAAGTAAATGTGAGAATCAAAGAGAGCCAAAGGTTGTCCAACTGTAACTAAGGCCCAGCAGCCTTTGCCAACAGCCAATGGCCATGCTGACGGTGTATTCTGGGGACTTCAGTCCAAAAACGTACTTCCCTAAGGTCTGCTTCACCCTGGCTACTTCCTATCAGCAAAGGCAGACATTCACCCATCCACCAATCCCGATGCAACTCAGACTGACCTCTCAGCCAGGGAAACTCACCTTCTGACCTCCGAAAGGAGAGGCCTTGGCCCCCCAGACTGGGGCAGAGGAGGAGGAGCAACAAAATCTGCCACAGGCAAAGGCTGGTTGTCATAGTTGAGCACCATCTCAGCACCTGCAAAAGTCCAAGGAGAGAACCTCCTGAGTCTGCTGGCTTCCCAAAGGAGACAGAGCCAGCTGCTACAACTTCACACAAATATCCTTTCCGGCAGGTGAGTATACCTTCTCTAAATTGGCTAGCCACTAAGGCAGCAGTCTGAGACTGGTCTGGTCTGGTGAAACAAAAGCCTACACAGCCGAGCTTCCTGTTGTACTTTCAAATTCTGGACTCGGCCATGGCTGCCCTGTCACCATCCCTAGGACTCACGGTTGCACTGTGATAGCCCCCTGTCCCCCCCACGACCATTCTGTTGCTGATGGGAGAGTGGAGAAGGGAGATTGCAGACACAACAAGATGCAGATGGAGGACATCTTCTGCCAAGAGCCACTGGGCTCCTCTGGAAGTCTAAATGGATGATGTCATCACTATGTGCCTGACTATGGGAACATACGTATCTCTGAACCCCTCCGTCCTCCACCAGGAACAGAATGGCAGGGGGGCCTTTGGTCACTGGAGAGGGTGGAAGAGAAAAGACATACAAAGCAGCTTCATTTATATACCGCTTCATATCACGTTATGGGATGTCTAAGCGGTTTACAACTGTGAGCTGATTGCCCCCCAACAAGCTGGGTACTCATTTTAGCGACCTCGGAAGGATGCAGGTCTGAGTCGAGCCTCAGCCCTGGCTGGTACTGAACTCGCAACCTTGTGGTCTATGAGTGAGTGGCTGCAGGACAGGTATTTAACCACTGCGCCACCAGGGCTGGTGGGCACAAGGTGGATTCACACCTTTGTATGTCAGAAACAGGATGTCACCCTAGGTGTGATGCTTGTCTGTTGCATCATGAACAAAAATTAAATACAGGTGAAATCTCCCTTATGTGAAATTCCAAAATATTCCAAAATCCAAAATTGTCCAGGTGGACAGCGGAGATATGTCACCTTTGCTTTCTGATGGTTCAATGTACGCAAACTTTGTTTCTTACACAAAATTATAAAAATACTGTGTATAAAATTAAGTCAGAACTGGCCATGATGGTTCATGCCTTGGTTACATTTCGTTTGGATTATTGTAATGCGCTCTACATGGGGCTGCCTTTGGAAACTGCCCAAAAACTTCAGCTAACCAAAAGAGCTGCAGCCAGATTGCTAAAAGGCTGGCCTGTGAGACTCCTGCCACTCCAAGGGACTCAACCAAGGGACTCACCCAGCTGCCAACCCCAGGCAGTGTCCACCTCGAAGCGCACTTTCCCCTCGTCTCCAGCCACTTCTTTCAGCACTTCTCTGAGGCTGCTCTGCAAGGGGGTGGCCTTCCGGTCCCCCTGCAGCTCCTTGACACGCTGGGCCTCTGGGGGCAGAAAGGGCCCTTTGTAGTCGGCATGCTCCAGCTGGGCCGTGGCATTGACGTGGAGCAGTTTAAGCTGGTAGTTCTGGCCTTTTGGGGATTGATTGCCTGCAAAGGGGGGGGGGGGGGGGGGGCAGGAAGGTGGGAGGGAAATTCAAAAGGAGGTCCAAAGAACAGATAGAAAAAATGGTATTGCATCTCCTTCCTGTGTCTCCCATGCTAATTAAAATGGGCCACAAGATTGTAATCCTACACCCAAAGCATTTCTACTTCTCACTCCTTGGGCTTACCCAGGAGAACACGTTTTGTGGTCAAAAGACAAGGCAATCCTAGGATACGTCAACAGTTATCCCTCCTTATCCACAAAGTCTTTATCCACAGATTCAACCATCCACAGCTTGAAAATAGTTTTTACAAATTTAAATTCCAAAATGCAAACCTTGATTTTGACATTTTATATAAGGGACACCATTTTACTAGACCACTGTATTTTATGGGACTTGAACATCCACGGATTTGGTATCCACGTAGGATTCTGGAATCAAACCCCAGCGGATATCAAGGGCCCACTGTAATAGTAGAGGAGTAGTAGTAGTAGTAGTAGTAATAACAATAATACCCCATTGTATAAAATGGGACCTGAGCATCCATGGATTTTGGTATCTACTGGTGTGGGTGTGTGTCTTAGAACGAAACGGCAGCAGATACCAAGGTCCCACTATAGTCAAATCAAGGAAAACAACACTTTATTCTGCTTTGGTGAGACATCATTTGGAGTCCTGTGTCCAGTTCATGACACCAGAATTTAAGGGTACTAACAAGCTAGAATCTGTCCAGGGATGGGATGACCAAGAGGGTTAAAGGTATGGAAGCCAATCCTCTGAGGAATGGCTTAGGGAGCTGGGTGTGTTTCCCTGGAGAAGAGAAGATTGAGAGGTGACAGGATAGCCATTTTAAACATCAAGAGATATATTTTGCTGCTTTGGAAGTTTTAAAAAAGAAGTTAATTGCCCAGCTCTCAGGGGTGTTTTAGTTGTAGATTCTGCCATGGCAGGGGGTTAAACTAAAAGGCCCCTGGAGGTCTTTTCAGCTCTATGATCACAACTTCCCACACAATTTCTTTCTTTCATTAAATGAATAAGCTGAGCTCTTTGCCTCCCAAGAAAGTAAATAGGATAGGGTTCTGGAAGCACCTGCTTAAAAGCTATACTTCCAAGCTGCTAGAAAAGACATACATTGGTGATTCTGAACCAAATATACCTTGCTCTTATGCCCACCCAGAGATCCCTTGATCAACTATCACCCTATGTGGAGCTGGGTCATCCAGAAACTTCCATCTTCCTCTGAATGCTTCCCAAAATGGTGACCGAAAGTGATGTTGTATTACTTCCTGTTGCCATTTTGCAAAGGGCCTGTAGGAAAATAGAAGTATTTGGGGGTTCTGGGGGGATGTCTGTGTGGAGCTGGGGTGTTTGGCACTTTTTAGGGGCTGCCCACATGGTTTTCAGATGAAAACCTGACCCCCCCCCACTCACATGGGGTATCTTCACATGGTTTTCAGAATGGGGCCTTTGGGGGAATTTAGAAGCTATGAAAATAGGGATCAGGGGCTACAGGCAACCCACCAACCACACTCTGCCCACCCTGGCATACAAATTCTTTGCCAGTTGACTTTTCCGCTTAGAAGACAGTGCCACCTAATGGCTGCTTTTCTAATTCCAGCTCATGATGGAAAGATGAAGAACCTTGACCGCAAGGGTCAAAGTCACAAGGTAGGAAGCTACTGCCCCATTATGCCTAAATATCTCAAAGGCATCAGATCCCGTCTGATCTTGGAGCTAAGAGCAGCCAGTCCTGGTTAGTACTTGGATGGGAGATTGAAAATGAACATCAGACGCTGTAGGCTCTGTTTCAGAGGGAGGAACTGGCAAAAACACCTTTAAGGATTCCTTGCCTTAGAAAACTTATGAAATTCATAGGATTGCAAAAGTCAACAGGTGACCTGAAGGCATGTACACACACAAGATCTGACCTTGGTCCCTCTTCCCCAAATGTTGCAGGCTAGAACTTCCGGAGCATGAGAAAAAGGGGGCTTTTTGGACTGGCATTCCCAGAATCCCCTAGCCATCACTCATTTTTAAATACTGTACTCCCTGTCCTATGAAATGGAATAAATATTTAATAATAAAAACTAAAAGACTTTTGCAATCCTATGGGGTCTAAAAGTTAAAAGAGGATACAGAGGGAGAAAGGTATTTGCCTAACAAATGGAAAAGATATTTACAGAGAAGTATCTACAAATGGCCCCTAAATGCAGAGATTGTTCCATGCACTAAGACTGAAAAATGAAGGCTTCAGCCTAGGTTGATCTTTTACAAAACCTAGTTTTCCTCCCCAAAATTCTTAAGCTTCTTCTTGATCCTCAATCTTTGGAGCCAAGTAGTCCCATATTGGCTCTTGTATTCCACAATAGCCAGCATAGCTGGCTGGGGGATTCTGGGAGTGACAGTCCAAAAAGAAGAACCTTCCCCAATGCCAGAAAGACTGCTGAGGAATACCAAGTGCTGTAGGCTACATTTCTGAAGAAGGAACTGGTAGAACCACCTCTGCATACTCCTTGTGTAAGAAAACCCAAGGAAATTCATGACAGGTGATTTGAAGGCACATATACACACAATATACACTATGACAACCTTCTAAGCTCCACACTGAATGAAGGATGTGGTGACATGTGTATGTGTCTGTTTTTAAGCAAGTTTACTTATTAACCACCTTGACCATCACCTCAGCTGCTTTCTCATCTGTAACAACAACAAAAGATACAAGCAATATCTTGCTGGAGACAACAAAGGAAACAAAACTTTAACCTGGACCATGCTGGATTGGCCAGTTTATCCTCAGAATTTTAAAGTGTTGTCACCTTTGTAATACTTCACTGGGCACCTTAGACATTGTCATGCTTCAGCCGCACAGGGTCGCCCTTGGAGATGACTCTAACACTGAAGCTAGTTGAACAAGTAGCTGCTAACTGCTGACTAGAACATCATGCAAAATTCAGATAGCACCACATGCACACACACACACACATTGCCCCTATCCATGGAACATGCACCCACAAGAGCCTCCCTACACCATCTGCCTCTACCTAAGAAGCGGCTGTGAAATGCTGGCACCAGCACTTTTTCCAGATGGGCTTCCGTTGCTTGCTGCAGCACGCAGAGTGACCACACCAAGTCCAGGAGAAGGTAGGGATCCAAGTCATCCAGGCAGTTGTCCAGCCCCTTGTGGACCTAGAGAAAAAAACAAATCAAAACAGCTTAAATTATACTCTAATGTTAAATAAGAATTAAAATATTATAGAGACCAATGCATCAGCCTGAAACTTAAAATACTGAAAAGTCCAGCCCATTCCTGACTGCAACTGGCCTTCAGTAACCAACTGCCTCCTACAAGGCGCTAAATGAATACGTCAATGCTTTAAGACTTTAAGTTAAAATGCACCACTCCTGATTCGATTGTATGATTTTTTGATGATGACTAGCTGTTTTACTGAATTATTAATAATGTTAATATTTTACTGATTGTATTTTTGTAGCTGCATCATATTTGGGGTTCTAGAGCCTAGATCCAGAGCACATAAGTATTATTGTTGTTGTTGTTGTTGTCATCATCATCATCATCATCATCATCATCATCATCACCTCCTTTTCTCTGTTTTGATGTTCACACATGCTCAGTAGTGGATTCTAAAGGCAGCTGCTGTCTACCTTGCCTGTTGTAGGCAGGCACACATGGCTACACTAAGATCAGCTAGAATTCTTCTTGCTCCCAGCTTGTTTTATTTATTGCTTTGGTTGCTGTAGCAACCTGACATCAAAAATAGGTCTTTATCCAGCACTTCTTTACCATCCTCCTTATGCTGATGTAGCTGCAAATTTTCATCTAACCAGAGGACAAGCTGGAAAAGGGAGGGGTGACAATAACAAGATTTTGTAAAATGAAGATTCACTGTCACAAATTTTGTTAACTGAGATATTCTTCCTTATATTCTCAATAACCAGCTGGTCTGACAGTGTGTGGTTTCTGTACTGCACACTGTATATCTATAAATTATTTCCACTTGAATCTGTGAGCCTCATTCTTCTTTCACTTTTGGACCTTGGGGTGCAAATTCAAACCCAGTTTAACCCACAACACAACAGCAGCACCCTTGGCAGGATGAGTAAAGGAATTACCACACTATAGAAGGCCTCTCTGTTGCTGGGATGGAAGTTCAAGCGTGCAAAAGCAAGGATGATGTTGCTCAGGTGGACTGGGGTGATTTTGTCAGCATTGTCAATGACATACTGAAAAAAGAGGGGAAAAACACAGGAGAGGAAGCAATGAGATTCTTTCCAACAAACTGTTCCATCCCACTTTTCCGTTTAAGGCAGTTAAAAAGATGATAATAATAATAATAATAATAATAATAATTTTTATTTATATCCCGCCCCTCTGCTAGGCAATCGGGGCGGCGTACAGCATTTCAAAACAAAAGATGGAAAGCACAAGATGGCAAAAAAGACCCAAAATGAACAGCTTTAACTGATGCATTGTATTTTAAAAAGTGACTAAATCACACATACCCCATGGACACACGGACACCATAAAATATGGGTGAGAATTATCCCACCTATGATTTATTGTGTATATATGTCTCTTTTGGGGAATACAATGCGTCTTTTTAAAATACAATGCATCTCCAGATGTTGCTGGACTGCAGCTCCCAGCATTCCTCACCACTCACTAGATCTTCAAGGGCTGCTAGGTGCTGCAGTCCAACACCGTCTAGAGCAGCAGTGGAGCCACATGTTTGCCTCATGCACTTCTCAGTTCCTCCAGACATTTGGACTTTCATTCTTCTTAGTTCCTCCACATGATGAATGATCTTCCTCAGAATTTATTTATGTACTGAATTTATATCCACTTCTAGCTTTTGGAAATCGGCATTTTATCAGTTTAAACAGTGTAGGGGGGCTTTAAGAGTACATTGTTGCTCCAGGAGCCATCTTGGGTCCCATTCCTAGAGTAACAATGTACTCTTAAAGCCCCCCCCTACACTGTTTAAACTGATAAAATGCCAATTTCCAAAAGCTAGAAGCAAACTTCAGTCACTTCTGGTTTGGGGAGGGTTGGCATTTTGGGCAGTCCACATGGGCCCCAGACTATCCCCCACACAGAAAGCACCATCCAACTGTCTCTCTCCTAACCCCTCTTCCCAGACACTGAGGAGGAGCCTTGCCCCAGAGTTTGTGGACTTTCAAGCAATCATGGACTGCTTCTGCACTGCAGAAATAATCTGGTTTGACACCACTTTAACTGCCATGGCTCAATGCTATGGAATTTTAGGCACTGTAGTTTGTGGTTTGCAAAGTTCTGGTGCCCCAACAAACTACAATGTCCAGAATTCCATAGCACTGAACCATAGCAGTTAAAGTGGCGTCAAACCGGATTATTTCTGCAGTGTGGAGGTAGCCACTGAAGGCCCCTCGGCAACTCCCCACCTCCTGGCTGCTCACCTGGGCCACAGCTTCAAAGAGGGGCAGGTTGAGCCACTTGAGGTAAGCAAAGGACTTGACACAGCGCACCACATCCACTGGTGCCAACTCAGACATGCGGGGCTGGAGGTCAGAAGCGATCTTCTGGAACACCTGCGTCTGGTGGAAATTCAGCTTCCCTTGGGAGGGAGAGGAGAAACAGCTGATTAGTAAGAGAAGGAAATTGAGGACACAACAGGAGGCCCTGGTGGGAAAGGACAGAAGGGAGAAGGGGCTTGAAATATATACAAGGCAAAACTTAGAACCCCTGGTCCTGCATGTTCCTGAATACCCCAGACAGCAGGGCTGGTGGGAATTCTGGGAACTGCAGCCTAAAAAACAACAACAACAACAACCCGTTTCCTTGTTCTGAAAGAAAGGCTAACATCTGAAAGAAGCCAAAGGGTAAGGATTAACGTTACATCTCCTTTGTACTGTACACAAAGCGCCTTGTTCACTACCCAAACCGAATAATTAGAAGACCTAGAAGGAAAATGTGCTCCTTGGGAAGCCAAAATAAGCCCTTCATCCAGGTGGGGCTTCCAATCTGCCCTGCCCTTGCTTATTTCAGAGAGCATGATGGACAAGGTGTTGCCTTAAACCAAAGCACTAAGAAATTTTTTTAAAACTGCTTGAAGAAAAGAAAATTCTGCAAGGGGTGTAAATTACGGAAAATAAGCAAGTGCTTTCTATCCATTTTCTTTGTAGTTTCTTAGAATCATAGAGTTTTGGAAGAGACCCCAAGTGCCATCCAGTCCAAGCCCCTTCTGCCATGCAGGAAGACACAATCAAAACTCTCCTTGGGAGAGATGGCCATACAGCCTCTACTTATAAACCTCCCAAGAGGGAGAGTCCACCAAACTCCGAGGGAGCAGAGTATTCCATGGTCAAACGACTCTTACCATCAGGAAGTTCTTCATTTCCTTGGTTGTGCAAGCTGGGTGAAATCCTTGCTCCATTTCTAACACTTAGCAAGCCAAGGCCACACCAAATCCTGCCAGCTCTGGGGCAGATGTTGTGAAAGCACTCTAGAGCTGGGCCACGTGGCAAAGCTGCCTCCTTCCTACTTTTTCACATTCCACTTTACAAGTCCCATCCTGGGGCTGCTACCCAAGCAATCTGGGAACCCAATTCTTTTCCCTCTGGACATTTCTTAAAATGTCATCCCTTCAAGATTACAGTCCATTGGACAGTAGAGCCTTCATGACTGCTGGTCCTCAGCACAGAAGTCAGAACACTTCTGCTAAAATAATTTCTTTTGTCAGGACACTATGAGCAACCACAACACCTCTTCAAACTGAGCCTGCTTTTGCATGTCTACCTGGAATCACAGAACTGGATGAGACCTCAAGAGACATCCAGTCCAACCCCATTCTACCATGCAGGAACTCACAATCAAAGCACCCCCAACAGATGGCCATCCAGCCTCTGTTAGAAAACCTCCAACGAAGGAGACTCCATCACTCTCTGAGGGAGTGTGTTCCACTGTCGAACAGCCCTTACCCTCAGAAAGTTCTTCCTAATGTTTAGCTGGAATCTCGTTTCCTGTAGCTTGAATCCATTGCTCTATGTCCTCCATGGATATGGCCCATCAAGTTTCATTCTGGGGTTCTAGGGCCTAGATCCGGAGCACATAAAAAGATACCCTTTTGACTACAACTTCCAGAATCCCCTAACCATGGACTACATGGGCTAGAAGATTATGGAAGTTATAGTCCAAAAAGTTGTCTTATTTATACTGAAGGGTCTCTCACCCACACAGTGTCTCCCATCTATATTTAGTCTGGAGAAGGGGAAAGTGAGAGATGACAGAATAGCCATCTTCAAATATGTGATGTGAGATGTGGAGCAACTGTAATTTTAGCAGAGGTTGGAACTCGAACAAATGAATTCAGTTTGAAGGAACCACATCCAAATAGCACCATAAGAACTTCCAGATGGTAAGAAATGCTTGACAGTGGAATAAATTCTCCTTTACTAGAAGTCACGGAAGCTGTAGCTGGGGGTTTCTGCACTAGCAGCAGGTTGGACAAGATGTCCCATGGGGTCCCTTCTATTTCTACAGTTTGATATTCTGTCCTTTCTTCACCTTTCCTATTTGACCCATGTTCATCTACCTGACTTGTTCCTGATGAACAACCTCTCTATGCTTTGCCTTGAGCCATCAGACGCCTACAAAATCGTTCCTCAACCTTCACACTTTCATCCCATGGCTTGTCATCCCATTAAATCTCTTTCACCCCATATTCACTGCCCCTTCAAGCCCCCCTTACATGGCAGGAAAAGGTGGCACCGCTTTTGCCTCCTGCCTTCTCTACTCAGGGTACGAAACAAGATGGCAACAGAAACGGAACAGAAGATAGCTAAAGAGAAGGCCCTTCATGATTGCTGCAAGAGGCCACATTCAGAACAAACGGCTAGATTCAGCACAGTGGGGGCCTGAGAACGCACTGGTCAACGCCACTCACCATAGGCAAAAGCCAAGTCTAGGAGAATGCCAGGGCTCAAGACAAAGTGCTTCTGGACCAAGTGGTAGGATATGGCCCGCAGCAGAGGGATGGAACGCCGGTTCTGATGCGCTAAGGCCATGGCGATTTTCCGTGTGTCCTCCGGGTTGAACTGCTCAGCCATCTCCAGGCCCTGCGGGCAAATACGTTTGGTATCACACTCATGCAGCAGTCACAGAAAAGGAGTGACCTCAACAGCACATTTTTCCTCCAAAAGAGCCAGATGAGTCACATTAAGAATAATAACCCCCTTTTATTATTTTTAGCTATTATTACTACTACTACTACTACTACTACTACTACAGGTTGAATAGCCCTTATCCAGAAACCTGGAATATTCCAAAATAACAATAGTAAGTACATTTCTATAATGCTTGAAACCTGGACTACTCCAAAATAGCAATAGCAAGTACATTTCTATAATGCTTATCAGTGAACTAGCACTCCCTAAGCAGTTTATAACCTGTAAGCCAATTAATTTGGTTTACAATCTGTAAACCAAAATTCAAAATTGTCCACATGGGTGGCTGAGATAGTGACACTTTTGCTTTCTAATGATTCAATATACACAACTTTATTTCATGAACAAAACTATTTAAAATATTGTATAAAGTTACCTTCAGGCTATGTGTATAAGAAATATATGAAGCATAAATGAATGTTGTGTTTAGACCTGGGTGCCATCTCCCAGGTATCCCATTATGTAGATGCCAGCCACAGATGCAGGCGAAATGTCAGGAATACATTCTTCTAGAACATGGCCTCAAAGCCCAAAAAACCCACAAAAAACTATGGATGCTGGCCGTGAAAGCCTTCAACTTTACATACCTCATTATGTATAAGCAAATATTCTAAAATCTGAAAATATCCAAAATCTTGGAGATGGGACCCAAGTCTCCTGGACTTGGCTTTTGCCTATGGTGAGTGGCATTGGCCAGTCTGTCCTCGGACCCCCACTGTAAAGGTAAAACCACTCCTCTGGCATATTTGCAGACCACAGACTGAATGTGGCCACAAAGACTTCCAAGGCCCACAATTCACCACAAGCACCTCGAATCCTGTACCACTCCCAAGCATGTTTTCTTCTGCAGTCCTTCTCAAAATGGCTATAAGAAGTAACATGGAATGACTTCCTGCCACCACTCTGAGAGGGACTGCAGAGGAAAATCCAAGTATTTGTGCTTGCTCTGTGGGGTGCAGTCCATAGGAAGAGCCTGGTGGGGGGACTGGCCCCTGACATTTACACAGTTGCCCACCCCTCCCTTACACCCTTAAAGTGACTTTGCTCCCACTTATATGGTTGCTTTGGGGATTTGATTTTACCGTTTGTCATGCATCACTTTTGAGTTCTGCTTTCTCCCAAGGCATGGAGTGTGTGGAAGTGTCTGTAGCAAAACTATCCCCAGAGTCCACCAAGGGCTCCGAGGCCCATGAGCTACAGTGGCTACTATGGTAGCTGTTTGGGCCAATCCCACCACGGAAAAAGGTGGAGACCGAATTTGACACAGCTGCAGAGGCCTGAATTGCGGGGGGGGGGGGATGCCTGTCTCCCAAAGATCTACTAGCACCCCAAAACATGGAAAACTCTAGTGTTCCCCAAGGAAGAAAAGCAAGAAACCGTGGCAGTCAGGGAAAGGACATTTAGAGCTCCTCCAGCTCTCCTTTATTTATTCATTAATCAGTATTAAAGTATTTATCATAGATTGACTGTTTTAATTAAAGATATTCATTAAAATATGTTATGATTTCAGGGCAGCCTACATGTAAAATTAATCAAACAGGTTATAATAATTTAAAATTAAAAATAAATGTGTGCTATGTTATTGTTTCTTGTTTCTCTTTCTTTGTTTTGTATAAGTGAATTTCAATAAAAATTATTTTAATTTTTAAAAAATGCCCCCCAAAACCAGTAGAATTAATTACAACAGACAAAACAGAAAGAAATCATTATTAATTCATTCAGTGGAGATATGGGACCCTGCTTTTGCTGCCTTTGAAGCCTTTCACCACTAGACTTTAAAAAACACCTCCCATTTTTTTTTTTTTAAATAAGTCAATTTTTAGGGCTTTTTTGCTTAAAATCCATAGAGAGACCCAAAATGTACAAAAACATTCCCAAGCTGACATAGCCCTAGGGCAGCTCCCCTGCCCCTGATTAAAACAGGAACTTAAAAGTTAAAACAGATTTAAAACCATGTGCCTTGGGAATAAATCAACTAGCACCCAAAGGCTTTAATAAAATCTTTTGTTTTTACTTGCCACCAGAATGCTGCCAGCTTCAGCAGCAAGCAGACCTTCAAGGAGAGGGCATTCCACAACTTGAGGGCTACAGCAGAGAAGACCCTGTTTCTACATTTTAATAATAATAATAATTCATTTTATTTGTAACCCGCCCCTCTGCAAAGCAATCGGGGCGGCGTACAACAAGTTAAAATACAACAATTAAAATCAAATTTCTTATTCCCTCCACCCACTATCCTCCCTCTTAAAACAGTATTAAACCTGATAAGATTAAAATCTACATATAACAAGTATAAAATAATTTTCCCTGTCTTTCTTCTATTGGAAAGAAACAGGACAGACAGACCTAAATCCCCAACAGACCTAAATCTTTTTGGCAACTGTATCTAAACATAAGTTCTTCCATAAGAATTGGGGTCCCAAGCTGCTTAGGGCTTTGAATGTCATTACCATAACCCTGAATTTAGATCAGAAGCATACCAGTATGAGGCCCATGTTCTCCTCTCTCGCTTCCCAAGCATACATACCTTATCCTCCAGACGCTCCATAAGAATGGGAGACAGGCCCCCAATTTTGGCCATCAGTGTCACCACAGTCCTAGTGTCCTCGATCTCCGTCCAACGTAGCTCCAGCTGCTTCAGCAGGTCACTCAAGAGCTCGCTTTGCTCTCCCCTCGGGGTGCCGGCAGCCACCTGCTCAGCCAGGGAGGCCAAGTGCCGGAAGGTCAGGCGCCTCAGACGCCAGCGCACCTCCTGCTCCACCGAAAGCAGCTCCCGCCGGTTCCGCTCAAAGCCCAGCAGGTAAAGGCTCTTCAGGAGGTTAGTCAAGGCAGCGTTCCACACCTGAGACACCTGAGCATAAAAGAAGAGTATCTCAGGACAGACATGGCAGGGCGCGGAGGGGGGGGGGAGGGTTGGAATCAGGGATGTGGTGGCCAAGTTGGTATTAACATACCACTTTCAACTCTGGCTTTGAAATAGAACCATAAAGCTGGAAGGTCCTCATGGGCCTTCTAGTCAACTTCCTGCTCAATGCAGGATCTTCAGCTAAAGCATTCCCAGCAGTCTAGCCTCTTTTAGATGGTCAGAGGAGCCCTCACCACCTCTCTAGGCCAGGGGTAGGCAACCTTTCCCCTTTAAGGGCCGAGGGACTTCAGCTCCCAGAATCCCAGGAGCTATTGGCCAACATGGGACTATTGGCCAACATGGCTGAGGCTTCTGGGAGCTGAAGTCCCTCGGCCCTTAAAGGGGAAAGGTTGCCTACCCCTGATCTAGGCAATTAGGCAATTTTTTAAAAACATGGTGGCTTGCATCCTGGTTAATATTTATGATAGGGTAGGCCAGACTTGTGATGTTATCACTTTTTGGGATTCATGTTTTCAGTCATTTATGACAGAACATGAGCCCCAAAACATATGTTTTTAAGCTAGGCAGCTTCCCAGTCAAAGACTTTCCAAGGCACTGCAGAACAGGGCACCAGGGAATGATGACTGCAGTGCTCCCTCACTAATGGGGTGCATTTAGAGAAGCAATTGTAGCAAAACCCTGAGGTGTTCCTCCAGCTGCCTGTCTCAATGAGTCCCATGACTGAGAGAGTGCTGCAATTCTCATTCCCCAGTGCCCCAAACTGCAGCACCTCAGAAAAGCTTGTGCGCCACCTGGCTTAAGAATAGGCTTTAAGGATGTAGCATCAGCAGAAGTGGTTACAAAGCTGGAGTTCCATCGTCATAACTGTTCAATATTATAGTATTTCAAGCACTATTTTCAACCAAGTGATATGGGACTTACTTCTGCAGTAACAGTCTGAAGCAGCCGCTCAAACCGGGCATCCTCCAAGAAACCCCCAGGGTCCAGTTTTTTCTCTGCAACTATACGGGAGAGCTGAGTGATGATCCGCGCAGCCTGATTTGCGTTTACAGGGTAAAGGTCCACTAAATGCAAGAGTTCCTCAGCAGTGGATGTCTTGCCTATGAAGTGGTCGACTTGGCTGTGCTCAGGGGGCCTCCTATACGGCTGCTCCTGGACCGAGAGTTTGTCTGTCTGCGCTGAGTGGCTACAAGTGGTCACTAAGGCAAATGGGGACTGGGATGACACTCTCACCAATTGGCTTCTTGCAAACACAGCGTTGGTTTGGACACACAAGGAAGATGAGACCCTGTACAGCCGATACCAGCGATGTATCAGTTTGGTGGCCATTCTGTGGCTTAGGCAGCTGAAGAAATGCTGGCAGACTGGATTGGTGTCAACTCATTGCCCAAGATCTGTGGAGAATGGGGATGGGAGGGGATACAGGCAGCTTGTTAGGAACATAAATGCTTATCTCTAAGCCTAAGGAAGGAAAAATACAGCCCTACGTAACAGGAGCAAGACCAATTTTGGTATAATTCTGAGTACCACACTCTTAGAATGACATTCAGAAGCTGAAGAGAAATGTAAAGACACTCTAAGTTAACAGCAAACATAAAGGCATTTACCACAAGAAGCATAAGAAGTTACCTCCAAATGAATTAGATCCTTAGTCCATCTAGCCCAGCAGTTCTCAACCTTTGGTCTTCCCAATGCTTTGGACTTCAATTCCCAGAAGTCCAAGCAAACATCTAATGGGAAGGAATTCTGGGAGATCAAATCCAAGGCATCCAGAGGACCAAAAGTTAAGAACCATTGAACTAGCCCATTGCTGTGGAATAGCAGGACTAGGATGCTCCAGTGTTTCAGAAGGGATTCTTGCCTAGCCCTATCTGGAGATAATGCAGCTTAACACCACTTTAACTGTCAAGGCTCCATTCTATGGAATCCTGGGATTTGTAGTTTGTTGTTGCACCAGAACTCTGTGATAAAGGCGGTTAAATATCTCAGAAAATTACTAATCCCAGAATTCCATAGCATTGAGCCATGCCAGTTAAAGCAGAGTCAAAATGCATTAATTCTGCAGTGTAGATGCAGCTCTAGTCTTCCTTCCTACTAGTCTCCCATCCAAGTGCTAACTGAGTCCAACCCTGGCTAGCAGTTTATGAAGTCTGCTAATTTCTGCTCCAAGCATATAGCAATAGCAAGTACATTTCTATACCACTTAACAGTGAACTAAGCACTCTCTAAACGGTTTACAATGTGTAAGCTAATTGCCTCCAACAAGCTGGGGACTCATTTTACCAACCTACAGAAAGATGCAAGGCTGAGTGGACCCTGGAGCCCTGGCTAGGATTGAACTCACAACCTTGTGGCTGTGAGTGGCTGAAGTACAAGCATTTAACCACTGAGCCACCAGAGCTCCTATATACACAAGTGTTGGGGATGGGAGCTTCTGCAGCAACATACTGTATATACCAGGGATAGGCAACCTTTCCCCTTTAAGGGCCAAGGGACTTCAGCTCCCAGAATCCCAGGAGCTATTGGACTATTGACCAACATGGCTGGGAGCTGAAGTCCCTCAGCCCTTAAAGGGGAAAGGTTGCCTATCCCTGGTATATACTATAAGCCTGGTATATACTATAAGCCGCAGGAAGGTTTGGGGGCCAAAATTATGATTTTTATATGACCTGTGGATAAGTCGAGGATAAAATTAGCGGCATGTAACAAAGGATAAAAAGGATGAAGAAAAAGAAAGCAATGTAAAAGAACTTACATAATTAAAATTCCAGTAGGCTTAACTGTTTGTGCTCACACTAAAGGCTGGATGGATGAGAAAGCAGAGGGGTCAGATTACGCTCTTACTTTTCACCAGGGGATGGATCCTTTTTTAAATTAGAGTTAAAGTACATTACTTACATTGACCCATGGATAAGTAAACTCAAGTTTTTGGGGTCAATTTTTGACTAAAATTTCTACATGTATGTAAAGTAATACAGTCATCTCTTTGTATCTGTGGGGGATCCATTTTGGACTCCCCGCAGAAACAAAAAACGCAGGACCTCAAGTCCTGTTGTTTTATATGGCAGCGCGATATGTGCGCAGCCACTAGCATGGCTGCATGCATACACCTCCATTTAAGACAACAGGGCTTGCTGTCCACATAGAATCATAGAATCATAGAGTTGGAAGAGACCACAAGGGCCATCCAGTCCAACCCCCTGCTATGCAGGGACTCCCAATCAAAGCATCCCTGACAGATGGCCATCCAGCCTCTGCTTAAAGACCTCCAAGAAAGGAGACTCCACTACTCTCCGAGGGAGTGTGTTCCACTGTCGAACCGCCCTCACTGTCAGGAAGTTCCTCCTAATGTTGAGGTGGAATCTCTTTTCTTGCAGCTTGCATCCATTGTTTCGGGTCCTAGCCTCTGGAGCAGCAGCAAACAAGCTTGCTCCCTCCTCGATATGACATCCCTTCAAATATTTAAACACGGCTATCATATCTCCTCTCAGCCTTCTCTTCTCCAGGCTAAACATCCCCAGCTCCCTAAGTCGTTCCTCATAGGGATTCATGGTTTCCAGACCCTTCACCATTTTAGTCGCCCTCCTTTGGACACGCTCCAGTTTCTCCACATCCTTTTTGAATTGTGGTGCCCAGAACTGGACACAGTATTCCAGGTGAGGCCTAACCAAAGCAGAATAGAGTGGCACTATTACTTCTCTTGATCGAGACGCTATACTTCTACTGATGCAGCCTAAAATTGCATTGGCCTTTTTAGCTGCTGCATCGCACTGTTGACTCATGTTCAACTTGTGGTCCACCTGGATTCCTAGATCCCTTTCACACGTAGTCTCATTCAGCCAGGTGTCCCCCATCGTATATCTGTACTTTTCGTTTTTCCGCCCTAAGTGCAGTACCTTACATTTCTCCGTGTTGAATTTCATTTTGTTAGCTTTGGCCCAACTTTCTAGTCTGTTCAAGTCATTTTGAATTTTGATCCTGTCCTCTGGGGTATTAGCTACTCCTCCTAATTTGGTGTCGTCTGCAAATTTGATAACTATGCCCCCAATACCGTCATCCAAGTCATTAATAAAGATATTGAATAGCACTGGGCCCAGGACAGAGCCCTGTGGCACCCCACTGGTCACTTCTTTCCAGGTTGAAAAGGAGCCATTGTTGAGCACCCTTTGCGTTCGACCAGTCAACCAATTACAAATCCATCTAACAGTTACTTTGTCTAGCCCACATTTTACCAACTTGCTTGCAAGAATGTCATGGGGAACCTTGTCAAAGGCCTTACTGAAATCAAGATATACTATATCCACAGCATTCCCTTCATCTACCAAGCTGGTAATTTTATCAAAAAAAGAGATCAGATTTGTCTGGCATGACCTGTTTCTCTGAAACCCATGTTGACTTTTTGTGATTATGGAATTACTTTCCAGATGTTCACAGATTCTCTGTTTAATGATCTGCTCCAGAATCTTTCCGGGTATTGATGTCAGACTAACTGGACAATAATTGTTGGGATCCTCTTTTTTCCCCTTTTTGAAGATGGGGACAACATTTGCCCTCCTCCAGTCCGCTGGGACCTCTCCTGTTTTCCAGGAATTCTCAAAGATTATTGCCAATGGTTCCGATATTACATTTGCCAGTTCTTTTAATACCCTTGGATGTAATTCATCTGGTCCTGGAGACTTATATTCATTTAGAGTAACCAGATGTTTCTGTACTATCTCTTTACTTATTCTGTGCTGAAATTCTCCTATTCTGTCCTCTGCTCCATTATACTTAGGTTGAGCACCCTTTGCCTTTTCTGAGAAGACTGAAGCAAAGAAGGTGTTGAGTAGTTCTGCCTTTTCTCTGTCTCCTGTTAACTTTTTGCCATCTTCTCCACACAGTGGCCCTACCATTTCCTTCTTTTTCCTTTTGCTGCTGACATACCCCCAAAAGCCCTTTTTATTGTTCTTAACCTCTCTAGCAAGCCTGATTTCATTCTGCGCTTTAGCTTTTCTGACTTTAACCCTACACGTGCTAGCTATTTGTTTGAATTCCTCTTTGGTGATTTCCCCATTTTTCCATTTCTTATACATGTTCCGTTTAAAACATAATTCAGTTGCAAGTTCCTTAGTCATCCATCCTGGTTTCTTGAGACACCTCCCATTTTTCCTCCTTGTTGGCACGGTTTGAAATTGTGCCTTCAGTACCTCCCTTTTGAGAAACTCCCATCCTTCTTGAACTCCCTTCTCTTTTAGTATTCCTGTCCATGGGATCACCCCCAGTATTTCTCCAAGTTTAGTAAAATCAGCTTTCCTAAAGTCTAGAATGCGTGTCTGACTATGCCTGGCTTCTCCTTTCCACTGTATAATAAACTCCAGGAGGACATGATCACTCCCGCCTAAGGATCCAACCACTTGCACCCCATTAACTAGGTCTTCCCTGTTAGTTAGGGTGGAAATCCGTGGATGGCAAGCCTGTGGATATGAAGAGCCCACTATGCATGAGAATATACAGTAATGCAACAGTACTTTTTTAAAATATAAACGTAAAATTTAGCGAACTAGAATAGGGCAAACTAGAACTATTGGGGCTACCAGATCCCTTCAGGTAACTGACGCTGCTCTAGAGTAACAGCCACAGATGGAGAAAATTGTTTATTCAGACCTCACCTTTGCCTTGACCTCCCTAGAGCTGGCCTCAGACTTGTCACTTTCTCACTCAGTGCATCTCATGCTGCAATACAGAAACAACAAAGGAAAGATTACTATAACAAGGACTTTGCCCAGTTTTATAACAGTCTGTGTATTTTTACAATATTGTTTTAAAAGCCTTTCCCCTCAAGACAACAGAAAAGGGAAAGACAAACGAAGCCAGGGTGACCAGGCATCCTCCTTTTTTCCAGGACATTTCAACCTTCTGTCCAGGAGGAATTCCAAAATGTCCTCCATTTTGAGCATTAGCAAGAAACACAATGCAAATGTTGAAAGGGTTTTTTCCTCTCTCCCCTTTAATTTCAGTACAATGGACAAATGAAATAAATGAATGTAGATTCAGTCAAGGGTTTGTTGCTGGCAAGGTACAATTTTAAGCATTTTGTCTTGCTCAGAGTTTTATAATTATATTGCAAGCCAACAAGGCCTTGTAATTGATTTTATTTTATATTTTAATTGTTTGGTTAATGTTGGGATTTGGAGGTTGGGAAGGGGAGTACTTTTTATATAATTTTTATTTGCTTTCTTATTGTATTCTTTTATTTTTATGTTGTAACCCGCTTTGATTCCTTTTGGATATAGGCGGCCTAGAAATAAATCTTATTATTATTATTATTATTATTATTATTATTATTATTATTATAGTGAAGGCAAGTTCATCAGACTGGAATGTCCTGCCGGAAGACATTTAACTGCTGAGTAGGCTGTCTGCATTTAAAAGAGCAATAAAGACCAGTCTCTCTCTTCTGGCCAGTTTCTCCAGATGATTTTTAAATAGTGAATCTTAAATGCGGATTGTTTTAAGATGTGTACACCTTATTTGTCCTTTTAAATTTAAATTGTGTGCTTTAGCCGATGTTGTTTGCTGGTTAATTGCTGTTGTCCCCTGCCTTGATCTATGGGGGGGGGGGGGAAGAGGCAGGTAAAAAATTAAATACTATTATTATTACTACCATCAGAAAAATACAGTTGAGCACATAATCAAATATAGTATATGTAATGCAGCTGTTGTGAGGGTTCTTCTGAGCACAGTGGAAAAGGACAGAGCTTGGAGAAGTTACTTCCTGGACTACAAGATGATGATGGCGATGATGATGATGATGACCATTATCATTATTATTATTATTATTATGCTTCATTTATATAGCGCTGTAGATTTACACAGCTCTGTATATACAATCAATAAAATAGATAAAGATAAGCCTGCCAATGGCATACATTCTACAAAATAATAAAATAATATAAATTAATACAAAGGAAGCAAGAAATTAAAAACATCTAATAATAATAATAATAATAATACTCATGCAATGCCTGAGAACGCTTCTCTGAATAGTATAGTCTTCAACTCAGCTTTGAGATGGAGCCCATCCTCCCCTGAAGAGGGACTACAGCACCCAGAAATCCCCCTCTCTCCTTCCCCAGTAGCTCCCAGTCCCTCCCAGTCCCTGACCTCGACCGCCTACCTCCGCATGTACTGAGGGCACTCCAGGAATCCAGGCAAGAGAGGGAGAGAGAGAGCGGCGCGGTCCCATGACGTCACGTCATCGGCGACGGAAACCATAGACTTATTCTCTCTTAGATGTCGAATAGACCAACGCGCGGAGCCGAGTTTCCGGGTTTCTTCCTCATTCTCTTTCATCTTTTTCTTTTTTAAATGCCGCCTTTCTCCCAGAAAGGGACCCAAGGCGGCTTACAAGATAAAAATATGTTTGTTTGTTGTTGTTTTTAAAATGATGTGTATAATAATGTAGATGAAATATTGCAATATGTTTTCACTTTAATAAGAAAAGGAGGTCTTAGAGTAACTATAATTTCGATGTAAATGACTGGGTTTAGGAAGTTTCTACTGGTTTTTTTTTTTTTGTCTTTAATAATTGTCGGTATATGAATTAAACATAAGAAGGATAATCAAAAGTCATATAAAAAGAGTTAAAAGCTAACAGATACTGTTGAAAGGCAGGTTATATATGTATATATATATATATATATGTATATATATATATATATATATATATATATATATATATATATATTGTATATATATATATACATAGATATATAGATATATTGGAATTTATGTATTTTATGTTATTTATGGTAAATTAAAAAATAAAATTAAAAAATTATGATAAGGATTTAAAAACAGCTAATTAAAACAGCGCAAAACCAACACAAAAACATACAAAACATAATGTCTAAAAATGCTTTTTAGATGATTTTAAATGTTTTATTTATTTATTTATTTATTTATTGTAATGTTGGTGTTGTGTGTGTGTGTTTTGTTTTTTTAATGCTTTCTAACCTGGGAGCCGCCTTGGGTCCCTTCTGGGAGAAAGGCGGCCTACAAATGAAATGGATTAAATAATAAGTCAACAATAAGGACCATACGAAACCATAAATAACCATTCCTCACGGTGGGAATGTTGTTTGACAGGACTGGCAAAGCTTTGCACATTTGTAGTAGTTGTTGCTGTGTGCCTTCAAGTTGTTTCCAACTTATATCGACCCTACGGAGAACCCTACGGAAAAAATTTATTATTATTATTATTATTATTATTGTTTCTTGGAAAGATTTGTTCAGAGGGTTCTTCTTTTTGTCATTGCGGAGGCTCTGAGGCTGAGAGAGTGTGACTTGCCCAAGGTCACCCAGTGGGCTTCTGTGGCCGAGCCGGGATTTGAACCCTGGTCTCCAGAGGCTACATAGTCCAACGCTCTACCTGTTAAAAACCTTTCATTGCTTCCATTGGCTTTTATGGGGACCCAGAGGAAAGGCCCTGATTCTGACCCAAAAAGACATTTTATTCTTTTAACATGCAATTACTTTCAATATTGTATTCATTTCATTCTGTTTTAACGTACTATTCTTAAATGCTTTTCAGTGTACTGTTGGGCTTTTTATTTTTAATATTGTAAGCCGCCCTGAGTCCCAGTTTTGGGGGAAAGGCGGGATAGAAATAAATATCACAAGAACAAATAACACTCTCAATGAGACCCGGAAGAACCCACACAAACTAAAGCGACCCATCTACCCGTAGTCTATGGGATTTATTGCCCCACCCCTTTATCTTGGTGCACTACACCGATTGGCTACAGGAAAGGCAGACAGGAAGTACTGGCAACGCCATCTTTTTTCAGGGCACCTACTGTCCTTTCCACTTAGTTGCAAGGCTAAGAGAGCATTATTAGTAGCAACATATTAACATTTTAAGGTTTTATATCTCCAGATATGAAAAAGCAAACCTGAAGCCAAGGGATGCAGGGAATCTCCAGCCCAGAATTTGGTTTCCTCACCTAAAAAACGTAGTTCCTATCAAGCCATGCCCTTCTCCTGCCCTTGTTTTCCTTCCCTCAGTTCTCTCTTCTTAGCTCAGGGACTGAACCTCTCTGCCCTTTCTCCTTTACCAACACCACAAGATGCTTTCTCAAGACCCTTTCCCACAATGCAATTGCAGTCGGCCCTCCGTATTTGTAGGCTTTGATGAATACATCCTTTCTAGGAATCCCTTTAAGTCCTCCAGCTCAACTCTGCCAGATATTGACCATAGAGTCGTGCTGGAGGACCTACAAGTTCCTAGAGAACGCACTTTTCTAGGCATCTGTAAATCCTCCACCATGACTCTATGATCAACCTCTGGCAGATGTTGACCACAGAGTTGTACTGGAGGACCTGGAGATTCCTAGAGAGGGGTTCTCCTGGTGGCGCAGTGGTTCAATGCCTGTCCTGCAGCCACTCACTCAAAAGCCACAAGGTTGCGAGTCCAATCCCAGCCAGGGGCTCAGGGTCGACTCAGCCTGGCATCCTTCTGTAGGTTGGTAAAATGGATCTCCAACTTGTTAGGGACTGACACATTGTGAACCACTTAGGGAGGGCTTAAGTCCACTGATAAGCAGTATAGAAATGTAGTTGCTATTGTTATTGCTATTAAAAATGTTATGTTTTTTGTATTTGTGGTTTTTTTCCACATTCATGGGGGTCCTTCACCCCTAAACCAGGGAAATGTGGAGGGACCACCGTGTAGCTGTTATGATTCCACTTTAACACTATGGCAATATCCTAGGGCCGTGTTGGCAAACCTATGGCACACATGCCAGAGATGGCACACGAAGCCTTTTTCCCCGGCACGCGGAGCAGGGAAGAGGAGGAAAAGACATGCGTCCATTGCAGGGGAGGGACTCCCACAAAAGAAGTCCCGCCTCTATAGGGTGGAAGTCCTGTCCTGGAAGTCCAGTTCCCTCCAGAAGTCCCGACTCCAGCACAGGGTAACACTCAGTGCCAGAAGGCCGTTTAGTTTATGCCTTCGCTTATCTGGGGCTGGTCCCTTGCAGTGGTCCCTTCCGGCGGGCTGGGAGTGGGGAATGGCGGCGTGTGCGCTCATGCGCGTGCGCAGCTGCTGCAGCTGCCTGCATGCAGCCACCGCCGCTGCTACCTCCACGCATGTTGCGGCCACCATTTTGTTTGCCAAAATGGCGGCCGCGACTCGTGCATGCGCAGTACTCCTGCGCATGCACAAACGAGTCACGGCCGCCATTTTGGCAAACAATGGCAGCTGCGACATGCACAGCCACGCAGCGGCGGTAACAGGTGGTGGCGGCGGCGGGGGCCGTAGGTTGCCGACCCCTGGTTTATGCATTTGGTGCCTAAAAAGTTTGCCATCACTGCCTTAGGGAATCCTGGGATTTACCCACTGGGTGACCCTGGGCAAATCACACTCTCTCAGCCTCAGAGAGTGGCAGTGGCAAAACCCCTCTGATGAAACTTGCCAAGAAAACCTTGTGATAGGTTTTCCTTAGGATTGCCATAAGTCGGAAACGACTGGAAGCACATAACAACAAAAGGGCCTTTGCAGACTGCCAGAAATAGTGCAAATTGAGTCCACTTTTAGGGTTAGGGTTAGTGCTAGGGAATCATGGGGACTGTATTTTATTGTGGCACCAGAGCTCTCTGACAGAGAAGACTCAATGTCTCAGGGGAAAAAAAAATTCCCATGATTTCCTGGCACTAACCCTAACCCTTAAAGTGGATTCAATTTGCACTATGGCAGACCGGTAGAAATAAATAATGTGGCTGAAAGTGGCAGCAGGTGGAGGAGGGAAAGAGTAACTAATTCCTTGGCTGGGAAATTAATCAGGGAAGGCCTGCCGGAAGAGATCCGTCTTAACAGCTTTTAAAAAGCTGTCTAGGCTGGTCATTTGATGGATCTCGTCTGGCAGGCCGTTCCATAGTCTGGGAGTGGTTTCCGAAAAAGTTATCTGGGAGATTATTGACAGTGTAGTTTAACAGGCTAAAGCAAATTCCTCCCAGAGGACCAAAGTGTGCGGGTGGGATTGCATGGAAGGAGACGGTCCTGAAGATAGGATGGACCCAAGGACAAGGTATTGGGTATTACCTTATTACATTTTTATGCTTCCTTTCTCCTTTGCCTTTCTCCTAAAAAGGAACTTACAAGATAAAAACACTTTAAAAACTTAAAAAAAACACACACAATTAAAATAACCCAGTTAAAATACAAAATCAAGATTAAAAAGATACAAAAGTGATACCAGTGCTCCCCAAACACCTACACATAGCATATGTAGAAACTGGCATTTAGATTTACATACAGCATGTGTAGAAATCTATATTTACATACAGTATATGTAGAAATTTACATTTAGACTTACACATAGTATACGTAGGAATGGACATTTAGATTTATAGGTAGCATATGTAGAAATTGACATTTGCATATAGAATATGTAGAAACCAACATTTAGATTTTCTTATAGTAATTCTAAGCCTTTGACTGATAGACCATGAAAGGCTATGGAAGACCCTTAAAGACATGATGGGAGTGCCAACACATCTGATAGTCCTGATGAAGAATCTGCACTCAGGACAAGAGGCTACTCTCAGGACAGAAGATGGAGAAACCGAATGGTTCCCAGTTGGCAAAGGAGACAGACAAAGCTGCACCCTTTCATCCAATCTGTTCAACTAGTATGCAGAACATATTATAAGAAAAGCAGGCTTGGATACAGAAGGAGGGGTGAAAATAGGAGGAAGGGATATCAACCATCTCTGAGATATGCAGATGACACCAGTGTACTAGCAGAAAACTTCACAGAACATCTACTAAGGAAGATCCAAGAAGAAAGTGCAAAGGCAAGCTTATTAATGCTGAACATCAAGAAAACAAAAATCATGACCATGAGGACCTTCCCAAGTTCAACATCTAGACAACGAAGAAATAGAAATAGTAAAAGAATTCCCATATACTTGGGATCAAGCATGGATAGAAATAGGGACTGCAGCCAGGAAATTGGAAAATAAGAATGGAGACAGTGGCTATGAAAGAACAAGAAAAGATCCTAAAATGCAAAGACATACAACTCAGCACAAAAGTTAGAATCCTACAAGCCATTGTATTCCCTATTATTTCCATGGATGGATATGTGAGAGCTGGACAGTCAAGAAAGATGATAGGAAGAAAACCAATGCATTTGAGAGAATGTGGGGCTGGAGAAGAGTACAATATATATGTATATCCATATATATATATATATATATATATATATGAATATATATATATAAGCATATTTAAATATACAAACATATAGACAGTTAAGAAAGATGATAGGAGGAAAACCAATACATTTGAGAGAATGTGGGGCTGGAGAAGAGTACAATATATATGTATATCCATATATATATATATATATATATATATATGAATATATATATAAGCATATTTAAATATACAAACATATAGACAGTTAAGAAAGATGATAGGAAGAAAACCAATGCATTTGAGAGAATGTGGGGCTGGAGAAGAGTACAATATATATGTATATCCATATATATATATATATATATATATATATGAATATATATATAAGCATATTTAAATATACAAACATATAGACAGTTAAGAAAGATGATAGGAGGAAAACCAATACATTTGAGAGAATGTGGGGCTGGAGAAGAGTACAATATATATGTATATCCATATATATATATATATATATATATATATATGAATATATATATAAGCATATTTAAATATACAAACATATAGACAGTTAAGAAAGATGATAGGAGGAAAACCAATGCATTTGAGAGCATGTGGGGCTGGAGAAGATGCTGAGGATCCCATGGAGGACAGCCAAAAGGACAAAGAAAGGGGTCCTGGAACAGATCAAGCCGGAAACCTCTCTGGAAGAAGAAGCCAAGATGACCAAACTGAGGCTCTCATACTTCGGACACATCATGAGAAGAAGGGAGGACTCTTTGGAAAAGACAATAATGCTGGGGAAGGTGGAGGGAAGGCGGAAGAGAGGAAGGCTGCAGGACAGATGGAGGGACTCTATTTCTGTCTGAAGGCTCTGGAATTCTGGGAGCTGGAGTTTGTTGTGGGTCCAGAGCGGAGTTCCGCTCTGAACCCACAACAAACTCCAGTTCCTAGAATTCCAGAGCCTTCAGATAGAAAGAGTAAAAGCGGTGCCAAGCCGGGTTATTTCTCCAGTGTGGACGCAGCCAGGGTCGCCATGGGTCCAGACTGACCCAAGAGCAGTTAAAAACAGTAAACCACAAATCGCATGTGTAGAAATCTACATTTACGTATAATATATGTAAAGAAACGACGTTTAGATGTACATATGGCATATCTAGACATCTAGAAAAAATAAACCGGGCCAAGGGAATGCCGTGGAAAGGCTCGCTCTACTATTCCCCCTCGTTACAAGCTCTGAGGGGAGGGACTCCAACTCCCAGAGTCCTTCGGGGCCGGGAACGCCTTCGCCCCGCCCCTTTACCTCTAGCGAGTCCACGGCTTGTTGTATCACGTGACCCACCGGACCGGAAGTGGCGCCTTCTTTCCCCCTCCTCTTCTTCTGAGGGGGACTTCCGGTCTCGGCGGCTGTTCGCTCTGAGGCGCCGGTGGAAGTGGAAGCGGCGGCTGGGTCTCTCCACGCCCGCGGGCCCCGCTCTTCCTCCCGCGGGATGTAGCTGCCAGGGACGTCCGGTAGGTGCCCGGGGCCCTTCCCGCCGTCTCCGGGGCCCAGTCCTCGGGGCAGGGCGGGCCCCTGCGTTCTCCCGGGGTCGAGTTTGCGAGGCCCCAAGGGAGGAGGCCCCGCGTCCCCTCAGGGCGGCCTCCGGTCCCTCGGGCGGGGCTTCCTTTGGCCAACACGGCCTTCGTTTCCCCACAGGGGACTCTTTCGGGGGGTGGGTCCGCACTGCAGAAATAACGCAGTTTGGCCCCGCTTCAACAGCCACGGCGCATTGTGGGAATAAAGCAGTTGGACGCCGCTTTGAGAGCTGTAGCTCTGTCCTACGGAGACTCCTGGGAGCCCTAGTTTTCTATAGCAAACCTACCTCAAGCAGAGATAGCTTTCGTCTGAGATTTCAGTTGCCTCCACACGTCAGAGAGGTCCAGAACACACTGGAGAAATAACCCATTTTGAGATCGCTTTAACTGCCCTGGCTCACTGCTATGGAATCCTGGGATTTGTAGTTTGTTGTGGCCGCAGAGCTCTCTGACAGAGAAGGCCAAAGGTCTCACAAAACTACAGTTCCCAGGATTCCTGAGCACTGAGCCAGGGCAGTTATAGCGGTCTCAAAACTGGATTATTTTTCCAGTGTGTTTGAGACCAGAAACAAAGACACTTGGTACCACTTTAACTGACATGGCTGTATCCTACACAGTCCTGGGATTTGTAGTTTGGAGAGGCACCAGACCTCTGAAGCTTCATCCCCATTGCATAAATAATCCAGTTTGGCAGTGCTTTAACTGCCCTGGCACCATGCTAGGAAATTTTGGGATATGTAGTTTTGTGAGATACTTAGCCTTCTCTTTCAGAGAACTCTTGTGCCACAACAAGCTACATTTCCCAGGTTCCCATCGCATAGAGCCCATGGCTGTTAAAAGTAGTGTCAAAGTGCATTAATTCTCAAATGTCGATGCAGCTTTGGGTCTAATCTGCACTGCAGAAATAATCCAATTTGGCACTACCTTAACTGCCCTGACACCATGCTAGGTAATTTTGGGATATGTAGTTTTGTGAGAGACTTAGTCTTCTCTTTCAGAGAGCTCTGGTGCCACAACAAGCTACAAATCCTAGGATTCCATAATATGGTGTCAGGACCGGAGGACCTAGTTCCCAATAACCAAGACAGCATCGTAGTGGAATAGAAACTAGAGATTTATTCTGGATATTGAGACAGAAAGCTCCGCAGCAGTGTTAGAAGTAACGAAAATTCCCCTCGGACCATCAGAAATACATTCCAAACCCCCTCCTTTCCAACTTCAATTGCTTCCCTTTATCCTGTCTTAGGGAATCCTAGGATTTATAATTTGGGGAGGGGTGCTTGAGATTCTCAACCCGAGAGCTGTAGTGCCTCCCAACAGCAGACCTCTGCTGCATCTGCACTGCAAAAATAATGCAGTTTGACACTGTTGTGTAGCTTTAACTGTCGTGACTCAGTCCTGGGGAATCCTGGGATTTGTAGTTTGTTGAGGCATCCAGCGCTTTCCAATGTGAAGTCGTAGGCTTTCATGGCCGGCATCCATAGTTTTTGTGGGTTTTTCGGGCTGTGTGGCCATGTTCTAGAAGAGTTTCTTTCTGACGTTTCGCCAGCATCTGTGGCTGGCATCTTCTTTCAGAGAATGCTGGAATGAAAGAGAGTGGGTCTATATATACTGTGAGACCCTGGATGTATATAGACCCACTCTCTTCCATTCCAGCATTCTCTGAAGATGCCAGCCACAGATGCTGGTGAAACGTCAGAAAGAAACTCTTCTAGAACATGGCCACATAGCCCGAAAAACCCACAAAAACCATCCAGCGCTCTCTGACAGAGAAGGCTAAATGTCTTACAAAACTACAGATCCCAGAATTCCATAGCATGGCACCATGGCAATTAAAGCTGTGCCAAGCTGCATTAATTCTCCAGTGAAGATTAGAACCTAGGCTGCATCTACATTTCAGAAGTAATGCAGTTTGACACCACTTTTAATTTCCTTGTCTCAGTGCTGTGAAACCCTGGGATCTGTAGTTTGTTGTAGCATCAGAGTTGTCTGACAGAGAAGGCTAAATATCTCACAAAGCTACAGGTCCCAGAATTCCATAGCGCTGAGCCATGGCAGTTAAAGTGGTGCCAAACTGGATTATTTTTGTCATGCACATGCAGCCTCAAAGCTCTAATGCCTCAAAAATCTACAAATCCCAGGACTGTGTAGGACAATGTCATGGCAGTTAAAACAGTTTCCTGTCAGGATCTGAGTCCTTCATGTCCTTGCCATGATTGTTCGTGAATTAGGCTTTGCCCGTTGTCCCAGCTGCTGGATGCTGGGATACGTCATGTGGGTGATTCTGGGAGAAAGGGAATGGCTGTCTGTCCTGAGAGTGGATAATGGGCAGATGTGAAGGTGAGGATGATGGGCACCAGGGAATGCCAAGGTCAGTGCTATAGGAATGCTTAGTATAAGGGAAAATGACTGAGAGGCCTGGGAAAATAGTTTCCTTTTTTGAAAATGAGGTTTGGAAGTGCAAAAAAAGTTTGAATTATTATACTGTATCCTAACAACATCACTCTTTGGGCCAGTCACACTCTCTCAGCCTCAGAGGATGGCAATGGCAAACCCCCTCTGAAGAAACTTGCCAAGAAAACCCCATGACAGAGTCTCCTTAAGGTTACCATAAATTGGAAATGACTTGAAGGCCACAACAACAACATCACAATACTGGCAGAATTCAAAGATGTAGCTGTGTTTGTCTAGAATCAGTGTGCAGAGAGATCTTGTAACACCTTTGAGACTCACTGAAAGAGAGAAATATATGAAAGCTCATGCTGTCAACCTCTTTCTTTCAGTTAGTCCCCAAGGTGCTACACAGTGGTTCCCAAAATTGGTCCTCTGGATGTTTTGGACTTCAGCTCCCAGCATTCCTGGCTGTTGGCCAAGCCAGCTGGAGCTTCTGGGAGCTGAAGTCTAAAACACCTGGAGAACCAAAGTTTGGGAATCCCTAGATCTCTACACACTAACATTACTATACTGTGTGCTTTCGCTTGTTAATAAAGCCTCCTGTTCTGTACTGAACTTTTGGATTTTGAGTTAAAGTCTGCCAGTACGTGAGAGACCACCAGGATTCTTTAGGATGTGGCCATGACATTTAAAGGGGAGTCACACCACTTTAAATTGTGTTAATGCACACTTATGAAAGGACCTCCTGTCTTTGCCCTGTTGAGGGGTGTGGAGAAGTTATGGGATTCCTATTGTTGGTCTGTGCTGGGTGCCCAGCATCCTTTCGACGTGTCTGTGGGGGGTTGCAGACTGCCAGAAATAGTGTGAATTCAGTCCACTTTTAGGGTTAGGGTTAGAGTTAGGGAACCATGGGAACTGTATTTTATTGTGGCATCAGAGTTGTCTGACAGAGAAGGCTCAATGTCTCAGAAAAATAACAGTTCCCATGATTTCCTAGCACTAACCCTAACCCTAAAAGTGGACTGAATTCACACTATTTCTGGCAGTCTGCAACCCCCCTGTGTGAACCAGGGTCGGGGCAGAAGTGTAGCTCTTGCTAGGCATCAATTTCCATCCTCATTTAGCATTGGCTGTGTTGGCTGGGGCTGTCGGGAGTTACAGTTCAAATAATCCTAAACTTGGAAGAGACCCCAAGAGCCATCCAGTCCAACCCTTTCGGCCATGCAGGAACACACAATCCAAGCCCTCACTGTGACAGATGGCCATCCAGACTCTTTAAAAACCTCTGAAGAAGGAGACTCCTCCGCACTCCGAGGGAGCATGTTCCGCTGTCAAACAGCTCTGACTGTCAGGAGGGTGCTCCTAATGTTAAGGTGGAATCTCTTTTCCTGTAGTTTGAACCCACCATTCTGAGTCCTGTTCTCAGGAACAGCAGAAAACAAATTTGCTCCATCTTCAGTATGACAGAATAGTTCAAGAGGAAGAAATTCCAGCCTACCAGATGTTTCCATCATGCATCAGGTTTGGCTTGTTTTGGCTGGAGGTTATGAGAGCTACAGTCTAAGAGGGAGAAATAATAGCCTGCCAGATGCTCCCATGGTCCTACAGTATGGCTTGTGCTGGCTGGGGCTAATGGCAGTTGCAGTCCAAGAGGGGCAGACTGTGGGGTGCCAAATAGTGTTGGACTTCAGTTCCCGTTGTGCTTCTGCATTGGCTTGTGCTGGCTCAGGATGGTAGATGTTACTGTCCAAGAGCATCTGGAGGGCTGCAAGTTGGCTACATCTGGTATGAATTATAGTAATTGCTGATGGTGGGGGGGGGGGGGGGGAACACAGTTGAGTTTTGAGTCCAGTTACTTCCCAGACTGCCAACTGTGTGTGGAATTGGTGTGCTTTTCTGTGTTTTTAAAGCACAATTCTCCTGGAAGTAGGGCTTGGATGTGGTTCTCTTTCTCTGCTTTCCGTATGTATGTGTTTGTCTCCTTGTTTCCTTCCCCTTTTCGTCCATTCTTCCATCCTGAGGTTGCCCATCTTTGGCCACTCACTTGAGAAATGTGCCAGCTTAAATTACTGGCTAATACTCTCTCAGCCTTAGAGGATAGCAAAAGCAAGCCCCCTCTGAAGAAACTTGCCAGCTCTATAACATGTTTGCCTGAGGGTTGCCGTGAGTCAGAAATGACTTTAAGGCACAGACAACAGCAAAGTAGTAGGCCATCTGATTTCATGAAATAAGTTCTGCTAATGGGTTTGCAACTCATTTCCTAACTTGCCTTGGGTATTCATCATTTGCAGATTGGATGTCTTGCCTTTGAATCATTTGTTCAGTCTGAGTATTCAGCCAGGTGACTGATAGCTCCTTTCTTGGCTTCCACCTTCTAAGCACAAAAGGAAGTTCTGCTTGTCAGACCTCGAGATGGATATTTGTGTCCTGTTCTGTATTCTGCTTTTCTAGCATTTTAAGTCTTGCAAGAACCTCAGAGAAATAGGAGTGTTTTGAACTACAGCTCCCACCCCATTTTGCAGAAAGTCCTCTTCCACTTGGAGGGGATGATGGGAACGGGCAGGGCTAGCATGTTTCTCTTCTTCATGAGCTTAGTAAACTCCTGAATAACACCTGAAAAGGGTTCTTAGGTGTGTCTGAATTTCTCACTGTTGAACAGATTGATTAAGAAAGGTCTACAGAACTATTTGGGACCAAGTTTTGCTTACCCTTCTCAGCAAGACGCAATAAATCCAAATCCATAAACCAATGATTTCTTTATTTGACCCATCAAATGCACAAGATACATGTTGCAACCTTTTGAACAGGCTTCTTCATCAGGTACAGATGTTAAAAAATCATACAGGAGAAAGAAAAACAAAAATGACAATATTAGTCACAGGCCTGCATTTTGTGAAGATATTGGTGGTGTGGTTATTGATCTCAGTTAAGATGGTATGGAGGGATACTCATGCAGGCAGGCCACTCGTTCTGGCCCTGTGAGTACTGGGAGACAAAGGGTTTTAAAGTCCAGGAAATAAAATTTAAATTCCATTAACAACACAAAAAGATATTTCTTTGAGACCCAGGTTGTCTCAGTCCTTTGTGAGACTACTAGATCAACTACAAAGAGACAGCAATGAGCCTCAGTCCTGAACATGAAAGCAAGCCTGGTATTTGTTTTAGCTCTATTTTGAGAGCCAAAGCAAACTTCTTTGTCTCCTCTCTGGCCCCAAGCTGGAGGGGAATAGCATAGTAGGTTTAATTTTGCACCTTCTGGATTGGCTAAAGCTGCAGCTGCAGGGCAGGGAAATCCAAAGCCCCTTCCCTGTCCTTTCCCATCTCCAGCCAGACCAGGATGGTGGAAGAGAATGAAGTGCAAAAGGCCCTGTAAGTTTAGAGGAAAGGGTAGGAAGAACCACAGCCAGTGAGGTGTAGTAGTCTGAGTGTTGGACTGCAATTCTGGAGACCATGATTTGATTCCCAGCTCACCCATAAAGCCCACTGGGTGACCTTAGGTAAGTCATATACTCTCAGCCTCATGGGAAAGCAATGGCAAACCTCCTCCGAACAACCCTTGCCAAGAAATCCCTGTGATAAGGTCGCCATAAATTGGAAACAACTTGAAGGCAAACAACAAGAACCAGAGAGCAACCTTGTTCTTGCCACCCTTACAGCCTGGAGCTTCTGTCTGTCTCTGGTCCCATGCTGTGTTTCATTGAGGCAGCATGAGAAGAAGGATAAGGCCCAGTGTCTTGGGGTAGAGCATGTCTTACTGAGAATAATTTTATTTGATCTCTTAAAACTTGTTGGATTCCCTTTTTGGGATCAAAACTGCTAGACTTTGTTCCCTTCTTTTCAGTTTGGTAGCTAAAAATATTCATGAAAGTTATGTGTATGTAGGAGCTACTTACAACATAATGCAAGACTGGATTGGTACTTCTTTCTCTGTGTCTGAGAAGATTCTGTACAGAGGATCCTTCTGTATTCTTCATTAGACATCTGCCCAATTTTAGCACTGGGGTTCAACCTTAGTTTCCATGGTTGCATCCTCTGGTATCCTGGGATATGCAGTTGGGGAGATACTTAGACTTCTCACCTTGAAGTTCTACTCCCTCACCAAACTGCAAGCCCCAGAATTCTGCAGGGTGCTGCCATGGCTGTGAAAGTAGAATGTAGCACTGAAATTGTGTAGTCTAGAGGGGACCAGGGTGGCTTTTGAATAGAGTTGTTGTTGTTGTTGTTGTTGTTGTTGTTATTTCTTACTTGCCTCTTCCAATGGATCGAGGCAGGAAACAGCGACAGATTAAAATACAACACATAACATCTGCTAAAAACACATAACATCAGTTTAAAAGAACATATAAGACCAATAAGTATTAAAACAATCCATCAATAGTTTAAAATTCATGATGTACATCCATAATTTAAAAATCATCTGGATAGGCCTGCTGGAAGAGACTGGTCTTTAATTCTGTTTTAAATTCAGACAGCATATTCAGCTGTTGAATCTCTTCCAACAGGTCACTTCGCAGTCTAAGGGCAACTGAAGAAAAAGTCCTCTGGGTGATAGTTGCCAAACTAGTCCTGGCTAATTGGAGTGAATGTTGCCCGGAGGACCTAAGTGTATGGGGCGGATTTAAATCCATAATTTAAAAAGCCTGGACCCAAACCATGAAGGGCTTTAAAGGTAACAACCAACACTTTGTCCCTTGCCTGGAAACTAATTGGGAGCCAGTGGAGTGATTTTAATATTGGTGTAGTATGATAACTCCTAGATGTACCAATAAGCAATCTGGCTGTCATGTTTTGAAATATTTGAAGTTTCCAAACTTGGTACAGAGGTAGGCCAGTGTACAACACATTGCAAAAGTCCAGCCTTGAGGTCACCAGTGCATACACTACCATCTTTAGTTCTTCCAGCTCTAGGAAGGGGCACAGCTGGTGGAACAGCCAAAGCTGACAGTAAGCACTCTTCGCTGCCACATCTATCTGGGCTGTCATTTGGAGTGACAGATCCAGGAGCACTCCCAAGTAATGAACACAGTCTTTCAAGGGGAGTGTAACCCCATCCGGGACTGGTTGACACACCTCCTAACCCAGGTTAGGACCCTTGACATCCATATTGTTTGGATTCATCTTCAGTTTGTTTTTCCTAATCCAGCCCATTACCTCCTCCAAGCATTCATTCAGAGGAGACACACTATCCTTAGCTGAAGCCATTTTTGAAGGCATGGAGAAATATATTTTTGTGTCATCAGCATAGTGTTAGCACCCTGCTTAATGTCTTTGGATGATCTCTTTCAGGAGTTTCATGTAGATTTTGAACAGCATCGGGGATAGAATGGCATCTTGTGATATGCCATATAACTGCTCTTTCTTGAGGAGCAGCTGTCCCCAAGCATTCCCATCTGGAATCTACCTGAGAAATATAACTGGAATCACTGGAGCATAGTGTCTCTGATTCCCAAATGTCCCATACATTGCAGAAGAATACCATAGTTGATGCTGAGAAGTGCAAAGGCACCAGCAGGGACACACTCCCTCTGTCAATGCTGAGGAAAAGATCATCTGCTAAGGCGACTATAATGGTCTCTGAAGCTGATTTGAAATGGGTCTAGGTAACTTGTATTATACAAGATTGCCTGGGTTTTGGAGGCAACTGCCCCCTCAGTCACCTTACCCAGAGAATGGAGATTTCATATTGGTCTGTTGTTTAAGTTCATATGGTCCAGAGATGCTTTTTAAGAAGTGGCTATAGCACCACTTTTTTTAAACAAGATGGAAAACTTCCCTCCCTGAGAGATGCATTAATAATACATTGCAGGTGAGATCTAAGTGTATCTCCTTCCTGGATGACCAGCCAAAAAGGACAAGGAACAGGAGGACAAGCTGTCTTCCTTACTTGTCCTAGCAGCTTGTTCACATCTGCAGTGCTCACCAACTGAAACTGATCCAATGTATCTCTACTCACGGAGTTGCTGGACACCCCATTGTCAATGTTTGCTATAACAATGGCATCTGAGTCAGCTCTTATCTGAGAGATTTCATCTGTGAAATGATCATTAAAAGCATCACGGTGAACTGCTCAGGGCTCTAGAATTGGATTCGGGGGAGGGTGCCTGAGTTAGATCCCTTACCACCCTAAATTATTCATCGGGATTCACATTTGCAGCTACAATACATGCAGATAAGAAGGCTTTCTTCACTGCACATATTGCCACCTCATAGGAACAAAGATATTCTCTGTAGCTTATCTTGTCCTTTAAAAAGTGTTCCAGGGAGCTCTGGCCTGAGGAAATTGGTAATGAAGAGTAAAACTTCCTAGAAATACAACTTGCATGTCATTATTCATTTTCTTCTGCAATGCCCAGCTCCCTTCTCTTTGAGGCTCTGCTCATGCAGTGAAAACCAACAGAGCGGCTTGTGCTCAGTGTGAACTGGGGATGCCCTGCTATGTCAATATGTTTGTTTTGCTAAGAGTTGTTGTGAGTTTGAAAACCACTGCTGAGGATTCAAGGTCACCCTTTTGCTCTTCTGTCAATGTTTAGTGAGTACTAATGAGACCTGTTAGGCCTTGTGTCAGCAGAGTTTCCCCTGAAATTCACTCTTTGCTGGAGGTGGAAATTAAGAAAGAGGAGCACACTGTCTTTGGGGCAATGCAAAACTCTTTGTGGGACAGAGTTCAGTTTAAAAGAAATCTGTGCCTGTGTGATAAGAGTGCTCTTGATTCCGTTGTATAACTCACAAGCTGTTTGGGTTCATACACATTTGAGACACAAGTTGTTTACTCATCCCTTCGGTGGGGGATTGTGTCTAAAACGATTGCTGTGCCAAGGGGCGGGGTATAAATAAATTTTATTATTATTATTAAAACTAATATTCTTGAAGCAAAAGGTGAGGTGCAAAAGAGAAAAGAATCAAAATGGGATACTTTTTTGCAGGCTACTTAAATGTTTTGTTAGATAATTATTTGGGCCGCAGGGAGAGCAAGAACTGCATGGGAAATATTAAGAGAGAGATTAGAGTGTCTTGCAACAGAGTAGCACTTAAACAGAATTGGGAAAATGTCAAGCAAGCGTTTCCTGTACTGTAAGAACAAAACATGTTTACCTCTAATTCTTGGAAATCCTGCTTCTAGGCTTTGCAGAGCTGGAATGGCAAGCTGGGTGGTGCTGTGAGCCAGTGGGCAGCAAGGTGCCTGTTTCCGGACACCTCAAAGGTACTAAGTCCTCTCCCTGCCTTCCTTATGTTGCTCAGTCTTGTTGCTATTCAACCTGTGGTCTCCTTAACAGTATGAATACTTTGCTTCCTCAGACTAGTGAAGGTATATGTCTTTGAAGCTGAGAGTTCAGCAAATAGTTGACACAGCTTGGATTATAAATCAGACCTTTTGACTTCTGGATCCTTCTAGTATTTCTTTGACATCAGCATAATCGTCTCCTGAAGGTAGAGTGTATTTCATCTAAAGCAAAAGCAAAGCAGCTTCATTTATATACCGCTTCATATCACGCTATGGGATGTCTAAGCGGTTTACAACTGTAAGCTCATTGCCCCCCAACAGTTGGGTACTCATTTTAGCAACCTCGGAAAGATGCAGGCCTGAGTCTAGCCTGAGCCCTGGCTAGTATTGAACTCTCAACCTTGTGGTCTATGAGTGAGTGGCTGCAGGACAGGCATTTAACCACTGCGCCGCCAGGGCTCTTCTACTATCTGTGGAGGGTTTACCTATCTGTATTGCCAAACAGATGAACTTGCACAATTTGAAATCTCAGTATGGTCATCTTGTGCTTTAGCCAAAGACCCCAGTAGTAAGTACCAGGTTATCATTACCTTCTGGTTTATGCATTTCAGCAATTGGAACAAAAGCAGAAGCAGTGGTTACATCACTGCCCTGGCCCCATTAGTTACCTCTTTTACCAGGAAGAGCCAGAGAGTTGCAGAGTGCCAGGCTGCGCAGCTGAGACACTTCCCTGCTCCTTAGAGACCAAAACATCTGGTAGAACTGCTTGCTAGGGATCGTGGGTGTGTGTATGTATGTACAATTATTGCCTATTAAATTTCATTTATGATCTGATCCCTTGGAGGTCTCTTGTCGGAGGTAGAGTATAAATATATCTAAATCCTTCTTTGAAATGCAACAGAATTTAATCCCAGAGATTATGTTATGCCTCCAAATCCCTGCTTGTGCCAGTGAACCTTTCAGCTGCATTTTGGGAGTGGAGGAGGAGTGTTTGATTTCTCTACACTCACACACACACACACCCAACTGCACTCACTACACTCACACACACACACAACCCAATATGACATGCTATTGTGCTGTGCAAAATCTCTGATGTAGCTTTTTGGGAAAACATGGTGGGCTGCCTTTGGTGGGACTAAGCAACTCCATCCTCCCATGCATAGGGTCTAAGAGAAGATTTTGAGCCACATCCTTATTTCTGTGGCTTTCTGTCTGATCGGCTGGCATCTGCTGCCTTCTCTCCCCATCCTCCTGCCCAGAATATAGAACACTCATTTTTCCTCTCCTGGTCCACCCTCCATGAGTCATATCTTGAATAGTCTTAAATTAAGAATAAAATAGTCTTATTGTTCAGACTTCTTTGAACCTATAGTTTATTTTGATTTACTAGTGTTCCTGTTTGTGAATGGTTTTGAACCTGTAGCTCTTTGAAATCTCCTTTGGAATATACTGTGTATTTGCAAGCAACGTTAAACTGACCAGGCTGCCCTTGTTGTTTTGGTATGATTCCTTTGTAAGACACACCTTGGGAGCACCTTAATATTCTGTTTCTGTACAATTTAACATTTGAGAAGGCAAATTAATTTGTTTGCTACTCTGGTAGCACTCAGAGTTTCTGTAATTTTTAGTAAAAAGACCTCATTGTTTAATCATTTCATCAGCAACTTAACTGAAAATGTTTTGATCTTGTTTAAAATGTGCCCCACTGAAAAGCTTTTTTCTTTTTTTGGAAAATGCTTAACTGTTTGCAAAGGCTGTAGGTGCCTGGTGTTATATTAGATGGGATGTTCCTTCCTCTCCCATAGGAAATACATCATTCAAGATGGGGGCTGCTGTGGCACATGCACACTTGATCCAAAAACAAAAACAAAGTTTTGTGACATCTTAAAACCTCACAAATATATTATGCCACAAACTTTTACGGACACAGATTTTATGCTCAAATTCTTACAGAATCCTGGGAGTTGTAGTTTGTTGTGGCACCAGAGCTCTCTGACAGAGATAGTTAAATATCTCACAAAACTACGAATCCCAGAATTCTGTAGCATTGAGCCATGGCAGTTAAAGCAGTGTCAAACTGCATTATTTCTGTAGTGCAGATGCAGCCTGTAAGGAAAAAGCTAAGACCAGATTCTATTAAGCCAGGGTCTTGATAATAGATTCTGTGCCAACATCCAATTTTTTGTTCTCTCACTGCTAGCAGTTGCCGAAAACATTTCAATCAGCTCTTTATGAGATAGTCGCCTTGGTCCCTTTTTGGAAGAAAGGTGGGGTACAAATAAATAAATAAATAAATAAATGTTTATTATTATTTTTTTACTTCAAAATTGGAAGCAATAAAAGTTTGTCCTGAAATGCACTGCTGTGGTTTATCATGCATGGGATAAAAAAGATAACGTTTTCTCTGCAATTTTGCCAACATTTTGAACTTATATTTTTGTCCATCTGTGCAATAAAGCAATGGTAGTGGTGCACTACTTTAAAAAAAAATTGTTGTTGAGGCAGAAATTGATTTAAATAGGTTTGAGTTCCATAAACTGAGCCAAGAGGCCCCTGGTAATTCAGTTTCTAAATCATGTTCCCATACTCGGTGTGATTTCTGGGTAAGGCCTTGTATAGGTCTTTATAAACAACACTTAGAATTGTTTATTGGCAGACTGATCAGTAGCCAGTGCAAAAATGCAAACATTATAGCCAATTATCTTAACAGCAGTTCTTTGCAAAACAGTTGTTAAGTAATATTTCATAGAATTATAGAGTTGGAAGAAACCACAAGGGCCATCCAGTCCAACCCCCTGCCATGCAGGAACTCCTGATTAAAGCATCCCCGACAGATGGCCATCCAGCCTCTGCTTAAATCATTTTCTCTCAGACATCATTTTATTGATAAACTGATTAATACATTTAGTATGATGAAAATCCCTGATTTTCTTTTCTTCTGAGCTAGTCTTACTGTTGTACACATTTAACCTACTGAATTGCCTAGTTTATCAGGTGATATTTCATTATGTCTGAGATTTCATTATGTGTGGAAATGCTTGTCTGGAAATATGTGTATTGAGAAAGATATAGTCCTGCAAAATAATCTGTTCTTTTTCCTAGCAAGCTTGTAATCGTGCTGGCGGTTTCATCTGCATTCACAAAAGAGAAGTTCTGAGGTCCGTGTGGCCAAATGTCGTCCCGTAAAGTTTCAGCAACCAGCCAAGCAAATGGACCTTCAAGTAATGTCAGAGAGAGGGAAGATGTGGAGCTGGCTGAACTTGGTCCCCTCTTGGAGGAGAAAGGAGAACAGCCGACTACAAGTTCAGCCAACGTAAGCTATTTCCTAGCAGTTTGGTTGTTGAAACTTGTTAACGTAAAGACCTGTGCATTAAAAAGCCAAGTCATGGTAATACCTTTTGAAGTCATACAGATCTTGATTACCCTTGAAGGGTAATCTACATTAATCCCTACAAAAACTGCAGGGTCTGAACAAAGCCTGCTTGTTGCAAGGAGATGCATCTGAATGTTGATGCAGGAGAAAATTACTTCCCAAACTCATCCTAACCAAATTCTCCAATGTTTAGTCCAGATGTTGAAGTTTCTTGCTGTGGCCTTGCAGAGAAATCAGAAATATAATGCAGAATCCTATTAGCGGCTTTGTGGCAGTAATATTGCCTCGGAGAATGGGGCCTGGTACTGTTTTTTAGGTCTGACCTCTATTTAGTAGTGCTGACATTCTCTACAGTTTGGGATATTATATCCCAGAAACGTTTTATTATTTTTAAATTATTTTAAAAAATAATTTTGAACATAGCCTATATTCTCCAGTATACAATGATACACGTTCTTTAATTTTCCAAAAAAGAGATAAAGGAATGCAGTAGCTCCTTTGAAACTAAATGAGAAGAAGAAATTACTAGCATAAGCATTCATGGACTCAGTTTGCTTCATCAGACGTAGTTTCATCAGATGCAGAAAAATCTGTTCTTCCCTTTCTGCCTTGACCAGCTACTAATTTTTCTTGGGTTCCAGACAAGGATTTGATTCCTTTATGCCTTTTAATGCTAAAACAGATTAATGTGGCTAGCTTCTTAATTTTCCAAACAGCCTTGGACAATCAGTCTGGAAATGACTGATCCTAAGATGTTATGTGAATTTAACAGTTGAATACACATTTAATACTAATCAAAGTTGATTAACCCAGCAATATTGTTTTTGGACCCTGAGCAATGGTGCTAAGTGCTGTAAACCGCTGTGACAGTTTCTAGTAAGTGAAATACAGTTGTCCCTCCGTTCTTGCACACTTCAGGTCCATGATTCTGCATATTCACAGAGGGGTGACCTCCATTAAAATCAATGGGGCACATCCCCGCCCGTGGGGGCATGTCCCATTCAAGTCTATGGGGCTTGAATATTGGCGAGTCTCTGTTTTCGCAGGCAGGGGGGTCCGGAATGGATCCCTCACGAAAATGAAGGGCCAACTGTATACTGATTTCATAAAATACTTTTCAGGCAGTGCTATGAAAGTCTTCAGATAATCTTTGTATTACTACCAGTTTGTTCTGGGTGCCCAGAACTGTCCATAGCAAAGCAAGCAGCTTCATTTATATACTGCTTCATACCGCACTATGCAGTGTCTAAGCGGTTTACGACTGTAAGCTCATTGCCCCCCAACAGCTGGGTACTCATTTTGGTTCCCTCGAAAGGATGCAGGCCTGAGTCAAGCCTGAGCCCTGGCTAATATTGAACTCGCAACCTTGTGGTTTATGAGTGAGTGGCTGCAGTACAGGCATTTAACCACCGAGCCACCAGGACTCCTAACTCCTAACCATACAACTCAGAATGTGTTTTTCTCCCAGTTGTATCACTCCTCCTTGCAATTGAAGATTATTCTTCCTTTCTCCTCATACTGAAAATGTCACAGGACAGCATTTTGAGGATGGTTAGCAACCATTCTATGCTGAAGCCACTGTTGTGGGAAGTAAACTGATGAAAAGAAGAATCTGTTCTTTCTTTTAGGTTTTGGCTGGCTGTTCGTTTTTCTTGGGTTCCAGCCAGGAAGAGAAATGGAGTTGCCAATTTTGGTTGCCCTCTTAGTTGTAAGAAGCAAAAGCCTTTGCTTTAATCCCTTCTCTGCATTCAAGTAAATCTGAGGATTACATCTCTGGTAGAGTTCAACAGCTATGCTGCCTGCAGCAGCTCTCCCTGAGGGAGTTCCCTTTGAGTGACCAGAGTTCTGTGATGGTGGTGTTCCCTCCTGGTGTGTCTGCTTCCTTTAGCCTGCTTGCCAGGCACTCTGCCCTGCTTCCAGCTCTTTCTCACATGTCTGTGCAAAGGTAGCCAGCTGAAGCAAATTCCCGGAACTTTTCTCTGCCCTCTGCATGAGGCACCTGGAGCTTAAAGATGAAAGCGTGGGGTGCATCTCTATCACCAGCATCTATGCTTTACCCCTGTTTAATGAGTCTGATGATCCAGCTTCAAGAATGTATTTGATTTTCAGGTATCAGTACACCATGCATTTGGAGGCACTTCTTCTGATGTTCCCACACTTCCCTTGCATTCTCCTTACCCTGTGGTCACACTGAAGACATCTTTCTTTCTAGGCTCAAGATCAGCCATGTCCAGCCCCCCAGGAGGAAGAGGAAGAGGAAGTACGAGTGCTGACCCTACCTCTGCAGGCACATCACGCAATGGAGAAAATGGAAGAGTTTGTCTATAAGGTAAACTGCTCTTTCAGGCTAAACCACTGTCCAACTATGGGCATTTTGTTCTTTCATGTTTAGAAGGTAGCAGGGTTTCAGGGCACAATGTGAAACCACTTGAGTTTGGGTGTGGCATCAGATCTAGAGCGTAAGCCAGTCAAGCAATTGTTTAGAAATAAAATAGCAATTTGATGTTGGGATTTGAGGAAGAAACCCAGCACTCTGGCCAGTGTTTTGTAACCTTTCAAGAGATGGGGAAGCTTCTGGATTTGAAAGAGGAAGTTCCCTGAATCTCTTTGCACATCCATTCTATCTGAGAGGGCCAGATGTCTCTGAAATTTCAGATTTCACTTCTTCCTGCTTAATAGAAGAGAGTGTAAGGGGAGTTAAAGCACCAGCTGCTATGACATGATCCTTGCCCTAGGTGCTGACCATTTCTTACAAGCTGGGGTGGTCTCTAAGGCACAGTCATGATAAAGTGTCAGGTTGTGGAAGAATCTGCACCAAGGAGCATCACAGATGATAGTTGCTCAGCTTTTTCTGGAACATGGGCTATCTAGATGTAGAATTATCCAAGCTATATGTCACATGGGTTAATTAATGCTGTCTAAGTGTTATCTGTACTAGGTGGGAAAGAATGTGGCTGTATTGTATGGAAAGTTGAGTTTTGTCAAGCCACTTTAGCCTAGTCCACTCTCCCAATTCCCAAGAGCTACCAGACCATAGCCATCTGCTTGTTTTGCTGTATTGTAGGTGTGGGAAGGTCGCTGGAGGGTCATCCCCTACGATGTTCTACCTGACTGGCTGAAAGATAATGATTACCTGCTTCATGGACATCGCCCTCCCATGCCGTCTTTCAGAGCCTGCTTCAAGAGTATCTTCCGCATACACACAGAGACAGGAAATATCTGGACGCATTTACTAGGTAATTCAGCCTTTGGTTTCTGCATGAATCAGAAGAGAGCTTTTACTTTCTCCACTGGATTTTTCTTTCCCTCAGAGCACCAGAATTGGCCACTGTTAGAGGCAAGTTGAGAGCCAGAATGATGTAGTGGTTTCGGTGTTGGACTATGACACTGGAGACCAGGATCTGAATCCCTGTTCATCCACAGAAACCCATTGGGTAACCTTGGACATGTTACATTCTCTCAGCCTCAGAAGAGGGCAAAGACAAACCTCCTCTGGAGAAATCATCCAGGAAAACCCCATGATAGGTTCACCTTAGGGTTGCCATAAGTCAGAAATGACTTGAAAGCACACAACAACAGCAAAGGAGTGAGTTAGGATGTGGATGTGGAAATTGCAAGAGGGTGGAGATCTCACCCACTTTGAAAGTTAATGAGTAACTCTATTAAAACTTGAGTTGTGCTCATGTTCAGAATTTCATTTGTTCCCAGATCAAAATGGCTGAGAATACCTGGTGTGCCACTCTTTGCTTACTTCTGCCTGTGATCTATGCTGTCAATATGGAGGAGAGCTGTTAAAGAAATAATCAGGTTTTCTCCTGTATTAGTATTAATTTATCTGAGTTCATTGCTTTGAGTGAGCTTGGTGCAGAGAACCAACATCTTTGTATACCACAAAACTGTAAGAATATTTTGAAGAGGAGTAGGTACATAACTGGGCAAACCCTGTGTTTTTCAAGAGAGTTCTTTAGGATGGCTGCTTGAAACAATCATTTGGTCCCCATCACCTGCTTTTTCAGAGCATCCTTTTGATGGACTGTGAAAGTATTGATGAGTATTTGATGTTTTACTTCTTTTCCCTCAGTTTTGATTAGTTTTATTTCAGAAACCTTATACTCTTCTGACTAAAGGAGTGTCATATTGACATAGAAGAATCAAACAAATGTTGTCTTGTATCAGTTACTTGTGTCTCCAGAGCTTCAGCTGTGTTGCCTTGTACATAGATTAATGACAACATGAAATTTTGTTACTAAATGCCCTCGAGTCAATCTTGACCCATGGCAACCCTATGCATGAAACATCCTCAAGACCTCCTGTCCTCCACTGCTCGGCTTAAATCCTGCAAACCCATACCCATGACCTCCTTAATACAGTCCATCCATTTGGCATGTGGCCTTCCTCTCTGCCTACTTCCCTCCACCTTTCCCAGCATTATTGTCTTTTCTAATGAGTTCTCCCTTCTCATGAAGTGTCTGAAGTACGACAGCCTCAGTTTGGTCATCTTGGCTTCCAGAGAGGTTTCTGACTTGATCTGCTCTAGAACCCATTTGCTTGTCATTTTGGCTGTCCATGGGATCCTCAGCACTCTTCTCCAGCATCACATCTCAAATGAATTGATTTTCTTCCTATCATCTTTTTTAACTGTCCAGCTCTCACATGCTTGTATGATTCTAACTTTTGTACTCAGTTGTAGATCTTTGCATTTTAGAATCTTTTCTAGTTCTTTTATGGCTGCCCTCCCCATTCTTAATCTTCTTCTGATTTCCTGACTGCAGTCCCCATTTCTATCAGTGTTTGGTCCCAGGTATGAGAATTCTTTTACTGTTTCTATTTCTTCATTGTCTAGGTTGAACTTGTGAAGGTCCTCGTGGTCATTATTTTTGTTTTCTTTATGTTCAGCATTAAGCCTGCCTTTGCATTTTCCTCTTTGATTTTCCTTAGCAGCTGTTCCAGGTCTGTGAGGTTTTCTGCTAGTATTATGGTGTCATCTGCATATCTTAGATTGTTGATAATTCCTTCCTCCTATTTTCACTCCTCCTCCTTCTGTGTCCAAGCCTGCTTTTCTTATAATATGTTCTGCATACAAGTTGAACAGATAGGGCGATTCCTCATCAGGACTATCAGATGTGTTGGCACTCCCATGTCTTTAAGGGCATTCCATAACTTTTCATGATCTATGCAGTCAAAGACTTTGCTATAGTCTATAAAGCACATGCTGATTTCCTTTTGGAATTTTCTAGTCTGCTCCATTAACCATCACATGTTTGCAACATGGTCCCTAAGTGCCTGTTCCTTTCCTGAACCCTGCTTGAACCTCTGAGATTTCTCTCTCCATGTATGGTTAGAGTCTATGTTGCAGAATTTTGCTTGCGTGGGAGATCAGTGCTATGGTCCTATAGTTGCTGCAGCCTCTTGTGTCTCCCTTTTTGTGGATGGGGATGTATATTGACCTCTTCCAATCTGTTGGCCATAGTTTTATTTTCCATATCTGTTGACATATGTTGATTAGCACTAGTGTTGACTCAGTCATTGTGGATTGTAGCAGTTCAATTGGAATATCATCTGTTCCTGGTTATTGATTTTTCGTATTTCTCTCATTGCAGTTTTCACCTCATTTTTTAGAATATGGGCTGCTTCTTCATATGGCTCTTCGCTCCGTGTGTCCTTTATTTTGTCATCTCTTTTGTATAATTCTTCTGTGTTTTGCATCCAACATCTTTTTATTCCTTCCTGGTCTTGAATTGTTATTTTTATTGTCACAGAGCATCCTGGTCCTTGGTTTGAATTTCCTTTGATTTCTCGGATCTTGTGAAATAGATCTCTTGTTCTTCCCTTTTTGTTGTTGTCTTCTGTTTCTCTACCTTGGTCATTGTAGTAATTTTCTTTATCTTTCTGCACAAGCCATTGCATTCATAATTCTTAGTTTGTTATCTCCCTTTTGTTTTCCTTCTCTTCTTTCCTTTATTGCTTGTAGTGTTTTTCTGCATTCTTCTTTTATTACGTCCCTGGCTTCAGACCATAGTTCCTCTGGTTTTCGGTCTGTTATGCTACAGTCTATTCTGGTTCTCGGTTTGTTATGCTACATGAAATAGCTACAGTTTAATCTCCTTAACTGTGCCAGCTCTTGTTTGCAAAATCTATGAAGATTATTTGGATCCTTTTTAGTTTTGGGCTGAGACAGACTTGGGGCCTTTGCAGACTGCTAAAAATAGTGCAAATTGAGTCCACTTCAACTGCCCTGGCTCAGTGCTAGGGAATCATGGGAATTGTATTTTTTTCTGAGACATTGAGCCTTCTCTGTCAGAGAGCTCTGGTGCCACAATAAACTACAGTTCCCATGATTCCCTAGCACTGAGTCAGGGCAGTTAAAGTGCACTCAATTTGCACTATTTCTGGCAGTCTGCAAAGGCCCTTGGTCACCTTAGTGGATGACTTGGCTAGAAGCTAAATGGAGGAGCTCTTTTTGAATTAGCAATAACCCAACTACAGAACTCCCTCCAAGGGAGTCTCATTTGGCCTCCTGTTATTTTGACAGTCAGAAATACTTTTAGGATTTGAAGAGCTTGTATTCTGGGTTGAGTTTCTCCCACTCCTTTGTTGGCTTTGTTTTTAAAATACTAACAACTGCTCTGTTCTCTTGGCTTTTGTCCTCCTAGACTTTTATTGCATTGGTTACAAAGGTTGTACACTTTGTCAAAGTTGACAGGTGGGGCATAAATATTTTACTTAGGGAACTGGCTAGACCTCTGTGACCTGTCTGTGGCATCATGGGAGCCGCAGTCCAACACACCTGGAGGGCAGTAGTTGGGGGAAAGTGTGCTATCCTTTTCCCACCTAGCTGGCCAGAAAATGGAATTGCAGAATCTTCTGTAGCCTACAGAATTAAGCTAGTATCAAACAGTGTTACCTGACCTGGCCTCCACTGTTGAGGGGTAGCTCATATCATTGCACTTCAGACTTCAGATTGACTTGGAGCATCCTTCCATCTAGCCCTGTACTGTGGGCACATGAGTTGGCCCATGCAGACAATGTTGCAGGAGTCAAAACACAATATAATTAAGGGATGGATAACTGTTGCTGAATTAGACCATGCTGTGAACTCCCAACAGGACACCACAGATGGTGATATCAAAAGCTATCAAGATACAGAGATGAACCAAATGGGCTGCGCTTTCCCCATCTAGTCCCTGCTGTAAGCCAGGCAACAGAAGCAGTCTCAGTCTCGTATCTTGGCCAGAAGCTTGATTAAAATGGATTCAGGCAGTGCCATCCCTCAAGTGACATTGCTGAATTAGTCCTCCTAGGGCAGGAGTGGGAAATCTGTTGGATTCTATCTCCCATCAGCCACTACTAGCAGGACCAATGTTCAGGGATGATGACAGACCAAGTCCCCCTTCCTGTGCTAAGATATTCAGGTTGCATTTGGTCCAGCTGCAATAAAGTCAGTGGGCCCAATGTTGCTCCTGTGGTAATTGCTAGCCAGGAGGAGTCTTCATTTTGAAGTTGGAGTTCACATTACATTTGCAGCTTGCTTGTGGTTGGGTCAACTGTAGGGAGATAATGATCTCTTACTTATGAAGCATCAGTCACCTTGATTCTCTCTTCCTTTGGATTATAACAGGGATAGCATATGGATATTTGCAGCTGGACTTGTTGAGGGGGTATATATCAGGATGGGATGATAGATGATGTCAGACTACCTGTTAATCAAAAACTCCTAAAATTCATATGTTTATCCAAAAAAAAAATTAACAGTAGATTTTGTAATCTTACAGAAATAGTTTTGTTGGATATTATGGAGAGTATGGATTACTTCTTCAGTATATGACAACAGCAGCAAAAATATTGTTTGTTCTAACAACATAATGTTATGTGAAGTCAAAGGCTTTCATGGCCGGCATCCATAGTTTTTTGTGGGTTTTTCGGGCTGTGTGGCCATGTTCTAGAAGAGTTTCTTTCTGACGTTTCTCCAGCATCTGTGGCTGGCATCTTCAGAGAAAGATGCCAGCCACAGGTGCTGGCGAAACGTCAGAAAGAAACTCTTCTAGAACATGGCCACACAGCCCGAAAAACCCACAAAAAACATAATGTTATGGTTTCTAGTAAATTCAGTAGAATTGTTTAATTGGATCTGTAATGATAGAATAATATATTTTTTCTTTTATACTTTCTTTTCTCATTATAGTCAGGACTGGGTGTCAAAACTCTAATGTGTATTAGTTATTTGCCCTTTTTATTTTTATTTTTTATTTCAGTCTTTTCATTTTCTAAATGCATATTAGAATAGATTGTTCATGTTAAAATTAATTTGATTTTTTAAAAAAAAGAAGTCCTGAGGCTATGACCCTGTGAGTCTCGGGCTTTGCTACTCCACTGACCCATACAGAGGTATTCAGAGTAGGTTGACCTTTTCCGTAGTGGAGACTCAGAGACTTGCCTTCTTTCCAAGAGAACTTCAGACTGGCAGGCTTATTAGCTTTGTTGCAAAATGTTCTCCATATTCTGAAATTTTAAAAAGTCCCATGAGGCTGTGAATGTTTAAATGTCAGCCTAGAAGTCTGGTATGTCCATATGTGGAAAGTGGTAAAATTTTTTCCATGGAAGGACCTTGAGAGAATGGTGCTTTGAGGGCGGAGGGGATAAAGGGGCAGAATTGTAAGAAATAACCAAGTTATTTCCAAAACACTTCCCTGAATCCGTGTAAACAAAGAGAATTTAGTCAACATGGCACACATCATTCTGTCAGTCGAGAAGAGGATATGTTTAGAATTGGTACCAGTTCACTAGATCAGTAGAGGAACTGAGCAACAATTTCTCTTGGTGCTGCAATTTCTCCTGTGAGAGCCTTTTTACTCAGACAGATAGCTTAGTTTGTCAGATGGGTTGACTGAGAGCATGTATTTCTCCCCTACACTTGTGAATTCAATGTAGTGCCAAACCTTTGTGTTATGCTAATAATTTTTATGTGCACTTTTTGCCACCTATTGTGAAGTTGGAAGGACTGGCAAGGAAAGAGGGGCTCAGTTAAGTGTTAGATTTCTTGAGGGGTTTAGCAGCAGCATCAGATTCCTTTGGCCTATAATAATTAGGCTGATGTCCCTCTCTGCATTGGAGGGTTTGGACTGGGGTCCTCAAAAGCTTTTGATAGAATTTGAAAAATTGGTCTGGTAGGTGTTGCTGGATTCCTTTATGCCTTTTTAACACTTGAACTGGCTAACTCGGCTCTCTCTTTGAATCCTGCTGTATTCCTGTTACAGGTTTTGTGTTATTTCTTTGCCTGGGGATCCTGACCATGCTTAGGCCGAATATGTACTTCATGGCCCCTCTGCAGGAAAAAGTGGTGTTTGGGATGTTTTTCCTAGGAGCGGTGCTGTGTCTCAGCTTTTCCTGGCTTTTCCATACGGTCTATTGTCATTCAGAAAAGGTCTCTCGGACATTTTCCAAGTAAGTTTTTATTTGAATAAAACAGGTTTGACAAGATGCAACTCTTGCTCCAAAGACCAGTGTTCTCAGGTGATCTCTTGTTCCTTAGCATCACATAACGGAAAAGATTTTGCTTGATACAGCTTGCTAACCCAGTGCTCATTGCCTCTGTATCATGCCTGTCAGTAGTATCCAGAAGTCCCTTAGGCCATGAAGCCATTGATAGGACATGATTAAACAGAACACATTTTAACTATAAATTTCTGTATCTGGCAAATGTTTTGAGACTACAGCTTGGTAGCTTCTGTCAGCAACCTAATCTGTTGTGACATTTTCCATTTTATTCTCATTGAAATAAAGATAGCCGTAGTGCAACCGTGATTTTTATAATGTTTATCCATTTAATGAGAGTTAGTGTTTGACTAGGACTTGAGAAGACCAGGGTTTGAATCCCCATTCTGCCATGGAAACCCACTAGGTTATCTTAGACAAGTCTCAGTCTCAGAGGAAGACAATGGTTACAAAACTCTTCAGAATAAATATTGTCAAGAAAATCCTAGGGGAAGCAACATGGGGTAGCATTCTGAATCCTGGACAAGAACCCTGGGAGACCAGAGTTTTAATCCCTCTTCAGTGATGGAAACTCACTGGGTGATCTTGTGCAAGTCACACTCACTCTCAGCCTCAGAGGAATGCCATGGCAAACCTCTTTGGAATAAACCTCGACAAGAAAACCCTAGGGTAGGGCCACCATAAGTCAGTCAGCTGTAAGGCATGTAATTCTCTCTGTGTGTACATGCCTTCAAATCACCTCTAGAGTTATGGTAACCCCATGAATTTTCACAGAGTTTTCTTAGGCAAGAAATACTCAGGTGGTTTTGCCAGTTCCTTCCTCTGAAATAGAGCCTACAGCACCAGGGATTCCTTGCAGTCAACAATTAAAAATAGTACTAGTAGAAAACTGTTTAAAAACATTTAAACCAGTTCTTAACATTAACATTATTGTTGATTACTGTTTAGATGGCTTTGATTTATAGTGACCTTTTGTGTGAGGGGCCTTCAAGAGTCCCAGTCACTGGCAGGCCTGTTCAAGGTCTTCCAGAGTCATGGCAGCCATGGACTCCTTGGCAAACCTTCTTGTGACAAATATTGTCATGAAACCCTAGAATAGGGTTGCCATACGTCAGAGTCAGCGTGAACACACATAACACACACAAACACCCCTAGTGAATATGAGACTAAAATGGGTACAAATGGGAAGCTTTTAAAGGTATTCTTGTCCTGTTAACACCCCACCACCATGCTTATCATCTTTTAGCTCAAACATTGGCTGCAGTGTTATTGAAACTTTTTTGATCTAAGATGAGACTGAAGTGTGCTTTTAAGGGGAGAGAAGGCATTCTTTGAAAGGGAAATGGAAAGCTAGGTTAAACACTATACTACCAGTACTTCTGCTAATGAGCTGCAAAACAAATTTGAACCTGAATTTAACATATTATAGCAAGTGCATAATCTTCTTTTCTGGCTTTGCCATGTTTAAACTCTTTCTTAAATGCAGCTGTTGTCAAATGAATCACAACTCTTCCTATAAAAAAATGTGGGACTTCCTTTCCAAATGACCTGGCATCTTTCAGAAAGTGTGCGCGCGCGCACACACATACAACTTTAGACTGTATAACATGCTTCTCACTTTGGTCTCTTTCTCTCTCTCTTTTTTTTATTTTTAGGTTGGATTATTCTGGAATAGCCCTGCTGATAATGGGAAGCTTTGTACCCTGGTTATATTATTCCTTTTACTGCTCTCCTCAGCCTCGACTTATCTACCTCTCCATTGTGTGCGTGCTGGGTATCTCGGCAATCATTGTTGCTCAGTGGGACCGTTTTGCAACACCTAAGCACAGGCAAACAAGAGCAGGTAGGAGAATTTTCTGTGGATGAATTAAAAAAGCATGACCTCCACGTCCAGGGATTCATAATGTAAATGAAGAGGCTGGAATTACTTTGGTAAACATCTTCCAGATAATTTTGCTTCATTTATGGCAAAAAGTAGGGATGTGGTGGCTTAATGGTTAAGACGCCAGTTCTGATGATGCTTGAGTGCTGCATGATGGGGTGAGCTCCTGTTACTAGTCCCAGCTTCTGCTGTTTTGAAAGCATGCAAATGCAAGTAGATAAACTGGTACCACTTTGGTGGGAAAGTAAACAGCATTCTGTGCAATCATACTGGCCACAGGATCACAGAGTAGTCTCTGACAATGCTGGCTCTTTGGCTTCATAACGGAGATGAGCACCACCCCCTATGGTCGGACACGACTTGACATTCATGTCAAGGGACTACCTTTACCTTTTTATGGCAGAAAGTGCATATCTTGGGATTTTCTAAGTAGGGTAGGGGTGGAAAACTGTACAGGGGCTGGGTGACACGCTTCCCTCACAGAGCACCAGAGTACCTCAAGGTTTTTCTCAGAGTCCCTCTCAAAATGGCAGTCAGAAGTGATATGTCACTTCCAGTTGCCATTTTGAGAAGTACTGCAATGAAAAGAGAAGTATTTCAGCTGGAATTATTGTGGTCTTTTCATGTTTTTTCACACCTGAGGAAGAAAATTGAGCTGATTTTTAAAAATTTGAACATTGTGGGATTGGTAGGGCTTCAGGGTTGCAAAAGTAGAAGCTGGAACCATATGCATCTTATCAGCTGCACTTTCCCTTCCTCTGAAATGGGAGAGTTGAAGAGATTATCGGTGTGCCCAACTAGGCCTGTTGGTAATTTGACAGCATAACCAAATTTTAAGTTGTTTGTGGCTTTTTCAGAGTTGTGCATGGAGATTTAATCCTGTGCAGAATTATTGCTGGAGGGGAGTAAGTCTGAACTGTACTTTGATCCCTAAAGCCACTTTGGTCTCCAAAGCCACCATGGTGCTGATGTTTTCAGGTTCTCAGAAATCTTCAGATTTCATCCTAAAAAGGCTATTCATAGCCATGTTTAAGATATTAAATGGGCGGGGGGGGAGGGTAATCCAGACCTCAACATATTGGTTACTGAGTTAAAGCCTCCTGGATCTCATGTTTCTCTTGAATGTCTCTGCAAGGATTTCATAATGCCTCTCCACTTTTTAAATGTGTCATTTGAGATGCTTTTCTCTTCTCTCCATCTGAAAAACTAGCCTCTTCTAGGTGCTTGACTTCTGAATACCATCTGAAATCTCTCTGTTTCTTCTCTAGGGGTGTTTCTTGGTCTGGGCCTGAGTGGTGTGGTGCCCACCATGCATTTCACCATAGCAGAAGGGTTTGTAAAAGCCACAACTGTGGGCCAGATGGGCTGGTTTTTCCTCATGGCTGTGATGTACATAACAGGAGCAGGACTGTATGCAGCCCGTATTCCTGAGCGCTTCTTTCCTGGCAAATTTGACATCTGGGTAAGTGTGGCCTTTGGGGGAAGGACTGTCATCCTCTCTGGTTGCTGGAATGACTGGAAGGATGCCCAGTGAATCATGTTTGTGTGTGTCTGAGGCAGCGTGTAACCCTCCAGGATGAGCATTAGGAGTTGCCAGGGCTTTAACACTTAGTACTTACTCTGTTCTGCTTAGAGATTGTGTCACAAGGAGAGCTTGGGAAAAGTTTCTGATTAGACAAAAGGTCCCAGAATTCTCCAGCTAGCATTGACTGGTGTCAAAAAATGTTTCCAAACTTTGGTCAGAAATTAGTGTTAGTAGGTACACTTGACTAGTTTAGTTTCTTAGTAAGACCTAAAGCAGGTCCATCTGCCTCTCCACCCCCCCCACCCCCCACCCCATGAATTATAAAAACACAATTAGGACTCTTCAAGGAGCATGGCCCACACATCAACATATTATTTTTATTTAGTTACATTTGGCCCTTGGTATCCACTGGGGGTTGGTTTCAGGACTCCCATGGATACCAAAATCCATGGATGCTCAAGTTCCATGATGTACAATAGGGTACTAAAATGGTGTCCTTTATATAAAATTGTAATGGTCTGGTCAGTTACAGTCAGATGAAATTAGTGCTTTTAAAGATACCAAGGAGTCTTGTAGTACCTTTGAGGCTAACCAAGAAAAAAAAAGGTTGCACTGTATGCTTTCATAGACTCAGTACTTCATCATGGATGGAACAGATTTAAGTCTGTAAGGGCCTGGAAACCATAAAGTTCTATGAGGAAAGACTTAGGGAATTGGGTATATTTAGCCTGGAGAAAAGAAGGTTAAGAGATAGTCCTGTTTTAATATTTGAAGGGGTGTCATATCGAGAATGGAGCAAGCTTGTTTTCTGCTGCTTCAGAGACTAGAATACAGAGCAGTGGATGCAAGCTACAGGAAAAGAGATTGCACCTCATCCTGACAGTGAGAGTTGTTTGACAGTGGAACACATTGCCTCGGAGTGTGGTGGAGTCTTCTTTCTTGAAGGTCTTTAAAAAGAGACTGGATGGCCATCAGTCAGGGGTGCTTTGATTATGAGTTCCTGCCTGGCTGGATGGCCCTTGTGGTGTCTTCCAACTCTGTGATTCTACAAATGCTTATGCTACAAACATTTTCTCATTTAGCCTCAAAGATAATGGAGGATTCCTTTGTATCTTAAAAAGCAATAAATTTCTTTTGATCATAGCTAGCCGCACCATTACAGTTTCCTTGCCTTTAATACTCTGCTTCTATTTCCACAGTTCCAGTCGCACCAGATCTTTCATGTGCTTGTAGTGGCTGCTGCCTTCGTTCATTTCTACGGAGTCTCCAATTTGCAGGAATTCCGTTACGGACTTGAAGGAGGATGTACTGATGACTCACTTCTCTGAGGACTGCAGAAGACTTTAGTACAAGCTTCCCAAGTGCTTTTAGAGTGACTTCTTTACTAAAATCATGAGAAGACTCTTTAACTTTTTTTTAAGAAAAGAAAGAAACTCAGTAAAGTTGGCAGCGGCCATTCTTGGCTTCTCTTCTCTCAGGAGAACCGGGTGAGGTGGTGCGGGGGTGGGTTGCCAACGGTGTCCACTGAGCAAAAGTGCCTCTTGCCACAAGCCCCTCTTTTGGCAAATGAGTTGACTTTTCAGGTATTACCTTGGCATTTAATGGACATGAGAGAAATTTGGGCATCCAGGAAAACAAACAAGGAAAGGGGTCAGTTTCTTGCTCTCTTGCTGCAAACTTCCCCCATGCTTGAAGAGACTCTACATGTGTGTGATCCATCAAATAACCCATTCCTCCTTTGTATCTGTAGGAGACGGCATGAGGCAGCTCAGAGAGAGGATGCACAGGGGGCATTTAACAGAAGTTTTTGTCTTTCTCGACAAAGTAATGTATAGCCTAGAAAATGAGAGTATTTAATATTTAATATTAAGCTTTAAAACAAAACAAAAAAGGCGCTATCCCTCCAGCATTTTGTTACTGGAGAGCTGTTCATGGTGTTGCAGGTGGGGGTGCTATTTAGATGACTAGCACTGCTGTAGCTTTTATGTCAAGGCAACTGAAAATAAAAAGGTTGAAGGTGTTAATTGCTGGGTAGTTCAGGACTTCAGTTGAGATGTCTTCTGGTATCTTCCTCCTTTCACCCCCCCCCCCCCCCCGCAACCCCTCCTCTGGAAGGATTCACTGAACTTCATCCTTGTGCAAAGCACCCAGCAGTGCCTGCAGGTATGGCACAGGATGAGCTTATTTTGGGGGTGTGCTGGTCATTGGACAGAAGCACACTGTTCCTCCTAGTGTCTTTTCCACAGCTAGGGGTACTGCTGCCACCGCTATGCAGCATTATGTCACAAACTGTGGTTGTTGCTCCTGAGTTGGTGGCATAGTTCCAAGCATTGTGGGAAAATGTGTAAGAACCGATCTGTTTCCGCTTCTTGTTTGCTTCTGATGTGTCCTTATCAGGCTGATTGTGGCAGAATAACACCCAGACCATCCAGTTCATCACTTAACTGGTCCTTGCTTTGCATGTGAAGAGTCCCCAAGAGGGTTGTGAGTCCTCTTGGGCTTATTTTTTTTTTCAGAAAACATGGTGCTTAAGTCCTCCAACCCTTCAGCAAGAATGTTGGTCTGCTGTGGAATTAATTTCCTTTTGCTGCAGTTAAGGAGGAACAAACTCTTTGTTCATTTCTCTTGTGTAGATTTCCTTATTAATTTATGTTGTGTCTGTGAGAGACCCTCTTTCCAGACTGTTGAAAATTTAGTGTTTTAGATGACGTGACTGCTGCTGGCTGGAAGATTCTGCGACTTGTTGTTCCAAAAAGTAATGTTTCCAAGCTTTGCTTCTTTCCTTTCCCACAGCTGTGATCTAGGCCCTTTCTTCCTCATGTTTGTAGAAAACCTAATGCTGCCTGTAGTCTATGATCATGAAAAAGAGGTTTGTCTGCCTTAGAAAACATGGCAGGGAAGGAGAATGCTTGTTTGCCTGAGTTCTGCTGATGTGGGCATCTTGTCTTAATAGAACAGGCCAGCTTGCTCCATATTTTACACACACTTTTGTTGATTCTCAGTTGCTGATAAATGTCAGACTTCTCACATGAGAACCTCCTCAGGACAGTCCTACCCCAGCTTGACATGCTCCAGATATGTTGGCCTGCATCAGTTCTGGGAGCTGCAGGCATGATCGGAAGCTAAGCTACAGGGAGGCAAAATGACAGCATCCCCCCTCGCCCGCATAAGAATTCTGCCCCTGAATTTTTCTTTCAGTCTCCCAAGTTTCTAGCATTGGAATAACTTAAGCATTTCAAAATACAGTTTAGTCCTGCAGGCAAAGTGGGTGTGAACATGGGAAGTTGGTGTGAAAGACTTTCAGAGTCTTATTCTCTGGGATGCTAAACGTTGGAGATTGATGGGAAAGCATTGGCAGCCAAATTCTTACAGGGCTGGTGACAATACTTTCATTCTCTCCCCCCCCCCCCCCCCAATTGCTATACTCCTGGTCTTGATGCTTCTGGAGCAGGCCAGGTTGGAGGAGGCTGCCTTCAGGGATTCCAGCCATCCACTCTTTTCTCTTTCAAGTATATACCCTCCCCTCTGTTGAGCAAATACTGCTAGGTGCTTCTGTTTCTTTGCTAGAATAATAATAATAATAGTAGTTCCTTCTGGCAAGATTCACACAGTGTTATGGATACTTGAGGTAGCCTCTCTAGAGAAATGGATGGCCGGTCCTCTTGGCTGCTTCCTCTGCTGCTACTCTTCCTTTCTGCTTCTCAAGCTCACTTACTACATGAACTTCCTGGACCTTGCTTTGCTGTTCAGTCAAGGCTCCCTCCTCAACCCAGGTGTAAAAAAAACAGCGGCACTTGTCCTAGTGTGCTTTTTGTATATTGTTCTCAAGATGCTGTACTAACCTTGGTGGAAGGGCCATTCCAGCTGGGGTTCAGTCTTAGCTTGATTTGGAGTATGTAGGTGTGTATGTGTGTGCTTTGTGTGTATGTGTGTGTGAGAGAGAGATGGAGGGAGAGGGAAAATGAATGGGAATGGGTGCATTATCTTGTGTGCTATCTATGCCTAGTCAGTGTTGATCCGAGCATGGTGTAAGGCAGGAGTAGGAGGAGATGGGTCTGTATTAAAAACCCCTAGAAGAAATAACTTTAGGGATTGCAGCCCTACCACGCTCCCCACCCCAAATCAATTTTATTTGCCCCCAGAAACCACTTCCCATTCACATCTATTTTTTAAAAAGCTTCTCCTAGGTCTAAAATTTCCAAGCCCACTCCCCAAAAGAAACAGCAGAAATGCTCCCCTCGGCCACACATTTGCCCACTGATGGTGTAAAGGCTTCAGTGGACTGAGACTTTGCCCAGAAGGATGCCTCTTGAGAGAAATATGCCCCCTCCCTGTCCTTTCTACTTAAGAGTGGAACCAGTATTTCATTTTGCACACCTTCTGTGCAATAATGGATCTCTTTCTTGGTGGCTTCCCAAGATTTAATGCTGGCGATAGTTGTGAATGGACCTTTTCCCCCTGCAGGCCATTGCTTGCTGGCCCTGTCTCCAGCAGCTCTTCCTTAGAGAAGTGGAAATGGATGGGAAATTGCTCCCTTGAGGTATCCATTTATTTTTATTTTTATTTTTGGAAGTTCCATCTCGTGCATTGAGTAAAACCCCAGTAGATTTTTAAGCACTTAGCTGATGAAGGGTGTGTAATATGCTTTGTTTTTCCCTTAGACCGCAGTGGGCTTAGAAGATCAATAGTTTCCTCATAACAAATTGCTCTGAACAAGAGCAATTGTGGCTTTTTGGTTTTTTTTTAAGCCAACCTTCTGCAAGGCAAGTATTCTTCAAACTGGTGTGTACTGGGAGAACTACGTAAGAGAAGCTTGTTTTTAAAATATGACAAGGAAAAAGACACTTTTGCAGCAAGCTTCAAAAACCTGGCTGTGTGATTATATTTCATTGTGCAACACATTTCTACTGTTTGAATGTTTTGATAGATATAGATGCAAAAATATGAAATTAAACAGTCTTTATTTGGCAGTAAACAGAGCTACAGTTGGCCCTTTGGATCCGCAGGTTTTGAATCTGCAAATTTAACCATTTGCGGATTGTCACTCCCCATATTATTAAATAGCAGTGATGCAGACATGCTGAAATGTGCTTGTTCAGATAGCTGCTATTTAATAACCTGGGCCGTGATTATTGACATTATTTCACATCCGTGTGGGGTCCTGTATGTCTGAAGGGCCAATGTATTTGCAAGTATTAATCTGATACAAAATCCCTACACTTTTATAAAAGGGGGATCGGGTTTTAAGATTAAAACTAGAGGAGGCACATTTGTGGAAGAATAATGTGATATTGGTAGAAAACTAATGAGAACATTTAAAATATGAAATTGACAGTTTGAATAAACTACTAATGATATATATCCATTATTACAAAGGCAGATATAGTTGGAATAATGGTATAGATCTATTACATAGATGTAAATGTTCAAATCAGAAAGCAGATGTATTTGATATATTTGTTTCTTCTGGGATGGGGAGAATATTGTTGTATTCGTAACAATGAACGTTTTGTTCACAGTTTGTAAACTAGGGAAGATTTTAAGATGTTTATCAGCAATAAACATTTTTAAATTAGTTGATCTTGATGATGGCTCACAGGTTTAAAAGATTTGTCTGAGGCTATTCCTGGCCCACTTCTTGCAAAAGAATACTTAAGTATTACAAAATAATAATAAGCTGGCTAATGATAGCCAGCGCCTGCCACTTGACCCAGATCATCTAATCTCTCCAGAGTGGATGTGTGTAGTGTTGAAATCACACGTCTGCCCCAGCCTCATCCTTTCCACCAGTCCCTGATTTCTTAGCAAGCTGACCCCCCAATGTTTTTAACAAATGCACCATCACCCGGTCCCTTCCATAGAAAAATGCTGCCCCCTTGCTCATCCTTTTTGAAGAGTTATGTTAGTTGAAACAGGTCGGGGTGACAAGAAAGTGCCTGGAAGGGGGCAAGAATATCATAAATAGGCCAGTGGACTTAGTTGAGCAAGCGGCTTAGTAAAAACAGCTTAACCTAAGAAGTTTTTTGTAGGTAACACTATTACCTATTAATCCCAAGACACTGTTGACATATCAACCATCCATGCCAGACAAGTGTTTAACTCTTCTTGAGCTGGTAAATGGGCTGGCCTACTTCCCCCTCACCAAATGCTCCTTTTCAGTAGAAAACCAGTGTTCAAAGGGGGTTCCAGACTTAGCTTAGTCAGCATCTGAAGAACCATTTACAGTGGACCCTCCACATTCGCTGGGGTTAGGGGCACAGGACCTCCGTGAAAGTGGAAAAGCCACAAATTAAAAAAACAACCCACTATTTATTTATTTTTACCTGAGATAACACCTCTCCAGATCCTCCAGGGCAGTTCTATGGTCAACGTCTGCCCAAATTTGACCATAGAATTGCGCTGGAAGACCTACAAATACCTAGAGAAGTGTTCTCTCTAGGACTCTCTAGATCCTCCAGAGTATCTTTTGGCAGAAGTTGACAACAGAGTCACGCTGGAGGACCTAGAGAACATATTAATCAAATCCGTGAATAATCAAAGCTGCAAAAGTCAAAGCCACAAATGTGGAAAATCAAATGAAATTGCAATAGGAGCTGCCATTAGTGATTAACGCCTAAACAGCTTCTTTTGTGCCTTCAAGCTGTTTCGAACTTGTGGTGACCTTATAGCAGGGCACACAATAACGCAGGTAGCCAATTGTACTTCAGGTGCTTCCATCAGCTCATACAGGGTTGATGGTTGCAGTATTTCAAAATATCTGCAGAATGTACCATTCTTTCTCTTCTGCCCAGATCTGGGAATGATGGAAGTCAGACCTCACCTGTAGTACTGTGTCGGGGCACCACAATTTAAGAATTTAAGAAGGATGCTGTCAAGTGGGAACACATCCAGAGGATAACCAAGATGATCAGATGTCTGTGAACCAAGCCTTCTGAGGAATATATATCACGAGGACATTGATGGGTGTAAGAAAAAAATCACTTTCAGCACAAAGCTTCTACAGCAGTCCCTCCACCTTTGCTGGGGTTAGGAGTGAAAGACCCCCGTGAATGTGGAAAAACCGCAAATAAAAAAACACTGTTCTTTTTACCTGAGAGAATGCTTCTCTAGGACTCTCCAGCTCCTCCAGCACAACTCTATGGTCAACACATGCCAGACGTTGATCACAGACTCATGCTGGAGGACCTACAAATCCCCAGAGAAGTATTTTCTCTAGGAACCTATAGGTTCTCCAACACAACTCTATGGTCAACCTCCAGAAGAATTGTGCTGGAGGACCTAGAGATTCCTAGAGACATATTAATCAAAATTGAAAATAGTCAAATCTGCACAAGTCAAATCCGCCAATGTGGAAGGCCAACTGTACTTGTGAACCTTCTGAATGAGAGTGGATACCCAGTAACAATTTCTTTTTAAAAAACATGAATTTTACAAGCAGTTGCAGCTGCTTTTCATTCTATATTTATGTGGTACAGATTTGCTATTTGTATTGTATACAAGGGTCTACAGCTATTACTGTAAATCATCTTGGCTGTCATAACATTTCACACAGCTGAAATATTCCTTTCACGCACATAGAGCAAAACGGTGTTAAGATTTCAAGCATCAGTCTTTATTAAGTCCCAACAAGCTTTGTTTCCCCCAAAATCATGACTGAAGTGCAATGTGCAACAGAAGTTATTTCCTGGATGATTAAGCGTAGGAGTTGTGCGGATGGATGGCTTCTGGAAGACCTTAAGACCTTCGTTTTGTGCAGCTTGTGAAGGGAGAAAAATGTTTACTCTTTAGTAGTCTGGACCTTCCTTTTTCAGTTTCTTGTAGTCCGTGCTAACCGCAAAGAACTGGGAAAGGGGGAAAGGCAGTACTTTGAATAAAGGTTACATTTGCACAAGAGGAAAAGTAAAAGATAGATTACATGCAGAGACAAGACCCAATTCTAATGGAGAGAGGACCCTAGAGTAAGCCATGATATAAACAAAGGTGTGACCTGTGGTTACCACTGTCCATGAAGCATGATACTCTCATCATCCCTATTACACTATTACAATCAACTGTTCATTTTTATTTTAGATGGACCACTGAGCATGCAGTATCAGAGCCTGAATGAAGACTTCATTTTGTTCAGGTCAGAGAATCAGGTAAATCATGAATCACAGCATTTGGAGAAGGCAGCATTCAGGTTTTTTAAAGTCACATTTCAACAGACCCCAGCATGCACCACTCTGGACCGTCAACATATACTTAGGAAACCTCAGAACAATTTATTTTAAACTAAATTGTGGCCCTCTAGATATTGTTGGACTGCAAGTCCCATCAGTTCCAGACAACAAAGCCAGTGGTAGTTTTATGGAAGCTGCAATCCAAAAACATTTGAAGGGTCACAATCGCCCTCCGTGTTTTAGACCACTAGTGTTGTACAGATCGACAACATAATTGGTTTTATATGACGCAGAAGCTTCTGCATTTCCAGGGAAACCGGTAATCAAGTTTATTTGCTCTGCAAACAGCATTCTTCCAATACTGCGAAGGCTAGTAGGAGAAGAGATGATTGGTTATGATTATGATTTTTATTTCTATCCTGCCCTTTTCCCAGTCCAGGACTCAAGAGAGCTTCCAAAAGTTTTAAAAGATACAGCTAAAAAATGCACATAATACAAAAGCTAAAAATTGAATTAAGCTATCATTAGAATTAAAAGAAGGTAAAAGCATGAGCACTATTTAAAAAGAAAAACAGTAAATATAAACAATACAGTCCATTCTGAAAGGTCTCTTCCCTCTGGGAAATCTGGTCTGCTGAAACAAAAAGGTTGGGCCTCCCCAGAAGATCTCAAAACACAGAAACCGTGGGCCCTTGCTATCCACTGGAGTTCGGTTCTAAGACACCCCCCCCCCCATATGGATACCAAAATCCATGGTTGCTCAAGTGCCGTTAAATACAATGTAAGTAAAATGGGGTCCCTTATATAAAATGGCAAAAGCAAAGTTTGCTTTTGGAATGTATGTATTTTTTGAATATTTTCAAGCTGTGGATGCTTGAATCCATGGATACCAAGGGCCAACTGTACAGTCCTCCAGATAACCTGGGCCTGTGTTGTAAAGGACTTGGTATGTCAAAACCTGTACTCTAAATTTTGTCCAGAAACAGACCAGCAGCCAGTCTGGAGCTGTTGCAACAAGGGAGCTGTGTGCTCTTTGTAGACAACCCCCATTTATCAGGCTGCAGCTGAAGTTTCTGAACACTCTTCCAAGGCAGGTAAGAATTAGGACGCAATCCCAAAACACACAAACATTCCACCTAATTCCTTGGGATTTATAATATATACAAGTAGAAATGCACAGGTGTGTGCTTTTAGAACTTCAAATACTTACACCAATGCAGAATGCCATGTGTCGTAGTCACAAGCTCTACAGGTAATGTTATTTGGGGATTGTGGGAGCTGTAACCCAAAATAACTTTTCCAAACTCTGACATAGGGCCTGAACAGACTGCCAGAAATAATCTAGTTTGAGACCACTTTAACTGCCCTGGCTCAGTGCTAGGAAATCATGGGAGGGAACTGTGGTTTATTGTGGCACCAGAACTCTCTGACAGAGAAATCTCAATGTCTCAGAAAAAACAAACAAACTACAATTCCCAAGATTCTCTAGCATTGAGCCAAGACAGTTAAAGTGGTCTCAAGCTGGATTATTTCTGGCAGTCTGTTCAGGCCCATAATCACCCTGTCTCTGCCAAAGTCTATTTTTCAAAGGGATTACTGCAATGTGGCAGAGCACCTGCTTTGCTGCTGCAGAAAACCCGTTTCAGTCCCTGAATCTCAGTGGTGGTGGAGAAAACCATCCTCTGGCTGATTTCCCAGAAAGCAGCTGCCAACCTGAGTAAACAGCACCAGGAGAGATGGAGAATTGGCTGGCCTTGGCAGGAGTGGCTTTTCTATGTTCCTTTCAAGTGGGGAGTTTGGAGTGTAGATGACGTTACCGGCCCTGTTCCTCAGATAGCAGAGAGTCTGTACAGTGGGCCTTCCACACCCGCTGGGGTTAGGGGCACAGGATCCCCATGAAAGTGGAAAAACTGCAAATAAAATACCACCTGAGACCTCTCTAAAAATCTAGGTCCTCCAGTGAAACGCTAAGGTCAACCTCTGCCAGGGAATCTAAAAATCCCTAGAGGTGTTGTATCTAGTAACCTCTAGGTCCTGCAACCAACACAACTGTATGATCGACGTCTGGCAGTGATGCACAGGAGGACCTAGAAAGAACACATTAGTCAAATTCACAAACGTCAAAACTGCAAACGTGGAGGGACTGTAGTTACAGACAGAGAGGGCACATTCAAGGTGAGTTAAGAATCAGGACTCATACAACCTCCCAGCTGATAAAAATGGGTATCATTTAAAGACACAGAAGCTGTATCGGTCTGGAAAATCAGTATGCAAAGGGATCTTGTAGCATCTTTGTGACTGGCTAAAAAGGGGGGGGGGGAGGAAAGCTTTTTGAAGGCTAATCTGCACTGCAGAATTAATACAGTTTGACACTGCTTTAACTGCCATGGTTCAATGCTATGGAATTCTGGGATTTGTAGTTTTGCGAGATTTACCTTTGTCAGCTCTGGTGGCACAAACTACAAATCCCAGGATTCCATAGGATGGGACCCTGATAGTTAAGGAGCTTGTTTTAGTATTAAGATATATATCTCAATCCTATAGTATTCAGATAAGTAAGGAGTTTGTTTTAGTATTTTACAGTATTTTGTTTTATTGTCTGATTTCGATATATGGTTGATGTTCTGCCATTATTATTATTCAGTTAAAGTGGTGTCAAGCTGCATTATTTCTGCAGTGCAGATGCAGCCTTGAGTTCACTTCATCAGATGCACGGGTATTGTAGATCAGAGCTGCACAGGCATGCATGCACGCACATCCAGAAAAAGACCCACTTTGGCCACAATCCTGCATCTGATATAGGTACAAAATGTCTCCCATCCACACTGAGCTTTTCTCAGCTGCAGCCCCTCAAACTCCGCCATTCCCTGGCTGCTGAAGAGTAAGGGGAGCAGCAGACAAGCACCCAGTTATTCCCCTATAGCTTGGATGAACAGTGACAGGGATATAGGTAGGGAGCTCCTGAGGCTGTCGAGGGGACCCTGCATTCACCCACAGGAAAAGAAGATCCGCCGGGACGCTTCCCTTCTGCTCCCATCCTCACAGTAAAGTGATGGGAGCGAGCTTTATTTTCCAGACCGCTAAGTTTACCTTGTTGAATTTCTAATGTTTACGTTCCAAGGATTCAAGACTTTATACAGAACGCAATGCAAAGACAACTGGCTTCATTTAGATCGCCCACTGCTCCTATTTCTTGAGTTTACATGCCAGGGAACTTTTCCAGCAACAAAGCTAGACAGCAGCTTTCATACAAAACCAAATATGGTAGAAATGGACCTTTTGCCTCCCTTTGGCAGGCAAGCTCAAATGCTTTAAATACTACAAGCCGATATAGACTTCAACTCATAAGCAGAAATCAGTTCCTTTAACAAGAAAAGACTGAGACATAAGAAATAACTGCACATCTGCCCACAAAGGTTCTCAATTGATATTCTGACATTTCCCCCCATAAAACATACACTCTTTCTCTGTAGGAATTTTGTACAATTGTTTCATTATAAAGAAAGGATCCCTGATCATTCAAAGCAATTGTATAGCAATGTGTCTTTTAAATTGCAAAAAAGCTTTGGAAGATTTAATAGGATGGTGGAAAAATATTATTATCTGAAACCCATTTTAAACGGTTTTGCAGAGAACCTCTTCTGCTCACTTTCAGCACACACATTTCCATTTTTCAAGGGTTCTTGTTCTCGACCAAAGATCACACACCAGTGTTTTCTACCCCACTGGCTGCATTATGCTCTTATCAGGAAGCCGCTGAATCTAAACCATGTTAGTTTACAAACAGGAACCGTGCTCCAGATGGATGTATATGAAGTCCAAAGGAATTGAATATTACCAACATTTAGAGCCTGTACAGACTGCCAGAAATAATGCAGCTTGAGACCACCTTAACTGTCCTGACTCAATGCTAGGGAATCATGGGAATTGTAGTGTTGTTGTTTTTTTTGAGACATTGAGCCTTCTTTGTCAGAGAGCTCTGGTGCCACAATAAACTACAGTTCCCATGATTCCCTAGCACTGAGCCAGGGCAGTTAAAGTGGACTCAAGCTGCATTATTTCTGGCAGTCTGTAATCTGAAATCTGAACCTACAGAAATGCAACAAAAACAGCCAATTTTGGCAATGAGGCCAACATGTTTTGCCTTTTGAATGCTCTCCAGTTAATAATTCTGCAAGAACAGATGCTACCAAACCAGGACTGGGCAAAATGTGCCCCACATGCAGACCCTGGGACCCCAAAAGTGTGGCCCCTGAAGCTCTCAAACTCCCCCCTCAAATATTTTCCACAGCATAAGCTTTCATATATTCAAGTTTACTTCATCAGATGCAAGTTATGTCTCTAAATGATGCTATGGGATTCCTTTGTACTGTTTTATGGTAGTACAGGCTAACATGCCTGTGTCTTAGAAAACAACCTAAGAAGGCTAACTGGGGCTGGCTACAAGAGGCACACAACTCCCTTGTTGCAACTGCTCCACTGGCTGCTGGCATAATGCAGTGGCGGCTATGACACCCAAAACCCTGTAAAGGTCAGGTCTTGGTTACCTAGCGGACCATATTCTCCCAATGAGGATGCCCATGTTTTGAGATCTTCTGAGGCAGGCCTTCTTTCAGGGCCACCACCTTCACAGGTACCTCTGGTGGGAACACAGTAGACAGGGCCTTCTTGGTGGCTGCTCTGAGCCTGCAACCTCTTTCCTAGAGAGGCTGCAATCCTGGAGATTGACCTGGACTGGTTGCTCAAGGGGAAAAGGACATTTTAAGAATGTGTTGTACTGTTGCTTTTAATTATACTAATTTAACGACACATTTAACTTTGTATGAAGTGAGTTTTAAAGTTGCATCTGTTCTAACCTTTGCAAGCTGCCTTGAGTTCTGGACTGGAAAAAAGGTGGAATATAAAAACTTAAAAAACACAACCACTACCACCACTAGCCTCATTGGAAGGAAGAGATACATCTGTCTCTCAGGTCAACACTTATCATTTTAGCTCACAGCTGACAAGGCTTTCCAGGATAATCAGCATCAGAAGTCTTGTTGGGATATTTTGCACCCTACCTTATACTGGTCGTTGGGTCCCAGTTTGTTCCAAGGTTCTGGATTATTCTTTTTGTCCCAGCTGCATAGAAAAATGGGGGGGGGGGAAAGAACGGGGACAGTAGTCATTACAGATATACAGTGTCGGCTGTAACCTACTGTTCTCACCAGCAAAAGGATTATGGCCACAGTGCCATGTGAGGTTGCAATTCCTTCAGTACACAACTCTTTTGTAACTTGTATTGGATTTAATATTTGTCCAATGCCTTTTCAAAATAGCTCTACATTATTTCAGAAGCCCTAGTGTGATGTATTATTAGTCTGCTTGTTATTTTAATCATTTTAAACTTTAAATTATTCAAATTGATTTTACCTGTACGCCACCTTGAGATACCATGATCTAGGTTAGGGTATAGATATTTTAATAAATAAATCATGCTGATTTTCACTGCCATAATGGGCAGTTGTTAAACTTTTGAAATGCCTGCCCTCTTTCCACTACAATTTCTTTATTCAGTTCTGTTTCCTACTTGCTAAATTGACTCCTTTTAAAGAGTCTGCTTTTTTTTGCAGTCAAAGATCTTTTAGCAATGCTAGCCTTTACAATACCCAGAATAGAACTGAAATATTACACAGGATGAACTGTAACTCTTTCCTTTCAGACTGAGAAAGGGATCAAACATGAGCCTGGTGCCATAGCCAGCCATGTTTTAATCAGAAGGCGCTGTTTAAGTAGCAGCACTCCAAAGAAGTGGTACTTGCCAGACATCGGGGTTGCGAAGAGCCAGGCGCATGATGTACAGGGCTGCCCCAGTTCCTCCAGCTCCGATAAATATGAAGAGGGGAATCAACTGTTGGGGGAGAAAAAGAATATTCCACCATAAAACCACTCACTCTAAAAACTAGGAATGTCTCTTTGGGTGTACAGCTGGGCCTCCACATTTGCAGCTTTGACTCTTGTCAATTTGATTATTCACCGACTTGATTAATATGTCCTCTCTGCTAGGTCCTCCAAGGTGTTCTCACCTTCTGCCAAAAGTCACACTGGAGGACCTAGAGATTCCAAGAGAGGACACTTCCCTAGGCATTTGTAAGTCCTCCAGTGCAATTTCATAGCCAACTTCTGGCAGATCTTGACCATCGAACTGCCCTGGAAGACCTAGAATATTCCTAGACAGAACACTTCCCTAGGCATTTGTAGGTCCTCCAGTGCAATTTCATGGTCAACGTCTGGTAGATCTTGACCACAGAATTGCCCTGGAAGACCTAGCAGATTCCTAGAGAGAATGCTTCCCTAGGCATTTGTAGGTCTTATAATAATAATAATAATTTTTATTTATATACCGCCCTATGGCGAACTAGGAATCTACTAGGTCTTCCAGTGCAATTTCATGGTCAACATCTAGCAGATCATGAACACAGAATTGCCCTGGAAGACCTAGTAGATTCCTAGAGAGAATATTTCTCTATGCATTTGTAGGTCCTCCAGTGCAATTTTATGGTTAACTTCTGGCAGATCTTGACCATCGAACTGCCCTGGAAGACCTAGCAGGTTCCTAGAGAGAACACTTCCCTAGGCATTTGTAGGTCTTCCAGTGCAATTTCATGGTCAACATCTAGCAGATCTTGATCACAGAATTGCCCTGGAAGACCTAGAAGATTCCTAGAGAGCTGTTCTCTCAGGTAAAGAAAATAGTGTTTCTTTATTTGTTGTTTTCCCACTTTCGCAGAGGTCCTGTGCCCCTAACCCCAGCGAATGTGGAGGGCCGACTGAATTTGTGCCACAGATTCAGAGGAAGAGAGAGAGAAAGGCTTGCTCACAGAAGCGTGTGTGCTACCTGATTTCATTCTGAAAAGGGGCTTCTAGATATTTAAAGGGACAGAGCAAGACACATACAGAGATGAGTAAAAACCACGGCCTGTGGGCTTCCCATAGGCATCTGGCAACAAAGGTAACACTGTCCTGCTGAGGCAAGGAAACCAGTAAAATTACTCTTTTTGCGGGGCTTAAGAGACCAGTTAGAGGTATGGAGTAAGGAGAAAGGCCAACACATGATGAAGGGAAAGGAGTTTCCACCTTAAAACTAGGAAGAACTTAGAACCACAGAATCAGAGTTGAGAGAGCTCCCGACGGTCATCCAGTCCAACCCCGTTCTGCCATGCAGGAACTCACAAACAAAGCACTCCTGACAGATGGCCATCCAGCCTCTGTTTTAAAAACAGCCTGCAAAGAAGGAGACTCCATTTCCTGATGCTAAAAGCTGTTCAACAGTAGAAGTTGCTGCCTTGGAGTATAATGAAGTTTCCTTCTTCGGGATCTTCAGACAAATACTGGCTAGCCATTTGTCATAGAGGGCTTGGATGGTGTCTTCCTGCATGGCAGAAGAAGAGGGTTGGACTGGATGGCCCTTGGGGGTCCCTTCCAACTCTAGGATCCTATGTATTTCCCCATGGCAGAAGAAGATGGTTGGACTGGATGGCCCTTGGGGATCCCTTCCAACTCTAGGATCCTATGTATCCCTGCATGGCAGAAGACGGAGGTTGGACTGGATGAACCTTGGCGGTACCAACTCTATCATTCTGCGATGCTATTCATGACACCTACTGGGCGACCTTGGGCCAATCACACTCTCTCAGCCTCAGGGGAAGGCAATGGCAAACCCTCTCTGATCAAATCATGCCAGGAAATCCCATGATACATTCGCATTAGGGTCGCCATAAGTTGATAACAACTTGAAGGTACATAACACACACGCACATCTGACTATTGGACTGAGACTCTGGGAGACCAGGGTTCAAATCCCCGCTTAGCCATGGCAGACCCACTGGGTGACCTTGGACAAGTCACACTCTCTCAGCTTCTGAGGGAGGGAGCCAGTAACAAACTTCCTCTGAAGAACTATTTTGGCAGACAGCGTGGTGCAGTGGTTTGAGCGTTGCATTAGGACTCTGCAATCCAGGGTTCAAACCCCACTGGGTGACCTTGGGCGAGTCACATTCTCTCAGCCTCAGAGGGAGTCAAATTTGGCAGATCTTTGTCTGAAGATCTCCGAATCTTGCCAAGAAAACCCTGTGATAGGTTCGCTTTAGAGTTACCATAAGCCGAGACTAGGATTCCAGGAGAGCAGAGTTCGAATCCCCACTCAGCCATGGAGGTCCCCTGGGCGACCTTCGGCGAGTCACACTCTCTCAGCCTCTTGAGGGAGGCAAAAGCAAACCCTCCTCGGAAAATGGTTTAGATAGAGCCAGCATAATGGCACAGTGGCTTTTAAGTGCTGGATCTGGACTCTGAGAACCCTTTCTGCCCGGCCATGGCAGACCCACTGGGTCACCTTGGGCGGGTCACACTCTCTCAGCCTCAGAGGGAGGGAAATCTGACCAAGAAACTCCCCTCTGAACAAGAAACCTGCCACGGAAACCTCATGACAGAGTGGCCATAAGTCGGAAGGCCGAATAATAAATAATAAATAAGTCGTCCCGAAAGGGCCTCTCCGGCCGGAGACTCACACTGGGGTGCTTCTTGGCCTGGCTGGCCATCAGGCGGAACATAATGGCGGTGGCGTAGGAATGGCTGGACAAAAGCCTCAGGCGAAACAAGTGGGCGACTACCTTCCCCGCTCTCCTTTTTCTTCTCCTTGGAGTCTCCCTTCCGCGCATGCGCCGAGGGCCAAAGTCACGCGAGGACCCCGCTCCCGCCCCGCGAAGGACCCCGCCCTGGGGCTGTCTAAGGAACTGCCTGACTGTCAGGAGGAGGAGGAGGGAAAGGGGCGCCATTTTGTTCCTCTCCTCGTCTCAAGGAGGGTCACCTGGGTGAAAAACTCCTGGGGAAGAGGGCTCTTTAATGGGGAACTTCAGCACGTGTTGATTTTGTTATTCTTTTGAACCCTCTTTGCATGACAAGCATAGAGAGGTAGTGATTCCCAAACTTTGGCCCTTCTCCAGAGGTCTTTGGACCCCAACTCCCAGAAGCCCCAGCCAGTTTGGCCAACAGCCAGGAATTCTGGGAGCTGAAGTCCAAAAACACCTGTGCTGCATCCACACTGGAGAAGTAACCCACTTTGGCACCTCTTTAACTGCCAAAGCTCAAAGGCAGTTAAAGCTCTGCCCCTTTTTGGGCCACAACACACTCGAATTCCCAGAATTCCATAGCCTTGAGCCAAAGGCAGTTAAAGCGCTGCCCCTCTCTGGGCCCACAACAAACTCCAATTCCCAGAATTCCATAGCCTCAAGCCAGGAAATGTTAAAGCTCTGTTCCATTCTGGGCCCCACAACAAACTCCACTTCCCAGAATGCCATAGCTTTGAGACAGGGCAGTTGAAGTGGAGCCAGACGGGTTATTTCTCCAGTGTGGATGCAGACCTGGAGAAGTTTGGGAACTGTTGGAGCCTCAGTGGTTTGAGGGGGACTAGGACTCTCTGGGAGACCAGGACCCCAAACACACTGCAGAAACGATCCAGTTTGAGGCCGCTTGAACTGCCCTGGCTCAATGCTAGGGAATTCTGGGAACTGTCGTTTTGTGAGACATTTAGCCTTCCCTGACAGAAAGCTCTGGTGCCACTATAAACGACAGTTCCCAGGATTCCCTAGCACTGAGCCGGAGCAGTTAAAGCAGTCTCAGATTATTTCTGCAGTGTGTTTCGGACCTTAAGTTTTGGACCTTAAGTTGAACCCACTGCAGAAATAGTCCACTTTAACTGCCCTGGCTCAGTGCTAGGGAATCCTGGGAATTGTAGTTTATAGTGGCACCAGAGCTCTCTGACGGAGAAGGCTAGTTGCCTCACAAACACTACAGTTCCCAGGATACCCTAGCACTGTCAGGTTCCTATGAACCCATAGAAGCCTGCCATCAAAGTGCTGTGGGGGGTGGGGGGGAACAGATGTGACTGATGTGAAGATATGGGATGTGCTACTGAGTGTCAGGATTCCCACTGGCAACAAAGGCTTGCGTATGAAGGAGGGGAAATCAAGGGGAAGTGTAGATTGGGGCAGATGGCTGCAGCAGGGAAAAAGACTAGGGCTTCTGTTTATGACTGTTGATGATGGTGCCTTCCTTTCCTGGGAGATGGCGGGGAGACGGGAATTGAGAAGGGGCAAACCTCAACGCTTGTGGGGCTGGAGGGGAGTGCTGAGGAGTATCCCACGGTCAGCCAAAAGGACAAAGAAAGGGGTCCTAGAGCAGATCAAGCCAGAAACCTCCCTGGAATAATTACTATTATTATTATTATTATTATTATTATTATTATTATTACCCGGCCCCTCTGTCGAACAATTGGGGCAGCTTACAACAATTAAAATCCAGACAAAGAAGAAGCCAAGATGCCCAAGCTGAGGCTGTTGTACTTTGGACCCATCATGAGAAGGAAGGACTCTTTGGAAAAGACAATAATGTCAGGAAATATGGAGGGAAGGAGGAAGAGAAGAAGGCCACAGGACAGATGGAGGGACTCTATTATGATGAAGGTCCCTATGGGGATGAATGAAGGGTTTGCAGGGATTAAGCAGAGCAGGGGAGGACGGAGGGGGGTCTTCTTGGAGAGGCCTCATCCAAAGGGTTGCCATGGGTCCAGATCGACTGGAGGGCAGTTAACAAACAAAAAGCAACAAAGCTTCAAAGGGTGCTGGCTACAAGTGTGGGAGGGGGCTGGACAAAGGATTTTTCAAGTGTTGTTTAACTTGGGGGAACTCAGAGTTGCTTCTAGCTGTTGTGGGGTAGGTTTGTGTGTCCTAGAATCCAGAACAGTTAATTTTCACTACAATACTGTCCTGGTTCTTCAAGTCTCCAGCTACCAAACATGACAAGCACTGAGCCAGGGCGGTTAAAGGGGTCTCAAACTGGACTATTTCTGCAGTGTTTTGGATTGCAGTGCTAGGGAATCCTGGGAATTGTAGTTGTTTATTGGAAACCCAAGAGCTCGCTTGATAGAGAAGGCTCAATGCCTCACAAAACTACCTTTGGAGACCTTAGTCTCAAAGGGGCTACAGGATCTCACAATGTGGGTTAGAATCCTAGAATCATAAAGTTGGAAGATACCCCCAAGGGCTATCCAGTCCAACCCCATCCTGCCATGCAGGAACTCAAGATCAAACCATCCCCGACAGATGGCCATCCAGCCTCTCTTTAAAGACCTCCAAAGAAGGAGACTCCGCCAAAATCTCCATTGAGGGAGTGTGTTCCACTGTCCAACAGCTCTCACTGTCTGGAAGTGCCTCTTAATGTTGAGATGGAAGCTCTTTTCCTGTAGCTTCCATCCATTAAGGCTCCATTGTGTCCAAGCTTGCTCCCTCCTCAATATGGCATCCCTTCAAATACTTTAACCATCTCTTCTCCAGGCTAAACATCCCCAGCTCCCTAAGTCTCTCCTCACAGGGCTTCATGGTTTCCAGACCCTTCACTGTATCAGTCACCCTCCTCTGGACACGCTCCAGTTTTTCAACATCCTTTTTGAATTGTGGTGCCCAGAACTGGACACAGTGTTTGTTATTCCAGGTGAGGCCTGGCCAAAGCAGAATAGAGTGACACTATTACTTCCCTTGATCTAGTAGATACTATACTTCTATGAATGCAGCCTAAAATTGCATTGGCCTTTTTAGTTGCCGCATCACACTGTCGACTCATGTTCAACTTGTGGTCTACTAGCTCTCCTAGATCCCTTTCACACACAGTCGCCTTGTTAAGCCAGGTTTATTCCTCCGGCTTACACCTAAAATGTGCATTCCCTCCCCCCCTCCAAAAAAACCCCCAAACCCACAGACCACAGACTCCTAGAGAGGGAAGAGGCCCCAAGGACCATCCACTTGTAGGCGCCATTCCCACTCGTGCCCTCCAGGGGTCGCACTCCGCACGCTTTGCTCACCACCACTGCCGTCGCCTCTGCCATTAGTCCCTCGCAGAGCGTCTTGCGCACGCGCACCACTCCATGAGTGAAAGCTACTCCCCGCGGCCATGTTTCTTCCTGGCGCGGGGCGTTGCCCGGAGTCCGTCGCCCATTTCCGTTCCCCTGGCGTACTTCCGGTAGGGGCTGGCATTTAAAGGCTCCGCTGTGGCAGAAGAGGGAGGGCGGTGCAGCGGCTCCTCCTTCTGGTTCTTAGTCTGAGGCGGCGGTGATTCATCGGGTCTTCCTCGCCCTTCGAGCCGGGGAGCCTGAGGCGAAAGTCCGGCCGCAGCCGAGCCCCTTTGCCCGACGGACTCTTCCCTCTCACAAAACCTCCACAGAAAACGCCTCAGAATATTACTGTTTTTTTTAAAAAATAAATTATACTTAATATTTGAGGTAATAGCCACTATGCTTTATAATGACGTGTATTTTGTCTGTTTTGGGTTTTTAACGTAGTAATATATTGTTTTGCTTGTTGGGTTTTTAGCATATTGATGTTTAGTATTTTGTTTTGATTTTTAGCCACTTAATAGATTATTTATTATTATTATTATTATTATTAGCTAACTAATAGATTATTTTAGAATTGTTTTGCTTCTTTGGTTTTTAGCATATTGATATTTAGTATTTTTAGAAATATCTTTTTTAAATATAAATTTTAAAAAGCAAACCTTGATTTTGCCATTCCATATAATGGACACCATTTTATTTTGCCATTGTATTTAGTGAGACCTGAAACCCACAGATTTTATTATCCACTGGGGGGCTGGGTCCTGGAACCAAACCCTAACAGATACCAAGAATCCACTGTAAATGACGATGATAATATTTATTTATTTATATTATTTTTATTTTAAATGTTATTTTTATTTATTATTTTTATTATTACAGGGCAGGGAAGACAGCAAGCAAGGTGGTGGCGGTGTTTTCCAAGAAGACAAGGACATAGGGACCAACCCATTGAGCTCTAGAAGAAGTTTCCACAGGAGAAATTGCCAGTGAGCTGAAGTAACTGTCTCTCCCATTTATCTTTGGCCCACCCGGAAGGCTAAAAAGGGCCAATCTGTGAGGTTTCTTTGGGGTGACAAAATGTTAGGTTGGCTGGGCCATGATGACAAGCGTCGGAAAGATCCAGAAGTTTTTCAGACTGTGAGTGGAGGTCTCAAAAAGCTGTACAGAACCAAGCTTTTGCCTCTGGAAGAGTACTACAAGTTCCATGAGTTTCATTCCCCAGCGCTGGAGGATGCGGACTTTGACAACAAGCCTATGGTCCTGCTGGTGGGGCAGTATTCCACGGGGAAGACCACTTTCATCAGGTAAAGTCTGCTGGTTTTTCGTATTCCTTAGGTAGAAAGGGCGCACGAATACTGGCTCACAGTGGCACCTTGTATATATACTAGTGTGTCAATATCACACTATGGTGTTATAGTGCTACTGTTGTTGTTGTGTGTCTTCAAGTCATTTCCAACTATGGCGATTTCATGGAATTTCTTGGCAAGATCTGTTCAGAGGAGGTTTGCCATTGCCTTCCTCTGAGGCTGAGAGAGTGTGACTTGCCCATGGGTTTCATGGCCAAGCAGGGAATCAAACCCTGGTCTAATTAATAATAATAATAATAATAATAATAATAATAAAATTTATTTGTATCCCGCCCCTCAGTCAAAAAATCAGGGTGGCTTACAGCAGTTAAAATTCCATACAATAAATTAAAATACAGCCCAAAAAAATCCCAGAACCCTCCCACCCCTTAAAAAGTATCTACAGAGGCTTAGTCCAGCACTGAAACAACTATGCCACGCTAGCTCTCTTATTCCTCTTTAACTGCTAGGGCTGCCTCTTGTGGAATTCTGGGATGTGTAGTTTAGTGAGGCCTATCTAAGAGAATCCTAAATGCCCCTTCCTAAACTACAAATCCCAGGATTCCACAGGAGGCAGGCCTAGCCGTTAAAGTGGAATGATAGCGCTATAACAGTGTAGTATGATATTGTCTTATGTGTCTATTTCAGGGCAGAATAAAATATTTAGCGGTTAACTGATCTTCTCATTTGTGATTTTTGAAGGTAGAAGGCTCAATGTAGCCACACTGCAGATTTAAAGCAGTTTAACCCCACTTTAACTGCCATTATGCTATCCTAAAATGTCCTGGTATTTGTAGTTTGGTGTGGTATTCATCCTGGCCTGTCAGAGAAATCTGGTCCCTCAACAAACTATAAATGCCAGAATATTGTTGGATAGCCATGGCAGTTAAAATGGAGTCAAAGTGCTTTAATTCTACAGTGTGGCTACACCCTTAGTTCTTCCTCTTCCAAATGCTCTTTCTCATAATTGATTGTTTGCCAAAACTGCAAGTTCACAGGAAATTCTCTCTGTTGAGGCGGACCCCCTTAAATACCTTTGTGGTGAGATGTAGAATGTTGGTGAAATGCGAAATCCATGAATTAATCCATGGTAGAATGAAAGGGTTATAAAATGCTGGCCTTAGCAGTATTAGATAATAAGCCACAGTGATTCAGTTTCTGGGGAGAGATGCCTTTTGTGGCCTTGGCGTGGCATATACCATCTTGTGGGAAGAATGTGTGAGCTCATTGGAGCCTCTGAGAAAGTGTGACCATGAAACTAACATGAATTGACAGACAGGGAATGCCAGGAAAATGTTTAGCCCAGCGCTTGTTGCAGATCTTAAACATGCTGCAAAAGATTTAGGATTCCTGGGGAAAAGGTTAATAGCCAAAGTTGACTGGTGCTGATCAAGGTAGTCTGATGGCCATGTAATAGAAGGGTTTTTTTTTCAAGTTTTGTGTGAGAGAAAAATTTGGAGCCCTGAGTGTGCATATTCTGAGAAAATGACAGGCGGCTGGTTGGCCGCTAGAAAGATTGAATCAAACATTCATAATTGCAGGATGCTTTGAAGAAGATCAAGGAGTAGGGAGGCTTCAAGTGTCTTAACCTGGGTGCTTAAAATGTAAATTTTAAGTAGCCTTGAAGTATTATTGCTGTCATCTTGAAACATTTCCAAAACATTTTCTCCTGTGGAAAACATAAATATCCTGAGTACTTAGTTTTTTTGTGGGTTTTTTCGGGCTGTGTGGCCATGTTCTGAAAGAGTTTCTTTCTGACGTTTCGCCAGCATCTGGATGCTAGCCACAGATGCTGGCGAAACGTCAGAAAGAAACTCTTTCAGAACATGGCCACACAGCCCGAAAAAACCCACAAAAAAACTATGGATGCCGGCCATGAAAGCCTACGACTTCACATCCTGAGTACTGCCTTCAAGTCTGTTTCCTCAAATCCTGAATCATTCTTATGTGTCTCATGGGGGAATTTCTTTGGTAATTTCTATCTCAGACTCCAAATCTTTTAGGCTCCTGGAAACATCCCCATTTGTCTTTCCCAAAATGGCTGTTCCTCAGGTGTGTGGTGCTACAAATGTCATAACCCATATCTCAACTGGGAGGGTGGGACTTTCAGTCCAGCACTAGTTTAGGAAAGCTGCTATGAATGCCGAGCCTTGTTTGGAAGTAGTAGGATCCTCAAAAAGGAGACTGGTAGAATTCAGTACAGAAACAACCTCATTGTCATCCCTGCTATACTTTTTTTTAGGCCTACAGGTTGGGTCTCCCTTATCCAAAATGCTTGGGATCGAAGTATTTTGGATTTTGCAATATTTACATATACATAATAAGATCTTGGAGATGGGACTCAATCTAAATATGAGATTAATTTGTTTCATATACAATTTATGCACATAACTTGAAGGTAATTTTATACACAATATTTTAAATAATTATGTACATGAAGCAAAGTTTGTGTACATTAAACTGTCAGAAAGCAAAGGTGTCACTATCTCAGCCACCCATGGGGAGAGTTTGGATTTTGGAATATTTTGGATTTTGGAAGTTCAGATAAGGCAGACTGAACCTGGAGTACCTATTAACTTTTCAATTTTTGAGAATAAGTGTCATCCCTCCAACACAGGATCCCCATAAAAGGCTTGCACACCTGTCTCGCCTTGCGATGGTTCATGCCTGGTTGTCTCTGAATTGGCAACTGTCTGGTTAGGATGTATCACTTGAGAGTGAAGGTGAAACTCACCTGAGTGAAGGCTCCAAGATGCTAAAACAGGTTTATCTCAGTCAAGGAAGCAGGTGTGTTCTTCAGCATGATTTCTTCGACATAAATGTGATTTTGGAGATGGAATTAACAAGGAAAGACTAGGGATGGGTTTCTAGTACACTACAAGAAAGAACAGTTCACCTTGTTTCAGCAGACTTCTTGGCCAAAGCTAACAATATACACATGTGAAATGAATGAACAGGTCTAGTAAGCCTTGCATAGCTTAAAAAAACATTGTGAACTTTCTGGAGACCACTTAAAAGTTTCTTCCAAAACACATCCAGGATTTTTTTCTTTTTTCTTTCACCAGCCTCCATCCTTACTATCACTTTTATTTTGGTGGCCAGAATTATAGATCTGTGCTGCTTTTTTGACCTGCTAAAGAAGGCTTCCCTTACCTTGCTGTTCATTCCTGCTCTGTAAAGGATTCTGGAGGCAACTGCTGTTTAACTTTCCTGTCACAGACAGGCACACTTAGCTACAGGAGGGTTGGCTAGAGGAGGAGTCCATTCTATCCCAGTCCAAGCTTTATTGCATTATTTACTGAAGGAATACTTGCAACCTGATCGTGAAAGTCTGTGTTTTTCCAGACTTCCTTCACCATCCTCCCAGTGCTCATGCTACTAAACACTTCCAGTTAGATGGAGAGGAAATAAAGGAACTGGGCAGTGTAGCAAGACTTTTTAAAATGGGCATTATTGTTAGACTTTGTGAACTGAGGCATGCCTTTGTTCTGTATTCCATTCTTCTATAGAACTGTAGTCTAAGAGGGCTTAACTTTCACTGCAGAAGAATTATATGTCCGTTAGGGCTGAACTGCAGAATTCTCATGGTTGCTAAACTGAATTCAGTTCTGGGCTGTACTCATTCATCTCCCTTCCTGATTTCCCCTTTGGAGATCCGGGTTTGGTTCCCTGCTCAGCCATGGAAACCCACTGGGTGACTGTAGGCAAGTCACACACTCTCAGCCCCAGAAAGAGCCCCATGATAGGGTTGCTGTCAATCAGAAATGTCTTGAAGGCACATAACAACATATTGCCACAGAAGATGTTCTCGACCACAGAAGACAAGTATAGCATGTAATACTTTCTGCAAGCTGGGGAGTGTACTCTGGAGTCATGCTTCTCAATCCTTGGTCATCAGATGTTTTGGATTTCACGTTGGCAGGAACCTTAGACAACATGGTTAGTAAATCAGGGATTTTAGGAGTTGGTGATCACAGCATCTGGAGGTCCAGAGGCTGAGAATCTTTGCTCTAGAAGAGTGTACTGTCTGTGATTTCTGTGTCCTGTGGGAACATTGCAACCCTCTTGTGACTTTTCCCCACTTGCTGGCTATAGGCATCATTGGACAAGATGCAGTGCCCTAGAAGAGGCATAAGTATGCAGTATACCCATGGCTTCATAGGGAATATGATGATGGCAGCATAGTAAATATGCTTATCACCTTTGTATCGAATGGTGGAGGCAATCTGTGTATCATAACAACCTTCTGCAGACAGACGGGAGTATAACTCTCCCTGTTCTTAGCCAGAATGGGTTATGGGCATAGTTGTTCCCCACATCTGGAGGCTATAAGATGATTTTTTAAAATCCTGTTTGAATTGCTGTAATGCACCCTATGTAGGGCTGCCTTTGAAGAATGTTTGCAAATTTCAGCCGGTCCAAAGAGCTGCAGACAGATTATCTTGTAGGGTTAGCTACAAGAACCGCACAGCTCCCTTGTTGCGACAGTTCTACTGGCTGTTGGTCTGTTTCTGGACACAATTCAGAGTGCTGGTTGTGACCAATAAAGCCGTATATTACATAGGTCCTGGTTATCTGGAGGACTGTATCTTCCAGTGCGAGCCTGCCATGTTTTGAGACCTCCTGGGGAGGCCTTTCTCCCACCCTCACAGGTACATCTGATGGAAACACAGGAGGAGGCCTTTTTGGTGGCTGTTCCCAACCTCTGGAAATCTCTTCTTAGGTCCAAAACACACTGCAGAAGTAATCCAGTTTGAGACTGCTTTAACTGCCCAGGCTCAATGTTAGGGAATCCAGGGAATGGTAGTTTTGTGAGACATTTAGCCTTTCTTTGTCAGAGAGTTCTGGTGCCACAATAAACTACAATTCCCAGGATTACCTAGCACTGAGCCAGGGTTAGGATGAATCACTTGAGAGTGAAGGTGGAACTCACCTGAGTGAAGGCTCCAAGATGCTAAAAGCTAAGTGAGGCTTACAGGGTACTTTGAGCTCTTACTTTACCTTTCTTTGTTAAAGCTGTAATAAATGCAGTCTCAAACTGGATTATTTATTCAGTGTATTTTGGCCCTTAGGAAAGCTAAACTGGTGCCTTGCTTGCTATCTGTTTATAGGCACATGAAGATCTTTTTTTGAGGAGAAAGTGCCTATTATAAAATGCTGTGTTATCTGTATTTTGGGGGTGGGAGTTCTTTTTTAATGGTCATGTATTTAGCTGCTTTTGATTCTATTTTTAACTTTTCTTTGATGTGAACTTTTTTAGCAGTATCACTTTTAACTTTTGTAACCTGCCTTTAATTTGTCATTGTGAGCATTGAGGTCATTCCTGACTCATGACAACCCTAAGGTGACCCTATCGGGGTTTTCTAGGAACCCTGGTCTCCAGGAATACAGTCCAATGCAGAAAACACGATAACATGTGCTGCCTTGAATACCAGACTGGAAATAAGGCAGGATGAAAATAAATATAATATTAATAATACAATATAGATAGAGCCAGTGTGGCATGGTGGTTTGAGTGTTGGACTACTACTCTGGAAACCAGGGTTTGATTCCCAGTTCGGCCATGAAACCCAGTGGGTGAGCTTGGGCAAGTCACACACTCTCAGCCTCAGGGGAGGATCATAGCAAACTTCCTCTGAACAAATCTTGCCAAGAAAATCCCATGATAGTTTTGCCATAGGGTTGCCATTAGTCAAAAATAACTTGAAGGCACACAACAACAACAACAACCAATTGAGCTTTGATGGTTGAGTTCCTGCATGGCAGGGGTTGGACTGGATGTCCCTTGTGGTCTCTTCCAACTCTATGATTCTGTGATATATAATATATTTTAATAAATTGTATATTAAACCGTATAAATGTATATGTCTTTTTTACATGAACTATTGAAACTCTATCCTTTAGCCAAAAAGCTTCCAGAGCAGCTTACAAAATGATCTATAGTCGAAATAAGATGCAGCTTACAAGGGAAAAGGGATGAGGGAAGAAGAGAAAAGAAGTTAAGTTCAGTAGCTGCTCGGCCCAGGTGCCATGAAGGTATACGTGGCTATTGTTCTTCCAAAATTCAAATATAAAGTTTGTTCACATCATCCAAACTTCTCTCTCTCAGCATGCAAGATAAAGTCCTTAAGTTTGATCCTGTGTTGATACCAGAGGCTTTCCCCGGATTAGTTTCACTGCAGCATCTCTATAAAACCAAACTCTGGCCTGGGAAAATTGATAAGGGGAGCTAAGTGCGGCTTACAGGGTACTTTGAGCTCTTACTTGACCTTTCTTTGTTAAAGCTGTAATAAAATGTCCTATCTTCATTAAAGCTGTATTAAACCGCTGATAAGGAACCAGAATGGTGGGGTTTGGTTTTGTTTTTAAAAAAAGAAACTCCAAAGCATCATAAGATTTGGGAAGAAGTCTTCATTGCCCTTTCTTCTGTTACTTAAAAAAAACACGCAAGGGAGAAAAATGCGTAGATAAAAATAAATGAGGAATGGTAATGAACTGGCAGCACTTTACCTGGTGATAAGTGACATTGAACAATCCAAGCCTTTCTACCTGTCCCCGCATTACTGAAACTTAACCTTCATATCAAAGAGCCAAGTCCAGAATAATAAAGCAGGTTTTTAAATGAAAATGCAAGTCCTTATAAGCTAGACATTGTTCTGGGAAAGGAGAATTTTTTTAAAGGAGGACTTGGAGGTAGTGAAGCATTATGTGTAAAATCAGGTGAAAGCAGGATGGGTAAACCCATGTTTCCTGGTCTTCATCTTGAAACAATTTACTCCCCCCCCCCAAAAAAAAGTGTTGTACAGTAAACAAAGCCTCTGACAGTGAAGCTTCATTTTGCATAGTCTTTTAACACCTGTGCAGCACCCCCCTTTTTCTTTGTCCCCTCCCTAGTTGGAAGTTTTTCAGTAACATCAGCAGTGGACGACTGGAGAAACACAAGCTCTGTCCTTCTTCCATGTGGGACCCAAGGTGGCTTACATGAACTGCTTTTCTTTTATTATGGTGTACAATGCCCACCTCTCAGGAATGTTTTAGCTATTATTTATTTAGAATATTTATATCCCACTCTTCAGCCAGGGATGCAGTGGCTCAGCGGTTAAAAAGCTAACTCTGATGATCGCAAGGTCAGCAGTTCGAAGTTTGAAGCCCAAGTGCCGTGTGACAGAATGAGCTCTCATCACTAATCCCAGCTTCTGCTAACCTAGCAGTTTGAAATCATGTAAAAGTGCAAGTAGATAAATAGGTACCACTTCAGAGGGAACGTAACCGTCTTTTGCAGTCATGCTGGCCATATGATCACAGAGCAATCTTTGATAACGCTGGCTCCCTCGGATTAGTCACAGAGATGAACACCGGCCCCTACAGTCGGACACAACTTGACAACCTTGTCAAAGGAGAAACCTTTACCTTTACCTTTACCTTCACCTTCAGCAACAATGGCTCTCCGAGTGGTTTACAGATTGGTAATTAGACGGTTCTGTGCCCTCAGGCTTACCATTTAAAAATATATGATGCAAAAGGAGAAGGGAATGGCAGTGGGGAAAGAGATCAAGTCCAGCAGATACTGCCAGTTCTTCTCTCCTTCCAAGGCCAGTGTGGCCAGCTATTGATTCCTGCATGGCAGGAGGATGGGTTAGATGGCCTTTGGCGTCCCTTCCAGTGTTGTTGTTCTGTTGAGCCTCCAAGACCCAACCTTCTCTTCATAAATGATTGCCAAACTTCTCACCATGACCAGAGATTAGTCCAACTTGTTAATGTAGCCTAGTCTCTTGGGTAAAAAAAAAGCCTCCTTCTTTATCTAGGGCTGATTTTAAAAATGCATTGTCTGTGTATCTCTTGGCTCTGCTTCAGATGCCGTTCCATTCCTGTCTTCTCCTTTTACGCCGGAACACAATAGCCGAGACATAGTGGAATCTTTGAGGGGGGAGGAATCCTCCAGAATATGGAATTGGACTTCAGAGATGCAATGAAAGAGACCCGTGGCTCCATCCCTGTGTTTTAATTAGAGCTCCCTGTCTGTTGAGCTCGGGATCTGGGAGAAAATGGGTGCCTTGTGGGCTGATAGTGTCTGGAGACATGACAGAGTTTTAAAACTGTAATTAATGGCTCTCAGGGACATCCCTGGCTTAAGGGATCTAGTTGAGATCAAGGGGAGAGGTTAAATGAAATTGTCTGTGTCTCAAGCAGTCAATATTTGGTGGGGGAATACTTTTTTTGGATGCCAGTTCTGTAGAATTTGAAAAAGGGTTGGGTTTTTGTTTTGTTTTTTGGATGATAGTTCCCAGAATCCCCCAGCCAATGCTGGGAACTATCATCCAAAATAAACCCAACCCCTTTTTCAAATTCCACAGAAGCTTTTCTCCTATGATACGGCAAAGAAGGGAGGCTACCTGTGTTGAAGGTTGGTCAGTGAAGCAAGACCAGCAGTCTGACCGTCTAGTTGCAGGGGATTCATCTTTTTCTCTCTTTGCTTGCATGCATGCTCAAAAGACATTTCTCTCTGACAGCAGCTGTGGGGGGTCATCTCTAAAATCTGCTGTTTTTTGCATTTCTGTTCTACCTGCACTCTCTTCCTCCTCACGCTCCCTAGGACGTAACTACACAACTATAGCTTTTTCACCCCACTTTAATGGCTGTGGCTCCACCGTATGGAATCCTGGGATTTGTAGTTTGGTCCTTAGAGTTCCCTGACAGTTTGCTCTAGCAATAGCACTTTACATTTCTATACTGCTTCATAGTGAACTCAGCACTTCCTAAACGGTTTACAGTCTGTAAGCCAATTGGCCCCCAAAAGCTGGATACTCATTTTACTGACGTACGAAAGGATGGATGGCTGAGTCAGTCTGGAACCCTGCAGGATCGAACTCATAACATTTTAGCTGCATTATTGACATTTAACCACTGTGTCACCATGTCTCCTTTGATGCTTTCCCAGGAAACTACTGATTCCCAGCTTCCATAGGATAAGATTCATGGCAGCTGAAGTAGCATCAAAGCACTATAATTGAATGGTGTGGATACATCCCAAGAGTCCTTTTGGAGTTCCAGAGGGCTCTACTACTATAGTTTGGGGGATGGGGTGGACTATAGCTCACAGGAGAGAACTGCAAGTACCTTAGGAAACTACAGATTCCAAGCTTCCCTAGGACACAGTCATGGCAGCTGAAGTAGCATCAAAGCACTGTAACTGAATAGTGTGGATGCAACCCAGGAGTCTTTTGGAAGTGCCAGATTGTGTTCGCTGTGAAGTCTGATGCACCATTTCTTTCTTATTTTAAGATTTTAGTTTGTTGGCTTTGGACACAATGAACAGGATCCTAACTGCGTATTCAACATACTGCCTTTGCTTGCATAGGGCAGATAACTCAGAGAGCAGACGGTGTACAGTCGATCGTCATTGACTAACGCACTGTATACTGTAGCCGCTGCTTAGAATAGCTCTGGCGTGGATCCATAACCCATAAAATAAACCTAAGTGGGCTTGCATAGGATGCACTGAGCCTTGCTGTTTCCAGAAGGTGCCCAACTTACTTTCTTGGAGGTGATAGCCATGATAATTTCCCTGCAGAAAGGGAATGGCCATTGAACCAGACCAGTGTGCACCCACACCCAGTAAACAATGACATATTTATAGTGATAGTGTTGCCAGAGTGACTGCTCCTGTACTTTTAATGGTTAAATAAAGGAAGGAATTTAGGCAGGTGTTGCTTGTTACCTGGTTGCATGACAAGCAACATCTGAAATCCCCTCTTCTATACAACTATGAAATGTACAGGAGCCCTCTCCAGTTTTCAGTCTGGCAAGCCTAGACATAACCCAGGGATGAAAAAGGCCAATGCAATTCTAGGCTGCATCAATAGAAGTACGGTGTGTAGATCGAGGAAAGTAATAGTGTGGCTCTATTCTGCTTTGGTCAGCTCTCGCCTGGAATAATCTTGTGTCCAGTTCTGGGCATCATAGTTCAAAAAGAATATTGACAAGCTGGAGCATGTCCAGAGGAGGGCAACCTAAATGGTGGAAAGTCTGGAAACTGTACCCTATGAGGAGCAACTTAGAGAGCTTAGCCTGGAGAAGAGAATGTTTAAGCGGTGATATTATAGCCTTGTTTAAATATTTGAAGGGATGTCATATTGAGGATGGAGCAAGCTTGTATTCTGCTGCTTCAGAGAATAGGACACGAAACAGTGGATGAAAGCTACAAGAAAAGAGATTCTACCTCAACAGTAAGACTAACCTGACAATAAGAGCTATTCAACAGTGGAATGCATTCCCTTGGAGATTGTGGTGGAGTCTCCTCCTTTGGAGGTCTTTAAACAGAGGCTGGGTGGCCATCTGTCAGGGGTGCTTTGATACTGTGTTCCTGCATGGCAGCAGGTTGGACTGGATGACCTTCAGGGTCTCTTTGAACTCTGATTCTATGAGCAACTTCAGAGGGGTCATTCTCCCTTTAACCCTCCCATGGGTTGCATTCCTTCCAGATACTTCTGTCTTTGTCAGAGTCCTTCCCAAAATGCTGAAATTAAAAAACAAAAAACCAACTGTGACCTGCTTGCAGATAAATAGCAAAAAGGGTGCCAATTTCTCTTTGCTGAGCCTGGGAGCAGCCACCAAGAAGGCCCTGTCCTCATTTTCTAGTGGATGCATCTGTGATGGTGGTAGGACAGAGGGTAATGCCTCCCTAGAGTATTTCAAAACATGGGCAAGCTTATATGTGACAATGCAGTCCTTCAGATCACCTAGACTCGAGCCATACAGGTCATACCTAGCGCTTTAAATTGCTCCCTGAAATGGACAGGCATCCAGTGAGCTGTTGCAGTAAGGGAGTTGTATGCTCCCTGTAGCCAGCCCCAATTCACAATCTGACTGGAGCTCTTTGGACCAACGGAAGTATCCAAACAATTTTCAAAGGCAACCCCATGTAGAGTGTGGTGGTGTAGTTGTGTGCCTCCAAGTCTTTTCCAACTTAACGGCCATCCCAAGGTGCCAAGAAAGCCCTATGGTAGGTTCACCTTACAGTTGCCATGTTGTTCTGAAATGACAAGAAGGCACCACAACAATAGCAACAACAACAAAAGTAACAAAGTGCCAGGATCAGTGTGATTCCTGGCAGATGTCCACTGATGGCTTAGGTCTCTATCACACTGCACACTTGTAGCACTCTGGTTCCATTTTAACTGTCAGAACTCATCCTATGAAATCCTGGGATTTGTAGTTTGTAGAGGGACTTGGAATTCTGTAACAGAGCTCTAGTGCCTCACTGGACTCCAAATCCTAGGATTACATGGGATGAACTATAATTTGTGGTGCAAAAGACATTGTAGACAGAATTCCTTTACGCTTTGTACTGTTCACCAAATCATGAAAATTGGATTTTAAACACAGCACCTTTTGGTCCTGCAGAAGTTGAGTCAGCCCCCATAGCAGACTGACTCAACATTTATCTCTTTGTGTAGTACCAGTCCTTAATGAACAATTTTAAACAACAGCTGTTAATTAATTAGAGTAGTGACAGGCCACCAGAAGTTATTTTCTGAACAGCAATGTCCTGTTATTATTTGTATGGAATTCTCTAAGGGAGTATCTCTAAGAGAAATCTCTTGACCTTGCCTGGGCATCGGTCACTCCACAGTTCTTACCCATATTGGCCCTCTTCACAGATGCCTCAATACCATTGAGTCAGAAGTTGTTTGGAGGCACACAACAAATGCATACAAAATATGTACTGTATTGTCTTGCTGGTTTTTAATCTTTTTGTAATATATTTTTAAATGTGTGTGTCAAGAGACTTGCAACTAGTACCATTTAGTCATTCTCTCCCACTCCACTGAGTGATGCTCTGACCCATCTTAATTTTCTTTGTGTTTGTAGGTACCTGCTTGAACAAGACTTTCCAGGAATGAGGATTGGACCAGAGCCTACAACTGACTCCTTCATTGCTGTGATGCAGGGGGATGTGGAAGGGATCATCCCCGGGAACGCTCTGGTTGTGGATCCCAAACGGCCATTCAGGAAACTCAACGCCTTTGGCAATGCCTTCTTGAATAGGTCAGTATACAGTGCTGCCTCTAGGATCAGTTACTATCATACCTTAGTTGATGAAGCAGATGTGTTCCTCAGCTTGATTTCTTTAACAATTTTTTTAACAATTCCTGCTCCATGGAATCTGTCAAGTTCTCCTTCAGCAACACATTTCAAATCAATTGATTTTTTTTTCTTGTCAGTTTCTTCATTGTCCTGCTTCGCATTCTTATGTAAAGATTGGAAAAACTGGGGCATGGCTGATTATGATTTTGCTATTTAATTATGCATCTTCACACTTGAGGATCTCATCTAGTTCCTTCATAGTTGTCCTTCCATATCTTGGCCTTCTCCTGTTTTCTTGACTACATTCCCTATTTTGATCATGGCTGAGGAATAGTGGTGATTTTGGGGTTACTCCTTGTCCTACTCTGGAGTAAGATATTTTTTCTTGCTACTCCTACTAATAGTGCCACTCTATTCTGCTTTGGTCAGGCCTTACCTGGAATACTGTGTCCAGTTCTGGGCACCACAATTCAAAAAGGATGTGGAGAAACTGGAGCGTGTCCAAAGGAGGGCAACTAAAATGGTGAAGGGTCTGGAAACCAAGCCCTATGAGGAACGACTTAGGGATCTGGGGATGTTTAGCCTGGAGAAGAGAAGGCTGAGAGGTGATATGATAGCCGTGTTTAAATATTTGAAGGGATGTCATATCGAGGAGGGAATAAGCTTGTTTGCTGCTGCTCCAGAGAATAGGACACAATGGAGCCTCAATGGATGGAAACTATAGGAGAAAAGATTCCACCTGAACATTAGGAGGAACTTCCTGACAGTAAGGGCGGTTCGACAGTGGAACACACTCCTTCCTCGGAGAGTAGTGGAGTCTCCTTCCTTGGAGGTCTTTAAGCAGAGGCTGGATGGCCATCTGTCGGGGATGCTTTAATTGGGAGTTCCTGCATGGCAGACGGTTGGACTTGGATGGCCCTTGTGGTCTCTTCCAACTCTATAATTCTATGATTCTATGATTCCTGTAAAAGCCTCTTACTCCTTTACTCCTTACTCCTACTCCCCAGCCCTGATTTTGATGTTTGAGCCAAGGAGTAGGAAATCCTTTACTATTTCTGTACCTTCTTCATGCAATTTAAATGGGAACAACTCTTATTAGAACTAAGGCAAAGAAATTGCATGAAAGGCTAAAAGTAAAAAAGAGGCAACAACTAATCACCTTTGCAGTTCACTAGCCAAGATCTTTAGAAAATTACAGCTTCTCATTCAGTCTGCTGCTGCAAAGGTGATAACCTTAATCGTGACGGATTTACTGTGCTCAGCCCACAAGTCAAGTGTAAAAAAGCCAGCATGCATACAAAATCCCATTGACAGGTTTGTTATAAATTTGCAGCTTAAACAGTCAGTTTCAACAGTAAGTCTTGATCAAGTTCATACAAGTATGTATTGGCTTCTAATTACTCAGGAAGAGTCTGGAGGTCAAACTCTGTGAGGAATAGTGGAGGAAACTGGGTTTTGCTTGGCTTAAAGAAAAGAAAATAGATAGTTTATGATAGCCATATTTAAATATCTGAAGGATTGTCATGTAGAAGGCAGCGCAAGATTGTTTTCTGCTGCTCTGAAGATGAGAGAAGCACCAAACAGATTCAAGTTACAAGAAAAAAGATTTTAACTAAACTTTAGAATGAACTTCCTGGCAGTTAAAATTCTTTGATAGACTCTCCTTCATTGGTGAGAAGTTGGATGACCAGCTCCTGGGGAAAGTGCAGATTCCTGTATGGCAGTGGTTTGGATTAGATGGCCCCTGGGGTATTTTCCAAGTGCAGTTCTCACAAATCCGTTCCCCATCTTCACCCTAGACTTTGCCAGGAAAGTGTGTTTTAGGTCCAGGAGAGAATCTTTACTAGTATAGGATGGATGTCAGATGCTTTCAAGGACCATGCTTTCTAGCTTGGAAGCAGAGTGTGGGAAAGTTACTTACTGGTGAGGTGATGACAGTGCCCAGAATACCCCATCCATGGCTGGGGGGTTCTGGAAATTTACATCTAAAAAAGTAACTTTCCTACACTATGCTCTGAAAATGATGTATGGAGGTACAGAACAAGAGGCAGCTAAGGCTACAAATGGCTACATGTTCTGGGCAGCTGATCTTTGAGAAATGTTCTTGAACATTCATGTTCATACTTGCCAGGCAGGATATAATAAAAGGGGTGGGATAAGAGGCTTTGGTCAAAATCAACAACATAACACTGTTGCGGGACATTGCTTTAGTGTGTAGCATGCTGCTCCAAACATTTGTCATCACTCTTCCTTTCTTTGCCTTTCTTTGCCCTTAATGAGTCAACCACTCTGCCATCTGTATTCACAGCCACCTCTGCAGGTCCTTGAAGAGGAATTGGACCCAGTCACATGCCCTCCAACTGTCCCAGTTTGGCAGAGACGTCCTGATTAATCCTTTGTCATCCCACTTTTTCAGCTGCTTTAAAATATCCCTGCTTCACTCTCCTCCTCCCACTTTATCCTTTTGTCCTCAGCTTGCTTCAGTTGCTGCAAACTATGTTCAGTGTGCAAAGTCCTTTGCACTCAATAACTCAGGAAGGAGAGAGAAGAGGACAGAATCTTGCCCTTCCCAGTCAGCTCAGGCAAAAGCAAACTGCTACAGCATCTCTAGCTTGCATGTTCTTCCTCATAAATAATTTTTGCCGTCTTGACCACACTCTGATGTTGCTTGGCTGCACTTGTCCTGCTTTTTATCTGTGAAATGTTGGAGGGCTGGAGGGTGCTCTATAACACACTGGAACAGCACCATTATTTCCAAAGGCTGGTGCCCTCGGGAGGTGCTGGACTGTAACTCCTATAATCCTGAATTATTGAGATGATTCAGTACCTCTGAATACATTTACAGATACATTTTCAAGTAAACTATTGGTCTCTATGTGTGTTCTGCTTCATCCGTTTGGTTGAAATGGATATGAATGTGGATGGAAGCTTCTTGCCTCCACCCGTACATTACGTTGATTCTAAAATCATAGAGTTGGAAGGGACCCCAAAGATCACTGTAGAAGGAGAAGACAAACAAGGAGACTGGGAATAGGCTGGAGAGAGGGCAGACAGGAGGGGATGTGATGGGATTTCAAGCCTGAACTCTCCCTTGAAGCCAAAATGAGTTTGTCACGCTCTGGGCACATCGTGGGACAAATTTAGCTAATTGGGAATAATGCGCAGTAAAGTGAAAGGCAGTAGGAAAAGAGGAAAGTTGTGTTAGAGATTGATTCCATCAAGGAAGTTACAGCTGCCCTAAGTTTGCAATACCTGTGAAGGAAGGGCTTTTAACAGGTCGGTGCAGTGCTCTTCTGAAATTTATTTCATTTTTATTCCAACTTTCTCCCAGAAAGGGACCCAAGGCAGCAAGATAGAAAACATTTTTAAAACTTTACAATAAAAATTTAAAAACAACTAAAATAATGTAGTTAAAATAATAAAAATTAATGTAAAAACTTAGAAATGTTAAAAACATAATTAAAACATACACCCCATATAAAAGCCACCCTGTCATGATTTTAAAAAGCCTGCCTGAATAAAAACATTTTTGCTTGCCATTGTTAAATTCTTAAACTGCTTTTTCATGTAAGAGTGTTTTAATCTTATAGGAAGTTTAATTGTTTTCTTGTTTAAGGCCCTTATTTGTAACCTGCACCTGCTTTTTATCTATCTGCTTTATTTTTCCTGTGAGATACCTTCAATTCTGGACGAAAAGAGGGCTATCAAATAATTTCAAGTCCTAGTTTTTTTGCCAACTGTTCTTGGTTAAAATTTACATCGGAGGCATCTGAAAAGACCTAGCTGGGTCTGATTCATTTCCAGCCTAAATATTATCTGTGTTATCTTTCTGCCTCAATCATTATTGTGAAATGTTCCTGATTCTCTTCCATTTTCTTCCTAGATTTGTCTGTGCTCAGCTGCCAAACCCAGTACTAGAGAGCATCAGTGTGATTGATACTCCTGGGATCCTGTCGGGGGAGAAGCAAAGAATTAGCCGAGGTAAGGGGTGAGATGGTTGCTATTGTTGTTATGTGCCTTCAAGCCAACTCAGGCTTATGGCAACCCTCCCCTAGGGCTTTCTTGGCCAGATTTCTTCAGAGGAGGCTTGCCATCACTGTTTTTCAAAGGCTGAGAGAGTGTGACTTGCCTAGGTTCATCCACTGAGTTTCCCTGGCCTTCTTTAGATATCTGAAGGGCTGTCTTGTAGAAGAAAGAGTGAACCTGTTTCCTGGTGCTCCAATGGATTTTAAAAAGACCTTTATTTGTTTAAAACATATCCCATCTTTCTCCCAAAATGGGGTTCAAGGTAGCTCACTACTCAAAACCACTCACAATAAAAACTTATGAAAAACAGAACATTAAACACATTAACACACTTTTTTTTTTAAAAAAAAAGGAGATTTTGAATAAACATTAGGAAGAACTTTTTGTTAGAAAGAACTTTTTTGAGAGTGGAATAGGGCACCTCAGAAAGTGGTGGAGGCACCTTTGTTGAAGGATTTTGAACGTCAAAACGTCGACCTCTCGGGGTGTTTTAACAGGGATTTCTACATGGCAAGGAGTTGGACTATATGGTCCTTGGGGATCCTTCCAGCTCAATGAATTGATTTATCCTTCTAAAAATCACATGGCACTTCAGTTATGCTCAGCATAACCATCACATCCAGCATTAGTCATAACCCCACCCTATTTGCTGTGTCAATTTGGCTTGGCTCCGTTTGCCTTTGTGGGTTTATTTGTGGTACGTTTAATGACATTATTATGTTCTGCCTCACAGAATCACTTCCTGTTTTTTTATATTCTCTAATGGTGCACCCACACCCGGGTGAGCCTGCAGATCAAAATCACAGCGAAGAGAAATGTGGAAGTGGAAACTGGGGAAAACAATTAGAAAATATGTTTTGTAGAACACTTCCCCTTCAGGTAATTTGATTGTTCCAGTAAAAGATTCTGTCAGATTTGAGTTGAAGTAAAAACTTGGATAGAAAAATAAACGATGAACATCTGCCCAGCCTTACAGGTAGACTTATAGTCCTATATAAGATGTTAAAATTCTATCTGTGTCACCATGATTCTTTGACTGCATTGTAGATTCCATCACCAGGGTATGCTGAAACGCAGAATAGGCAGGCACAGGAATATACAGTCATCCCTCCCCATTCGTGGGGATCTGTTCCGGAACCACCACCACCACCCCACAAAATAGAAAAAAAAATGGATATTCAAGCCCCATTGACTATAATGGTGGCCTGCTCCCGCACGCGACATTTGTCCCTCCTGGCTTGCCATCCATGGAAACTCAAAACTGCAGATGGGAAGTTGCGAATGGGGAGGAACAACTGTACTTCCAAAGGGTTATTTATTTTCAGACAATGCCCAACTCAGAGTGCAAGACTTCTTCCAGGTATATGGTGTTTGATTCTCCAATGACCATGCTGGCTCTGGGAGTTGTAATTTGGAAAAGTAATTTTTCCAAGCTCTACAGATAATAGGTGTGCCATGCTTAGGGCAAGGCTTCAACTTTGCTTCATAGTTTTTCACATTGGGGAAAGCATTCAGAAATACGAGATCTCGGGCATGCTTGAAATGATATAGCTTTACCTTTAAATGTACTTAGAGCAAGTTGGGGTAGATTGATGGCCTTTAAAGCTTTGATGGGTGTTCTGCAGCAGGGTGTTTTTGGACTGCAGTTCCCATCAGCTCTTGGCAGGGACAGCTGGAAGGTTCTGTGTAATACAGTACAACCACCATATGGGAATACATTCCGGGACCTACCATGAAAATGTGAAACGGGATAATCGCAAACCCTATTGAAATGAATGACTTCTGGTGGAAGTTGGCTATAGCATTGCACTGGAAGATCTAGCAGTTCCTAGAGAGACCTCCCCCTTCCAAGACATCTCTAGGTCTTCCAGCATGACTCTTATGGTCAACTTCTACCAGAAGCCTACCATAGAATCGTGCTGGAAGACAATATAGGGTGATTCAAAAGGGATGGTACAAAAGTAAAGCTTTTCTTATTTGGTTTTGCACCATTTGTTTTGAATCACCTTGTACTTGTATTTGGTATTTAGATAAAACATAAACTTGTTAATCGCTGCTTTTGGATTATCATCCTTGCATGTGATACAGTCCAACTCAGCTGTCCTTTACTGCTCTTTTGCAAACCTGGCAACACTCCCAGAAACCTACGAGCCTTGAGAGATGTGGGATTTACAGTTCAAGAGACCTCTGAACTTCCCAACACATAAGAGACCTCTTGTAAACATATGAGGAAGGGTTGAGGGAGTTGGGCATGTTCAGCCTGGAAAAGAGAAGACCGAGGGGTGACATGATCCCACTCTTTCAATGTTTAAAGGATTAACATAAAGAGGAGGGTGCAGGTTCATTTTTTGCTGTCTCAAAGGGTAGGACCAAGTCTCATGGTTTTAAGTTACAGAAGGGTAAATTTTGACTGAATATTAGAAGAAACTTCTTAATTGTAAGAGTGGTTTGTCAGTGGGACCAATAGCCAAGAGGGGTGATGGATGGGATCTCTTTGGATGTCTTCAAAAGGAAGCTGAACAGCTCCCTGCTTGAGATGCTTTAGCTGGAGATCCTACACTGAGCATGGGGGTCAATTTGATGACCTGTGAGCCCCTTCCAACTCTGCGATTCTATTATTCTCATTCTGGGTTCTACCATTCTCATTGTAAAACCATTCTTGGGCCATGTGTATGTTGGAATGCACCCTGTGTGGCTTTCCTCTGTGTAAATGTTAGTCCTGGCCATGTGGCCCACGTATGCATCTCTCTTAGCTGATAAGCCAGGACTGGCACAGCACTGTGAGAAGCCATTGGTCCTGTACGGTTCAGAGAACGCTTGCTTTAGCCAGGCTGCTCCCTGCTGTGTGTCCCTGTCCTGGATATTACGATTTTGAAGAAACAAGAAGCTGTTCTTAGCCCCAAGTTAGAATGTGGGTGTTTCCCACAGCCTCTAGAGCAAAGTAACATAAAACAGCAATAATTTTGCAAGTCAAATGGAAAACCTACTCTGAACAAATCTTACCAAGAAAACACCCTGATAGGTTTGCCTTGGGGTCGCCATAAGTCGGAAATGACTTGAAGGCACAGTACAACACACAGCCCCGTAGAGAGGCAGGGGCCCCAGTGGGAAGCTGGAGGGAATATAAAAGGTTGAAATTTAATCCAGAAATGGATGCCGAAATGTGACAGCAGCATAAAGCTTATTAAATTCTGTTCCATGTTGTGCACTGGAGACCATGAAATGTTGCCATTGACAGACTCTTTCAGTATGGATGGCAGGTGCCATTTAGCTGTCACGACTCGAATGACTACATGCCAGAGGTTGGGAGACCACTGTGGCATCCTCATGGAGTGGAGTGCTGGTGCTGAATACAAAATCCTCACACATCCAGCACATACTGGGAATCTGAGGGGAAATGCTGTGGCTTTTGCAATGTGTTCTAAAGGCTGAGTGGCTACAGGAAGTTATTTGCCATTGGAAGTTGGGTGAGTGTGAGGATTCGGGGATGAATGGATTGTTTCCACTTTTGTTTTAAATCAGAAGTGGATGCTAGAAAGCTGCATTAGCCTTGGAGGCCCACACCCATCCACTACACTTCCATTGTTGAAAAAAACAATTTTTGGCTTCATAATGCCTTTTTGTTCCCTTTAAGCACCATGGGGGCATTTTTGGTCATATTTTTGCCCCATGTTGGCCATTTTATGCCCAGGAGAGACCCTTTTTAGCAACTGTTTTGGAGACAGCCATCCAGAAGACTCTCTCTTGTCTTCACTAGCCTTATGTATTAGGTGGTGAGACCAAGATAAACTCCTCCCGCGATGATCTTAAAACTTGAGCATATTAGGAGGTATGGTTTTTCTAATGGGCTGGACCCAAACTCTGTAGAGCTTTAAAGATCATAACCAGAACTTTGAATTGTGCCAAGAAACTGGATTGCCAAGTGTCCCTTATTCGAGGACCAGAAAGCTCATCTCTTATAGGGCTAACAGGTTTCCCTTATTATAAGGGATGCCCCCTATTCAGTGGTTGGAAAGCTTTCCCTTTTATATAGACTGAACAAGATGTCAAAAAATCCTGCATTATGTGGGCCCTTTATAAAGACAGGATTTTGTGCTTCATGTAATTTATGAATGTGGACAATAGGTAATTTATACAGAGGAATACCAGTCCTAATTAACTTAGATCAATACTTTTCATACTTTCAGGATGTATAGGGCTTTACAGGTCATAACCAACACCTTGAATGGTGGTGGTTGTTGTTGTTACCATAATCAGGAATCATGGTGTTCTCCATTCTTATGGACTGCTCTCCTTGTCTTTCCCACCAGGGTATGACTTTGCTGCCGTCCTAGAATGGTTTGCAGAACGGGTGGACCGCATCATTCTCCTCTTCGATGCCCACAAGCTGGACATCTCTGATGAATTCTCTGAGGTCATTAAAGCCCTGAAGAACCACGAGGACAAGATGCGGGTGGTCCTCAACAAAGCTGACCAGATCGAGACCCAGCAGCTGATGCGTGTTTATGGTGCTCTCATGTGGTCTCTGGGGAAGATCGTCAACACGCCGGAGGTGATCAGGGTCTACATTGGATCCTTCTGGTCCCATCCGTTGCTCATCCCAGACAACCGCAAACTCTTTGAGGCCGAAGAGCAGGACCTCTTCCGGGATATCCAGAGCCTACCCCGGAACGCAGCCCTTCGGAAACTGAACGACCTCATCAAACGGGCTCGGCTAGCCAAGGTGGGTCCCTCCAGCGATGAACCCAGGGGCCTGGTCTTGACTTCTCACAGAGTCTGAGGAGGAAGGAAGGCTTCTTGGTGGGTTGGAAGGGGTGGTTTTAGGGATCTGTGACCTTCTGGGAGCCACATAGAACTTAACATGAGCTATATAGATGACCAAAAATACTCCCCTTCCCCCCCAACCCCCCCCCCGAAAAACATTAACCAAAGCAGCAGGGAGTGTACGGCTGGTTTAGAAAAATTGATATTTTGTGTAGGTGTTCTAAAGTGTTGTTGTTGTTGTTTATTTTATTTATTTAGATCCTGCTTTTCTACCAATAATGGGATTCAAGATGACTAGCAACATATTTAAAAACAATACAGATTAAAAACTGTACAAAAACTTCATTAAAAAGCATAAATATAAAAGTTATTTAAAAAGCAATTAAATAATTTATAAATATCAAAGTTCATTTTAAGGAAACTACACATAACCATAAAAATAGCACCACACAGCATTAAAAGCCCATCCCAGATAGTTTCTAAAAGACTGATGGCACAAAAATGTTTTAGTTTGCCAGTGGAAGGAGAGCAAATATGGCGCCATCCTAGCCTCTCTAGGGAGGGAGTTCCAGAGCCTGGGAGCAGCCATCAGGAAGACCCTGTTTCTATTGATCTCTCCAAATGCTCCTGAGAAGATGGTGGGAGTGGGACAGAGAGAAGGACCTCTCCTGAAGGTCTTAGGGCTCTAATGGGCTCATTAAAGGGAGATGCAGTCCTTCAAACAGCAGGGTAACCTGCAGCTACGTTAAAAGCTAAAGTGTGGCTTCTGGATATTCCAAGAGCAGAAATTCACCTCTTTCCTCCACAGAGGTTTGGGGAAGGGGGGTCTGGTGGACTGAGGGCTGCAGAAATGACCCTTGGGGGCCACACACAGCCCTGGGTCACACTTTTAATCCGTCACTTTATATCCTGTGTTTTCCCCAAGAATGGGACTCAGGGTGGCTTACAGAATAAAAAAAATACAAGAAAACAATACATGCCACTAAAAACATGCAGAAAGCTCCAATTAAATTAATATTAAACAGCCTGTAGAATTAAAACCATATAAAATACTGTACTAGTTTAACAGCCTGAATTAAAAGAATAGTACATCAGTTAAACAAAACATCTGTTCCCAAATACCTGCTGGAATAGCATAGTGGAATTTCACACAAACCACTACAAAAACATGGTGTTTGGGATTGATTGACCATCCCCAACTCCATTTGCCCTGAACCTGCCAATTTTTGACTAAAACCAGAAGTTACATTACATTATTTATATGTTGCCTGAAATGCATTTGTGCAGCCTATTGTGGGATAAAAATTAGCCCTGATGCCTTTGCTTTCCCCTTATATAGATTGTCACTGTAAAAGGGATATAGGAGCAATGCATGTTAGCAATGGTGCAGAGATCCTATTGCTACTCTTGAAACCTATACTGAAGAAGTTATTCATAATCATCATCATAAATGTCTCCTCCTGTCCTGCTTTTAGGTCCATGCATACATCATTAGTTCACTGAAGAAGGAGATGCCCTCCGTGTTTGGCAAAGACAATAAGAAGAAAGAGCTTGTGAATAATTTGGGGGAGATCTATGGCCGGATCGAGCGGGAGCATCAGATTTCCCCAGGAGATTTTCCAAATCTGAAAAAGATGCAAGTGAGTGCCCCCCCAAAAAAGAGGAGTTGATTTGGAGAACAAGGATGAGAAGCACGATCTTTCAGTCGCACTGAATTAGTTTGGGGGCAAAGCTGTGGTCCACTGCCCCCTTTGCTGAATGTTTTAACATAGGATGTAATTTTTCAGTTCTGATATGGCTATCAGAGGAGAAACAGTACCTGCCTTCTAAATTCCTGAGTAGCAGCCATGTTCATAGTCTGCTGTAGCAAAAACATCAGTGTCCTCTGGCAGCTGAAATATGAACACCTGCAAGACTTTTATGGAGCAGAACATTTGTCACATGCACATGTACCTGGTGTGCAGCCAAAAGGTGGAGGGCAGCAGGCAATTGCAGCTGGTGGCAACCATGTTCATAGGACAGTAAATCCATTTCTGGCAGATCTCCCTGGCACCAAGATTAAAATAACTTAATCTTGGTGCCACCAGCAAAAAAGTTCTGCCTCTTGTGACCATCTACCTGGCCTCATGAACAAACAGAACAGAGAGCAGGGTTTTTGCTGCTGTTCCTAAGGGCCAGGCCAGTTCATAGGTGAACACTTGCTTCCTATGGTATCTTATCTTTGATTCAGGGCTATTAAATAGAATTGTCTCCCATATACCCACATCGTGGGGAGTAGCAACACATAATTCTTAAGTTTTCAAGTCATGTGCCATGAAGCTTAAGTGACAAATGTGGGCCAGCAAACACCTCCCATGTGACATGAAGTTATGGTTGGAGCTTGGAAAAGTTAGCTGTTGACACTACAACTCCCATGTTGGCAGTCTGTGCTGGCTGGCAGATTCAGGGAATTTGTAGTCCAAAAAACCCCAAATTTTTCCTAGCTCTGGTGATGAGGCAAAATAGCAACCAGGCCATTACCAAGTTATATTAGGTCTGCATTTGACATGCTGATCATCCTTTCCTCTCCACATGGTGGGAATGACTTGTGTGCACATTTTCAGGTTTGGGGTGATATTCCATAAATTCAGAGAAGGGAAGACTGTTTGATATGAAATATTCTGTCCATGTTGTTCGTTGCTGTTGTTGCTATCTGCCTTGGAGTCAATTTCAGCTCATGGCAACCCTGTGGATGAGACACCTCCAAGTACAGATTTGGTGGTCTTGCCATTTGGTTGCAAACAAGAGATGGTCTTAGGCTAGCAGTTCCTTTGAGCCAGCAGGAGTTTCTTGTAGTCTTCAAGAAGCTGTGTCTAAAATAATGAATGCAAACCAGTCACTCAAGATTTGTGGGGCTCAAAGGTCTATAGAGATGGTTGTTTCCAGTCACTGCCTTCTTAAACACATTAGTCAGCTCCGTCTGTGTGGAACAGATGGAAAACTCTTATCACACGTCAAGCAATGAAAAGGCTCTTATGTCGCAGAGAGCTCATCTCCTCTTGGTGGGTCACTGGAACTCAGCTGTACATACATGTACCGAAGGAGCAGTGCTGAGCAAAAGAAATGTGGTATTGTGGCAATCAAATGGCACACAATTCTCTGTGCAAACTTGAAAATGCAGGTTTCTTCATCAGGGGTTGGATGGAGTGCAAGGGCTAAATCAGGGGTAGGCAACCTTTCCCCTTTAAGGGCCGAGGGACTTCAGCTCCCAGAATCCCAGGAGCTATTGGCCAACATGGGACTATTATAGGCCAACATGGCTGAGGCTTCTGGGAGCTGAAGTCCCTCGGCCCTTAAAGGGGAAAGGTTGCCTACCCCTGGGCTAAAGGATTGCCCCTTGTTCCTACCCCAAAAAAGACACATACTAAGGGCAGATACAAAAGTGTGCAGGTGGAGAATTATGCTCTGCTTGCTTGATACAGGAGTTCAGCCATCATCCCCTGGAGTATTTTTGTGGCCACCTCTTGTAGGTTAACAACTGTAGTGGATGAATTCTAGGCTCCTTATCAGCATCATGGCCAAACGTAACAGCTATCCAGGGGGATACAAAAGGTTATGTTTTCTGTTTGGTAGGCCCTGCTAGGCAGTTGAATCTTTAGCCAGGCGGTTTGAGGATAGAGAGTTGGGTGGGAACAAAGCAAGGGAGTAAACCTTCCTGTTAGCAACTTGCTTGTACTGTTATCTGTAAGGCTGGAGATGGGTCGTGTCTGTGCAGTTCCGTTTCCTTTGTTTGGCTCAGCCCTATATAACCCCAGGAATCCATCTCTGTGGCCTTGCTCTGAGAGTGGTGTTTAAGGGCTTGATTCTACTACTTGCCAGGAGGAGACACTAGAACCCATCAAGTAAAAGGGATGGGGTGCTTTCCTCTTCTGTAGACCAACTACTTCAGGAGTCGGCATACCTTTTTAGGGGGCGGTTGCGCTGTCCCCAAATTGTCGGCGGGCCGAAGGGGGGGAAATGGCCCAGAGGTGCATGCGCAGGCGCATGCACACTACTCCCTGTTGCGTGCGCATGCGTGCACAAGCACGGGGTGCCATTTTGTATTCCAAAATGGCGCCCGCACTCGTGCACATGTGCACGACGGCAGGCGCCATTTTGGAATGCAAAAAGGCGCCATGCATTGTGAGCGCATGCACACGACGCCGGCACCATTTTGTGTTCCAAAATGGCGCTCGCCATCATGCGCATGCGTGCAAGAGCACAGGCGTCATTTTGAAACACAAAATGGCACCCTGCGTCACGTGCGCGCTAGAAAGGCGGCGGCAGCAGCGGCATGCGCACAGCGGCAGCAACAGCGGCAGGACCAGCCATGGGCTGGTTCAAAGGCCTTGAGGGGCCGAGTTCAGCCCGCAGGCTGTAGTTTGCCGACCCCTGAACTACTGCATCATGTGCCACCAACAAAGCTTACCTTAAAACTGTATACAACCCAATTATCTACCCATGTGAGCCACCCTGGGCTCTAAGGTCCTTACAGGAGGTTCTTCTCTCAGGCTACAGAATTAATGCAATTTGATACTGCTTTAACTGCCATGGCTCCATCCTATGGAATCCTGAGCTTTATAGTTTGTTATGGCACCAGAGCTCTCTGTCAGAGCACTCTGGTGCCATGACAAACTACAAATCCCAGGATTCCATATGATCCAATGAACTGTTGGGGAGACCTGGAATTGCAACGATTTCTGAAAAAATGCTAAACCAAATGTTCTCACAGAGGAACAGTGGGAAATTTTGGTTTGTACAGAGCCATCATGGTGTTACGGTTTGAGTTTTGAACTATGACTCTGGAGGCCAGGATTCGAATCCCTGTTCAGCTGTGGAAGCCCATTGGATGGCCTTGACAAGTCCCACTTTCTCAGCCTCAGAGGAAGACAAAGACAATCCTGCTCTGAAGAAATCTTGGCAAGAAAACCCATAACAGATTCTCTTGTTGACTTGAAGGCACAGCACTGCAGAATTAATGCAGTTTGACACTCCTTTAACTGCTCAGTGCTATGGAATTCTAGGATTTGTGGTTTTGTGATATGGCTAGCCTTGTCTGTTAGAGCACTCTGGGGCCCAGCAAGCTATAAATCCCAGGATTCCATCAGTGCAGATGCAGCCAACAACAACACATTGCTCATGTTAAATGATAATGTTTAAAACTATATTTTTAAAAAGCTAACTGAGGCCTTCTGCTGCTATCCTCTCCTCTCTTTGGCTTGTTTTTCAGGAGCAGCTACAAGGCCAAGACTTCAGCAAGTTTCAGCCGCTGAAGACGAAGCTGCTGGATGCGGTGGAGGACATGCTGGCCAACGACATTGCGCAGCTGATGGTGCTGGTGCGCCAGGAGGAGTCCCAGCGACCGGTCCAGATGGTGAAAGGAGGGGCCTTCGAGGGCACCCTGCACGGCCCCTTCGGACACGGCTACGGCGAGGGGGCGGGAGAAGGCATTGACGACGCCAACTGGGTGGTGGCCAGGGACAAGCCCATGTACGACGAGATCTTCTACACATTGTCCCCCGTGGACGGGAAGATAACCGGGGCCAACGCCAAGAAGGAGATGGTGAGGTCCAAGCTGCCCAACACGGTGCTGGGCAAGATTTGGAAACTGTCCGACATCGACAAGGATGGGATGTTGGACGACGAGGAGTTTGCGCTGGCCAATCATCTCATCAAGGTCAAGTTGGAAGGTCACGAGCTTCCCAATGAGCTGCCGTCCCACCTCATCCCTCCATCCAAGAGGAAACTGACAGAGTGAAAGGAACGGAAGGGAAAAGGGGTGCAGGGTGGGGGGGGGGCGTCACGTGAATATACCTAAGTCATACCTGTCAAGATGTGAGGTCACCTTTTGGCTTGTAACCATTTTCAGGTGTGAAGAGGATCTTTAGGCCAGGATTATATATGCAATTAACTCTTCCCTGGTACCATCTTTGCTTTGATCCATATTGGTAAGAAGAAAGGGGTGATGGGAACCATGGGAGAGGAGCTGAGTGTGGTCTAGAGATTTGGATGAAGGGAGCAGATACCATTGTTCCATCAAGTGATGTGATAATTCCCGTTGTGTTTGTCCTTGGTGCTTTCAGCTGGTTGTGGAGTCCAAGATGGGTCCTCCCTGGAGCTAAACAGCTCTTCCACATGCAGAAATAAAGCAGTTTGACGCCACTTTAACTGCCATGACTCCATCCTGTGGAATCCTAGGATTTATAGTTTGGTGAGGTATTCAACCTGGTTTGTCAGGGTTGCTCTGGTGCCTCGCCAGACTACAAATCCCAGGATTCTGTAGGATAGAGTCATGGCAGTTAAAATGATGTCAAGCACCTTTATTTCTGCACTGTGGATACACCCAAAATCTCAGATGAAAGATACTCTCTGGATGAGAGTAGGTTTAAAGCTTGCACTTGGGTCTTAAGCATTTCTGTGGTGCAGTCATCAGCCATTCAGTCTTCCTGCCTGTTGTGTCTTTTGAATTATATGTTTAAATTAAATACTTGTGGTACACGTTTTCTGCAGAGTAATTTGGTTCAGAGTCAGCAATGGACCCGTTTGAACCATTGGAAATTAATTAGTCCCGATGACCTGCATTTTCTGGAGAGATGATAGGAAAACTCAGATGGGAATGCAACACTAGAACAGAGAGGTGAAGACCTTTTTTTGGGGTGGGGTGGGGGGGTGAAGCTGGAAAAATTCTGCGAAAAACATTCTCCCATTCCTCCCATGAAAAAACAGGAGAAACCCCTTTTTTCCCCATTTTTGGGGGGTGGGGGAATAGGAAAAACTGTTTCTCCAGTCATTCACATCTCTACTTCAGAACACACACATTCACTGTTTTGGAAACTCTGGATTTGGTTGGAAATTTTTTTGAATCCTTTCTCAAGATTGTGAGTCCTGCTGTTATTCTGTTACTCCAGTCTCAGAGTGGTAGAGCCAGGGTTTGTACAGGGGATGGAGAATAGACCAAACACAGAGGTTGGGAAGGGCTAATGGAGCTTTTCCCACCTTGGTGCCTTCCATCTGATGGTTTTGCGTCGGTCTGAGATCCGTGTGGAGACCGTGCTTCAGGAGGGCTTTTAGCCGATGCGTTCCAGTCCTCTAAAATGCCCTTCCAACCGAGATCAAGCGTGTTGCCTGCACAACATTACTGTCAGTCCTTTCAAACAAGCTTTTCCCAACTGATGTATTCCAGCCACTGTTTTATTAAAGTCTAGAGAGCCAGTGTGGCCTAGTGGTTTGAGTGCTGGACTTTGACTTTGGAGACCAGAGTCCGATTCCCTGCTCAGACATGAAAGCCATTGGGTGACCTTGGGCAAGTCCCATGCTCTGAGCAAATTTTGCCAAGACCCCCCCCCCTCGCCCCCGACAGGTTCACCTTGCAGTCGCCATAAATTGGAAATGACTTGAACGCAACATTTGCTTTTTATACTTTCTTCTTTTGTTTTCATTGGTTCTTTTAATTTATTATCCCCTGCTCTGAAATCTTTGGCACGGAGCAATATGTAGAATCTATCCGTCAGTAGATGTGCTGAACGTTGGACATTGGCTTGAGCATTGGACTACGACTCTGGAGACCAGGGTTCAAATCCCCACTCAGCCATGAAAACCCACTGGGTGGCCTTGGGGAAGTCACACTCTCTCAGCCTTCGAGAAAAGCAAAGGCGAATCCTCTCTGAACCAATTTTGCCAAGAAAACCCTGTTACAAGGTTCCCTTAGGGTCACCTTAAATTGGAAATGACTTGAAGGCACACAGCAGTAGCTCATAGAAAGCATAATAATGCTGTTAGGGACTTAAATGCTTATCCTATATTTCTTTTTGGATGGGGCATGGGGCTTTGCATCCGGTCCAGAAAAATCCCTCTGTCAAGCCCCTGGAAGGGCTGCTCCTTACTATTGCGGAGGAAATTCAAGCCTAGCTGCCTCTTCCTCCTCAGAGCTGTCTCTGCTCCTTTCCCTTCCTTACAATAAGGAGCAGAGACAAGGCTAGACTAATGCAGCTGGGTATGTTTACCGCTCACCACAACACACACTTGTGTGTGTGTGTGTGTGTATCTGTGGTTGAATTGACAAGCCTCAGAAATGCCATGTCCTCACCTGTTCTGTCCTTTGTTGCAAGCAGGGGATGCCGCCTGAAGCCACTCTGTCCTGTCAGCATCCATTCTTGCATTGACGAAAAAGTTTCTGAGGATCTAGCTAGAATCATAGAGTTGGAAGAGACCACAAGGGCCATCCAGTCCAACCCCCTGCCATGCAGGAACTCCCAGTCAAAGCATCCCCGACAGATGGCCGACAGCTAAAGTCAATCTGTTCAACCCTATTGAGCCCTGAAGAGCCTGAGCCAAGCCGTGTCCTTCTGCTCTTCCTTGCCCTCCTCCATGCCTCTTCTCTGCCCCTTTTTATTTCGTTGGCGTCTGCGGCGGGATGGCGGTCCTCATGGCTTTGTACTTGATGCACTTCTACTGTGACTCAAGGGATGGGGGAGAGGGGAAAGACAGAACCAGGACACTTATAACTTATTTTATATCTCTGTGTTGATATTATATAGAGAAATATATATTCCGTGTGTGCAAAGACATCTTTATTGCAGTGCATTTATTATGTCTTGATTAAAAAACAACAACAAGGAACAAAGTTAATGCATTAATCCTTTTTTTATTTGTACCTGCATCCTAAAAATATTATTAAATAATGAAAGTCTGATTGCTTTTGTTTGGTACTCTGTTATTTAAGTGCAGTTAAGTTCCTTCCGGATGAGGTTTGGGTTGTGTGATATTGCTGGTGTCAAACACCAGGACTCTGGATGTCGTAGTCTTCTGCTTGGAATCTTCCCACTTTTCCCCCGAACCTTTCGCTTCTTGCTTTTGTGCCTACTGTGGCAGCTGATGGTGACCATGTTGATGGGGTAAGTAGGGGAAATCTGCCCTGGATACGTTCACACTGAAATTCAGAGCGGATTCACTCACTTGGGTGTCCCTGGCTGCCATAGTCCATGCGCACATGCACACAGACAGGTGAAGTGGGGAAAGACAAAAGAGCCACACGGTTCCTTCTGATTACTTCTAGATCAAGGGAAGTCATAGTGCCACTCCATTCTGCTTTGGTCAGGCCTCACCTGGAATAACACTGTGTCCAATTCTGGGCATCACAATTCAAAAAGGATGTTGAAATACTGGAACCGTGTCCAGAGGAGGGCGACTAAAATGGTGAAGGGTCTGGAAACCATGAAGCTCTATGAGGAGAGACTTGGAATCATAGAACCATAGAATTGGAAGAGACCCCAAGGGCCATCCAGTCCAACCCCATTCTGCCATGCAAGAACTCACAATCCCTGACAGATGGCCATCCAGCCTCTGTTTAAAGACCTCCAAAGAAGGAGACTCCACCAAAATATCCGAGGGAATGTCTTCCATTGTTGAACAGCTCTCACCGTCACGAAGTTCCTCCTAATGTTGAGGTGGAATCTCTTTTCCTGGAGCTTGCATCCATTGTTTCGGGTCCTAGTCTCTGGAGCAGCAGAAAACAAGTTTGCTCCCTCCTCAATATGACATCCCTTCAGATATTTAAAGAGCACTACCATATCCCGTCTTAACCTTCTCTTCTCCAGGCTAAACATCCCCAGCTCCCTAAGGAGGTGATATGAGAGCCCTGTTTAAGTATTTGAAGGGGTGTCATACTGAGGAGGGAACAAACTTGTTTTCTGCTGCTCCAGAGAATGGGAAATACGGAGAAATGGATGGAAGCTCCAGGAAAAGATATTCCACCTGAACATTAGGAAGAACTTCCTGGCAGTAAGGGTCGTTCGACAGTGGAACACACTCCTTTGGAGATTTTGGTGGAGTCTCCTTCTTTGGAGGTCTTTAAGCAGAGGCTGGATGGCCATCTGTCAATGGGCATGCTTTGATTGGGAGTTCCTGCATGGCAGTACAAGATTGGACTGGGTGGCCCTTGAGGGCTCTTCCAACTCTACGGTTTTACTAACTCTTAAGAGCCCCCCCCCCCCCCGAAGCACCTTTAATTGGGCTTCATACCTGGGGAAAGGTGTTGCAGTCCTGTCCACACCTGGACTTGTTTCTAAAGCATAACATGGGATGCATAACATGCATAAAGCATAACATGAGATGGGCAAAGTGAGCCCCCAAAGATGATTTTGTTACCTTGACATCTCTGGAATCTTTTTCCTGGCCAAAAAAGAGGATAAAGGGCAAGTCCTGGAGCCTCCAGGTGCTACAATTTACTTGTTAAACAGGATTCAAGCCCACCTGTACTGGTTAACATTCCCACACACACACTAAAAAATGCCAATTTTTGAAAACCCAAAGTGGGCTTCCAGTCTCTTGGGAGTTTTCTGTTTCATTTGGTGTAGTCCATGCGTCCCTTGGAGGATCCTGTGACATAAAAGGGGCTTCCGACTGACAGAAGTTGCCCCCCCCCCATTGCCAATGACCCGAAGCAGCATCCTAACTCTTTCCCATGGAGTTCGCCTGCCCCTTGCTAGCCATTGGGCTTTCTCTCGCTGGTGTTGGTCTTCTGGCAGTTTAGAAATCTAAATGGAATAAAAGGAAGGGGGGGGATTTTGCCCTCGCTTTTCACTTGGATGGAGCAGCTGATCTCTTGACCTAACTGGACATGTAAGAATGATGAGATTATTTCCCTGCCCTTTTGCCGTACAAATTGTTGGGCTCCCTTATTGGACTCTCTAGCGGTCATTTTGTCTCCTGGGCAGCTGGCTAAACCAGGCTGAATGAGACTTTTACGTGTGAAAGGGATCTAGGAGTCCTAGTGGACCACAAGTTGAACATGAGTCAACAGTGTGATGCAGCAGCTAAAAAGGCCAATGCGATTTTAGGCTGCATCAATAGAGGTATAGTATCTAGATCAAGGGAAGTAATTCTATTCTGCTTTGGTCAGGCCTCACCTGGAATAATCCTGGGTCCAGTTCTGGGCACCACAATTCAAAAAGGATGCTGAGAACCTGGAGCGTGTCCAGAGGAGGGTGACTAAAATGGTGAAGGGTCTAAAAACCATGCCCTATGAGGAACAACTTAAGGCAGGGTTAGGCAACCTAAGGCCTGGGGGCCGGATGCGGCCCCCCGAGGCCTTTGGACCGGCCCCAGGCTAGTCCTGCCGCTGCCGCCCTCCCGCCATGATGATATTGATTATTGTTGTTATTACTTGTTCTTGGGGTTTTCTTGGCAAAATCTCCACAGGGGTTTTGACATGGCTTTTCTGAGGCTGAGAGAGTGTGCATGCATATTTTTTAAAATTTTTAAATTTTTATATTGATTGATTGATTGATTGATTTTTGGTGCTTCGGCCCCACCTAATTGTCTGAGGGACAGCAAGCCAGCCCCCGGCTCAAAAAGGTTGCCTACCCCTGACTTAAGGAACTGGATATGTTTAGCCTGGAGAAGTGACGGTTAAGAGGGGATATGATAACTCTCTTTAAATATTTGAAGGGATGTCATCATATTGAGGAGGGAGCCAGCTTGTTTTCTGCTGCTCCAGAGAATAGGACACAATGGAGCAATGGATGGAAGCTACAGGAAAAGAGATTCCACCTCAACATTAGGTAAAACTTCCTGACAATAAGATCCACACTAGGTGTGCCACCGATTGAGTTAATTGAGTGGAAAGTACTTTTGCATTTTGGAAAGTTTGCAGCAATTGGAGTGAGCGAAGAATGAAGTGGGGAAACAGGAGGAGGAGGAGGAGAGAGAAGCTGGGACTTTTTTTAAAAAACGGATGAAAAAGTGGGACACAAAAAAAAGTCAGATGTGATGATGGCCCACAAATGTTTTTATCCTGTTAAATGCCGGTCCTGCAGCCACAAGGTTGTGAGTTCGATCCCAGGCAGGGCTCCAAGGTCCACTCAGCCTTCCATCCATCCTTTCGGAGGTCAGTAAAACGAGTGCCTCCATCTTGTTGGTGGCAATTGCTTACACAATGTTAGTTCCCTGATAAGCGGCATAGATATGTACTTGCTATTGCTCTTGGTGAAGTTCCTTTTTCTAGAGGAATGAAAGGAGACATGTCTCTCATGCTGTGTATGAGTTGTGTAGGGTTGCCATGACTCTCTTCCGCAAAAGCGAGACAAAAGCGTACAGGGCTGGATTGGAAGGGTTATTGACAACAACCCCCCAAAACCAAACACACACACACACACACACACACACACACACACACACTTTGACATTTAACATTGTTTTATTGCATATTTCAGTTGTGGTTGTCCCTTGAAGAACCTGGGATCTGCCATTTCAGCCGGTCCAGCCGGACAGGACATTTTCCAGACCCTTCTATCTGGGATTTTCCCAGTTTTCCGGGACAAATGGCAAGCCTATGTGATGGTAAAAAACACTTTTATTTCTTAAAAACCCTAAAACGTTTTGGCCTTATCACCAATTGGCCTTCTTCAGGTGCTATTCTGAGAAATTTCTGGCATTTCAGTCTGCATTCTCCATCAAAGTGGATCCTCTGAGTATTGGAAGGAAGGAAGGAAGGACCAGTTTTTTGTTCTGGTTGCTTTTTGGACTACATTTCCCCCCCGCCAGAACAGCCAGTGACTACATAGTTCTACTATGCTGTTTGGGGGATTCTGGGAAACGCAGTCACAAAAAAGGGACCTGCCCCAGCTCTGCATGATCGGAAGGCCTGAGTTTGAATCACGGCATCCAAAATATACCCCATCATAAAACAAGCAAAGGGTCTTTCGTGGCTGGAACGGAAAAGGTTTTGCAAAACCAATGCAAGCAAGCGTTCCGACTTGCAGGATCTGGCCTGTCAGCATTAATTGATTTCGGGTTTGCCAAGAGGTCTTCCCAGGCTAGTTATCGGGGCATTTCTTTCCGTGTCTGACATTTCCCTCAAGCGCCGATAAGAGGCTTCGGTGTTTCCTCGGGGACAGGATTTGGACATGGAGTTCCAACTTTTCCTCCTGACACAAGATTTCTCTGCCAGGGAGTGCGTGCAGCAAGAGAGGAAGACTTTTGACATGGCCTTCTGCCTCCAAAGACAGCGGCTGAGGTTCCCTCCAGGAAGAGGCCGGCGATTGTGAGGAAAGACACAAACATTAAGTGATGCTCCTGGCTTTGGGGCTGGACAACTCAGTCCAAGGCTGAGACCGGCTCGGTCCATGGCTCCTGCCTTCTGCTTTGTCAGGGTTTGCGCCAGAGGTTTCATGGCAACAACATCTGGCCTCATTGGGGGACGTTCCTGCTGCTTCTTCTGCTCCTATTATCATTATTATTATGATTATTATTTCCCCTCCGGTACCAACAACTAGCTAGAGGAAGGGCTCTAGAGAACTCAAAAGCTTACAATAACATCCAAAATCCGCAAAACAACGGTACCAAGCAAAATGCACAAAATACACGATGGAAGCTTTCGAAGCTCCACTGGCTTCTTCATCAAGCAAAGGTTTTAAAAATCATGCTCAAGCCATCTGTCTCTTGTCTGCCTACATATTTAATTCCAGAAAGCATATCCAGGCATGTCTGTGTTGGCCATAGAACAAAGTACAATAACATCCAAAATCTGTAAAACAGTCATAACTTTAGGTTTTTGTGGGTTTTTTGGGCTGTGTGGCCATGTTCTAGAAGAGTTTCTTTCTGACGTTTCGCCAGCATCTGTGGCTGGCATCTTCAGAGAATACTGGAATGGAAGAGAGTGGGTCTATATATACTGTGAGACCCTGGATGTATATAGACCCACTCTCTTCCATTCCAGTTTTCTCTGAAGATGCCAGCCACAGATGCTGGCGAAACATCAGAAAGAAACTCTTCTAGAACATGGCATCACTGCCTGAAAAAACCCACAAAAAACTATGGATGCTGGCCATGAAAGCCTACGACTTCACAGTCATAACTTTATTGGCCGAGCAAAGGGCACACAATGCATGTTGCAAGCTTTCAAAGCTCCACTGGCTTCTTTATCATGTAAGCCGCCTTGGTTGTATTTTACAGAGAGGTGGGATAATAATAATAATAATAATAATAATAATAATAATAACAGGCAAAGGGGTTAAAAGACATATAGGAGAAATCATGCAGTGGAGCTTCGAAAGCTTGCGACACGTATTTTGTGCATTTTGGTTGGCCCATAAAGGTATCCCTGTTTTGGGGATTCTGGATGTGATTGTACTTGGCTACGCAGTGTAAACTTTGAAAGTTTACAACATGCATTTTGTGTACTTTGGTTGTTCCAATAGCGGTATGTATCCCTGTTTTGTGGATTTGGGGTGTTGTTGTACTTTGCTACATGATGGCCAACACGGCTGATCTTGGATACGTCAAAAGCTTGCAGACTTTTGAGACGCGTTGGTTGAACCTAACAAAAACATTCCACACCTGTGGATTATTATTTGGCTTTTATTCGTGGAGCAGCATGGCTACTTTTAATTTTTCAATAGTTTAGGATAACTTTGTGAAAAACCTGACGGCAGAAAGACCAGAAGGGAACCACAAAGGAGGGAAGAACTGAGACCAGGCGAGGCAAAAGCATCACCTACTATCTTATTTATTCTTGTTTATTGTATTTATTTATTTCTCCCAAGATGGCTTGCAGACAAAAAACGTTTTTGTAAAAATTACTGTTAAAAAAATTACTAGTATTTTAGCATCTTATAGTATTGTTTTTTTATCATCTGGTTTTGATTATATATGTTTGACCCTTTGGTGGAAAGGATGTTTTCCATCATCATCATCATCATCATCATCATCATCATCATCATCATCTCAGAGGGTCAATCCATATCATCAGTCTCTTGCTCCTTTCCCAGAACTAATGGCTCTCCTGGCTGAGAAATTCTGGGGGTTTGTAGTTCCCAAAAAGTAACTTGTCCAAGCTCAGAACCATTATTAGTGCCAAAACCATTCTGGGTCATGACAGCACCAGCATTAAGAAGATAAAGAGAATCTATGTTGGATCAGAAACAGCGTGGAGTAATGGGTTTGACTGCCAGACAAGGACTTGGGAGACCAGGGTTCGAATGCCCACTAAGCCATGGAACCCCATTGGCTAACTGTGGACAAGTCATACTCTCTCAGCCTCAGAGGAAGGCAATGATGCCAAACCTCCTCTGAGAAAAAAAAACTCGAGAAGAGGGTCCCCATAATTTTGGGGTGAACATGAAGAGGAGAGGCAATGCAGTTGTCCGAATCGGAGTGTCGGACTAAGACTCCTGGATGGATGCTAGGGCTCAGATTCCCTACTCAGCCTGTTGAGTGACCCTGGGCAAGTCACACTCTCTCAGCCTCAGAGGAAGGCCATGGCAAACCTCCTTGGAACAAATCTTTCAAAAAAAAAAGAAGAAGAACCCAAAACCCAAACTTAGGACAGTGTTGCTGAAGGCACATAATAATAATAACAGCAGCAACAGCAATGCATTCAGTAATCCTCAAGCAACATAATCCCTTCCCTCAATGCCTTGGCTCAGGGGGACCCTTGTGGGGTGACCAGATGTCCTCCTTTTCCAGGACATGTCCTACATTTCAAGCTTCTGTCCAGCATGAATTCCACAACATCCTCCATTCTGAGCATGACTGAGGAGCACAGATTTATATTTATGTTGGCATTTCAAGCTTTAATTTTGCTATGTCCTGGATCCTTCTCGAATATCCTACATTTTGCAGTGCCTTGTCCTCCCTTGCAGTTAGAAGATCTGGTCACCCTGGAGCCCCGGAGCTGGGCATGATTCAAATGGGGCTTTGGGAAGCGGCTCATGGATTGCCAAAAAAGACAAATGAGTGGGTCTCAGAGTAAATCCAACCTCGAAGCCAGATCGACTCAACTGAGGCTACTGCATTATACTTTGGACACAGCTCACTCCTCTTGACCAAGGAAGCCCTGACTTTGCAAGACCTGAGCAGTGCTCTGGAGGACAAGGAGGCTTGGCGGTCCCTCAGTCATTCTTCTTGTCTGCCTTCAAGTGCCTTTCAACACAGAGGAACGCAAGGTACTGCACTTAGGGCAGAAAAATGAAAAGCACAGATATACGATGGGGGACATCTGGCTGAATGAGATTTCTACGTGTGAAAGGGATCTAGGAATCCTAGTAGACCACAAGTTGAACATGAGTCAATAGTGTCATGCCGCAGCTAAAAAGGCCAATGCGATTTTAGGCTGCATCAATAGAAGTATAGTATCTAGATCAAGGGAAGGAATAGTGCCACTCTATCCTGCTTTGATCAGGCCTCACCTGGAATAATCCTGTGTCCAGTTCTGGGCCCCACAATTCAAAAAGGATGTTGAGAAACTGAAGCATGTCCAGAGGAGGGCAACTAAAATGGTGAAGGGTCTGGAAACCATGAAGCTCTATGAGGAACGACTTAGGGAACTGGGGATGTTTAGCCTGGAGAAGAGACGGCTAAGAGGGGATATGATAGCCCTGTTTAAATATTTGAAGGGCGGCCTATTGAGGATGGAGCAAGATTGTTTTCTGCTGCTCCAGAGAATAGGACCCGGAAGAATGGATGCAAGCTACAGGAAAAGAGATTCGAGTTCAACATTAGGAGGAACCTCCTGACATTGAGAGCTCTTTTGAAACTGGAAGAGGCTGTCTTGGAGATTTTGGTGGAGTCTCCTTCTTTGGTGGTCTTTAAACAAAGGCTGGAGGGCCATCTGTCAAAGGGGATGCTTTGATTGAGAGTTTCTGCATGGCAAAATGGGGTTGGACTGGATGACCTTTGGAGTCCCTCCCAACTCTCTGATTCTGTGGTTCTAAGTTCTTCCTAGTTTTAAGGTGGAAACTCCTTTCCCTTCATCATGTGTTGGCCTTTCTCCTTACTCTCTAACTGGTCTCTTAAGTCCCACAGAAGGAGTAATTTTACTGGTTTCCTTGCCTTGGCAGGACAGTATGAGCTTTGCTGCCAGACGCCTATGGGAAGCCCTTCCAACTCTTGGGGTCTCTTCCAACACTAGGATTCTATAATTCTATGGTCAAGGGGCAAAAAGCCTTTACTCTCCAAAGACTGAACCCTGCTTACAAACATGTCCTGAATAACAAATTTGGAAGAACAATTTTGCAAAAAAACAAATCTGGGGGGGGGAGACACCAGTTTGCCGCTTCCTGATCTGGATAGAGAACAAAAACAGGATACTAGCTTACCCCAGCGAACAATGAAAATATAATGGGTGCAAATGTAACTGAATTGACATGTCAGATAAGAGGCCTTCCACGATTGCCCCCCATTTCCCTCTTCCCTCTTCCCCATCGCTTCTCCTCTAGTCCCTGGATGGTCCTACTACGCCCTTCGCAAGCCATAAATTACTCGCAAACAACTCCTGAAAGGAGCATTGACCCTGCAGGAACACTTCCACCGAGTAATAGTAACTTCCTGATGCACCGATAAGCCTTTCCTGTTTTGAGGTTTTTAAAAATAATTTACTCCTCCGCAGACTATTCTGAGAGAAAGAGAATTCCTCGCCCCCGCAAATTATCTTTGTGCTGAAATAGCCTTTTGTCTTTTTCCGTTTTTTGTTGAGCCGTAAGCAAAGCCCACCTCTGAGCCTATGGGTCACCCTTGGAACAAAGCCAAGGGCCTCAAGGCGGCCATCAGACACTCAATGTCCAGCGGCTGAACTGCGGCCGTGTCCATCTTCGAGGGTCACCATACACTCACCTTTCCCATTGCAATGTGTTTGCATAGCCCCCGTTGCTTCGGCGGGCCTCAACTTTGGCCAGACTTTGGCCGACAATGTGAGATCAGTTAACTGAGAGCTTAAAGACAATGGAAAGCAACCAATAATTCCTTGATTTTTACCCAACATGCTATGAGTTTATTCGTTCTGCAAATAGGAATACAGCGGGCCTTTGGTGTCCTTGGCTGGCGCTTGGTTCCAGGACCCACCTTGGATACTAAAATCTATGGGTGCTCAAGTCCCATTAAATACAATAGAGTCAGACAAGGCTGCATCCTTTCACACGATGATCTGTTCAACTTGTATGCAGAACATATTATATGGAAAGCAGGACACAGAAGAAGAAGGAGGAGTGAAAATAGGAGGAAGGAATATCAACAATCTGAGATATGCAGATGGCACCAGAATACTAGCAGAAAACATCATAGGCTTAAACCACCTCCTAAGGAAGATCCAAGAAGAAAGTACAAAGACAGGCTTAATGTTGAACATAAAGAAAACAAAAACAATGACCACCGAGGAGGACCTTCACAAGTTCACCCTAGACAATGAAGAAATAGAAATAGTCAAAGAGTTCCCATACTTGGGATCAAACATGGATAGAAATAGGGACTGCTGCCAGGAAATCAGAAGAAGACGAAGAATGGGGAGGATGGCTATGAAAGAACTAGAAAAGATCCTAAAATGCATAGATATATATACGACTCAGCCCAAAAGTCAGAATCATATTCCTTATTGTATTCCCTATTCCCACGGATGGACGTGGGATAGTTTTCCAGTTTTGCATGACTCTTCCGCAGCCTGTATGAGAAAAATGGATGGACAGCCAGAGAAGGAAAAATCCCAAAGAGCAAGAATGGCTGGAGCCTCCTTTCCCTGTAAAGATGGTGAATCTGGTCCAAGTTTCAGCTTAGATGTTCAAGCAACTATCCATGGTGCTGAATCCTATCCCCCAAATCAATTCAGCACATTGGTTATTTCCTCTACTTTGGACTGAAACCAAGACCAAATGGATGACCCTGCGGACATGGAAGGCACTGGCCACCACTGCAGAATGGATATTGTTTGCAGAATGGATATTGTTTGCAGAATGGATATTGTTTGCAGAATGGATATTGTTTGCAGAATGGATATTGTTTGCAGAATGGATATTGTTTCCCCACAGCATTATTCCCTATTATTCCTATGGATGAATGTGAGAGCTGGACAGTTAAGGAAGAAGATAGGAGGAAAACCAATGCATTTGAGAGAATATGTTTCTGGAGAAGATGCTGAGGAGGATCCCATGGAGGACAGCCAAAAGGACCAACAAAGGGCTCCTAGAGCAGATCAAGCCCGAAACCTCCCTGGAAGAAGAAGCCAAGATGCCCGAACGGAGGCTGTCGTACTTCGGACACATCATGAGAAGAAGAGAGGACTCTTCGGAAAAACCATTAATGCTGGGGAAGATGGAGAAGAGTAGGAAGAGAGGAAGGCTGCATGCCAGATGGATGGACTTTATTAAAGAAAGAGACCAGGAATATGGGTTTGCAGGAGCTGGCCAGAGCAGGAGAGGACAATCGAGGACAGGGGCCTGGAGATCCCTCATCCAGAAGGTCACTGCCATGGGTTGAGATTGACAGGAAGACAGTTCACAACAACAAATAATATGTGTATGATATATGGAGCCAGCATCACATAGTGGTTTGAGTGTTGGACTATGACTCAGGGGACAAGGGTTCAAGTCCCAGTTCAGCCATGTAAACCCACCGGGTGACTTTGGGCAAGTCACATGCTCTCAGCCTCAGGGGAAGGCAATGGGAAACCTCCTCTAAACAAATCTTGCCAAGTAAGCCCCATGATAGGTTTACCTTAAAAGGTACAGGTAAAGGTAGTCCCTTGATATGAATGTCTAGTCGAAAGCGACCATAGGGGCCAGTGTTCATCTCAGTTCCTAAGCCAAAGAGCCAGCATTGCCAGAGACTACTCTGTGATCCTGTGATTGCCAGCATGACTGCACAGAATTCTGTTACCTTCCCACCAAAGTGGTACCTGTTTATCTACTCGCATTTGCATGCTTTTGAACTGCTAGGTTGGCAAAAGCTGGGACTAGTGATGGCAGCTCACCAGGGCCTCGAAGTGCCAACCTGCCCATCTTGCCATCAACAGAGTCAGCGTCTTAGCCACTAGAGCCACTGCATCCTTTAGGGTTCACCTTAGGCTTGCCACAAATGAGAAATGTTTTGAAGGCACAAAACAACAACAACAACAACAACAACAACTTTAGGTTACAATCCTAAAGTTGCCAGCCTTCTGCTATAAACCACTTTCAATGGACTATCCCACTGGTATTTCAGGTAAGCTTTCTTAAGAAATGTGACCGGCACCGGTTCCCAAAATACTTTCATGAACACATCTTTCATAATAGCACTGCAATTCCAGAATGAAGCCATGCTTTCTGATGATTGCGTGTGAGAAGTCCTATTCATATGCCCAAGCCTACACAACTTAGGTGCCTCTGCACAGTGACTTCATTTGAAAAGGAGAAGTCTTTATTTTGGTTGATACGCCTAGTAATTTAGATTTATACAAAAGATTTATATGATCTGAAGAGAAACCAGAGTAGATAGATAGACAGACAGAGTGATGGAGAGAGAGAGAGAGAGAGAGAGACAGAGTGATAGATAGATAGATAGATAGATAGATAGATAGATAGAGTGATGGAGAGAGAGACAGACAGAGTGATAGACAGACAGATAGATAGGTAGATAGATAGAGTGATAGAGAGACAGACAAACATGATAGATAGATAGATAGATAGATAGATAGATAGATAGATAGATAGAGTGATAGAGTGATGGAGAGAGAGAGTGATGGAGAAAGAGAGACAGACAGACAGACAGAGTGATAGAGTGATAGACAGAGATGATAGATAGATGGATAGATAGATAGATAGATAGATAGATAGATAGATGATAGAGTGATGGAGAGGGAGAGACAGACAGATAGATAGAGTGATAGAGTGATAGACAGACAGACAGACAGATGATAGATAGATAGATAGAGTGATGGAGAGAGAGAATGAGAGAGAGAGAGATGTGGAGTGATAGAGTGATAGACAGAAAGACAGATGAGAGAGAGAGTGATAGATAATAGAGTAATAGAGTAATAGATAGATAGAGAGAGGGGCAGTTGATAGTCAGGTCATCACTGATCCCAGGCCTGAAGTGGAGAAAGGTTTAATTTTAGCCCACATTTTGTTCTTCTTCTATTAATTCAAACGTCAGGCAAAAATAGCCCTTCCTGTGGAGATGCGTAGAGATTCCTGTTTTTGCCAAGGCTTGCGTCTCATCTGGGGACCCCAACGCAATCCCCCTTGAAGGGTCAGAGCATCATGGATGGAGTACGATGGAAGTCACACTTCCCACTCCTTTCTTTGGGGACAAGAAAGGAGGAATTCATGACGTCCCTTAGAATTTCCTTTTCCAAAAAGAAATAATAGCCATCGTCCTTGTCTCTCTGTTTGTGTCTCTGTGTGTGTGTGTTTATCGGACAGCTATTTATGGGGGCGAGAAGACCGATGGGGCTGTGGATCCCGCTTTCATTGTCAGTAATGAATGATGGTGAGACCAGAACCCAGACAATGGCCGGAATCCTGTTGGGGTCTTGCACACGTATTAAGTTCCTCTAGGGACATTTTTGTCTAATGTGAAATGTCCATATCCAGTTCAAGGTTGCCGAAGCGGAGCTGGGCCTTGGGAAATGGCGGCCGGTTGCTCCCGTGTCACTGGATCAGTGAATCGACTGCAGGCTTCTCTTCTTGTTTTAATGTTTTATTTCAACAACTAAAAACAGTTTTACATATAAAGTGGATTACTTTCGACTCATAAACAATACTATTAAACGTCCAAAAAGTTCCTTTGGCAACAAATCCCTTAATTTCATACTGTTCTATCATACTGCTTTGTCAATCTTCACTGCTTAACAATCCCAGTTCTCTTTCCCTAATTCGGCACTCATCAAACCCAATTGTCTTATATATCATAACCATCATGTCTTTTCCAAAATAAAGTTCTTTACCATTCCCCAAATTCTGCTACTCTACCGCAACCGTCTTCTCCTATCATATTCTTCCATGAGAGACCATTCCTTATCTATCTTTTCTACATGGAGAGATCTGCTGAGACTTATTCCCCGCAAAGAAGGGGTCCAGGGCCATGGAGATCCCTCTTGGAGATCAAAATCTCGGAGTGGATTCCTTGCTCCATGGAGTGACCGCTTGCCATTGGCACCAACTGCACACTTGGTTGTCCGGTCAGTGGTCAGTGTTCCCATTGACTGCAATGGCTTCACAGCACAATCCATGGCCAGAATTCACTTAGGATCATACACAGGATTGCAAAGGATGGACGGTTAAAAAGTGCCAAATGGTCCCCATTCCATGGACTTTGTAAACAAAGACAGAAACAAGAGAAGACAACCTCCATCTCATCTGAACCTTTGGTCAGACATTCTGGACTAAAACTACACTGGACTTTAAAATGACCCACTTTCATTGAACAGAACCCAAGAAGGAGACCCGCAACATAATTCACAGTTGTGAGATGAATTGTTTTATTTTGCTTTATGGTTGTGACATGTTTTGTACATCGTTGTTTACTTATAATAATAAGTTTTTAAAAAGAAAAAGAGAACAAGTTTTTCTTTAAAAAGTGTCAAACTGCATTAATTCTGCAGTGTAGCAGCAGCCTGGAGTTAAGAGGCTGGAAATTGTAGATAGCCCTCCCTAAACTGCAAATCCCAGGATTCCATAGGAGGGAGCCACGATGGCCAAAGTGGAACTAAAGCACTACAATTGTGTGGTGTGGATGGATGCTGGTCTTTGAGCTTTTTCTGTTGCTGAGAATGGAACATTTTTACCTTTATCTGAAAACAATGGCAAGAGGGAAAAGTATCCCAGTTTTCATTCTGAATGATGAAAGGCAGGAGCTGTGATGGCGCCTTTGGCTAAAAATACAGAAGAGCCAGAGTTGTCCCTTAAAATACTTTCTGGACCAATGAAGCTGACCGACAGATTTCTCACCCGTGGCACGATGGACTTTGTCAGACCTTGGTCTGAAATCATTCCCCACGAAGGGCCATGCAAGGAATATATAAAGGAAGCTGCTATTGCTATAACTTAAAAATGGCAGCCTGCTAACCATATCTATTATATGGTTATAAATAAAAATTATTATTATTATTATTATTATTATTATTATTATTATCATCATCCCAGGGGCTGGGGGGAAGCAAGGACACTAAAAGGATATATATCACCTTCTAGCAAGGAAACAATGTCTGTGTGTCCGTCCGTCCGTCCATCCCCCAGTTTTATATTTTTGCAATTCTGAGAGAAGAAATAATAAAAGAGCCTAATCCTCAAAGGCCATCCAGTCCAACCCCTTTCTTCTGCCATGCAGGAACTCACAATCAAAGGCCATCCAGCCTCTGTTTCAAAACCACACTCCAACAAGGCAGCATCTTCCAATGTCAAACAGCTCTTACTGTCAGGAGGTTCCTCCTAATGTTGAGGTGGAATCTCTTCTCTTGTAGTTTGCATCCATTGAGGCTCCATTGTGTCCTATTCTCTGGAGCAGCAGAAAACAAGCTTGGTCCATCCTCAATATTACCTCCCTTCAAATATTTAAAGAGGGCTATCATATCCCCTCTTGACCATCTCTTCTTCAGGCTAAACATTCCCAGTTCCCTAAGTCATTCCTAGAATCATAGAATATTCATAGAGTTGGAAGAGACCCCAAGGGCCATCCAGTTATTCTGCCATGCAGGAACTCTCAATCAAAGCATCCCTGACAGATGGCCATCCAGCCTCTGTTTAAAGACCTCCAAAGAAGGAGAATCCACCAAAATCTCCAAGGGAGTATCTTCCACTGTCAAACAGCTCTTACTGTCAGGAAGTACCTCCTAATGTTGAGGTGGAATCTCTTTTCCTGTAGCTTCCATCCATTGAGGCTCCATTGTGTCCTATTCTCTGGAGCAGCAGAAAACAAGCTTCCTCCATCTTCAATATGATGACCTCCCTTCAAATATTTAAACAGGGCTATCATCTCTCCTCTTAACCGTCCCTTCTCCAGGCTGAACATATCCAGTTCCCTAAGTCATTCCTAGAATCATAGAATATTCATAGAGTTGGAAGAGACCCCCAAGGGCCATCCAGTCCAACCCCATTCTGCCATGCAGGAACTCTCAATCAAAGCATCCCTGACAGATGGCCATCCAGCCTCTGTTTAAAGACCTCCAAAGAAGGAGGCTCCACCAAAATCTCCATTGAGGGAGTGTCTTCCTCTGTCAAACAGCTCTTGCTGTCCTAATGTTTAAATGGAATCTCTTCTCTTGAAGTTTGCATCCATTGAGGCTCCATTGGGTCCTATTCTCTGGAGCAGCAGAAAAGAAGCTTCCTCCATCCTCAATATATGAGATCCCTTCAGATATTTAAACATGGCTATCATGTCCCCTCTTGACCTTCTCTTCCCCAGGCTAAACATCCCCAGCTCCCTAAGTCCTTCCTCATAGGGCTTGGTTTCCAGACCTTTCACCATTTTGGTTGCCCTTCTCTGGACCCAGTTCCAGCTTCTCAACATCCTTCTTGAATTGTGTGCCCAGAACTGGACGCAGCATTATTCCAGGTGAGGCTTGAGCAAAGCAGAAGAGAGTGATCCTATGACTTCCCTCAATCTAAACATTATACTCCTCTTGGAGTCTCCTTTGGAGGCAGTTTTCAAGCGGAGGCTGGATGGCCATCTGTCACAGGGAGTGCTTTGATACTGTGTTCCTGCATGGCGGAAGAAGGGGGGTGGACTAGATGGCCCTTGTGGTCTCTACCAACTCTAAAATTCTATTGAGGCAGCCTAGCATCGCATTGGCTTTCTTAGCTGCAGCATCACACTGTTGGCTCACGTTCAGCCTGTGATCCACAAAGACTCCTAGATCCTTTTTGCTTGTACTGCCTTCAAGCCAGGTGTCCCCCATCCTATATCTGGGCATTTCATTTTAACTGCCCAAGTGTAGTATCCTACATTTCTCTGTGTTGAAATTCATTTTGTTAGTTTCAGCCCAGCTTTCTAATCTATTAAGGTCCCTAAGTCGTTCCTAGAATCATAGAATATTCATAGAGTTGGAAGAGACCCCAAGGGCCATCCAGACCCTTCACCATTTCAGTCGCCCTCATTTGGACACGCTCCAGTTTCTCAACATCGTTTTTGAATTGTGGAGCCCAGAACTGGACACAGGATTATTCCAGGTGAGGCCTGACCAAAGCAGAATACAGTGGCACTATTCCTTCCCTTGATCTAGACACTATACCTCTACTGCTGCAGCCTAGAATCACATTGGCCTTTTTAGCTGCAGCATCACACTGTTGATTCATGTTCAACTTGTGGTCTACTAGGACTCCTAGATCCCTTTCACTCATAGTCTCTTTAAGCCAGGTGTCCCATATCTTATATTTATGCATTTCATTTTAACTGCCCAAGTGTAGTATCCTACATTTCTCCCTGTTGAAATTCATTTTGTTACTTTCAGCTCAGCTTTCTAATCTATTAAGGTCATTTTGAATTTTCATCCTGTCTTCTGGGATGTCAGCTACCGTACTCCTCCTAATTCGGTGTCGTCTACAAATCTGATCCGCATGCCCTCTGTCTATTCCATCAGCCAAGTCTTTGATAAAGATGTGGAGCAGCACTGGGCCTGGGACTGCAATAGGTCCCTTCAGCTGCAGTTCTGCTTCTCAGGTACTCAGTCGCATGGTGCAAATGGCCGTGATTCTGCTCCTTTCCCCACCATTGTCCACCACTGAGAATAATAGCATGAGCAGAAAACCTCTGCAGACAGCTTCCAGGGCCATTAAGCAAGCATCTCAACCTGGCATCACGAATTAATTCTAGAAATCTGCTCTGAATTCTGAATACTTCTGGGCCACTCGGAACGTCTCTTTATTTCATGGCCTCATCTAGAAATAGAAGGATGTGAAAGTGAGCCAGCATGAGTAACTAACTCCTTTGCCTCGTTCCTTTAGGCTTGAAGGTTTTCAATAGTCTAAGCGTCTTTGACTCGGCGTGGAGTGCATTTCCTCTCTGGTCCGGCGTAGGAGGTGTGCAAAGAGTGACCATCTTGACTTGGTCAGTGGTGCAAACATCCTGCAGCCCTTTGACAAATCGGAGATGATCTTCCTCCCAGGATGAGAAACAGAACAAGAAGCAGCGACCAAAGCTCCAGGCTGGAGGAAAACAGGAAAACTCAGCGCTAGGAGCCCCTTGAGATCCCTTTTCTACCTGTTTATCTCCTGGGATGAAAATATGACCGTTCTTTTCTTGCTTTCCTTTCTTCTGCATCCATTTTAGGGGGCCATTCACATAACCACCGGCTCATAACCATTGGCTTTGCTACAAACCTATCCATGGATTATTTGCATTGGGAATAACATTGCTGCAAACCCATCCATGGATTATTTACATTAGGAGTAGCTCCCCTAATGCTTAATTCAGCGCAACCCAATTTGACATTGGTAATTTTACTGTAATTTTAATAACTTTGTAATTTTATTGTAATTTTAATAACTTTGTAATTTTATTGTAATTTTAAAATTGTATTAATTATGTTGCTATTTTTGTTTTATCACTTTATTTTGTTGTGGTTTTATTGTTATGTTTTAGTTAGTTGTAATTTCTTTTATCTTGTACTCCCACCTCGATCCGCTGGGGGAGGCGGGATATATAAATAAACTATATTATTATTATTATTATTATTATTATTATTATTATTATTTTAATAAACGAATGCAATGGTATCCACAAGGGACATCAAGGTGGTTTTCCTGAATCTGATGGTCATGCAGCTCCACCATTCACACAACTCTACAAATTTGCCAGGGGTAGATTTAAATGAGAGGAGTTTCTTCATACAAATCCCATTGAATGAGACAAGCGGAACGAATAGGGCCAAGGTGGCCTAGGAAGGCAATGGAAGATCTCCTCCGAAGAAATCTTTTGAGGAGCCAACATGGTGTCATGGTTTGAGAGCTGGTCTATGACTCTGGGAGACCACAGTTTAAATCCCTGCTGTCCCTTCTCCCTAACCCATGCAAACCCACTGTGTAACTTTGGGGGAGTCACACTCTCTCAGCTGCAGAGGAAGGTCTCCTCTGAAGAAATCATATGAACAAAATAAATGAACTATAGGTTCAGTTTAGGTGTTGGTTGTTCGCTGCAAGAAGGAGTGGCGGAGGAGCACAATCGCAGCCATTCGTACCACAATTGCCTGAGAAGTGGAACTGCAGCAGAAGGGACTTATCGCATGAAGGCAGCAATGGAATAGCAGTGAGCTTGAGAGTCCTTTGAAAGGTTTTGCCTGTCAATGAAAAGTTGTGCTTTAGTAATGAATGGCATGCAAGGCAGCAGGGCAGACACAATGCTGTATGAGAAGTACTGGCCAAATATTCTTTTATCCTGTTAAAATTCCACTTTTCTAGCCTTGTGTAATAAAGTCCTCAGTTTGCTGCAACAGAATACTGTCCCACATTAAAAAAAAACACTTAGAAAAATAGAATCCTAGAGTTGGAGGAGACCCCAAGGGCCATCCAGTCCAACCCCATATTCTGCCATGCAGGAACTCACAATCAAAGCATCCCCGACAGATGGCCATCCAGCCTCTGTTTAAAGACCTCTAAAGAAGGAGACTTCACCATTCTCCAAGGGATGGATAGGTAGATAGAGTTGGAAGGGACCCCAGGAGTCCTCTAGTCCAACCCCCACATTCTGCCATGCAGAAAGACACAATCCAAGAATCCTAGAACAGGGATAGGCAATCTGTCCCCGGGCCGAGGGACTTCAGCTCCCAGAATCCCAGGAGCTATTGGCCAACATGGGACTATTGGCCAACATGGCTGAGGCTTCTGGGAGCTGAAGTCCCTCGGCCCTTAAAGGGGAAAGGCTGCCTACCCCTGTCCTAGAATCATAAAGTTGGAAGAGACCCCCAAGGACCATCCAGTCCAACCCCATTCTGCCATGCAGGAACTCTCAATCAAAGCATCCACAGTGACAGATGGCCATCCAGCCTCTGTTTAAAGACCTCCAAAGAAGGAGACTCCACTATAATCTCCATTGAGGGAGTGTGTTCCACTATCAAACAGCCCTTACTGTCAGGACATTCCTCCTAATATTGAGCTGGAATCTCTTTTCCTGTAGTTTGAATCCACTGCTCCTTGTCCTAGTGTTTGGAACCGTAGAAAACAAGCCTCTTCCATATGACATCCCTTCAAATATTTAAACAGGGCTGTCTTGTCCCCTCTTAACCTTCTTTTCATCAGACTAAACCTACCTAGCTCCCTAAATTGTTCCTCATAGGGCATTATGGTCTCCAGACCCTTCACCATTTTGGACACACTGCAACTTGTCAACATCCTTTTTTTATTGTTTTGCCCAGAACCAGACACAATATTCCAGGTGAGGCCTGACTAAAGCAGAAGAGAGGGGCACTATCAAAGCAAAACAAAAAGAATGACCACAGAAGAAATACCCAAATTCAGTCTAGACAACGAGGAAATTGAAATAGTTAAAGAATTCCCATATCTAGGATCAAACATTGACCAGAATGGAGACTGCAGTCAAGAAAGAAGAAGAAGAGTAGGAATGGGAAGGGCAGCTATGAAAGAACTGGAAAAGATACTGAAGAGCAAAGACACACGACTGAGCACTAAAGTCAGAATCGTCCAGGCCACTGTATTCCCCATCATCCCCATGTACAGATGCTAGAACTGGATAGTGAAGGAAGCAGATAGGAAGAAAACCAACTCCTTTGAGATAACGTGGTGCTGGAGAAGAGTCCTTAGGATCCCATGGACGGCCAAGAAGACAAAGACAAAGAAACCTTGAACAGATCAGACCAGGGCTCTCCTTGGAAGCTAAGATGGTCAAGTTGAGACTATCGTACTTTGGCCACAATGAGAAGGCATGGGTCACTAGGAAGAACAAGAATGCTAGGAAAGGTAGAAGAAGGAGAGGAAGACCACAGACCAGATGGACAGACTCAATTGGGGGGCTATTATGGGGAAGGGCTTCCAGGATCTGGGTAAGGCTGCAGCGGAAGAAGAGAGGGACTCTTCTTGGAGATCTTTCATCCACAGGGTCGCCAGGAGTCGGGACCGGCTCAAGGAGGACAGCTAACAACCACAACAATCCCTTCCTTCAATCTATTCTAGATACTATACTTCTGTTGATGCACCCCAGAATTGCATTAGCTTTCTTGGCTGCAGCTTCACGCTGTTGATTCACATTTGACTTATGGTCCACTGACACTCCTAGATCCCCTTTTGCACGAACTTCCTAAGAAACCAGTCAGCTGCCAAGAATTATTAAACACTGAGATTTTATTATTGAAATCAGGACTCGAGGGCTCAACAACTACCTCTTGGCAACGCTGCTTTGCAAAATAATAAAAATAAAACCACAATCCCTGTTATAATTCAGCATTTCCTCTTCAGTTCCTGATGATACAAAGGGCTTGGCAATATTTTCTGCTCAAGGAGGGTCCAGCCTTTGACGCAAAGAAAAGAAAAGAAAAGAACAGGCGCATGTTTCTCATCTACTCCCCTCCTTCCGCCATTTGCAGCAAAAATATTCCTTGAGGAATGGGATACTGTTGGCCATCATATCACAAAGCTCACATTCCCATGATCGGGCAGTGTATATATATATATATATATATATATTCTGTTAATGGGAATGCAGACTTTGTGATGTGAATATTTATTATGTGCGTCGCATGTGAATATTTATGTACACACACACATATACACATATATCTCAAATGTGCATTGTCTTGCAAAACATAATAATAATAATAATAATAATAATAATAATAATAATACCCCATTCTACACAATGGAATTTGAGCACCCAGCAGATACCAAGGGTCCAGTGCAAATAATAATAATAATAATAATAATAATAATAGTAATATAAGCCTGTTGATAGGAATGTGAACTATGTGATCTGAATATATATATATATATATATATATATATGTGTGTGTGTGTACAAATAGACATATATGTACACACACACACACACAAAGATTCACATCACATAGTTTACAAACATTCTCATTATCAGGCTATAGGAATGTGATAGGAATGTGAACTATGTGATGTGAATATATATATATGTGTGTGTGTGTGTGTATACATATATGTGTATTTTATACACACACACACACACATACACATATATATATATATATATATATATATTCACTTCACATAGTTCACATTCCCATTACTCTGTTAATGGGAATGTGAACTTTGTGATGTGAATAGATATGTATGTGTACACACGTGTGTACACACACACACATATTCAGATCACATAGTTCACATTCCCATTAGCTCTGTGTGTGTGTGTGTGCGTGTATAGCCTGTTGATAGGAATGTGAACTATGTGATGTGAATATATGTGTTTGTGTACAAATACACATATATGTACACACACACACATATTTACATCACATAGTTTACATTCTCATTATTAGGCTATAGGAATGTGAACTATGTGAATATATGTGTGTGTGTGTATGTGTGTGTGTGTGTATACGTATATGTGTGTTTGTATATACACACACAGACACATACTTTGTGGTGCCAATATATATGTGTGTGTGTGTGTATATACGTACACACACACACATGCATACACATATATATAGGATGTGGTGGTTTGAGTGTTGGACTATGACCCTAGGGTTTGATTCTCTGCTAAGTCATGGAAACCCACTGTGACCTTGGGTGAGTCACATACTCTCAGCCCCAGAAAACCCTGTGATTGAGTCACCTTCGGGTTGCCATAAGTCAGGAACAACTTGAAGTCACACAACAACAGAAACAAATGTCTATGTATCTATGTATGTATCTATCTATCTGATCTCCTTTTGATACTTGTCTTATTTATACATATAATCCAGGCTAAATAAAACACACACACACATATACATACGTATCTCAAATGTGCATTGTCTTGCAAAACATAATAATAATAATAATAATAATAATAATAATAATAATCCTGTGTGAAAAACGTAGCATAATCTTTCATAGACAATGAAAAGCTTGCATACTGATTTTATTATGTGTTTGTGTTTGTGAGTGAGAGAGAGATCTTGAGAGGGGCTAAGGACTCTGGAATCGAAACAAGTTTATTTAAAAGTTGTTATGTATTACTTTTCACATGCCTTTATGTCAACTCTGACTAATGGAAAACCTATGACAGGGTTTTCTTTATTCCAAGGCAGTGTGCCATTGTTTTCTTTAGAGGCTGAGAGAGTGTGACTCAACCAAGATCAACCACTGGGTTCCTAGGGCTGAGCAGGGATTCGAACCTTGGTCTCCCAGAGTCCTAGTCCAACACTCGGACCTACTCCATGCTGGCTCTCTGTTGTTATGGGCCTTCAAGTCAACTTATAGCAACTTATAGCAACCCTCTCCTTGGGTTTTCTTTGGCAGGATTTGTTCTGAGGAGGTTTGCCACCAACTTGCTCTCGGGCTGAGAGAGTGTGACTTGTCAACATGTTTCCATAGCTGAAAGAAGATCCAAACCCTGTCCTAACCCAGCCTTCAAACCACTATGCCATGCTGATTCTCTGCGGAATATATAGCTAGTGTTCATTGATGTTAATTAGGTCTAGCCCTGGATTTCTTCATATATATATGTTATAAATACATATACTATATATATGCATATATATATATATATATATATATATATATATGCATATATATATATATATATATATATATATATATATGCAAGCTGTGAATAGTCAAATAGTTGAATATATATATTTCAAGTCATGAATAGTTGAATCTGTGGATACCGAGATCGATCTCTCTCTCTCTCTCCCCCAAAATTGGACCCTTTGGTATATATATATCCAAAAAGCAAACCTTGAATTTGCCATTTGATATAAGGGAGACCATTTTACTACACTACTTCAGCATCCATAGATTTTGGTCTCCATGGGGGTCCTTTGACCAAACCCCAGTAGATACCAAGAGTCCAGTGCAAATAATAATAATAATAACAACAACAACAACAATAATAATAATACTCCATTCTATACAATGAGATTTGAGCATCCAGCAGATACCAAGGGTCCAGTGCAAATAATAATAATAATAATAATAATACCCCATTCTATATAATGAGACTTGAGCATCCAGCAGATACCAAGGGTCCAGTGCAAATAATAATAATAATAATAATAATAATAATAATAATAATACCCCATTCTATACAATGAGACTTGAGCATCTAGCAGATACCAAGGGTCCAGTGCAAATAATAATAATAATAATAATAATAATAATAATAATACCTCATTCTATACAATGAGACTTGAGCATCCAGCAGATACCGAGGGTCCAGTGCAAATAATAATAATAATAATAATAATAATAATAATAAATACCCCATTCTATACAATGAGACTTGAGCATCCATGGTTTTTTGTCTCCATGGGGGTCCTGGGGCCAAACCCCAGCAGATCCCTGGGGCTCCCCCTGAATTTGACCATCCCTTACCTCTCTTTTGGAAACCTGGGGACCCTTTCTCTCTCTGACAAAGGGGCAGGCAGCCCTGGGGGGGGGGGGGCAATGGCAGATTATTCCTGGAGGCAGACTCCCACCTTGAGACCCTCCTTTAGCATGAAAGCAGCGCCCCCTGGTGGAAATGTGTGGAATGCCAGGAAGCGATGAAGGCCAGGTGAGGTACAGGTGCTCTTCCCTTCCTTCTGGCAGCTTCTTCGCGTCTTTATTGCATCACCATGCCCTTCCCTTCCTTCCAACATTTCAGAAAGTGGCATACGTGGATCCTTCCCATTTTGCTTCCAGACCTAGAAGGCAGGAGTAGTACAGCAACCTCCATAATCCACAAAACAGTGGTAACTGGACCAACCAGAAGGAGCAAACTATACATCCTGCAAGCTTGGGCCGGAGGCAGAATACATCCTGCAAGCTTTCCTGGCTTCTTCCTCAGGCCAAGGTGGGAAAAATCATAGGGAAGAGAAGGGGACTCTCTTTTTGTCTTGCTCATGGGACTTCATGTTTTATTTCCCGGAGACCCATATGGCCAGGAGGAGGAATGTCCGTCCCTTCGCCAATGCCACCTGAACCGAGGGCAGCCACATCTTGACCCAATGCAGGGTTGGGACTAACAATGTCCTCCTTCCCCCTTCCCTCCGGTCTGACTTTTAACCCCTTTGCCTGAAGAAGAAGCCAGGGAGCTTCGAAAGCTTGCAACAAGCATAGTGGCCAATCAAGGGATCACTGTTTGGGGGATTTTGGGTGTTATTGTCCTTTGCTACCAATGCCATTGAAGGGAAATATAAAAAGATCCCCAAGGAGCAGCAGCATCTTTGCATTTGTGGAAGCGGGGATATTGAAGACACCATACACTGTATGCTACATTGTAGGACACAAGATCACAGTGTTTCGTAATCCATTCCAATTCGCATAATCTATTTATTTATTGCAGATATTTATTTATTGCAAAACCCTAAGAGATAGGTTTCTGAAGGACTTGCAGCTAACAAAAATGATCTGGGGGAAACCACTGGTTTTGTTAGCAAATACGGCAAAGTCTGTTCCGTTCAACTCCTGCCAGATTCGTTGTGCAAGCAGCGAAACTTAGAATAGATTTCAAGGACAAAGGCCTTTGTGGGAACCTTATTTTCCTGCGTATAAGACTACGTTTTTACCTGCAAAATCTGTGGCTAAAGTGGGGGGGGGTCGTCTTATACGCCGGATATAAGGATAATGAGGATAGAGGTGCTAAAACTCTATATTTTGACTGGAAAAATGGGGGGGTCGTCTTATACGTGGGTCGTCTTATACACCGGAAAATACGGGTAGATTATATACTCCTTGGAATGGATTACCTAACATTGTGATATGTTTATAGTGGGAAACATTTTTGTAATTTTAGTGCAAACATTTTGCTGAGAGCCAACTGGGACTGTGAAAGTTTCCAAAGGTTTTAATCCTTTTTGCAATTTGATGTCAATAACCTGTATATGTAGTTTGCCACATGGCCAGCATGGCTGCCCTTGGCTATGGTACCCAGAGACCATTGAAACAGATAACCTCACAAGGCGGGCCAACTTTGGATGACCGATTCCAAAGGGCACCCTGGGTATGGGTCCCTTCAATGGCACCCTTGGGGTGTAGCTACAAAATGAGGGCATAGCCCCCCCCAAAATAAGCCAACTCTGCCCCCTCCCATGAAACCTCCCTTCAGTTCCCAAATTTCTAGCATTGGAGGGAATGAGACACTGACAATTATTCACGTGTGTACATGTACATCTGTGAACGCACACCTTCAAGTTGCCGGTCAATGTATGGCCACCCCATGAACCTCAAAGGGTTTTCTTAGGGGTTAGCTAAAGGAGGCAAGGAATTTCCCCTTCAAATGTTGCCTATGGCCCGCGGTATTCAATGGGAGTCTCCCATCCAAGGACCGACCAGGGCTCACCTTGCTTAGAATCCAAGGCATCAGATGGGATCTGGTGCCTTTAGGATGGGGGTGCATGTGCTTTCACTTCGCCTGTTGACTTTTGGCAACCACATGAATGTCATACTCTTCTTTTTTAAGGCAAGGAATCCTCAGAGGTGGTTTTGCCAGTTCCTTCCTACAGCAGCACCTGGTATTTGTTGGCGGTCTCCCATTCCAGTGCTAACCAGGGCTGGCCCTGCTTAGCCTCCAAGGCCAGACAAGACCTTTTCCTTTGAGAGCACAGAAGGAGCCCATTCACATCTCTTTAATATTTGACTAGCGTTTGCATTCCCTTGCTTGCTTTGCCTGCCCCTTTTCTTTGGACACCTAAATACTATTTCTCATTGCTCAACTGCAATTTTAAACTCATTGAATCCTAGAGTTGGAAGAGACCTCAAGGGCCATCCAGTCCAACCCCATTCTGCCATGCAGGAACTGGCCATCTGTCAGGGATGCTTTGATTGTGAGTTCCTGCATGGCAGAATGGGGTTGGACTGGATGGCCTTTGGGGTCTCTTCCAACTCTATGGTTCTATGATTCTAATAATAAGGTAACATTACCCTAGGGCTTTCTTGGCAAGATTTATTCAGAAAATTTGTTCTTTAGACCACTGTAAAGTAAGGAGTTTTTAAACACGGCATGAGCAAAGGGTTAAATTAACTCATTTTGGAGAGCCAGCTTGGTGTAGTGGTTTCAGCACCGGATGACGGCTCTGGAGACCAGGGCTCAAATCCCGGCTCAAGTATAATAAAAACCCATTGGGTGACCTTGGGCAAGCCCCACTCTCTCAGCCTCAGAGGATGGCCATGGGAAACTCCCTCTGAAGAAACTTCCCAAGAAAACCCTATGATAGGTTTGCCTTAGGGCAAATATGACTTGAAAGCACACAACAGCAATATTAATATTAGTGTAGATGCTGTTTGGTTAAGAACAAGGGTGGGGAAAGCGCAGTCCTCCAGATTGCAGTCCAAAAATGAAATCTGGACAACCCACCGCTAGTGAAGACAATTGTCTTGCGCTGGCTGTAGAGAAGCAGATATGAACCAAAAACAAAGACAGCTTCCAAGAAGCAATAGTGGTGTTGAGCTCCACGATTATCAGCTCCCCATTCCAACATTTCAGCTCAGGACAAGCAGAATGAATGTGACTTGCAACCCAGGTTCACTGCAGTTACTACATGTTCAGTCTCCCTTACCTGGAATTTCAAAACACTCCAAAACCCATTTCTTCCCCCATAGGCACCTGAGACAGTGGCACCTTTGCTTTCTGATGGTTCAGTGTACGTAAACGATGGTTCATGCACAAAACTATTTTAAATATTGTACAAAAATATCTACAAGCTATGTTTATGAAGTGTATACAAAACATAAATTAATTTAATGTTTAGACCGGGGTCCCATCTCCAAGATATCTCAGTATGTATAGGCAAACATTCCAAAATGCAAAACTACTTCTGGTCCCAAGCTTTTTGGGTGAGACTCAACCTGCTTTAAACTAATTGCAATAGCACATCTATTTTCAATAGTTTCATTATATCAACTTTAAGTTTTGTTTCATCCTTCTATCTGAAAATAGTACTGTTAGTTGCTTTTGGCAACTACTATTGTTACTGTTAGGGATGCGGAGGTTCAAGTGGTTAAGAGGGGATGCTTTGACTGAGAGTTCCTGCATGGCAGGGGGTTGGACTGGATGGCCCATGTGGTCTCTTCCAACTCTATGATTCTATGAAGCTGACTGTTTATTGCAAGATGGGCAGGTTGGCAGTTCGAGGCCCTGGTGAGCTCCTGTCTCTAGTCCCAGCTTCTGCCAACCTAGCAGTTCGAAAGCATGCAAATGCAAGGAGATAAACAGGTACCACTTTGGTGGGAAGGTAAACTGCATTCTGTGCAATCATGCTGGCCACAGGATCACAGAGTAGTCTCTGACAATGCTGGCTCTTCGGCTTAGGAACAGAGATAAGCACCGACCATGATGCTCAGACACAACTTGACAACCTGGTCAACGGGGAATACCTTTACCTTTACCTTACCTGTTGTTATTTTTACATTAATATGCACCTATTAAAAGGAACCAAAGTGAAGAACTGGGAGCTGGGGGCCAGCAGGAACCATCTCTCTTATAATCAATAAAGAGGTGGGCAAGTCCTCTGTCCCCCATCGGAAAGGGAGGACATGGAAGGGGGCTTTTTCTACAGTGATACCCCAGCTGGGATGATAAACATTACAATGATTTCAAACCTGACTTTTATTAAAGCCTCTGGGCCAAATTGATTTCATCAGGTTGCCCATGTTTTATAGCTGTATCATTCAAAATCGCTTTAACTGATTTTAAATTGTTTTTAAATTGAAAAGCTACATACTAGCTTTTATAATACATAATTGATGGACAATATAAATAATGATGTGGTGGCGGGGCCAGGGGAGAAAAGATTGCCTTTCCATGGGCCACATGCAGCACTAGGACCACACTTGGGCTACAACAGGGATGGGCATCCACAATCTTCTTATCGATCTGGTAAGTGATTTGACTGCACAGTTTGACACCAGTAATAGCCACAGTAAATTATGCTCCTGAAAGAGAAAAGTTTGGAGAAATGATAGGTGGCCTTGTGGGGCCAGACTGTGATTTCCATGTACTTCTTGTAGCCAAAGCAAAATCATAGTTGGAAATGCCCCCAAGGGCCAACCAGTCCAACCCCAATCTGCCATGCAGGAATTCACAATCAAAGCCCTCCCTATGACAGATGGCTAGCCTCTGTTTAAAGACTTCCAAAGGAGGAGACTCCACCACAATCTCCGAAGAGTGTGTTCCACTGTCAAGCTGCTCTGTCAGGAAGATCTTTCTAATGTTTAGGTGGGATCTCTTTTCCTGTAGCTTGTGTCCGTTGTTCTGGGTCCTATTCTCTGGAACATCAGAAAACAAGCTAGCTCCATCCTCAATATGACATCCCTTCAAATACTTAAACAGGGCTTTCATATCACCCCTTGACCACCTCTTCTCCAGGCTAAACATCCCCAGCCCCCACTCCTCCTAGGAGACCCTTCACTATTTTGGTTTCCCTTCTCTGGACATGCTCCAGCTTCTCAACATCCTTTTTGAAACCTCGCATCAAGATGCCAATAGGCCACTGGAGCCCCATGGATCCGCATTGTCTGTTCTGTTCACTAATGAAGTTACTGCCCACCTGCTACCAGGCCTAAGAATTAAACACAAGGAAAACACAAAAGAACAGACTCCACAAACCACTGTTGCAACAGAGTACAACTGTTCTTATGTACATATTATTTAATAACACCAGAGCCACTGGATTAGATTTACACAGCACAGTGATTAGCAACAGGCAGAATACAATGATGAAACCATGGAATATGACCAAATGCAAGCCCTGGATTTTACAAATTTTAAATTCCATGGCAGCCACAGCCATACACCCACCCACTGTTTGTCATCAGTAGGAGACCAACAGGTTACACCTAGTGATTTATGGGGGCCAAGGGTGGATACTGGCTTCATGAACTGGCCACCAGCATGCATTTTTTTAAAAATGCTGCTCTTGAAGCAGGGTCTTCATGCTGAGCCATGAGGCAGGCTGAGAAAGCAGCCAAACATCCTGCTGCTCAGAGCTAAACTATGGCTCCCAGAAACCAGCCCTCCTTCCCCTCCCCACGACTGAGCTGGAAAGGCAGCAAGCCACCCTGAATTGCTGCTGCTGCTGCTGCTGGGTCAAGTCACCAAGAGGGCCACCCCATCCAGGGAAAAGGGGCTGGATTGTTGAAAGAGCATATTTTGGTTAGCTGCCCAAAAGCAAACAAACATTATGGCCCTCTGCCCAGCACAATTCTTCAAAAACATGCACATCCATAAGTTTCCATTTACTCTGAAAATCAAAACAAGTTGTTTTTGGCCCTGTTCTTTTGCTGCTAATTTTCTAACTGCAGCTGGGATAGGAAACATGTGACTCTTGAGATGCGCCTAAACTGCTATTCCTCCTGCCCCTCACCACTGAGGATGCTGACCAGGACTCACAGGAATGGCAGTTTAGTATTCAGAGGGCCACATGTTCCCCACCCTAAAGTCTCTACCACCATCATCCATAAAAAATAAAAAGCAGCACATAAGCCCTTTACTATAAATGGGATAGACCAGGGGTAGGCAACCTTTCCCCTTTAAGGGCCGAGGGACTTCAGTTCCCAGAATCCCAGGAGCTATTGGCCAACATGGGACTATTGGCCAACATGGCTGAGGCTTCTGGGAGCTGAAGTCCCTCAACTCTTAAAGGGGAAAGGTTGCCTACCCCTGGGATAGACATACCCCAAAGAATTGTGCAATATAAAAATTTAAGCAGCTACAATGCCATTTTCAGTCAAATAAGTTAAACTTCTGTATTTAATATTGTGCAATAAACAAAAGATTTAAAATAGTTAATCCACTCCTTTTTAAGGCTCACAATGTGAAGATTAATATTCCACAACATTTGTTCTATGGGAATTTTTAAAAAAAATCAGTGACTGAAAAGCTAAACTTCTTGCCATTTCTTGAAGAGGTATGGCAGAAACACCTGTAACCCTCTCCCAATTTCTCATTTGCTCTCTTCTCAGACCACAACTTGCAAGAACAATCACAAGTATGAAATTTTGAACCTCTAAGTCACAGAAATGCTAAGTGCCATATCTGTATAGTGAAAAGGAGTTTTGATCTGTAAAACTTCAGTTGATGGTCTTGCTCAAGACAGAGAAAAGATAATCTAGGGTAATGCTGGAAGCATACATTTTGACACCATGTGTGAGATGTACCCAGTTAAGAGCTGCATCCTTGTATTCATTTCAGCACCTTTTCCACGTGAGGTCTAGATCTAGAGTACATAAGAACACTGGCACACACAGGTTTCCACTGGCCCTGTCCTAGGGCTTGGGCTTGGCCCAATATTCTCGATACATGGAATAGAGCACACCTGAAAACAAGAAGAAGAAGAAAGAAACCTGAGGGTTAGAGTTCAGAGCTGTTTCAATGTCACTGTAAAAGACAAGGGAGACATTCAACCATGCTAAAAGACCTAACAAAAACAGTTAAAACTGGTGTTGAACAGTTCCACTCCATCAAGAAAGTCAGATTTCATAGCATTACCTATTGCTTGTTCTTAGTGCCTTAGCTGCAAATCTTGTAGTGGACAGCAGGAAGGTAACACAAGGCTAGCTCCAAAAATTAGGGAACCAGTTGCCTGGCTCTATTATAGTTTTGGCCCTTGCCTACTTCTGTCCATTTCTCAGAATGATGAATACCTATGAACACAACACAAGCTACTGAGGAAGTTGTTTGGACAAAGTTCAATTGGACAAGGGCTGTCAATTGGACAAGGGCTGAAGGCCTCACAGGGAAGGAAGAACATCTACTGCACCTAGATGAATTAAGAAATTCTTCTGGAACAAAACTCTTATGGCAATAGGAAATTTACTACCTACACTCACCCACTTATTTATTTCCCACCTTTTTGCTGGTATGGGACTCAAGGATGCTCACAGTGTAAATTAAAACAAAATCCAGCTAAAACAATGGCTAATTTAGAAATTTAAAAAATAATTAAACAATCATGCCAAAAACATTTAAAAGATCATCATCATAATAAAAATGCAGCAGAACCAAAACAAAAATTTCTGCCACAGCCAATTAATCAAAGGCCTAAATAAATAGGCAGGCCTTTGCTTTGCTGGTGGAGGAAAGAGTGCAGGGAGGGGGCTGGCCAAGCCTCCCATGGAACAGAGTGCCATGGGAGAAGAGGCTGCACACAAAAACCCAATGGCATTAAAGGGCAATGCAGCAGTTTGCTGTCAGGGGACTTCAGGCTTCAGCTGCTTATTTTATGTTACAGAAATCCAAGAGCTACAAGCCAAACAACTCTCACTAAGATTGGTAGACTAAGAGGGGAAAGATTGTTAGCTCCACAGCAGCACCAGGAAGGATAGTCTTTTCTTTGGATACCTACCACAAGTCATGGCGCCAACGACAAAGCCTTGCGCTGCCACTCGCATGTGAATCAGGTGAACTGACATTTTGGTATCCCCTCGGTGCTTCAGTTTGTACAGCCCATAGGCCACCACGGCTGCAAAGCCTGCGATGCCTAGAAGAGAGAAACAAGACTGTGTTGTAAACTTTATACACCTCGACTGTAAAAACAAAGGGTAACATTGTGAAGTCGTAGGCTTTCATGGCCGGCATCCATAGTTTTTTGTGGGTTTTTCAGGCTGTGTGGCCATGTTCTAAAAGAGTTTCTTTCTGACGTTTCGCCAGCATCTGTGGCTAGCATCTTCAGAGATGCTTTCTCTGAAGATGCCAGCCACAGATGCTGGCAAAACGTCAGAAAGAAACTCTTCTAGAACATGGCCACATAGCCCGAAAAACCCACAAAAAACTAAAGGGTAACATTCTCGTACATCTCTTAAATGCAGCTATAAACATCAGGTGAGATCCAAAGAGTTGCTTAGAATCACAGAAAAAAATTAGGACTACCCCCAGTGGAATTTTAGGGCTTTTAAAAAACACCTGAAGTATTCTGTATAATCAATTGCCCCCCACTTTTAAAAACAGCTTGTGGTATAGCACAAGGGGCTGCTCCTCCATCTTTATGATCTCCCAGAACAAGTCAGATGCTTCTTTGGATGGTGGCTAAAGTTTAAGAGCACCAGTCAAACATTTACTCTGTATTCTGAGTAACCAATTCCATTTATACTGTATCTTGGCAGCAGGCAGAGTGTGGACTAATCTGACCTGAGGGCTTTCCCACCAGTTCAAACACTGGCAGCACACCAATGTCCAGTTCTAGGAGTGCCAGACACACTGAGCACTTTTCATTTCTCACTCTGTCCAACAACAGGCGAGGGGGAAATGTGCCCGAAGACTAGACTTCTGTAGTCTTCCAAAGCCCCAACTAGTCCACCCTTAATTTGTTTAAACGGAGAGGGGCAATTTTCACCCAGTAACCATGATAAAGCCCCCGTGATCCACAACAACGTCTACAAAGCCAGACACGCAACCCCCATCACTCCCAGATCCCTCTGTTTTCAATATGACCTTCCCAAAAAAAAGCAACATTTCTTTTGGCTGCCATTTTGGGAAGAACAGAGATTTTAAAATAGGAGGCATTTTGAAGTATTTCAGCACATAGAGGGAAAAGGGGGTAGCCTGCAGAGGGGACAGGGAGGAATTGGCTCCTGGGTCTCCTGCAGTTGCCCACCTCTGGTCAACAGCATCACATTCCCAGCACCAACCTAGTCACTGCTGCATGTCACATCAAACCCTTTTAAAAACTATACTTCTTTCTACTCTGTCCTTCAAGTTTTGACCTGCACAAAGAACAATGTATGTACAGTCTAAGCCTCTCTTATCGTTTTGGAGGGAGGAACCAGGTTACACATACACAAGGTCAAAGATTAACACACCCTTTGCCAGCCTGGCATGCTGTGGACATGTTGCATGACAAGCACCATCATTCCCAGTCAAATGGTAGTCCAAATACCTGGAAAGCATCAAATTCAGGAAGGCTGGATTGAAGCCTTATCCTGGAGAAAGCAGAGGCAGCGATCCCAGACTTTCATTTAACTACCAGGCTGCTTATAATGAGGAAGTAGTAGTTCAGGAGCATTTCCTGTTTGTAGAGTTTAAACTTTTATTGTATTCACACCCACTACTTAAGACAGAAAACAAAGGTGTACTTTCCCAGGTGTACTTGCCAAATGTATCAAGGTCATGATCAGAAAAACTACTTACCAACTGGGACAAATGGAGACTCCCGGGATTTTCTCATCAGTTTTGAGCCTTGGCTCTCTGCTGGCTCGTAGCCAGCCAGTGGGTTTTCTGAATTAGATGTCATGTTAACTGCAAGGAATGAGGGGAAAAAATATGTTAAAAGGGGAAAAAACTGAATTCCTGCAGACTTTCCAAAACGACATACTGTACTCCTGTCACTCAGCCACAATTTAATCCCTTTAAAGAGTATACATTCTGGCCTCCCAAGCCTCAGTTAAGTAAAGTTTTTTTGCAATCTCCAACACACTGATAATACAAATCTAAGTACTACACTACCTTCTAATTCAGAAGTTCCTCCTCTTGAGGAGGGCAAGCCATACAGTCAGCCAAGAGACAAAATCTTTCTGGAATCGCTATCTATAAATTATCACTTGACTGCTAACCAAGTTCTGGTTGGGATTATTGTTCCCAGACTGCCCCACAGGCATAAGAGCGTGAACATCTTAGGCTATGATTTCTGTTGCTTGTTGGCTCTCTCTATCCAAACACAATGCTGAACCTTCAGTCCCCACTGCTTTCTTTTTCAAGAATGCAAGGGAGCTTGGTATGTTTAGCTTGCGGAAAAGGTGACATGATAGCCAGGGTCCAAAACACACTGCAGAAATAATCCAGTTTCAGACCACTTTAACTGCCCTGGCTCAGTACTAGGGAATCCAGGGAATTGTAGTTTATTGTGGCATCAGAGCTGACTGACAAAGACAGTTAAATGTTTCACAAAGCTACACTTCCCAGAATTCCCTAGCACTAAGCCAGGGCAGTTAAAGCAGTCTCAAACTTGATTACCGTATCTTCCGGCATATAAGACGACCCACGCATAAGACGACCTCCCCATTTTCCCAGTCAAAATATAGAGTTCTAGCACCTCTATCTTCATTATCCTTATATCCGGCGTATAAGATGACCCCCCCCCCCCACTTTAGCCACAGATTTTGCAGGTAAAAAAGTAGTCTTATACGCAGGAAAATAAGGTATTTCTGCAGTGTGTTTTGGACCCATATTTAAATATTTGAAGGGGTGTCATGTTGAGTATGGAGCAATCTTGTTTTCTGCTGCTCCAGAGAATAGGACCCAGAACAATGAATGCAAACTACAGCAAAAGAGATTCCAGCTCAACATTAGGAAGAACTTCCTGACAGTAAGAGCTGTTCTTTAAACAGAGGCTGGATGGCCATCTGTCACAGGGAGTGCTTCGATTGTGAGTTCCTGCGTGACAGAAGGGGGGGGGGTTGGACTGTATGGCCCGTTGGGTCTCTTCCATCTCCATGATTCTACGAACTTCCTGACAGTAAGAGTTGTTCAACAGCTGAATTTGCTGCTGCCTAGGAGAGTGGTGGAGTCTCCTTCTTTGGAGGTTTTTAAACAGAGACTGGATGGTTATCTGTCCCAGGGAGGGCTTTGATTCTGTGTTCCTGCATGGCAGAAGGGGGTTGGACTGGGAGGCTCTTGGGGATCTCTTCCAACTCTACGATTCTATGAACAGCTCTGAGAGTTAGAAACAGGATAGACAGCCCAACACCCTCTTAATATTTTGAACTACCGCTCCCATCTGCCCCAACCAGCATGGCCAACAGTCTGGGATTATGGGAAATTCTGAAGGACACTACATTGCTGTACCCCTTGACAGTCTGAAGTCCTTGTACAAACCCAACTGTGTGCTTTTAAAATTCACAAATGCAGCATGTCAATACAACTGTGGGTGCCAGAGCAGTCAAGACATGCCAGCACAGATGATGCTTCAGGGTAAAACTGCTAGACCACCCAAGAGAAATGCAAGGAAAAGAGACATGGGGTAGGCAAAAAACCCCAAGGCTCTATACCCAACATCTTTAATTAAAAAGCGGACAAGGAAAGAAAATGGGAGCAAGGACAGGGTAAGCCATGCAAGTAGGGCCAAGGTGAGGAAGGGGACAGAGAAGGAAAGGGGGAACATTGCTTCACCAAAGTTTGTGTGTCTGAGAGAGAATTCCAGCAAAGTAAAGGCAATAAGTAAGACAGTAAGAATGTCAGGACTTCTGGCATGCTTCTCAAAAGGCAGAGGAAGTGGGACAGACCGCACCACTCAGCACAGCTTTGCAAGAGGAAAGTCTCAAGTTAAAAGGATCAGGTAGCAGGTGTAAGGAAGACCCCTTGGCAGCCTAGAGAGTTTCAGCCAGAAGCAGCAAAACTGGACTAAAGAGACAACTCATCCAACCAGGAACAAAAGACAGCTCCCAGTAATGTCCTTCAACCTGTTCTGAAGGTCAAGAAGAGATTTCTCCAAGGGACACAGAGAAATCAACTCAGGACAAGGCTACAAAGTGGGAACTGTGGCTTCTGACCTGATTAGGCCGCAGGGCATTTCCCACGGTCAGAGATCTTCTTCTATCGCAGGGGCAACCTGTCCCCTTTAAGGGCCGAGGGACTTCAGCTCCCAGAAGCCTCAGCCATGTTGGCCTATAATAGTCCCATGTTGGCCAATAGCTCCTGGGATTCTGGGAGCTGAAGTCCCTCGGCCCTTAAAGGGGACAGGTTGCCTACCCCTGTTCTATGGCTTGACACTGTCCTAACATTTTCAAGGCAGTTTTATGTTTACAGCAAGAACACGAAGCATGGTGCAAGTACCAGCACAAATAGGAAATACTTGGAACAACTATTGAAGAAAACGAAGCTGGAAAGTGAAGCAGAACTTTTTTAAAAAAAAAAAAAGACTACAGATGATTTACGTAACTTTAAAGCGGATGATGATAAATTTCTATACTTTGGCTCAGGTGCTAACCAAAACAGAAACTGTAAGCAAGAAATCAGAAGTCTAAGACTTGAAAGGGCAGCCATGAAGGAAACAGACAAAGACTCTCAAGTGTGTCACTGAATACTTAAGTCAGGCTCACCCATGCAATAGTGCTTCTGATTTCTAACTATGGCTGTGAAAGCTGGACAGTGAAGAAAGCTGACAGGAAGACGGTCAACTCATCTGAAATGTGGGGCTAGAGGAGGGTTGTTGGATATTGCGGACTGTCAGAAAGACAAACTGAATGGTTGGAAGAGCAAATCAAGCCTGATCTCTCAATAGTTCAGGATTTGCAGTGGAAGCTAAAATGAGTCTGAAATGCTTTGGGTATATTACTCATTAGACAAGAGAATGATAAGGGGGATGGCAGTAGGAAAAGAAAAAGACCATGTCAAAGGTTTATGGCCTCTGAGTGGAGGGGCAATTTCTCACCCCCAAAAAGATGGAGAGATAGTAAGGTCCCTTCCCCACCTTGGCCTTAAGAGGATTCAGAATAGTAATGATGCAGAAACATTAAATTTATCTCCTGAAGAGAACTTTGGGGGGCATAGCAGTGTGCTGTTACCTCCGGTTTTAATTTAGTAAAGAAAAGATCAGCTACAAGAGAGGCAGGAAGCCTTACAACATTAATTTTGGGAACTGTTGCAATGCCTGGGTTTTCCCCATAAGGTCTCCTCCAGACAAGGAAGCGTTCTCGCCATTCCTGTCAATCCTCGACCTCAATCTCTTGCTTCAATAGCATTTCTCTCTCTGCCTGACCTTCAGCCCCGGATGTGCGTGTGCCTCCAATTGCGTCACTCTCCTCATGCCATGGGGCCACCTTCTGCTCCTCCAGACTCACGTGGTCAGCCAACCTCTTTGGGCACATACTGTACAAATGACCTTAACAGCCCACCTACCCCCCTGTGTGTCCTTCACATGATCTCTTCTCCTTTTTTTCCCCTGATAGTTTCCCATCTGCCCCGGAACAGCCATTTTAAAAGAGTATTCCTTGATGAGGGAAGGCAAAGCAGAAAAATCCTTAAGTACTAAAGCTTTAAAGAAAAGTTTTTTCATCAAAGTGACCCCCCCCCCTTTACATCTACATCTGGACATCACACCTCCCCTAGCTGATGCAGTACATGAATGAACATCTTTTGTTTAAAGCGTGTGTATTTTCGTTCACACATACATTTCGTAAGGAAATAGCTCTCTTCCTCTTCCTTCAGGCAAAGGCTTCAAGTACTCTTCTTGCCTTTTGCTTCCAGGGCAGAAAAGATTTGGGAAGCAGAGGAAGAGGAGGGAGTCAGGGCCTCCAAGCCTCATAGCCCCCTTAAGCAGGGTGACCAGATATCCTCCTTTCCCAGGACATGTCCTCATTTCATCCTTCTGTCCAGGAGGAATTCCAAAACGTCCTCCATTTTGAGCATGACTAAGCATGAATTTACATTTATACGAGTGTTTTTAGCTTTTATTGGGACATGTCCTACATTTTGTGGTGCCTTGTCCTCCTTTGTGGCTAGTAGGGCATCTGGTCACCCTGCCTTTCAGCAACTCTTGTGCCTCCCACGGGGGGGGGGGGGGGGGGGGGTCCTGCCTCAGTTTGAGAACCCCTGTCTTAAGGCATTCTTATATTTTTAGATGCTTTTTCAAATTTAAATTCCTGCCCCTCAAGTTGGAATCCCAAGCAACACGTCCATTAACATCCGAGTCTTGCTCCAGTGTCAAAAATGGACGCCAAAGCTCCTGAGGCCAGGCTGTCAAATGTGATTTTCCTTTTTTCAGTTACAGCTCCAGGCCCTTTCTTTTTTAAGAAGCAAAACAAAGGTCCAAAACAGACTAGAATTCCCTAGCACTGAGCCAAGGCAGTTAAAGCAGTCTGAAATTGGATTAATTCTGGAGTGTGTTTTGGACCAAAGAAGGGACAAAACAGACACAGCCCAAAGCATTTCATAAGAGACATTCTCCTCTTCCTGCGATATTGCAATGCAGAGAGGCGGGCTATAAATAAAACTTATTATTATTATTATTATTATTATTATTATTATTTGAAAAGAAACCTTTTCACAAGAAGAGCCTGAATCCAGTCCAGCTCACATTTTATGCCATTAAAGCAGCATTTTCACAGAATGGAGATAAGAAACACAACAAAATCCCACCCTTTTTTCACAACAGCGGCATCTAAATAAAAAGGTCAACCTTGAGCCTCACTCGATCTTGGAGAAGTTACTTTCTGGGACCATAACTCTCAGTTACCTTCATTATTAAACCACCATTTGAAAACTGATTTGATGTTGAGAATTGGGGGGGTGGTTTACAACTGCAAGAAATCCCAGCCACTAAAGACTCCTCCTCCTCCTCCTCAAACTGGAGGATTCTGGGAGCTGTAGGAGGGGGACGCAAGCACTTGCATAACAGAGAGAGAAAGAAGGAGATAAAGCACCTCTGCCGTCAGAGCTCTAATTCAATGGAAGCTATGGAGTTATGCTGGCCAGGGATGATGGAAGATGTAGTCCATGGCAGGTGGGGGATTCTGGAAGATGCAGTCCCCAAGCTCCGCATGAGAGAGAATTAAAGCACCTCTGCCTTCAGAGCTTTCTACCAGTGGCTAGACGGGGCGGGGGAGCGGATGGTGGTGGGGAATCCAGGGATGATGGGACCTGTGCTCCAGGCCCCACAGTTGAGGAATTCTGGCAGTGGTAGTCCTCCGCGAGCTGTTGAGTTTAAAGAGTAGGGGAGGAAGGGGGCGATAAGGAGCCTCCGGGGAAGGGGATGCTGGGAATTGTAGTCCGTGGGGATTGCAGAGGTGCATTATGGGAAGCATCCCCTCAAGAAAGTCATACCAAAATGAACCGCCGTGGCGCGTGGAGGAAGGTGCCGCCATCCCCTCCCTCCTTCCCTCCCTAACCAGGCCCCGGAGGCCCCGGAGGCCCCTCGGCCTGCCCTCACCTTCGTGGCCAACGCGCTCTCCCGACCAGCCTCGCAGATCCCAGCCTTCTCCTCAGGGGCCCAACCGGCTTCTGGCGGACGAGCGCTTTGCGCAGCCGCACTAGGGGGGGAAAAAACTCTCCCGCGCGTGACGCAATTACGCTCCCTTTAGCCCCGCCCCGCCGTCGCATTCCTGCAGCCTACTTGCAAAGAAAACTACAATTCCCAAAAAGCATTGCGACTTTTCTTTTCTTTTTTTCTTAAAGACGCACACACACACACACAGAGATAGATAGATAGATAGATAGATATAGATATAGATATAGATATAGAAAGATATATAGATATATGGATATGGATATATCTATACCTATATCTAATGATGCACACCCATATATATAGATATATAGATACAGATCAATAGAAATATACATATATTTATAATAGATAGATAGACACACACCCATATATGCAGATAGTTATATACAGATACACAGTAGATATCTATAAATATCTATATAAGCTCAAACCCCTTCAAAGAAAACTACGATTCCCAGAAAGCATTGCAACTACTTTTCTTTTTTTTCTCAAATACGCACATCCATATATATATATATATATATATATAATAGCTACATGGATATGGATATGGATATATCTATTCTATATCTATATCTAATGATGCACACCCACATATATATAGAGATATAGATCAACAGAAATATACATATATTTACAATAGATAGATAGATATAGACACACACCCGTATATGCAGATAACTATATACAGATATACAATAGGTATCTATATAATAAGCTCAAACCGGTTTTAAATCAACGGTGCAAGGTTGTTGTTTTTTAGATAACCGAGGTCCAAAACACACTGCAGAAATAATCCAGTTTGGGACCGCTTTAAGTGCCCTGGCTCAGTGCTAGGGAATCCTGGGAATTGTAGTTTATTGTGGCACCAGAGCTCTCTGATAGAGAAGGCTAAATGTCTCACAAAACTACAGTTCCCAGAGTTCCCTAGCATTGAGCCAGGGCAGTTAAAGCAGTCTCAAACTAGATTATTTCTAGTTGGACCATAATGATAATGATGATGTCCCTATACCCTACAATGAGTCCCTTGAAATACCCAAATCCTTGGATGCTCAAGTCCCATTAAGTACAGTATTGTTGTGAAATGGTGTCCCTTATATAAAATGGCCAAAACAAGGTTTGCTTTTGGAATGTATATTATTTTTGAATATTTTCAGGCCATGGAGGGTTGAATCTGTGGCTAAAAAACCCCCGTGGATTTGGAGAGCCAGCTGTAATGGCTCCTACCTGGCCTTGTTGGTCAAGGTGCGCACCTGAAACGCGCTGCGAACTGTGTCAACATGCTACAAACCTCAGGGACACTTGCCAAACTGCAAACAGCACAAAGTCATTGAAAAGCCATTGTTTTTCCATCCCTTCATGGATGACCTTGGCCCCTTTCCTGGGAAAAGGGAGACAGAGGGAGGAATACATGAGGTTTAAATAGTGGTTTGTTTTTCCTCATTGCATCCCAAGAGGCTTTAATCCAAATATCATCTCTGATGTTCTGGTTGTCTTGTGAACAAACCATCACATGTTCTCTCCTGACATCTCTGGTCCCTCAGTGGCGCAAGTGTCACCCGAAAGAGAGAGAGAGAGGCCACGGAGCTGCAGTTTTGCCGGCAGAGCGACCTTCTCATCCAACGCTTTCTTTCAGCAAACAGTTGCACAATTGGGGACGCTTTTTCACCCCACTTTATTATCTAGGTGACTTAGAGCTCCTTTGCCCACTGTTTACGAGTACACTCATCCTTCCACATTTGTGGCTTTGGCTTTTGCAGGTTTGATTAGTCACGGATTTTATTAATATGTTCTCTCTAGGAATATCTAGGTCCTCCAGCACAACTCTATGGCCACCTTCAACCAAAAGTCACACTGTAGGACTGGCTATGGGATGTCTAAGTGGTTTACAACTGTAAGCTCATTGCCCTCCAACAGTTGGGTACTCATTTTAGCGACCTTGGAAGGATGCAGGCCTGAGTCTAGCCCAGGGGTTGGCAACCTACGGCCCGTGGACCGCACCCAGCCCGTGGACCCCCACCGCCGCATGCGCCGCCACCGCCAGCCGCCGCCGTGCACACTGCCATTTTGCTTTCCAAAATGGCGGCTGCAACTCATTTGCGCATGCACAGTACTCCTGTGCGTGCATGAACGAGCTGCGGCCACGGCGCGCGCAGCCAAAATGGCGCCGCAGAGGAGGCACGTCGCCGCCGAGGGAAGCCTCCCGGGGGGCACCCGCGACGGCGCTGGGCCTCTTGGACGGAGCCCTCCTGGGGCCCCCTGCCGCCGTGCGCATGCGACCGTGGGGGGGTGCATGCGCACGTAAGCGTGCGTGCGTGCGCCGGCCCCCAGTGCCATCTCTCTCCCCCCCCCGGCCCATCGGCAAAAAAGGTTGCCAACCCCTGGTCTAGCCTAAGCCCTGGCTAGTATTGAACTCGCAACCTTGTGGTCTATGAGTGAGTGGCTGCAGGACAGGCATTGAACCACTGCGCCACCAGGGCTCATACTCTATAGGTATTGCATTGAAGTGTGCCATTGGCCTAGCAGGGGAATCCTCAAACTCTTAAATTTCTAATGTTTCCATATTGTTTCTATTTTATACACAATGCACTCATCCAAAATTTAGAAAACATCTTTCGATTCCTATCCTAACTTTACTCTTAAACCATTCCAGTACCTTCTCCCTATAGCAGTGTTATCCTTTCTCCTAAAAGACACTCCCCACCTTGTTTATAACTGTATTTTTTCTTATGTTCACCACAGGATAATAAAAGAGTAAAGCAGAGGTAAAAGGGAACAGTTTACAATCTGCAGGAATACATCCTGTAATATAGTCTTGTGATGTATTCCGGCAGCTCTGCAGTACAAACAAGATGTAATTGCAATGACACACGTCATTTCTCCCCCCACACACACATATTTCCAAACTGAACCCAATGGTGGGAGGCTGAAGGTCTGAGCAGAGAAATGGTGGAGAAGAGAGATTACAGTGGGCCCTCCACATTCGCTGGGGTTAAGGGCACAGGACCCCCATGAAAGTGGGAAAACCACAAATAACAAAAACACTATTTTTAAAAAAATATGAGAGAACACCTCTCTAGGCATCTAGGCATTCTATGGTCAACATTTGCCAGATGCTGACCAAACAATTATGCTGGAGGACTTACAGATGCCTAGAGAAGTGTTCTTTCTAGGACTCTCTAGGACTTTCTAGGACTTTGGGCAGATGCTGGCCATAGAGTTGTGCCAGGGGACTAGGGGCCTTTGCAGACTGCCAGAAATAGTGCAAACTGAGTCCACTTTAAGGGTTAGGGTTAGGGAATCATGGGAACTGTATTTTATTGTGGCCCCAGAGCTCTCTGACAGAGAAGGCTCAATGTCTCAGGAAAAACAACAATTCCCATGATTCCCTAGCACTAACCCTAACCCTTAAAGTGGACTCAATTTGCACTATTTCTGGCAGTCTGCAAAGGCCCTAGATATTCCTAGAGAGAACATATGAATCAAATCCATGAATAATCCAATTCATAAATGCAGAGGGCCAACTGTACAAGCAAAACAAATACAAGAAGACACCTCCCTAGGGTCAATGTTGACAACCAAATGCATTTATAAAGCTCAGCAACACAAGGAAAGCAGCATTCTCGTCCCAGGGCTGCCTGTAGCAACTGGGATTCTCTATGTTATAAGTTTTAATAATAATAATAATAATAATAATAATAATAATAATAAAATTTATTTATATACCACCCAAAGGAATCCCAATCTTTCCTTTGTTACCTCCAACAAGCCTTTTCTTTCTCTATTTGCTACATAGGAGAAAGTAGGTGAAGGTAGTTAATAAGTAAACTTGCTTTAAAACAGAAACATAGACACTCATCCCTGCACATTTTGACTTTTGCGGATTTATATATTCATCTTATTTTTCTAATTTCTAACACGTGAAGTGTTATTTTAATATGCCACTGAAAATAATGCACTACATAAGGCAGACATGGGCAATTGTGCTTGGTCCATTGCCCAATTTTCTGCTCCTGGGCTTCATGGACTATCAAAAAAACACCCAGAAGGGGGATTAAATCCACTTCTGGTTCAGAAATGTAGGTATTTTTATATTAAACACTATAGGGAACCTCGTGTGACCTACTGAAAAGGTGAATTCTCACCACTGGACTTTCACCTGGCCAAAAAAGATGATGCAAGGAGTCCATACATCAGCTGCATGTTGCTCACCCTTGACGTAAGATCTTCCAAATCATGGAAGAAGGTGGCAATCATTCACCCAGAAAAAAGGAAGGACAAGCTGCTGCTGCTGCTGCTACTGCTTGAATAATTATGTCATTTCTGGAACATCTGTTCCTCCCAAAAGTGTTCTGAACCTCAGACATTTAGAAGTTAGGGCCTCTGCAGACTGCCAGAAATAGTGCACATTAAATTGAGGCACTGCCCTGGCTCAGTGCTAGGGAGTCATGGGAACTGTAATTTATTGTGGCACCAGAGCTCTCTGACAGAGAAGGCTCAATGTCCCAGAAAAAAATACAATTCCCATGATTCCCTAGCACTGAGCCAGGGCAGTGCCTCAATTTAATGTGCACTATTTCTGGCAGTCTGCAAAGGCCCTTAGTCATTCTTGCAGGTCTAAAGTTCATGAAGAAACCAGAGCAGATTAGCTCTTTTGAACCTAACATCATGGCGATTGCTCCACCTGGTGCACTTTGTGGGGAAAGACTCCTTCCTCTTTGAATTCTCGCATCTCAAATAAGGGGAAGAAGTCCACTTTGAAACCCAACTTTCAACGCTGAAAACTCAAGTTTCACCCATTCAATTTTAATTAGACCCCGCTGAGTTGTTTGACTCACCAGAACCGATGGGACTCACAAGCAATTCCATAGATGCCTTGCATTTTCGGACAGCCTGAGACTGCAAAGAATGTGGGTTCGCAAGTGCCACCAGCATCAGATGGCTTCATAAATTCATGGCATGTTGCTCAGCTGTGGCATCTAAGGACTGATCTCTGCACTGAGGAAGAAAGCACTCCGTACAGTCAAGGGCAGTTAACAACAGCAACAGCAACAGCAACAACAACAGCTTTCTTTGGACTACACAATTTCAGGATGCAGATGAGAGAACAATTCCAACTTCAGCAGTTATGCAATGCTATAGAGCAGGGGGTTCCCAACCCTTTTGACTCGCAGAGCCCTTTTCAACTTGGCAAGTTTCCGTTCAGAATGTAATTTCTAGTTTTCTTACTTTAATTCAACTTTTGTTTCTTATTCCTTAATTTCATTCCAGTTTTATTTCTTTCGTTTTTCTGGAGCGGCCGCAGAGCACCTGGGAAGCACATGCAGAGCCCTAAGGGCTCCATGGAGCACAGGTTGGGAACCTCTGAAGAGCAGTCAATGTATTTAATTTGTGTCATCCTAGTTATCTTTACAATGACTTGTTATTTTCTGTATAACTGGTAGGCCTGTCTGTTTTCTCAGAGACTGGAGGCTGGCAGATAATTACTGGCCTAAGCCCAAAGAAAATCCTATAGAATTTATGGGGTCACCATAAGTCAACAAGTAACTTGAAGGAATACTTAATAATAATAATAATAATAATAATAATAATAATATTTATTTATATCCCACCCCTCTGCAGAGCAATCGGGGCGGCTTACAACATTAAAATTTCCATACATATATATTAATACAATTTAAATCGAACATAAAAATCCCAATTCCCACCCGTCCTTGCACACACGAAGCAGCATAGTAAGTTCAGCTGAGGCAAGAGACGAACCACCAAGATATTTTTTGTGTCATACTTGGACTACAACTCTGGAGATCAGGGTTCGAATCCCAGCTCAGCCATGGAAACCCACGGGGTGATCTTGGGCAAGTCACACACTCTCAGCCTCAGGGAAAAGCAATGGCAAATGTCTGAACACATCTTGCCAAGAAAACCCCATGACTGGTTTGCCATAGGGTCATATTCAGTAAGGGATTCTGCAGCCAGCTGCAGTCTACTTTGCCTGTTGTAGGCAGGAACACACTGGGCTGGAGCAGATGGGTAGGAAAAAGCTGCTCAATCCTGGGTTTTCTCAATGCGGGTCGAAACCCCGCTCTCCACACAGCCCATTCCCAAGATGGGCTACACACCCATGGGCATCGTATGTATGGAATCGTAGAATCATAGAGTTGGAAGAGACTACAGGGGCCATCCAGTCCAACCCCCTTCTGCCATGCAGGAACTCCCAATCAAAGCATCCCCGACAGATGGCCATCCAGCCTCTCTTTAAAGACTTCCAAAGAAGAAGACTCCACCAAAATCTCTGAGGCAGTGTGTTCCACTGTCGAACAGCTCTCACTGTCAGGAAGTTCCTCCTAATGTTCAGACGGGATCTCTTTTCCTGTAGCTTGCATCCATTGTTCCGGGTCCTATTCTCTGCAGCAGTAAAAAACAAGCTTGATTCATCCTCAACATGATATCCCTTCAAATATTTAAAGAGGACTATCATATCCTCTTAACCGTCTCTTCTCCAGGCTAAACATACCCAGTTCCCTAAGTGTCTCCTCCTCATAGGGCTTCATGGTTTCCAGACCCTTCACCATTTTAGTCGCCCTCATTTGGACACGCTCCAGTTTCTCCACATCCTTTTTGAATTGAGGTGCCCAGAATTGGACACAGGATTATTCCAGGTGAGGCCTGACCAAAGCAGAATACAGTGGCACTATTATTTCCCTTGATCTAGATACTGTACTTCTATTAATGCAGGTTAAAACTGCATTGGCCTTTTTAGCTGCAGCATCACACTGTTGACTCATGTTCAATTTGTGGTCTACTAGTACTCCCAGATCCCTTTCACATGTAGTCATGTTAAGCCAGGTATCCTCCATCTTATATCTTTGCATTTCATTTTTCCCCCTAAGTGCAGTACTTTACATTTCTCTGTGTTGAAATTCATTTTGTTAGCTTTGGCCCAGCTTTCTAATCTATTATGGCCATTTTGAATTTTCATCCTGTCTTCTGGGGCATTAGCTATTCCTCCTAATTTGGTGTTATCTGCAAATTTGAGAAGTGTGCCCCCTATTCCTTCATCCAAGTCATTGATAAAGATGTTGAAGAGCCCTGGGCCCAGGACAGAACCCCACTGGACACCCCACTGGTCACTTCTCTCCAGGATGAAGAAGAAGAGGAGCCACTGCTGAGCACCCTTTGGGTTCGGCTGATCAACCAATCACCAATCCACCTAACAGTTGTATTGTCTAGCCCATATTTTACTATCTTGTTTGCAAGAATATCGCGGGGGACCTTGTCAAAAGCCTTACTGAAGTCAAGATATGCTATGTCCACTCTATTCTCTTCATCATTGATTTCAGTAAGGCCTTTGACAAGGTTCCCCATGACATTCTTGCAAGCAAGTTGGTAAAATGTGGGCTAGACAAAGTAACTGTTACATGGATTTGTAATTGGTTGACTGGCCGAACGCAAAGGGTGCTCAACAATGGCTCCTTTTCAACTTGGAAAGAAGTGACCAGTGGGGTGCCACAGGGCTCTGTCCTGGGCCCAGGGCTATTCAATATCTTTATTAATGACTTGGATGACGGTATTGAGGGCATAGTTATCAAATTTGCAGACGACACCAAATTAGGAGGAGTAGCTAATACCCCAGAGGACAGGATCAAAATTCAAAATGACTTGAACAGACTAGAAAGTTGGGCCAAAGCTAACAAAATGAAATTCAACACGGAGAAATGTAAGGTACTGCACTTAGGGCGGAAAAACGAAAAGCACAGATATACGATGGGGGACACCTGGCTGAATGAGATTTCTACGTGTGAAAGTGATCTAAGAGTCCAGGTGGACCACAAGTTGAACATGAGTCAACAGTGCGATGCAGCAGCTAAAAAGGCCAATGCAATTTTAGGCTGCATCAGTAGAAGTATAGTGTCTAGATCAAGAGAAGTAATAGTGCCACTCTATTCTGCTTTGGTCAGGCCTCACCTGGAATACTGTGTCCAGTTCTGGGCACCACAATTCAAAAAAGATGTGGAGAAACTGGAGCGTGTCCAAAGGAGGGCAACTAAAATGGTGAAGGGTCTGGAAACCATGAATCCCTATGAGGAACGACTTAGGGAACTGGGTATGTTTAGCCTGGAGAAGAGAAGGCTGAGAGGTGATATGATAGCCGTGTTTAAATATTTGAAGGGATGTCATATTGAGGAGGGAACAAGCTTGTTTTCTGCTGCTCCAGAGACTAGGACCCGAAACAATGGATGCAAGCTGCAAGAAAAGAGATTCCACCTCAACATTAGGAGGAAATTCCTGACAGTAAGGGCGGTTCGACAGTGGAACACATTTCTCCCTCAGAGAGTAGTGGAGTCTCCTTCCTTGGAGGTCTTTAAGCAGAGGCTGGATGGCCATCTGTCGGGGATGCTTTGATTGGGAGTTCCTGCATGGCAGGGGGTTGGACTGGATGGCCCTTGTGGTCTCTTCCAACTCTATGATTCTATGATTCTATGATTCAACCAAGCTGGTAATTTTATCAAAAAAAGAGATCAGATTAGTCTGGCATGACTTATTTTAGAGAAACCCATGTTGTCTTTTAGTGATTATGGCATTCCCTTCTAAATGTTCACAGACTCTTTGTTTAATGATCTGCTCCAGAATCTTTCCCGGTATTGATGTCAGACTAACTGGGCGATAGTTGTTGGGATCCTCTTTTTCCCCCCTTTTCGAAGATGCGGACAATGTAAAACAAATAAAATTAATCCTAACAAAGTCTTAAAGTCTTCCGAGTTATTCTCGGTCTCGGTCTCCCTCCCTCAACCGTCCTCTCAGCTCACTGTCTTCCCTACTGTTTCGTCACTAATAATAATAATAGTAATAAATGTGATAATACAGGTACCAATAAAATTAAACCTAATAAAATTCTCAAAACATCCTCCACCTCGCCCTCCCTCTCTTTAACACCCCATTTAATATAACAGAGATTCCCTTTTCCTCCCCTCAGTCTGCTTTTCTCCCTCATTCAGGGGGCAATGCCACCATGCCCCCCAATAAATTTAATCTTAATAGAATGAATCCTAATAAAATTCCCTGAACCTCCTCTACTGCCCTTTCCCTCTCTGAGGCATTCCATTTAACACCACCTTCTCACAGCTTCCCTTTCCATTCCTCACTCCACTTTTTCCCTTGCTCAGGGGGCAACATGCTGTGCCCTCCCACTAATAACTTTAATAGTAATAAAATAAATAAATAACTTCTGAGGCATTTCCCCATTGCCCCTTTCCCTCTTTCAAACCCCTCATTTAATATCATCTTCCCTCAGCACACTTCTTTCCCTCATTTGCCAGGCAACACTACTGTAGCCCCAATCCTAATAAATGTAATACTAATAAAATTAATCCCAATAAATATTCCTTAAACTTCCTCCATCACCCCCTCCTGGTGCATCTACACTGTAGAACTAATGTAGTTTGACATCGGTTTAACTGCCATGGCTCCATCCTACAGAATCTGCCTCACAAAACTACAGATTTGTAGTTTTGTGAGGCACCAGCACCCTTTGCCAAAGTAAGCTATAAGACCTTGTAAAACTGCAGATCCCAGGACTCCATGGAATGTAGCTAAAGCACTTAGGCTTCATCTCCACTGCAGAACTGATGCAGTTTGACTGTGCTTTAACTGCCATGGCTCCATGCTATGGAATTCTGAGAATTGTAGTTTTGTGAGACATTTAGCCTTCTCTGTCAGAGAGCTCTGGTGCCACAACCAATTACAAACAAGGTGCCATGCCAGTTAAAGTGGTGTCAAACTGCATTATTTCTACAGTGTACATTCCCCCCTCTGTTCTTGAAGTCCGCAGTTTTGCATATTCAGAGACCAGTGGGACCTATGGGGCTTAAATATTGGTGAGTCTCTGTTTTCATGGGGGTGGGGGGGTCTGGAATAGATTCCCCCAGCAAAAACAGAGGGCCAACTGTACTTGCAGCTTGACACCACTTTAACAGCCATGGCTCTCTGCTCTGGGATTTGCAGTTTTGTGAAGCAAAGAAAGACTTTGTAAAACTACACATCCCAGGAGTCCACAGGATGGAGCTATAGCTCTTAAAATGTTGTTAAACTGTATTATTTCTACAGTGTAGATGCACTTTCATCAGACGCCCCCTTTAAGGCCTATGAGAAGTCCTTTTCCTTCCCTCAGTCTGCTTTCTCCATACTTTTACGGGGCGGGGGGGGGGGCGGGGGAGAAACGCTGCTGTGCCCTCATAAATTTAATCCTAATAAAACTAATCCTAATCAAATCGCCTTCATGTCCTCCACTACCTCTTTTCTCTCAGATGCCTCCTTTGAGGTCTCTCAGCTGCCCTTTCCTCTCCCTCCTCAGCCTTTTTCGTGAGGCACTATAAGCATGGGGGAGAACTGAGATATCAGCTCCCACCATGACCACCCTTTGAGTGTACCTGGACTATGGGTCTCAATCCTGAATCTGTGTGGAAAGACGGTTATCCTTGATCAAGGGCTTCCCCTCCCCTCCATAACAGAGCAGCCGGGCAGTCTGTACAGGAGCAAAGAAAGAACAACTTTATTGATAAGATTCCAACATTTATAAGCTTGCAAGGTGATGTTACAGATGACTAAAAGTTCACATGTATGTTGCTTAGATTCGTATGACTTCATTCGGTGCATGTGTCTATTTGGTGTTAGCTTTTCACAAACAACAACTGAGCATTCAGTTTACTTGCACAAATGTAACAGTAAATATTACAATGAAGGGAGGGAGCCATAGTTCCTCCTAGCAGCTCCAACAACTGTATCTGTCACATCCCAGGCTGGCCAAGGTCAGTTCCCACTCTGACTATTCTGACCCCCACCATCAATATGGCCTGAACTCTAGTTTGCTAATGATCATTGACTCTGGGCATTTAAACGTGAAAATGTCTTCATTATAGAAAATGAGACCATCTTGTCTGACCCCAGCTAAAAGGAACCTGGGAATCTTGGTTTGAACTTTTGGATAAATCATTGAATTACTCACTTGTAGTCTGAGGATTCAGCTTACACCACCCCGTCCTCAATCATAAATGTAACCCTAATAAAGTTAATAATCCCAATAATAAACTTCCAAACCATTCCTCAACCTCCCTTCTCCTCAGTCCCCCACTTTAACCTCCCCTTGAGGCAGCCGCCTCCACCTTCCCCTCAGTGCGCCTTTCCCCCTCATAAATTGAACCCTTGTTGTTGTTGTTGTCGTGTGCCTCCAAATCGCTTTTGATGTATGCTAACCTTAAGGCATTACCCTTGGCAAGATTCATTGAGGTTTGCCACGGCCTTTCTCTGAGGCTGAGAGAGTGTGACTTGCTCAAGGTGGATTTTAATGCTAGCCTCTGGCCTCCAAACAGTCATGGTCCAATGCTCAAACCATTTAATCACACTGGCTCTCAAATTTAACCCTAATAAAATGGATGATCCTAATATCCCCATTAATAAAATCAATCTTAATAAAAATCGATATTCCTAATAATAAACCAATCCAAGCCTTTCCTCGGCCTCCCTTCTCTTCAGTCTCCCCTTCAAACGTCCCCTTGAGGCAGCCCGCCTTTTCATCCTCCTCAGCCTCGCCTCACTCCTATTTTAATCCTAATAAATTTCCTTCTCTCACAAATACTTCCTTTGAGGTCCCATGCCCTCAGCCCACCTTTTCCCCCTCCTCCCCCTAAACTGAATCTTAATAAAATTAATCCTAATAAAATTATCTTTTGCTTTCTCTCTCTGATACCTCACTCGAGGCCCCTTTCCCTCAGCCCTCCTTCCCTCTCCCCTCTCAGCTGCCCTTCTCTCCTTCATAAATTCAATCTTAATACAATTAACCCTGATAAAGTCCCCTAAACCTCATTCTCTACCCCTTTTCTTCTCAAATATCTCATTCGAAGAGGTCCCCTTCTTCCCTCAGCCGTCCTTCTCCTCCCTCATAAATTCAACCCTAATAAAAACCCCTAAACCTCCTCCCCTTCCTTCAGCCCTCCTTCCCTCTTCCTCTTCAGCCGCCCTCCTCCTCCCTCACAAACGTAACCCTCATCAAATTAATCCTAATAAAATTCCCTTAAACCTCTTCCCCTACTTTTCCTCTCAAATGCCTCACTCGAAGTCCCTTTCCCTCAGCTCTCCTTCCCTCGCCTCAGCCCACATTTCCCCCTCATAAATTTAACCCTAATATAATACCCTAAACCTCCTCCACAACCCTTTTCCTCTCAAATACCTCATTCGAGGTCCCTTTTCCCTCAGCCCTCCTTCCCCCTTGGCCACCTTTCTCCTCCCTCATAAATTCAACCCTAATAAAATTAACCTTATTAAAATTTCCTAATTTTTTACCCTTTTCCTCACAAATGCCTCCTCACTCGAAGTCCCCTTTCTTCCCCTCAGCCGCCCTCCTCCTCCCTCATAAATGTAACCCTCATCAAACAAATCCTAATAAAATTCCCTAAGCCTCCTCCATTACCCGTTTCCTCACAAATACCTCATTCGACTTCCTTCCCCTCAGCCGCCCTTCTCCTCCTCCCTCATAAATTCAACAACCCTAATACACAATGGACCCTAAAATTCAAAGATAACAGCCGAATGGTTAGTGTATAGTATATAGGATCAGTACGTAGAGAGAGATCTTGCAGCCCCTTTGAGGCGCCATGAAAGAAAGAAGCTTTCCTGGACTTGAGCCTCTTTCCTCAGAACCGAACAAAATGTCCTAACTCTCCTCAGCATCCCTCTTCCCCTCAGACGCCTCCTCACTCGAGGCCCCCTTCTTCTTCCCTCTTCCTTCGCCTCAGCCGCCCTTCTCCTCCTCCTCCATGAATTCAATCCCAGTAACACTAAACTTCCACAGGGGCGGCCCCTTTCCTCCTCGTCCTCCTTCCTCAGGCAATCAATCCCCCTTTCCTCCTTCTCTTCCTCCCATGGCGCCCTTTCCTTCCATTCTTTTCTCTGGGCCCCGAAGCGGCGCTGAGGCGGGGAGAAGGAACGGAGGAGGAGAAGGAGGAGGAGGAAGAAGGGGAGGCGTCTCCGTCTCAGTCTCCGTGGGGCTTGCTTGGTTCGGGGCGCCCCAGTCCGGCCCTCTCTGGGCGGGAAGAGTCCGTCCCTTCCTCCTCCTCGGCTCGCCTCCCTTTCTTTCCCTGCTTCCAGGAGAACTTTCTTAACGCCAAAGAGGAAGGCGACGGCCAAGAAACCGAAACTGAGGAGGAGGACGAAGAAGCCAGGAGCGCCTAACTCCCCTCAGCGACGCCTCTCCGGACTCCTCCATTTCTGTCTATAATATCCTTTATAATCCTCCTCCTCCTCCTCTCCTTGGAGGGCTCTGTTCCTCCCAAGGGCGAAGGGCCACAAGGAGAGCAGGAGAGTCGCCCCCAGTTTCTCCTCAGCCTGAGGGAGGAGGAGGAAGGAGAGGAAGGAAGGGGGCCAGTGGGCGACCTGGCCTCTCTCCCTCCCCTGGCCCCCCGTCGCCATGAGGGTCCGGCTGGCCAGGAAGGGCCCCTGGCTGGGCCGCAGTGGGGGCTGCCTGCTGCTGGGGCTCCTGGCCCTGGGGGCCGCGGCCTTCTTCCTGGCCGCCCTGGCCCTCTCCAGCCTCCAGGTGCCCCCTTCCTTGGGGGGCTTTGGCGGGGACGGGGCCACCCAAGGGAGAGGGGAGAGGCGCTTTTCGGAGGAGGCGGAGGAGGAGCGGGGGGAGCTGGCCCGGCCGGTCTACCGGAAAGCCCCCCCGGACCCCCAGGCCTTGGGGGAGTGGGGCAAGGCGGCCCGCTTGCAGCTGAGCCCCGAGGAGAAGAAGCTGGAGGAAGAGATGGTGGAGCGCTACGCCATCAACATCCACCTGAGCGACAAGATCTCCTTGCACCGCCACATCCAGGACGGGCGCATGCCCGAGTGCAAAGCCAAGGCCTACGACTACCGCCGGCTGCCCACCACCTCCGTGGTCATCGCTTTCTACAACGAAGCCTGGTCCACGCTGCTCCGGACCATCCACAGCGTGCTGGAGACCTCGCCGGCCGTCCTGCTCAAGGAGATCATCCTGGTGGATGACCTGAGCGACAAGGCCTACCTGAAGAACGAACTGGAGAAGTACGTCAGCAACCTGAGGAGGGTCCGCTTGATCCGGACCAACAAGCGGGAAGGGTTGGTCCGGGCCCGGCTGATCGGCGCCACCTTCGCCACGGGCGACGTCCTCACCTTCCTCGACTGCCATTGCGAGTGCGTCCCCGGGTGGCTGGAGCCGCTTCTCCAAAGGGTGGCCGAGAACGAGAGCGTCGTCATTTGCCCCGTTATCGACACCATCGACTGGAATACCTTCGAGTTCTACATGCAGTCGGGAGAGCCCATGATTGGCGGGTTTGATTGGCGGCTGACATTTCAGTGGCACTCGGTACCTGACTACGAGCGCCAAAGGCGGAAGTCTAAAATTGACCCCATAAGGTCCCCGACGATGGCTGGCGGCCTGTTTGCTGTCAGTAAAAAGTACTTCGAATACCTTGGTACCTATGACACAGGGATGGACGTGTGGGGAGGAGAGAACCTGGAACTCTCCTTTAGGGTCTGGCAGTGTGGAGGCATGCTGGAAATTCATCCTTGTTCGCACGTAGGACATGTGTTTCCTAAACGGGCTCCGTATGCCAGGCCCAATTTCCTCCAGAACACGGCACGGGCTGCAGAAGTGTGGATGGATGGGTACAAAGAGCACTTTTATAACAGGAATCCTCCCGCACGCAAAGAAAACTACGGAGATCTCTTGGAGAGGAAACTCCTCAGGAAGCACTTGAAGTGCAAGAACTTTGACTGGTATTTGAAACACATCTTTCCCAATTTACACGTGCCGGAGGATCGGCCTGGTTGGCACGGAGCTATCCGCAGCATGGGCATCTCCTCAGAGTGTCTAGACTACAATTCACCTGAACACAATCCTACGGGGGCCCATGTGACTCTCTTTGGGTGCCATGGCCAAGGGGGCAACCAGTTTTTTGAGTACACATCAAATCAAGAAATCAGATTTAACTCTGTGACCGAGCTCTGTGCTGAGGTGCCTGAACAAAAGGATTTTGTAGGCATGAGGAATTGCCCAAAAGATGGCTCTCCCATCCCAGAAACCATTAAATGGCATTTTAGAGAAGATGGAACCATTTATCATCCCCATTCAGCAAAATGCCTTAGTGCTTATCGTACCTCTGAGGGCCGAGCTGATGTTCAGATGAGGACATGTCATGCGGGAGATAAAAATCAAGTGTGGAAGTTTGAGAAATAGACTCTTCCTGCATGGCAGAAGGGGGTTGGACTGGATGGCCCTTGGGGTCTCTTCCAACTCTATGGTTCTAGTCCAGTGTTTCTCAACCAGGGTTCCCTGCAGCCCTAGAGTTCCACAAGATTGTTGTTCTAACAACAATCAAGTTCTGCAAGTTGTCCACAAGAGATTGTGATGGGAGGGGGGGAAATCCACATTTTTTGGAGCTGGAGATATAATACCTTTTTTATGCAGAGGTTATCTGAAACTTGAACAGTTTCTCAAGGATTCCTCCAGAGTAAAAAGGTTGAAAAAGGACTGGTCTAGTCTCTGTCCAAAAGTACTGTCTCTTGAGGATGCAAAGGGATCTTTTAGCACCTTTGAGACTGAGGGAACCAAGTAAGCAGCGGGAGCTTTCATAGGCTGGGTCTACTTCATCAAAGGTAGAAAGAGACATTGGTCCCAAACACACTGCAGAAATAATGCAGTTTGAGGCCACTTTAACTGCCCTGCCTCAGTGCTAAGGAATTCTGGGAACTATTGTGAGGCATTTAGCCTTATTTTAGTTTTAGTTTTGTCGGACAGTCTTCTCTGTCAGAGAGCTCTGGTGCCACAATAAACTACAAATCCCAGGATTCCCTAACACTGAGCCAGGACAGTTAAAATGGTCTCAAACGAGATTATTTGTGCAGTGTGTTTTGGCTCTCAGTCTCAAGATCTCTTTGCCTACTGATCCGGACTAACATGGCTCTGTCTTTGTCTCTTGAGTAATATATTTTCAGAAACATAGTTTTTACTTCACCTTAGATAACTTCTAAAAAGTTGGGGGATTTTGTTAGTAACTTTTTGGAAAACTACAGTGCATTAATATGAAAAAGAATATCAGATTTGGGGATTTGCTAGTCAGAAAGTGCCTTTTACGCTAAACTAATTTGTTAATTTGAAAACAAACAACCATAAGTATTAACGTTATAGTAGTCTGCAAGCAAATAGCCTTGTAGAACCAGATTACTGTAACATTGTGGAGAAGGAGGTAAATGGAAGTGAAATTAGGTTCAGCCAGACAGAGTACAGATCTTATTTCAGGACTCATTAAATTGGGCGCACAATATGCGGCTAACATAATGGTTCACGTGAGTGAAGAGGGATTTGTTAGGATGCTATCTTGAGGGCTGAACCGAAGGGGTTGCTTGTGGGGAAAGACAGTTTCTTGGCTTCAGGGAGAAATTTATAGGGAAACAGGGAATTATTTATAGGCTTGAGTCCTCTGTGCAGATATATACATCTTGCTTTTATTTAAGCAAGAGCAATCTGTCTGCAGACAGTAACAACAGTCATGTTTTTTGACTGTTGGAACAAGAGCAGAAACAATCAGGTTGGAAGTAGGTTAAGCATTCCAGTGGGGATATTCCTTCTTCAAGCTTTATAATTCATCGAAATAATGAGAAAGCCAGCTTTTTGTGGTCACAAAAACCTCTGAGGCAATACTCAGAAGCTCAGTATTAATGTTGCAATTAGGGATGGATTCTGTTTATCATCTGTGTCTTAATATTGCTTTTTATGATAATCTTGCACATGTAAAATCAATGGTGAGCTAAATGGTTTTGTGAGTGGCACGTTTTAACACACTTAACGTGTTAAAGGATACAATACAGATTTTCCTGAGTGCCAAAAGGATTGTTTTTCTTTGAAAATGTAGTATATTCTTAGAGGGAAAACTATTATCCTCAGGTGTTGTCATAATTTCTCAAATCAGTTGTTATTCAAGGTTGGTTGGTTGGTTTTCCGTAGCAGAAAGTGGCAGTTAACTCTCTGCATTTTAAATCAGGGCTTTGAGCACAGGCTGTACTCCTGTGGTTGTGTAGTGACATGAATTTGACAGATTTCAAACAGATGTAGAAAGTATGAATGAAACTTAAGTCTTCAGTGCTGTGTTTGGATTGTTAAAACTATACAGAGCAGAATGGACAACTTTATCATCCCTAGTCTGGCAGAGACTATGGGAGAAAAATGAGTGGGAATCCCCAGAGTTATAAACATCCAGTTGCAGACAACACATTTATAAGTTCTTTTGAAAGTAGTTTAGGGACCGTGTAAGTTGCCTCTTGGCATGAAAAGGGAAACAACAAAGCGTAAGCAATCTGTGTGGGTGTGTGTGTTTTAACTCAGTTGTATTTATTCCTTGGGCACAATCCACTTGCTGTATGCCTTCAAGTTGTTTCCCTAAGGTAAACCTAAGGGATTTTCTGGGGCTGAGAGAGTGTGATTTGCCCAAGGCAACCCAGTGGGTTTCCATGTCTGAGCGGGGAATCGAACTCTGATCTCCAGAGTCGTAGTCCAACGCTCAAACCACTACGCCACATTTGCTCTCACACAATCCATAGCTACAGACCCTTCTGTAAAGAGAAGCTGCATTAAGTCCTTCCAGAGCCAGCAGCGTTTAAAGCACAAACTAGGCCAGCTATCTGAAACTTAATTGTGAAAGCTGTCTTGACAAGTTGGCACTCCAACCCTGGAAGTAAATCTCGTTACTCTCTGAGTAATACAGGACCTAGTTTGTGCTTCAAAATTAGCTGTCCCAACAATTAACTTTCAGTTTTAAAAAACAGACACCAGCATTTCTAGACTTTATACTTGTGGGCTAGCGTAGCCTGAAAGCAGGTGAGATTTCCCTGAACGTGGCACGCCAGAGGCGTAACCGCTTGTGGGGCACTTCCTCCTACTTTTATCACCCTTTGTCAAACAATTGACAGCTCACTGTGTGCTTAAAACCTGATAAACTTGTTTGTCTTAAAACCATATGAAGACAAAATAAATGAGTCTGTATGCTACAGGAAATAATACCTCTAATACAATCTTCACAGATTGTTTGTTTCAGAATGAGGGAGAGAGAGATAGGAAAAAATACAGTGCCTTAAAACTGTTCATTGGTACTATTCTTTGTTTTGCTCTTACTGCTCCCAATCTCTTTCATCTCTCATAATCTCTTCCCTAACTGACATTTTGGTCATGCCAAAAAATACACATTATTTTTGTGGCCAGCTTCCAATAGTCCTGGAGTCAGATTTTTTTTGCACTGAAGACCAAGGGCTGCACCAGTTTGGAGGGATTGGAAGTTGATTGAAACTAAAAGTGGCTGGAGGTCCATTTCTGGGCTCACTTTTTCTGTATGGGGGAGTCATTTGGGGGTCCTGTTTGGGGCCAAAACTGCTGCTCCAGAGAACATTTCTATTTTATGATATTTTAGTTGGGGAGGATTGAGGCTGGCAATTTGTCAGCTACAAAATAGAGATTTCCTAGCCGTAGGTCTGGGATTATTGTTGTTTGCACTTACTAGCCAAAGCCTTATCCTGTCACATGAAGTGGAATAGAAGTCAATCTGTGACAAAGTAAAGTACATATAGCACTTACTCCTTGGTGTTATGACCCCAGGGACTTGACCTACAAGTGTAGTGTATAATGGGACACTGAACGACTTAAAGTCTGTTGCCAATAAAAATAAACCCATTTTCTCCAACCAGCTTAAGGTGCGATGTTAGACCACACGGAAACAAATGTTTGCAGTTGTATTATTCAGATGACCACATTTGACCTGTGTTGTGGTAATGCATTTTGCAGTTTCTGCACAGTGGGATTTAAATGTCTGGACTTAGCCGACTTGCATTGAATTCCAAACACCATCCTTTTCCAAAGGTATGCTGGACCTTTTCTGACAATCCGGTGCCACAGAGATCCCATTTTATGACAATTGTATATAAAAGTGTGATACAAAGCAGATATCTCTCTGAATCTGCTCTTGAGACTTCATGTTGTTATTTTGGAATCTGTACAAATCAGAATTGGGAATTATGGGGAAATAATTGTACTGAAGCACTTGACTGTGATTTCTCTGTGCACATTTATCCAATATGATATACCAAGGTATTTCTATGACACTTTAGTATTGTGGTGATTAAATATCATAAAGTGACTTGTTAGGACTGAGGAGAAGTATCTTGAATAGCCAGAAGTGACCTTAAAAAGGAAAAAAAATAAGAGATAAATTATTTTAATGTGGATGCCACAGTTGGTTCCATATACATAGTTCTCACTATTTCAGTGTGAACCTATGCAAACTATGCAACTTCTGTCAACTATATGCCTTATTTCCTTTTTTAAAGTGGGGTGTGTGTGTGTGTGTGTTTCTTATGAAGGACTTTGTACATTCCTAGTCTGAAGGCTTTGTAGTGTCAATCAGTGATAATTTGCACCTGCCATCCAAAACCAATGCACCAGAGCCTTAAGTCCCACTGAACTTTGTAGGACTTGCCTTAGAGTAAACATGCATGGGTTTATGCTGTTAATAACTTGCACAAAGAAACAAAAATGCAAAATGTAATTAATTTTTTATTTCCTCTACTAATAAGTGCAACTCCTTGTGGAAGGACCAAGGGTTTACTAATTGCTCTGAACAGTGACCATATGTGTATGCGTTGATATATACTTTTTTTAAACTAAGAATTTGCATTGGCAATCTTCTTAGCTGTAGTGTTGCTACTAAGTGAACATCCATTCAGATAGGCAGTGCATAGAGATAAGCTGCTGAGGGATGTGCTCCCATCTACAAAATTGCACAGGGCCTTCTACCTTCCTCTCTGTAGCCCCCCCCCCATGTGCACCCCCAAAACCTGCTCTAGAGGGCAGGGAAACCCCAGAGCTTGTTTTTGGGGAGCGCCAAGGGTTGCAGTGGGAATCAAGTCCTCTCCTGCTGGTATTGCAGAATCATTGTGACAGTGAATTTTGGCCAATAATGTTTACAGGCTTCTAAAACACTTAATATTTGAAAAATGAAGGTATGCATGCTTCAAATCTTTGGAGAATCATAAAATGCTTGGGGAATTTTTTTTTACTGTGAGTCACTTAAACTACTGATTTCCAATGACTGTCTAGGAAAATGAATAACTTTACAATGCATAAATGTTGTTCATTTCTTGCAGAACTAAATAAACATTTTTCCAGTTAAATCTTAAAATGGTAAACCTGTCTTTTTTGTCCTATCTTTATTCATAAAATTTACTCATATTGTTCTTTACCTGTTAAACTTAGAGACCTTAATACCTGTACTAGAAATGCAGTGCAGAGCAGAAAAAAGCATCAAGGTGCCTTGGGGCACTTTGAAGACTAAGGGCCTCGGCAGACAGCTAATTGAGCCGTCTTCCGGGCCCGGAAGAGGAGGGGCAGCCGCACGAGCGGCGCCCCTTCCTCTTCCTGAGGCTGCCCTCAGAGTCGCCGGCCCTCCGCACGGCCGGCGCTCCGGGGATGACCTCATGCCACGGCGACTGGACGCGCCGCGGCGTTTGAGTCAGGGAAAGTGCGCCCGCCGCTTTTAGGGCGCACTTTCCCTTAAATCTAAAAGGAGCGCCAATTTGCCGCTCCTTTTAGATTCGGCGGGGATGCGCCGCGGTGAGGCTGCCTTGGCCCCGTGGCGCTGCGGACCAGGGCGTCTTGGATGCCCTCGTCTGCATCCCCCCTAACACATTTGCTATACCATAATAAGCCTTTATGGACTATAGGCTCTTTCCTCAGGTGGATGAAGTTATCCACATTTTCAGGTGTATATGCAGTACCTGTGTTTAGGAATGAGATTAGAGACAGTGAGGTCAGAGGGGAATTAATGCAGACGTTACTAGCAGTAACAACTATATTAGCACTAGCCATTCATCAAACTGGTTGTGTTGTGTTATTTTCTCATTTATGTCTGTTCCATAGGGATTTTTTTTTCTGGGTATCAGTCTGGCCTTGTCAAGTTACTTTTCAGTTCCATTGGATGAATACTGTATTTTCAGAAATGCCTGATGTTGTGAGTCTGTCCAATGACTGTAAACAGAAGTGGGTGGACCCTTGAGTTTGGCTGTAGACAAGCTCTTCTGTGGGGTGTATAGGTGCAGGAAGTCTGTATGGAGGGGTAGTAGTCAATAGGTTTTGCATTCCAGCCCTTGGTTTGAACTTCCCTTTGAGTTTCCAGATCTTGTGGAAGAGGTCTCTCATTCTTCCTTTTTTGTTGTTGTCTTCTATTTCTCTGCATTGGTCATTGTAATAGTTCTCTCTATCCTAGCACACTAGCAGTGCAATGGGCCAAAGGGCAACCTTTGATCTTGGAAACTAATCAGGGTCAGCCCTGGTTAGTACTTGGATGGGAGACCCCCAGTGAATACAAGGTGCTGTGGGCTGTATTTCAGCAGAAAGCAAGGCAAAGCACTTCCAAGTATTCCTTGCCTAAGAAAACCCTGTGGAATTAACTGGGCCGCCATAAGTCAACAGAGGACTTGAAGGTACACACACGCTACAAGGAACTCAGAGTTCCTGGTTTGTAGATCCGTGAGTGAAGCTAACTGGAAAGTTCTTACAGGAATTACTTCCATGTGACCTGACTTGGCTGATAAGAGGATTTCTTCCCGGTATGGTTTTCCTATAGATTTCCTCTGGCCAGACATTTGCTTTGGTGTCTAATGTATCACAAGTGCCAAGTGCACACTTTTCTCCAACATGGGTACAATATTATATTCGTGCCATATAATATGTATTATTCGACATTTTTGATATATCAAATGCACCCAAGAGTCACTTTGCACCCCAGGTCCAAAATGACACACAGTTGTAGTTTTCAAAGTAGTAGCTGTGCTAGTCTCTCTCATCTTAAAAAGGAGGAAGGAAAAGGGAAGGAGGAAATACAAATAAATGTGGCAGCACCTTTAAGACTAATTGTAAGATATTGGTGTGTGCAAATATGTTTGCAGCTATCCGTGGACTTCCTCCTTTAAAAATAATCACTTTCAACACAACCTGAACATCAGGATTATATGTTTTCAAAGAAATGAGGAAGGAGGAGAAGGGAGGGGGAAAAGAAGGAATGAAGCAGGGCCTTTAAAACTAACTGGTGTTTATTTTAGAACAAGCTTTTGTGGATATAAACCCACTCCTTTGGATGCAGTACAGCGTGATAATAAATGCTCAGGTATAAAGGGATATTTACATAGTTGTGGCAGTGAGATGGAATGTAATAGGATCCAGAAAGATGCAAATCACGATTCTTGCCCTAAATGTTCAAAGCGCTGCGTAAGGGGATCCAGGTCTTTCCAATCGTTATAGCAGTCAGTCAGTGTTGATGCGTGAAAGCAATACATCTGCTTACCAAAAGTCAAGCTTCCCAGAGTTCCCAACTCTGTGAGAAGATCCTTTTGTTAGATGTGCCTTAGCAAGAACTCTTGTATTATTAATGAATATGTGCAGTGTGCCATGCAGCCATTGTCTTGGTTTGTACCTAATGGGCAGCGTAGCCTGGTGTGCCTAATGGGCAGCAGCAGCAGGCGGTGTGAAGGAACGGACTGGCACAACTTCCAGCGCACCCATGCCACCCACCCACCTGGCAAACAACACTCCAGCTTCCTTCCTTCCTTCCTTCCTTCCTTCCTTCCTTCCTTCCTTCCTTCCTTCCTCTGGTTATGAAAGGCCAGCAGCTTCCCCAGGAGCTGTGTGACTGGATCGCCCTCATAGCCAGGCAGGCTGCGGGATCCACTGGATCGGGGCTGGGAGGAAGCAACAGTGACTCTCTTCATCCAAAATGGCGGGCAAGTGACGCACCACAAGAAAAGGCGCACAAAAACATTTGCAAGCCGAGCTCTCCGACACTTAGGAGCCTTTAGTGGCCAGAAAATGTTCCCTCTCTGAGTCTTGGTCCTCCTCTCAGGAAGAGGGGAGAATGTGTGAGGCATGCTTCTTCAGTGGTTTCTCCCCATTGATCTGCTCTAAAGATGTCTTTTCTATCACTTCTGTTGTCAACGTGGCGTCTTCTGTTTCTCCAGAGTCATCTGACAAGAGGAAGGCAGAACTATCCCCAGATCAGGGGGGCTTTGCTTGAATATATCTCTCCCTGTTTGTCTGAATCTGAACAGTTTCCTATCCTGCTACAGAAAGCAGGAAAGGCTTTGGGTCTGAATGCTCTTAGTAAGGATGCTGATGTTGTCGTGGAAGGGGTACCAGAAAGCAGGAGAAAGGCTAAGCAGGACAATTCTGTGGCACCTTTCCTTGAGTTTTTTGTTTTTTTACTGTTGAACCTAAAGAAAACAAAAATAATGACCACCGAGGACCTTCACAAGTTCAACCTAGACAATGAGGAAATAGAAATAGTGAAGGAATTCCCATCCCTGGGATCAAACGGATAGAAATGGGGACTGCAGCCAGGAAATCAGAAGAAGATTAAGAATGGAGACAGTGGCTATGAAAGAACTAAAAAAGATCCTAAAATGCAAAGATATACAACTCAGAGGCTGGATGGCCATCTGTCAGGGATGCTTTGATTGGGAGTTCCTGCATGGCAGGGGGTTGGACCGGATGGCCCTTCTTGGGGTCTCTTCCAACTCTATGATTCAGCACAAAAGTCCGACTCATACAAGCCATTGTATTCCCTATTTCCATGGATGGATGTGAGAACTGGAGAGTCAAAAAAGAAGATGGGAAGAAATCCAATGCCTTTGAGAGAATGTGGGGCTGGAGAAGATGCAGAGGATCCCATGGAGAGCCAAAAGGACAAACAAAGGGGTCCTAGAGCAGATCAAGCCAGAAACAAGCAAGAAGCCAAGATGACGAGACTTATAGACTGTTGTACTTCAGACACATCATGAGAAGAGCGGGCTCTTTGGAAAAGACAATAATGTTTTATTATTTAGGTGGTGGAAGGTGGAGGAAGGTAGGAAGAGAGGAAGGTCAGATGGAAGGAGGTCCCTGTGGGGATTTCTTAAGGGGTTGCAGGAATTAAGCAGAACACTGGAGGACAGAGGGTCTTCTTGGAGAGGTCTCATCTAGAGGGTCGCCATAAGTTGTGATCAACTGAAAGCCGGTTAACAACGATAAAAACCCCACAACTTTATTTATCTAATTATTTGTAGAGCACTGTAAAATTTTCACAGCACTTTACACACTAGGAATCAAATTACAATAACAATAACTAATGAAAAACCTGCCACACAGCGTGCGCTCTAAAGCGTCAACGTATAAAATAAAAAAAAAATCTCTAAAATAATACAGCAAGCGTGTAATGAACACATAAAAACCGCGACAGATTAGGCAGAAAAGGAACCCGCATGGTGAGTGCCAATATTTTGTCGGAGGTCAGCCGTGAAGATGCCTGTCTGCTGCTGCCGCCCATGGCACTTCCACGGACATGGAATCATAGAATCATAGAATCATAGAATCATAGAGTTGGAAGAGACCACAAGGGCCATCCAGTCCAACCCCCTGCCATGCAGGAACTCCCAATCAAAGCATCCCCGACAGATGGCCATCCAGCCTCTGCTTAAAGACCTCCAAGGAAGGAGACTCCACTACTCTCCGAGGGAGTGTGTTCCACTGTCGAACCGCCCTTACATGGAGGTATCCATTATTCCCAAAAGTGAAGTAGCTATGAGTAAGTACAAAATGGCAGAGTTTGGTGGCATCCTCACCAAATGCTCTCAAAAACCTCTTTGCAATTTACTGGACTTTCAATGTCGCAATATTTGGCGTAGCTACCAAACGTAGCTGCCAGGTTCCCGATAGGAATGTATCCGTCTTATTACCACGCTTACTGCTTTTAAGAAAGCAGTGAAGACGGATCTCTTCCGGCAGGCCTTCCCAGAATAATATCCCCGTAATATATCTGCCCTGGGAGAGGAGCTTTTCTGTTAACTTTCTTCCCCATCGCGTGTGCTCATTTGCTCTGGGTTTCTCATTTTATAGTCTTTTATCATTTAAGTATTTTAATTCTTTGTTTAATCCTATTTTAGGGGTTGGGAGGCTGGGACTAGGGGATTGGGGGATGTTTTAACTTTGTCTTTTTTAATGTTGTAACCCGCCTCGATTGTTGGGCAGAGGGGCGGGCTATAAATAATAATAATAATAATTATTATTATTATTATTATAGGTTTTGTGGGTGGACCCTGGCCCTGCCAAGAAGGAGACTTACCATTGATCAAGGGAATCCCTTCCAAGAGAAGACAGACGTGCCAGAGTTTGTCATTCGCAAGAGGGACCTCTTTAAGGATTACATCAGGGGTAGGCACCCTTTCCCCTTTAAGGGCCGAGGGACTTCAGCTCCCAGAATCCCAGGAGCTATTGGCCAACATGGGACTATTGGCCAACATGGCTGAGGCTTCTGGGAGCTGAAGTCCCTCGGCCCTTAAAGGGGAAAGGTTGCCTACCCCTGGATTACAGCAAAGGTTTGATTCCTCGAGGGTAGAGGGAGCTCCTGGGAATCTGCCATGCAGGAGCCAAAGTATATACTCCACTATTAAGTCGATCTCACGTATAAGTCGAGGGCAGGTTTTGGGGCCAAAATTATGGATTTTGATATGACCCACGGATAAGTCAAGAGTAAGACTTAGGGTCACGTAACAAAAAGGATGAAGCCAGAGAAACAATGCCAAAGAAATTACAAAATTGCAGGAGGCATAACTGTTTGTGTTCACGCTGAAGGATGGATCAGAGGATAGAGGAAGGTCAGTGCTTCCAGGATAGAAGTACATTCTTGCCTCTCACCAAGGAATGGTTTCTGTTTTTATCAGAGTTAAGGGACAGTACTTCCATTGACCCGTGCATAAGTCGACTCAGATTTTTTGGGGTCAATTTTTAAGCTAAAATGTCTAGACTGATACATGAGTATGTACAGTAAGTTCGATTGACAGCGTGGAAAGAAACAGCAGTCTGCTGACAGAAAGGCAAAGAAGAACAAGTGGAAAAGTGTTGCACTTGCAAAACAATGGAGTCTGAGCACTAGCCCTTTGGAAAGCAGCCAGAGAAGAAGCATTTGCAAGGTTAGGGGACACTGGAGTCCTTCTGACCATCGCCTTCTTTCTGCTTCATGCACTTCTATTGTATGAGGAACGTGGAACAAAACCCCACCAAACAGGGATGCCTTTCTTGGCCAACCGAACGCACAATGTACTTGTTGCAAGCTTTCGAAGCTCCATGGGCTGCTTCTTCTTCTTCTTCTTCTTCATCAGGCAAGGTGTTACAGAGCAAACAGGAGGAAAAGCAACGGAAGGTGTTTGTTAGTCAGGTGCCTGCATTTGGATGCTTCTGCCCTTAGCTAGGATGGCAATGGGGAGGGCATCTCTTGCAGCTGCCCCTTCCTCCTCCTTCTGGCCCTGAGGGGGCAACTGGGGGATTTGCAAAGAGATTTCAGGCCATGTAAAGCCCCTTTGCATCTCGACCAGGACCCCTCCGCTCTTGCAGTCCAATAGGCCTCCATTCCTAGGAGCTCCCAGAGGACAATGGATCCCTCAAGGAGGCTTCATGCTTCGGCATCAGGAGAGGTAAAACATGCCAATCCAGTCCAAATTTAAGAAGGAAGAAACCATTGTTTTCCCTTCCTTGGAGGTCCCAAGCCACTGGCTCAGGATTGCAAGAGAGGGAGGGGTCCTTGTTGAGATGCAACTATTACTATTATTATTATTATTATTATTATTATTATAGCAGTCTTTTTGGCTGTCCACTCTCCTCCAGCCCTCCATCTGAAATGAACTGACAGAAGTTGCCAACTACAAACCAGAGAGGAGCCCTTTCCTTCCCAGCCCTTCTGCAGGAAAGGCCACCAACCTGGGAAGAAAGGGCAACCGGGACTGGCAGCCGGCTTCCTCCGCTGCTCCTGCGCATGCTCGGAGAAGAGGGAGGAGGCGGTGCTACTGTGGATCCTAAGCCACTCCTCCTCCTCGAGGCAGAGCGAACCCATCATCACTCCATGGAGGGGTCGGGTGAGCACCTCTCCCCTTTGCCTAGCTCTAAGCTCCCTCCTTCCCTCGTGCGCAGGCGCGGCTTTCCCAACCGCCGACTGAGCTCTTCTTCTTTCTCTAGTAGCCCGGATGTGGGCTCTCCTCACAGCGGAGCGGAAGTGGTGGGGCGCTGCTTCCGGTGCGGCTGAGGCGGCCGTTCTGAGGGGGAGAGGATGGGCCTCGGGCGGCGGCGAAGGTGGCGGCGGCGGCGGCCGCTGCGGCGGTGAAGAAGAGGAGGGCGAGGGCGAGGGCGGCCATGGCTCCGATGGGGATCCGCCTGTCTCCGCTGGGGGCGGCCGTGCTGGGCCTGCTGGGCCTGGGCCTGCTCTACCACCTCTACTCGGGCTTCGTGGCCGGGCGCTTGGGCCTCCTGGCGGCGGAGAAGGGAGGCCCGGCGGGGGCGTCGTCGTCGGGGCTGGTGGACCTGCGGGAGCTGCTGGCGGCGTCGGTGGCGGCGGCGGGGCGCGGCGGGGCGGAGGTGCGGCGGGTGCGCGAGGAGGGCGCCCTCCACGGCAAGGCCAAGGGCAAGACCCGCGAGGGCGCCGACGAGATGCTGACCAACGGAGACCTCCGCTCCAACCGCCAGATGTACGGCCTCCTCAGGGACGCCTTCCCCGGAGTCCAGGTGCGGAACGGGCGGCGACTGCCAACCACCCTTCGCTCCCTCAAACAAAGGGCGGCAGCACCGGCCCAGAGGGAAAGGAAAGCAGGGTCAGAGGGAAATGCTAGGAGGAAGTCCCCTGCGATTCCCTGTGGGCAAGTCTTCCCCAATGAATCCCTTTCTCAATGAGTCCCTATGGGCAAGTCTTCCCCATGAATCTCTATGGGCAAGTCTTTCTCAATTATTCCCTATGGACAAGTATTCTCCAATGATTCTCTATGGGCAAGTCTTCCCCAATGATTCCCTATGGGCAGGTCTTCCCCATGAATCTCTATGGGCAAGTCTTTCTCAGTTATTCCTTAGGAACAAGTCTTCCCAATGAATCTCTATGGACATCTTCCCCTACGATTCCCTATGGACAAGTCTTCCCAATGATTCTCTATGGGCAAGTCTTCCCCAATGAATCTCTATGGACAAGTCTTTCTCAGTGATTCCCTATGGATAGCTTCCCCAATGATTCCCTATGGGCAGGCCTTCCCCAATGAATCTCTATGGACATCTTCCCCAGTGAATCTCTATGGGCAAGTCTTTCTCAATTATTCCTTAGGAACAAGTCTTCCCAATGAATCTCTATGGACATCTTCCCCTACGATTCCCTATGGACAAGTCTTCCCAATGATTCTCTATGGGCAAGTCTTCCCCAATGATTCCCTTTCTCAATGAGTCCCTATGGGCAAGTCTTCCCCAATGAATCCCTATGGGCAAGTCTTTCTCAGTGATTCCCTATGGATAAGTCTTCCCCAATGATTCCCTTTCTCAATGAGTCCCTATGGGCAAGTCTTCCCCAATGAATCCCTATGGACAAGTCTTTCTCAGTGATTCCCTATGGATAAGTCTTCCCGAATGATTCCCTATGGGCAGGCCTTCCCCAATGAATCTCTATGGGCAAGTCTTCCCCAATGATACTCTATGGACATCTTCCCCAGTGAATCTCTATGGGCAAGTCTTTCTCAATTATTCCTTAGGAACAAGTCTTCCCAATGAATCTCTATGGACATCTTCCCCTACGATTCCCTATGGGCAAGTCTTCCCCAATGATTCTCTATGGGCAAGTCTTCCCCAATGAATCTCTATGGACATCTTCCCCAGTGAATCTCTATGGGCAAGTCTTTCTCAATTATTCCTTAGGAACAAGTCTTCCCAATGAATCTCTATGGACAAGTATCCTCCAATGATTCTCTATGGGCAAGTCTTCCCCATTGATTCCCTATGGACAAGTCTTTCTCAGTGATTCCCTATGGACATCTTCCCCAATGATTCTCTATGGGCAAGTCTTCCCCAATGATTCTCTATGGGCAAGTCTTCCCCAATGAATCTCTATGGACATCTTCCCCAGTGAATCTCTATGGGCAAGTCTTTCTCAATTATTCCTTAGGAACAAGTCTTCCCAATGAATCTCTATGGACAAGTATCCTCCAATGATTCTCTATGGGCAAGTCTTCCCCAATGATTCCCTATGGACAAGTCTTTCTCAGTGATTCCCTATGGACATCTTCCCCAATGATTCCCTATGGGCAGGCCTTCCCCAATGAATCTCTATGGGCAAGTCTTCCCCAATGATACTCTATGGACATCTTCCCCAGTGAATCTCTATGGGCAAGTCTTTCTCAATTATTCCTTAGGAACAAGTCTTCCCAATGAATCTCTATGGACATCTTCCCCTACGATTCCCTATGGGCAAGTCTTCCCCAATGATTCTCTATGGGCAAGTCTTCCCCAATGAATCTCTATGGACATCTTCCCCAGTGAATCTCTATGGGCAAGTCTTTCTCAATTATTCCTTAGGAACAAGTCTTCCCAATGAATCTCTATGGACATCTTCCCCTACGATTCCCTATGGACAAGTCTTCCCAATGATTCTCTATGGGCAAGTCTTCCCCAATGAATCTCTATGGACATCTTCCCCAGTGAATCTCTATGGGCAAGTCTTTCTCAATTATTCCCTATGGACAGGCATTCCCCAGTGATTCTCTATGGACAAGTATCCTCCAATGATTCTCTATGGGCAAGTCTTCCCCATTGATTCCCTATGGACAAGTCTTTCTCAGTGATTCCCTATGGACATCTTCCCCAATGATTCTCTATGGGCAAGTCTTCCCCAATGATTCCCTATGGGCAGGTCTTCCCCATGAATCTCTATGGGCAAGTCTTTCTCAATTATTCCCTATGGATAAGTCTTCCCGAATGATTCCCTATGGGCAGGCATTCCCCAATGATTCTCTATGGAGAAGTATCCTCCAATGAGTCTCTATGGGCAAGTCTTCCCCAATGATTCCCTATGGACATCTTCCCCAATGAGTATGGGCAAGACTTCCCCAATGATTCCTCATTGCCATTTGTTTCAGTATGTTCTGCCATAGGGAGGGATCCACCGGAGGTCATCTAGTCCAGCTCCACAGAAATACAGCCTCCAAAGCCCTCTCAGAAGATCACTCACCCTGCTTCTCCACTGCAGAATTAATGTGGTTTGGCACCACTTTAATTGCTGTGGCTCCATACTGTGTCTACACTGCAGAGTTTATTCAGTTTGACCTTGCTTTAACTGCTGTGGCTCCATCCTATGGAATCCTGGGATTTGTATCTTCTGTGGCCCCAGAGCTCCTTGACAGAGAGGGCTTGCAAAACTACAAATCTCAGAACACTGTAGCATGGAGCCATGGCAGTTAGAGTGGTGCAATGCAGATGCAACCTTAGTGGGAAGGGGCCACAAAGGATCATCTAGTCTGGCCCCACAGAAATACCACAACTCAAGCCCCACCCCACCCCCCCCAAAAAATAAGATACCCATCCAGGCTGTGTCTACGCCACAGTGTTAATGCATGGCTTTCCACATTATGGAATCCTGGGCTTTGTAGCCTGTTACGGGCCCCAGAGCTCTCCCAGAATACCATAGCATGGAGCCATGGCAGTTGAAGTGGTGTCAAGAAGATGCATGATTTCTGCAGAGTGGCAGCAGCCTGCTTCTATATGCAACAAGATATTGCAGCCCCTTTGAGACTGACTGAGAGAGAGAAACTGTTAGCACAAACTTTCCCAGACTGGCTCTCCTTCAGCAGATGCAGAAATAGACCGGTCTGCCAAAGCGTATGCTACCAAGTTCTTTCTCTCAGTGTCAAATGTGCTACAAGACCTCAGTGCATACTGATCCAGGCTGACGCGGCTGTGACTTAATAAATCCTCCCCATATTTAAAGAAGGAGAGACCATCACCCTCAGAGGCAATCCATTCCAGTCTTGAACAGCTCTAACAGTGAAATTCCTCCTAATGTTTAGATGGAATTTCTTTTCTTGTAATTTGGATCCATTGGTTTGTGTTCTAGTCTTTGGAGCAGCAGAAAGCAAGCTGGCTCCATGTGGCATCCCTTGAGATATTTCAAGCTAAATCTATCATGTTACCTTTGTCTTCTCTTCTCCAAGCAAAACATGCTCAATTCCTAGTCATTACTCATAAAGCTTAGTTTCCAGACCTTTGATCATATTTGTTGCCCTCCCCCCGCCCCGGTTTCTGTTTTGCTTTGGGTTTGGTCAGTTGACCAATTACAAATCCACCTAACAGTCCCATTGTCTAGCCCACATTTTACTAGCTTTTTTGCAAGGATATCATGGGAGACCTGTCGAAGGCCTTACTGAAATCAAATTACATTACATCCACAGCTTTCCCTCCATCTACCAAGCTTGTGACTCTATCAGAAAAAAGAGATAAGACTCTTTAAGATTAGTCTGACATGACATGTTTTTGGGAAACCCATGCTGACTTTTAGATGTTATGACATTCCTTTCTAAATGCTTACAGACTATGTTTCATAATCTCTTCTAAAATCTCTCCTGTATTGATGTCTGGCTGATTGGGTTGTTATTGTTTGCATCCTCTTGCCCCCCGTTTTAGAAGATGGGGCTAATATTTGCCCTCCCCCAGTCTGCTGGGACTTCTCCTGCTTCCCAGGAATTCTCAGAGGTTATTGCCAGAGGTTCTCAGATTACTCCTACCAGTTCTTTTATTACCTTTGGATATAGTTCATCTCACCCTAGAGACTAGAAGTCATTTAGAGTAGCCAGTTATTCCTGTACTATCTCTTTACCTATTCTGTGCTGCATTTCCCCAACTGCATCAACTGCTGTTCTCCTTTTTTGGAGAAGACCGAGGCAGAGAAGATGTTGAGTAATAATTTTGCCTTTTCACTGTCTCCTGTTAGCATTTTGCCATCTCTCCCACACAGTGGCCCTACCATTTCCTCCTTCCTTTTCCTTTTGCTACAGACAGAACCAACTCTGTAAAACCTACTCTGATTAACCAAGTAGAACATTAGGTCTAGCTATAAAAAGAAGCCCTCAGGCCTGTTCACCATGGCAGGTGTTCATGGAAAATTTACGATTGCAATGCACAGTGCCATGCAGGTAGCAGTAAAAAAATGACAAGAGTTCTTTGCTTGAATAGGATGTTTCAAGAAACATAGCCCTTTGGTGTAGCTTAGGAAGAGATTTGGCATTTAGGCAGCAGTATCAGCAACAAAAGCATTTTTTGAAGTTCTCATTCTCTGTCTTTCTGATTTCCATAACTAAGAGTGCCACAGACATAGTGAGGGAAATTATCATGGGGACCTGGTGATGCCATTTTTACTTGGTTTAGCTTCCAAAGCCAGGAAAAAACCCAACAACCAGCAGTTTCCTATCTTCAGTATATTAAAGAGTGAAATGTTACCATAATTGGGAAATGCAAGATTCTCAAGTTATAAGTATATGTTGTTACATGCTTATTGAATTAAGCTATAGCTCTCTTTTTACCATTAGATAAATAGTGAAGAACATGGTGATGCAGATGACCAGGAGATAATTTCTTGGGATCGCACTATTCCTGAAGATATAAAGGGACAAATTCAGCCCAATTTTGTGCCAGCAGATAGCATTACAGTGTGGATTGATCCCTTAGATGCAACTCAAGAATATACAGGTAATAAGACTGAACTAATGTTGGCTTCCTACTTCTCTATAGCTTCCTTCTTCTGGATATTGTGACGCTTCAGAAGAACTGATCCTTTTCATGATTGCTATCAGTTTAATTTAATCGCTGCTTTCCCACAGTTGGGTAGTAAGTAAACTGATTTCTCAAGCAATATAGAGTAAAGGGAAAATAGTTTTAATTTCAAAACTCAAAGGTAACTACTGGGAAGGGATTAAATAGTAAATCCAGACCAACTGGTTTTATGCATAGGTTGTGAATAAAAGTTTGAAGGCTGAATTGGTGGGTTGGGAAGTGGGAGTATATACTTATGGAGATATCGCTAAATCTTATATTTTGTATAATATTGTGAAATGGAGCCATCTCGAAGATCTATAAGATTTATTTCCAGTTAGCAGGATTCTGAGATATTTAAATTGATGTAAGTGATGTGGTTCATCCTATATGGATCTAAAGTTCTTACTTATCCTTTAGAGGATCTTCCTCAGTATGTCACTACAATGGTGTGTGCAGCTGTGAATGGTGAACCAATCATAGGCGTAATACACAAGCCATTTTCTGGATATACAGGTATGGGGCGTATTTTATTTCAGTTTGCAATGCCTTGAATAGTTGTTCTAGTTTTGTAACATTTTGTCTCTGAAGAAAGAAAAGCATCATAATTTGGAATCCTAGGTTTGTACATGGCAGAACTGGAAATAACTTCTGCATAGATTTCTGTGGAGAGGTACTCCCTCCCAAATCTACAACCACCAACCTGAGTTTACATAGAGCAGGTAAAACAAATGCAGCAATGATGCTGTCCTGTATGTATCTACTCAGAAATCAATCCAATTAACTTCAGTAGGGCTTATATGTGAGTACAGGGATACAGAGGTCCAAAACAGATGGCAGAAATAATCCAGTTTGAGACCAATTTAACTGCCCTGGTTCAATGCTAGGGAATTCCGGGAACTGTAGTTTTATGAGACATTTAGCCTTCTCTGTCAGAGAGCTCTGGTGCCATAATAAACTAGAAATCCCAGCACTCCTTAGCACTGAGCCAGGGCAGTTAAAGTGGTCTCAGACTGGATTCTTTCTGCAGTGTGTTTTGGACCAGAGTAGATGTGTTTGTGAGCATGACTTCTGTAACAGAAAATTTGGTAACAGGCAGAAACAATATGGAAAAAACGGGAAGTTTTCTACACTAGAAAGAAAGAAGTGTAGTTCAGCATGTTTCTGCAGACTTTTAAAATCCAAATCTAACAATACATACATGTGAAATGGGGCCGGGGGCGGGGGGGAAGGCCAGGTAAGACTTGTGAAACCAGCTTCCACTTTTCATATAATTTCCCTCTTGATGGCCAGACTTACAGATCTGTGATTGTTTGACATGATGGGAGTAGCTGGTGAGACAGGTGTATCTGCTCTAACCTCTTCTCTCTATTTTGCTTTTTACACATGCTCAGTAAGTGATTCCAGAGGCAGCTGCTACTTACCTTGTCTGTTATGGGCTGGATCAGCTGAAATAAAACAAAGAGATGGTCCAAAGCCAGCTTAGGGTAGCAAGACAGATTCATTCTTTAGTCCAGTGCAGGATGTGTAACATAACAAAAGGGTTCAGTTTGTTTTTTGTGAACTATTTTTGTTTAATAGAGTTATTCCAGTAACAAACAGATGTGTCCTTGAGTTACGCAGGACCTCTCCAGGCCACTAGTAGACAATGACAGGGGAGGAGGTGGAACAGAGAAGATGAAAGAGGTGCTGGTGACCCTTTGACCAGGCATACCTCTTGAAAGAGTGTGCAGAATTCCTGAAGCAATAATGGAGCTGGTAAGGCCTGGCCAAATAACATTGGATAGCCCCATAGATTCTGAAACTGCTGCCAGTGCTGAGCTTCTTGGGAGTCTGTAGCCCTTAACAAGCCACCTCTGTTTTGCAGCCTGGGCAATGGTGCGTGGAGGATCCAATGTGAAACCGCGGTCTTCCTACAACGATCAGACTCCCACTATCATTGTATCCCGATCCCATGAAGGGGAAGTGAAGCAAGTTGCTTGGCAAACGTTTGGAAATAAGACTGTAATCATTAAAGCCGGTGGGGCAGGTTTGTTCTCTTGAATTTTCCAGCCTGGTTGCAGCAGAGGAGGGGGATAAATTATTAACACAGAAAGAGTTACTGAAGTGGAAGTGGGCTTGTGTACACTTAGCTAAATGGTGGTTGGATGTTATGTAGAGTGTGAGCAGGCTTCATAAGTGCCCTGATTTATGAGAGGAAGAGGAGGATATGATCTGTGTAGATTTAAGGGGTAGAAAAGAAGGCAAAGTTTGAGTGTGCAACCCTGTGCATAGATAGAGGTAAACTTCATCAAGTTCAACAGATCTTACTCCCAGGCAGGCATGTTTAGGATTGCAACCTTGTTTAGCTTGGGAAGCTTTAGACTTCCACTGATCAGTAGAATTTGTAAAGATTAGTAACTTTGTACAGAACACCTCATGGCAAAGTAATGCAGAAATGAATGTGAGTTTAAACTGCAGCAGTAGTGACTGAACCCTACTGTAAGGGTTTGAATGGTTAGTGGGAGAAAATTCTTAGTGGCTAGCAAATTATTGGGTTACAAATACAAAAAATATCCATAAGATACTACTTGTGGTTGGCAGAGCTAAAAGTGCATAAAAGTAAATCCACTTATTCTCATTTCTGTTTACATACTGCTGATGAACTGTACTGTTGATGTAAGAGGTACACAGCAGTATAAAGAGTAAGAAACATCAAAAAAGTTACCAATTAAACCATAAAAGCCAACAAATCCAATATAAAAAATCTACATGTTATGATACATTTTAATCTATATATTTCTGATATGTTTAACAGAGGGTTTTTTAATGGGTGATCAACAGATCATAGGACTCGAAGAGTCCAAAACACCACTAGGTTTATTATAACACAACTGTGGCCCCCTCAGTCCACACACCAGTTCCTGGAGCAGTGCAGGATAACATTGCACTTACAAACAGAAAGGTCTTGTGCTAAGGAAGTAACTTTTTCTGAGCAAATACCCTGAATCAACAAGTTTTGTTTGTTCTTGCTTTTCTAGGCAAAGAGTCTCAAATAAAGTTAGCTGTGTATTTCTGCAGTTGCCATGTGGAGTGAGGCATGTCTATTGGAGATGGCAACCGTAATTGGGTTTGACCCAGTTGCATAAGTAGATCTCTGTTTAAATTTCTGTTAAGGTTCTGAATTGTGTCATGAAATCCAAATTTTAAGTGAGTTTAGAGATCTTTGCATGCATGTAAGCATGTTTTTTTAATACATTGTGTTCAGCAGCATTCTAAAATATACTTGTGGCTGTACAACAAACATTAAGTTTTGGGTGATTTCCCCTTTAGGATACAAAGTCCTGTCCCTCCTCAACGTCCCTGATGCAGATCAGGAAAAAGCTGACATCTACATTCACGTAACTTACATCAAGAAGTGGGACATCTGTGCTGGCAATGCAATGCTGAAAGCATTAGGTGGCCAAATGACAACGCTGGCAGGAGAAGAAATCAGTTACACGGGTTCATCTGGCAATGATGGTGGGCTCATCGCCAGTATCAACATGAATCACAAGGCGCTCATTGAAAAACTCCCCATTCTAGAAAAGACATCAGAGAATTAAGCTCTGAAACGTGAATGTGGTCTTTTTGGAGCCTGAAAATGATCTGTTCAAGGAAGGAAACGTGGAACTGGCCTTCGGAATAGGGTTCTCTCTAGCAAACGTGCATTTGGAGGACGACACATGGCAGCATTTTGGAGGCTCACCTATGGACTGTGGCAGTGTTCAGAAGCTGGATTGTTGGGTCACATGAAGTTCTCAAGCCTCAGTATCAAGCTTTGGATTTTTGAGGCTGTGTTTCATGTTCATAATGCAACTGAAGGAATCCATGTCTGAGCTAGTAATAACACACTGCTCTGCAAACGTTGGCTCTGGTAAACCTTCACATCCTGTTATAGTATTCTTTATATTGTCTGCCAAAAGGGGAAAAGTTGTTTTGGGTAACTTGAAATCCATGGATAAATATTCTTCATTCCTTTGGGATACAAAGTCTAAGGAGGATGAAGTATCTTTGTGTGACTCCTGTTCATCTTGGGTACAACTTGAAATGATAAAGGAAATACTTGGATTTACTTTTAACATTTACCTGAAAATTCAGACCAGCTTAATGTGGATGAGAGTGTTAATATCTGTGTGGTTTTACAATAATGTGCTTTATTATGACATTCTTTCCATGTAATATTTTAAAAGAAAGTGTGTTCCCCTGTACAGTTTCCACTGTTGACTATGGCCATTACAAGCAGCTAAATTTTCTTAAAATTCTTAACGTTTGGTATTGAACTTATAAATTAGTTATTTGTCCTGTTTCATTCATTAAGCCACTTGATAAGAGAAATGCAGGGTTTTTATTACACCCTCTAGCCATCATAAAATGAAGACGGTGCAGCATGTGAACTCCTTTACAGGGACTCTCAAGTGTCTTGCCAGCTGTCCTAAACATTGCATTCCAGAAGTTTTGTTAGAAGTTGTGCCCCTGTCTGTTTTACCCGGTATGTTATTTAGCATCAGAGTCTTGCAATACAGATCTATAAAGTCTTAAGGGATCTCAGTGCAACCAGCAGCTTTCCTCCCTTTAAATTTATCTGTGGCAAAAAAAAAAGCAGCTGCATTTGTTCTCTGAGGCAAGATTGTAAAGGGATTGTATTCGTGGGGTAAAGGTAGGCAGCAATCCCAAGCAAAAACTTGGAACACTGAGAACGGAACCTGTGGGCCAACTCTGTTGATGCGATTAATCCAGCCTTGATCACTGATTATTCCTCTTCAGTTAACTTCTGGGGAAGACAGCAAGCAAAAGAACTCTGGAACTTGATCTGCCATATGATCTGTTTTCACGCAGGCTCAGTCTTCCCTACTGAAACTACTGTCTTTCAATGGGTGGTTGCAGAATATGAAGTGAATGTCTGAACAGAAAAATAGGCCAGTGTATGTGCAACTCTCAAAAATTATTTACTTTTTGTTTTACCGCAGAGATTATTTTTCCCTTGGTGCTTTTGGTAGTATGTTAAGTTATTTTGATCACTTGAAAAACAAAAAGCTAATTAGTTAAAAAAAAAGTGCAGTCCTAGACACGTCTACTCAGAAGTAAGTATCCTTCTTTTGAGTGATACTCCTCATTAAATCTTAAGAACTCTGTGTGTGCCTGGCAATATTTCTTAAGAGGATATTTTTAAAATAAGTACCAAGAGAGCTGTGTTGTTCAGAAGCGTTGTCAAAGCTGGATTTTATTGGAATGCTACTTTCCTGTCATAACCAATTTATTCCAGAGATATGTTATAATCACATGGACTCTCTTCAAAGTATTGATCTGCAGTTCAGTTCCATGGAATAGCTACACTTTTGACACAAGACTGTTTGAAAATTAAATGCTTTACAATGGATTCTTACTCTTGCTGATGTTCCAACTTAATATTTCTCTGCTGAGCACATGAGAATAGGCTATATTTCACCTTCTACTAGTGTGGGTCATTTTGGGGAGACTCCATCTTCATATTACTGCTTTTTAGAAACAGATGTGCAAAATAATTAACATAAAAGGGAAATATGGGTCACAAGGGAACACAAGAGTGTTGTTTATTATTTCTTTAGAATATTTATACCCTGCCCTTCAACCAAAAAGCCTCCCTGGGCAGATTAGAAATCTTTACTTTGACAGTTTGCTGTCCTCAGGCTTACAATTTAACTAAGATATGAAGCATAAGGGAAAAAGGAATGGCAGTGGGGCAGGGGATTAAGCCTAGCAAACTTTGGAGGCCAGAGCATGATGGAGCTATGCCTGCCTTTTCTACTCTCCCTCTGAGGCCAGGACAGGGGCCATTGGGATGGAAGGAGAGCCTGGGTCAAGGCATGATAAGGGTATACAGCTGGCCCTCCACATTTGCAGATTTGATTACTGTGTTCTCTCTAGGAATCTCTATCGGGGTAGGCAACCTTTCCCCTTTAAGGGCCAAGGGACTTCAGCTCCCCGAAGCCTCAGCCATGTTGGCCAATAGTCTGGGATAGACTATTGCTTTGCCCCCCCAATTGTCTGAGGGACAGCAACCTGGCCCCCGGCTCAAAAAGGTTGCCTACCCCTGGTCTGGGATGCTGGCCAATAGTCTGGGATTCTGGGAGCTGAGGTCCCTCGGCCCTTAAAGGGGACAGTTTGCCTACCCCTGCTCTAGGTCCTCCAGTGCAAATCAGCCAGAGGTTGACCATAGAGTTGTACTGGAGGACTTGTAGATTCCTAGAGAGGTCTTCTGTTAGGTTAAAAGAATAATGTTTTGGGTTTTTTTTAAACTTGTTTTTCCCCACATTCATGGGGTTCCTTCACCCCTACCCCCAGTGGATGTGGAGGGATCACACTGCTGGATTCCTATGCAGTTGTGATGGAGTGGCTATGAATCAGGAAGTCCTTGACGCAAATCTTGCCTCTTCCTCGGACTGAGCTTGCAGCTTCAGGCCTACCACTCGGAATAGGAGAGCATAAAACACTGACTTTCCTCAAAGACTTATTGTACAGATTATAAAGTAAGCATGGCGTGTATGTGAAGCTCTTTGGACATATGAAAGTCTGACGTACAAATGCTAAGCACGACTGTTGTGAAGTTCCAACAGTCCAAAGATGGTGGTTTTCACTTTCCTTTTAAGCTTAAGAGCAGCTGTTGTGTTACAATTGGAAAATGCTCCCTTGAGCCTGGAGACAATTGCTGGCCATAAGCTCTGCACCCTCCTTCTCTCTTTGCTCCTTGCCAAGAGGGGAGATGGTGGGACAAAAGAAATGGGAAGATGAGCCCCTCTCAATCTACTTGCAGTTATTTCTGTCTCTTGATCGATAGAAAATACTTGATAGTATTTGCTGTCTCTTGGAAATTAGGGAAACAGTTGCCCAAGGGATTTATTTGAAGATCCGGTTTTGGTTCTGCTGATTAACATTTGCAAGAAGCGTTTGGGCTAAGCCAAAATAATCCCCAAATTTAAAAGTGAGTGTCTTGGAGAAAACAAGGCAGGCTACATGTCCTTCCAAAGACATCAGGCTTGCAGTTTCTCTTGGTTTCAACCACGGCGTCTGTGCCTAGGCACAATGAAATTATCTGCACAAAAACAGCTGCAAATTCACATGCCATTTGGTGCAGCAGGGCAGATTGGCTTAAATCTGTTAATGGTCCAAAATAGCCAGCAGGGAAGATAGTTACTGTGGAAAGCTTGAATGTCTTGGCCCTTGAGCCCAAACCGCTGCATGCTGCTATAAAGCCCTCCGCTTGTTCTCAAGGTGCAGGATTTCCCTTATCGAGGAGGTACCATGAAATTGGTCAACAAGTCAATGGATCAAGCGAGGTGCAATTTGTTCCTAAATTCTGTCCAGTCTGCGGAGAATTTCTTCTGCTGTTCTTACAGCAAGCTTTTAAAAGCAGAAAGCAGAAGACAGAATATTCAAATTATAAGACAACGTTATAGTTAATATCTCCTCTGCTGGCCTGGCTCTTCTTTCATGCTTCAGGAACAAGGTGTTGGTTAATTCAAAATTGGCCACCGGGTCTTTTTGCTCTTCTTTTCTCTTTCTCTCCATCTCAATCTTGTGAAGAAGTAGCTTGACGTCTCGGTTAAATCTGATAGGAGTGATTGAAACCAGAGAATCACATTCCTGCTTCATGTTTAACTTTCCATCTCTTTCAGAGATATAGCCGTGTCAGTCTCTAGAATCAGTATGTAGAGAGATCTTGTAGCACCTTTGAGACTCACTGAAAGAAAGAAATTGGCAGCATGAGCTTTCGTAGACTTCAATGCATCTGAGGAAGTAGACTGAAGTCTAGGAAAGCTCATGCTGCCAGTTTCTTTCTTTCAGTTAGTCTCAAAGGTGCTACAAGATCTCTCTACATACTGTTCCCATCTCTTTGTTCAGGAAGTTACAGCTGGCCCTCCACATTTGTGGCTTTGAGTTTTACAGATTTGATTAATATGTCGTCTTCATGAAAGAAGAGGAATCTCTAGGTCCTCCAGCGTGACTCTATGGTCAACTTCTGCCCAAAGTTGCATTGGAGGACCTAGAGATTGCTAGAGAGAACACTTCTCTAGGCATTTGTAGGTCCTCCAGCACAATTCCATGGTCAACCTCTGGCAGATCTTGACCATAGAAGTCCCCTGGAAGACCTAAAAGATTCCTAGAGAGACATTCTCTCAGGTAAAAAAAAACTTTTTTATTTGTGGGTTTTCTACTTTTATTTATGCCCCATACCCAGTGAATGTGGAGGGTCCGCTGTATATGGGTGATTTTGCATCATTTACAGAGCAAGAACGGCACACATGTTACCTACCAAACAACATCAGAGAGAGGTCAAGGTAGCAAAAGTTATTAATGAGGAAAAAACAAGCAAGGAGAGGATGCAGCAGTTTGTTTTTGCCTGAGCATCCTGGGAAGGAGGCTTTCCCCTCCAGCCTTTTACCTGCTGAGTTAACTGAGTGCAGACTGCTTTCTGCATTTTGAGCTCAGTTTGCAGCAATGGAAGTAAAAATTGAAGAATCATAGAGTTGGAAGATACCCCCAAGGGCCATCCAGTCCAACCCCCTTCTGCCATGCAGGAACTCTCAATCAAAGCATCCCTGACAGGTGGCCATCCAGCCTCGGTTTAAAGAGCTCCAAAGAAGAAGAGTCCGCCAAAATCTCCATTGAGGGAGTGTGTTCCACTGTCAAAAAGCTCTTACTGTTGGGAAATTCTTCCTAATTTTGAGGTGGAATCTCTCTTCCTGGAGCTTGCATCCATTGAGGCTCCATTGTGTCCTATTCTCTGCAGCAGCAGAAAACAAGATGGCTCCATATCCTCAATATGACCTCCCTTCAAATACTTAAACAGGGCTATCATGTCCCCTCTTAACCTCCTCTTTTCCAAGCTAAACATACCCAGCAGCTCCCTAAGTCTCTCCTCCTCATAGGGCTTCAGGGTTTCCAGAGCTTCTACCATTTTAGTCACCCTCCTTTGGACACGCTCCAGTTTCTCCACATCCTTTTTGAATCGTGGTTCCCAGAACTGGACACAGGATTATTCCAGGTGAGGCCTGACCAAAGCAGAATACAGTGGCTCTATATCTTCCCTTGATCTAGAATCTAGATACTATACTTCTATTAATACAGCCTAAAATTGCATTGGCCTCAGCCAAGTAAGTGGGCTGCAATTTTGGGGCAGAGCAGTTCCCCGCATGGGGACACAGGTGCTTTGTGTGCATTTTAAATTCCTCTATTCCCCCCAAGAGACAGTGTGGTGTAGTGGTTGGAGGATTGGACTACAACTCTGGAGACCAGGGTTCGATTCCCTGCTTGGCCATGGAAACCCACTGGGTGACCATGGGCAAATCCCACTCTCTCAGCTTCAGAGGGTGGCCATGAAAAAACCACATCTGAAGAAACTTGGCAAGAAAACCCCAGGATGGGTTCGCCTTAGGGTTGCCGTAAGTTGGGAAAGACTTGAAGGCACACAACAACAACAACAACAACAACAACAACAACAGTCCCCCCCAAATAATTAAATTCCGCAGAAGAATCTTTCCGAAACAGGAGAACAGCAACTCCATGGGGAGGGATTCTGCTCTACAACACGGCCCTATGTTTCGGCAGAAAATCTGGTTAACAGGGAGGGCTGGAAGTTCTTTTTTCCCCATTGGAAGGCTGGAGTGACCCTTGGAAGGTCCTGGGGTGCCCGCTTTCTCCGTTGTTAAAGAATCTGACTTGTCGTTTGGCAGCTGAAGAGAGGACTGACCGGCAAGCCTTTGAGGAATGGGAACGCTGTGCAGCCTTCGGCCTCCTCCCTTGTCTTCTTTCAGGTCTGGGGCATGGAGGAGGCTGGTAAGGGAACCCACTGTTCTAGTAAAGCAAGGAGGAACAGTTCCGGTGCTTTATGTTTTGTTTTGAATGGTTCCTCCTTCGTATCCGGCCCCAGCAGGACACCTGCGTGCTGGACATCCATAAACGCCCCAAAGCTCTTCAGAAAGGAGCCCTTGGAAGGTCAGTTCCTCACCTTCCTTTCTTCCTAAGAAGAGTTTTGGCTGGGTATGAGAAGAAGCAGAACATTGCCATGAGTAAAATTCTTTGCACTGGGCTGTTCCTTTTGTTCTGTGTTTTGGCTGGTAAGTCCTGGGAGTTTTATTTATCAATATATGCACATGTGGGTTAATGGTTGGACTACGACTCTGGGAGACCAGGGTTCGAATCACCCCTCAGTTGTGGAAACCCACTGAGTGACACCGCTCTTTCAGCCCCAGAGGAAGGTTTCCCAACAATGGCAAACTTAGGCAGTATAAACCTTTGCGAGAGCCAGAATGGTGTTGGACTAGGGCCTTGGGAGACCAGGGTTCAAGTCCCCTCAAAGCCATGGAAACCGGCTCTGAACAAATCTTGCCAGAGAATCCTAGAACAGAGTCACCATAAGTCAGAAAACATCTAGGGGTAGCCGTGTTGGCCATAGAGCAAATCCAATCACATCCAAACAATTATGCCTTTATTGGGCCAACCAAAACGCACAATTACATGTTGCGAGCTTTCAAAGTCACACTGGCTTCTTCATCAGGCAAACAGGAGAAAAACATTGAAGTTGTTAGTCTTAGGCCTGCATTTTCTGGGCTCGGTCCCACTTACATTTAAACCGGTTTGCAATTTGCCTTCGCTCCGTGTCGGTGAATCGATTCCAAAAGGTCCATCGTTCTCACTATGAAAGTGGATCTTTTCATTATTCCCTTGTAATCGCTTCTTTTTTGGCCAACAGTTACCTTTGCTTTTTGTCATCCTTGAACCATTATTTTTAATCCAGTATACATAAGCTGAGCCAGGGTAGTGTAGTGTAGTGGCTTGAGCTTTGGACTACAACTCTGGAGAACAGGGTTCGAATCTCCACCTGGCCATGGAAATCCATTGGGTGACCTTGGTCAATTCACACACACTCAGCCTCAGAGGAAGGCAAAGGCAAAATGTCCTATGAATAAATTTTGCCAAGAAAACCCCGTCATCATAGAGTCAATATACGCTCGCCATAAATTGAAAACTAATTGAAAGCACACAACAATTTTTTGTTGTTGTTAACTGCCCTCGAATCAATCTGGACCCATGGTGGCCCTATGGATGAGAGATCTCCAAGAAGACCCCCTGTCCTCCCCTGCTCTGCTTAAATCCTGCAAGCCCTTCATGAATCCCCATAGGGACCTCCTCCATAATAGAGTCCCTCCATCTGGCAACATCTGGCCTTCCTCTCTTCCACCTTTCCCAGTCTTTTCTATTGAGTCCTCCCTTCTCATGATGTGTCCAAAGTACGACAGGATACTCTCAGGACAGAAGACGGAGAAACAGAATGGTTCCCAGTTGGCAAAGGAGACAGACAAAGCTGTATCCTTTCATCCTATCTGTTCAACTTGTATGCAGAACATATTATAAGAAAAGCAGGCTTGGACACAGAAGAAGGAGGAGTGAAAATAGGAGGGAGGAATATCAACCATCTGAGATATGCAGATGACATCATAATACTAGCAGAAAACCTCCCAGACCTGGAACACCTACTAAGGAAGATCCAAGAAGAAAGTGTGAAGGCAGAACATCATGAAAACAAAAATAATGACCACCAAGGCGGACCTTCACAAGTTCAGCCTAAACAATGAGGAAATAGAATAGTCAAAGAATTCCCATCCCTGGGATCAAACATGGATAGAAATGGGGACTGCAGTCAGGAAATCGGAAGAAGACTAAGAATGGAGACAGTGGCTCTGAAATAACTAGAAAAGGTCCTAAAATGCAAAGATAGACAACTCAGCACAAAATTTAGAATCATACAAGCCACTGTATTCCCTATTATTCCCATGGATGGATGTGAGAGCTGGACAGTCAAGAAAGAAGATAGGAGGAAAACCAATGCATTTGAGAGAATGTGGGGCTGGAGAAGAGTGCAATATATATACATATATATATATATAAGCATATATAAATATATAAACATATGGACAGTTAAGGAAGAAGATAGGAGGAAAACCAATGCATTTGAGAGAATGTGGGGCTGGAGAAGAGTGCTGAGGATCCCATGGACAGCCAAAAGGACAAAGAAGGGGTCCTAGAGCAGACCAAGCCGGAGACCTCCCTGGAAGAAGAAGCCAAGATGACCAAAGGGCGGCTGTCGTACTTTGGACCCATCGTGAGAAGAAGAGAGGACTCTTTGGAAAAGACAATAATGTTTTATTATTTAGGTGGTGGAAGGTGGAGGAAGGTTTTCCCAACCTTGATCTACATACAATGAAGATAAATTATAACTGAAATCCTTCCTTCCTTCCTTCCTTCCTTCCTTCCTTCCTTCCTTCCTTCCTTCCTTCCTTCCTTTATGGCCCCTGCAGACTCAAATGGGGAACTACAGGCTTTGAGATACTCTGGGCCTAAGCCGTATAGGGCTTTATAGGTCATGGACAACATTTTCAACTGGATATGAACCCATCACCAGTGAAACTCCTTCTGTGCTCCCAATAGTAACCAGTCCCCGTAATGGAATAGTTCCCATTGGGGTCTGTGCTGATGTCTGTCTTTTCCGTTTTACGCAGCCGAAAGCCTCCGGTGCAAAATGTGTTTCCGTGTTCGCCGGCGCTTGCCGTGTAAAACCACCGGCGTCTGCGTGGCAAAGCCTGGACAGTTGTGCCTCAAAGTTCAGCTTAAGTTTCGTAAGTCGGGCCTTTGATTCTCTCTGAAGGATGGCCATGGGATGGGCAGGAGACAAAGCCTTGGCTTTGCCTCTCCCAAAACAGGGGCATATTGGATGCCTCTCCCACGATGGAGGTTGGACCCCTTGCGGAGTAGTGGTTTGAGCACTGGGCTTTGGAGACCAGGGTTCGAATAGCCACTCGGCCATGGAAAGCCACTGGGAGACCTTGGATGAGTCACACACTCTCAACCTCAGAAAACCCCGTTGTAGGGTTGCCATAAATCAGAAACGACTTGAAGGCATACAAGAACAAGAACAACAAGAGTACAGTGGGCCCTTGGTATCCGCTGGGGTTTGGTTCCAAGACCCTTCGTGGATACCAAAAAAATCCATGAAGGCTCAAATCCCATTATATACAATGGGGTATCATTATTATTATTATTATTAGCCCTTGGTGTCTGTTGGGGTTTGGTTCCATGACCCCCATGGATACCAAAATCCATAGATGCTCAAATCCCATTATATACAATAGCAGAATAAAATGGTGCCCCTTATTTAAAATGGCAACATGAAAGTTTGCTTTTTGGAATTTAAGCATTTTAAAAATATTTTAAAACCATGGATGCTTGAATCTGTGGATACAGAGGGCTGACTGTATATATAGCTTAATGGTGTGTGTGTGTGTGTGTGCAATATTTGGACATCTTCATACCTTCCAACTCTTCTGATTTGGCAGGGACAGTTCTAATTCATCCTCTGTCATCCCACTTTTTCAGCTGCTCATAAAAATGTCCTGGCTTTCTGTCTCCTCCTCCCGCTTTCTCCTAGTTGCAAGCTGAATTCAAAGTGCAAAAGTAGTTTGCTCCCAATTAATGCAGGGGGGGGGGAAAGCAAATTTTGTCCGCCATTTCTGACTTGCGTGCTCTTCCTTCTCAATAATTTTTGCCACCTTGACCGCTCTCCGATGTTTCTTGGCCAGACGTGTCCCAGTTTTCATCTGTGAGGGTATGGATTGTCCTTCGCTCCTCAAATTCCTAGTACTGCAGAGAGTGAGACCTTTAAACAATTTACACCTGAAACTCTTCTTCTCTTTATTGGGTTACTTTGGGTTACTTTGCCAGACCTTTTATTTGGATGATTACACTATATTTCTAAAATCTCAAAAGAGGTTTTAAAGCAATAGTAGTGCTAGAGATAGGAGCTTATCCCACGGAGGCAAAGTCTCCAAATCCCATGCAGAAATGGGATTTAAAATCCCACCAAAGCGGGTTGATTTTCAGACAATGAGCAATAATGCGACATGAACCCAGACAAGAAGGCGACAAAACATATTACTTATTACTTTTGGAAAATCCCGAAAGTAAAAAGAGGCACGTTTTATCGCCTTTCTGTCCGGGTTCATGTCGCATTATTGCTCATTGACCCCAATGTTGTCTGCGGATTTGTTTCAGTTTAAATCCCGTTTTTGCATGGGATTGCGCCTGTGTGATAAACTCCATAGAGGGAAACTTAGGCTGCAGCTACACTGTGGAAATAATGCAGGTTGACACCAGTTTAACTGCCATGGCTCAATGCTTTGGAATTCTGGGAATTTTGTAGTTTTGTGAGATATTTGGCCTCCTCAGTCAGAGGGCTCTGGTGCCACCACGGCAAACTACAAATCCCAGGATTCCATAGGATGGAACCTGTGGCAGTTAAAGTGGTGTCAAACTGCATTTATTCCGCAGTGTGGCATCAGCCTTAATGAATGGAGGGAGAATTCACATTTTTTGAGGCAATGCCCACCTTTTGCCCCTTCTCAGTTACATCTCTGGAAGGAGATGGCCGTGTCCATCTGACCCTTGTTCAAATTCTGGCTGCCTCAAGGCAAGGACTTGTCGGTCGCCAATCCGTTTTTAATGCCTTTCCGTCTCTCTTTTCCCACAGAGGGTCATTTTCACATGGAGATAAGGAACTGTACGGTCAGAGGGACCAGAGACTGCGAACCGAGGATCGACCATGCCAAGTCGGACCTTGAAATCAAACGAAGCTGCTGTCGAAGAAACCTGTGCAACAGATAATAAGGCAACACAACAACAACAACAACAGCAGCAACAACAACAACCCTCTTGGCCTCCCCCATTGAGCAGGAATCCTGCCATTAATCCCCATTCAATTCTACATTTCTAGCATTGTAGGGATAGGAAGGAGCCAGCAGGAACGTTGGATTCTGGGGACCAGGGTTCGAATCCCACTGCAGCCATGAAAACCACTGGGGGAGGGACTGTGGGATACAGTTTTCTCAGTACCAAAGTACCAAACCAAATTGGTCAGGACAAAACAAGCGAAGCAGTAATTTCCAATTTATTATTTACAGTCTTGCAAGAAGGAAGGGGTGTCCGAGGCAAGTAGGCACCCCACAAACTTGACACAGCACGGTTTTAGTATAATAATAATAATAATAATAATAATAATAAAATTATTTATTTATAGCCCGCCCAATCACAAGGAATTCGGGCGGGTTACAGCAATATAAAATACATAGAATACAATAAAATTCAAAATTAAGTGTTGCGTGTTTCCAGATTTAATTTATTTAATTTCATGTATTCCCTTTCCCTGGCAGTATTTTCTCACCCCCATAACATAATAATAATAATAATAATAATAATAATAATAGATTTTATTTATAGCCCACCTTTCCCTGAAGATTGAGGCGGGTTACAACAAATAAAAATAACAATAAAATACAATATTTTATTTACTATTGTCCAGATCAAGAGACACAATCCATTTCAAGACCACCTTTTTCATGTATGGCCCTTTGGTTACCTTTAGAAAGAAATGCTGTCCTTGCCATTAATTTGGAATGTAACAATAAAGCCTCCCTTTCATGATTACCTGATCTTTCTTTCTTTGTTGTGTTGTGTTTTGTTGTGTGTTTTTGTCTGACTTTACTCCCATTTAACCCATCAATCTTCTCTCCTTTGGCTCTGAAACAGTCTGCCTGCCTTCAAGGCCTAAAAACAACATTCCTTGCTCTCTTTTCCAGTGAATAAATTAAGTAATAAATTGCTACTGGTTTATTTATTTTGTTACTTTTACTATTAACATTAGTCAGGGTTTCACCTGTGAATGATTTATGATTTATCAATAATAATAATAATAATAATAATAATAATAATAATAATAATAATAATAATAATAATAATAAATTCAGCCTTGAGTCCCAAAGCAAACCCGCAATCCACAATGGAGGGAAAGACACAAGCACTTCTATTCTTTCTTAACTCTATCTTCCTCTGCTCCATTCTAATCCCGCCCCACGGCATCAAAAGCGGCGTCCTGATTCGTCCTCCTCGAGCGCTCCCTTCGCGATTGGTTCCCTTCCCCTTCCTTCCTTCCTTCCTTCCTTCCCATTGGCCCTCCCCTTTCTCCTCCTCCTCCTCCTCTTCCTCCAAGCGCGGGTGAAGCTGAGGCGTTCTTCACAGGAATGGTTTGAGAGGGCGGGAATTAAAAAAAATAAACGATTGCGGGAGTTTGATTGGTCGTCGCCTGGTAGAGTCGTTTCCGTTTCATTGGCCAAACTCGGTGCCTATCATTTCCGTGAGGATGGGGCGGGACCAGGGACCAGCAGAGCCTTCTCCTATTGGCGGGACCTGCTTTTGGCGGGAGGACGCGAGCCTGTCCCGCGAGTGGGCGGGCCTCGGGAGGAAGAAAAGGGCGCTGATTGGTGGCCGCCCTGTCTGCGTGTTGTCTCTTTTTTTCCGTTTGCTTTCTGAGGGAGCAGTTTGTCCTCGGACGGCGGCCGCGGAGGGCCATTCCTTCTCCTCTGAGGGGACCAGAAGGAGCCATGGACCCGGCCGGGCCTCCGCCGGCCCCTCGCCATCGCCGCCTCCTCCTCCTCAGCGACCAGCCCCGCTTCCCAGGCGACCCCCGGAGGAGCCCCGACCACCGCCACAGCCGCCTCGGCCTCCGGTGAGCCCGGCCTCGGCCTCCTTCCGTCCCCTCAGAGGAGGGGTGCTTTTTAAGGCTGAGCCCGCGCGGCCTCCGCGTTGGAGGGATGGCACTGCCGCTCCTGCCTCCGCACGGCAGAAACAGTCCGCTTTAACTTCCGTACTAGGGGATCCTGGGAGTTGTAGTTTGTTGTGGCCCCAGACCTCTCTGACAGAAAAGGCTAAAGGTCTCACAAAGCGACAGTTCCCAGAATTCCCTAGCACTTAACCAGGGTAGTTAAACTGGTCTCAAAACTGGATTATTTCTCCAATATGTTTTGGATTTATGGCTGCATCTGCACTGCAGAAATAATCCGGTTTAGGACCACTTTCACTGCCCTGGCTCAGTGCTAGGGAATCCTGGGGACTGTAGCTTGTTGTGACACTAAAGCTCTCTGACAGAGAAGGCTAAATGTCTCTCACAAAACTACAGTTCCCAGAATTCCCTAGCACTGAGGGGATTACTTAAAGGCGTACAACAGCAATAAATACAAAATAATTGTATGTGTGTACACCCACATAATTATATATTGCACTCTTTATATGCAGTGGTCCCTCCACATTCACTGGGGTTAGGGGCAAAATCACAGATAACAAAAATATTATGTTTTTACCTAAGAGAACACCTCTCTAGGGATCTTTAGGTCCTCCAGTGCAACTCTGTGGTCAACATCTGCCAGACATTGACCATAGAGTTGCACTGGAGGAGCTACAAATGCCTAATGGAGGGTTCTCTCTAGGAACCTCTAGGTTCTCCAGCCCAACTCTATGGTCAACCTCTGGCAGAGTTGGGCTGGAGGACCTAGAGGTTCCTAGAGTGGTCATATTGATCAAAACCACAAATGAGACAACTGTATTATGAATTTATATATATGTTTACGTTACATATGTTATATATCGGGGGTAGGCAACGGGCTGAGGGACTTCAGCTCCCAGAATCCCAGGAGCTATTGGCCAACATGGGACTATTGGCCAACATGGCTGAGGCTTCTGGGAGCTGAAGTCCCTCGGCCCTTAAAGGGGAAAGGTTACCTATCCCTGATTTAACCTGTGCCATGTTTGATTTGACTGCCGCAGAAACCCTTTGCTCTTCTCTGTGAGATGACAGTAACGGTTCTGAATCTTTACAGCTCAGCTGAAAATTGTTTGCAAATGCTGGAAGCAAAGAATGTCAACCTTCAAAGGACCTCCTCTTCTGAGTCTACAGATTCAGGTTTGTATCCTTATACAGGTCTTGAGTTACAGATGTGAAGGTTTTTGGGCTTGGGGGTGGTTGTCCTGGCTCAATGCTAGGGAATTCTGGGAACTATAGTTTTATGAGACATTGAGCCTTCTCTGTCAGAAAGCTCTGGTGCCACAATAAACTACAATTCCCAGGATTCCCTAGCACTGGGCCAGGGCACTTAAAGTGGTCTCAAACTGGATTATTTCTGCAGTGTGTTTTGGACCTAAATTAATCCTGATTACACTGTAATTCTAAATTGAAAACACGCTAGTCCAAATGTCAGTTTAGTCAGGGACTCAACTGATTGGTTCAGTGTAACATACAAGGTACAACGTAATGTTCTTAGTCCTCAAAATAATATGGAGAGGTGGTAACATGTTTTAAACTTGCACTAGATACCTTCTAGCTTGATCAGACGGTAGTTTTCTGCTTTGATTGGAAAGCCAGATTCAGGATTTGCTCAGTTGAGGCAAATTATGGTTTAATTAAATTGGGGCAGAGCACAGAAGCCTGAGCCTGTCAAACTATAAGCTAGCTGCAGTTAAACGATAGGATGGCTGTTAATAGAAATAGTCACTGTGTTTTCTTGGGCCAGCTCTCGTCCCTCAGCTTCCTATATCCATTATGGAGATAGTTCTGAACTAACATGCTTGTGTGCTGCTAATTTGTCATCAGCAACTGTAATATAGTTTCTCTTCTGCAGGATGCTGTATGGATTCTCCCATCCTGCTTAGCATGAAAGACCTAGAAGATGAAACGTATGTAGAAAATTAGCCAACGTATTTGCTCTGTGTTGTGTGGGGGTATTCTGGAGGGACCAGGTTAAGGAGCTCATTTCACATTAGATCAAAAATGACTTTGGGAGCTCCGATGGTGAGAATGTTCACATATTTCAGGGCCACAGTACTTTGAATTCATAAAAGTACTCTTGTGACTTGTTTGCAGAGGCTGCAGTTCCATTTGGAAATGTTCATGATGTTCATAGAATTATTATGACACCATTCTTTTGTGAGTCTCTTTGGGGGAGAAAACGTAGATTATAAATGACTATAATATAGTAGCTCTGTGGTGCAGGTAGCTGATGTGCAGAAGGAAAGCTATATAAAGCCTGGCTTGTTGAGTCTGACATAGTGCCCTTTTGCTGAAGTTGACCTTTAGAAACATATTGTGTTACCTGACTGGGTTTACATGTGAATTAACTTGTATCTCAACTTAACTGGATGGAGATTGGAGCTGACATTTTATGTTTAGCTAAGTAGATTGTAACCATCTGGGCAGTTCCAAGATTTTGTGAAAAGCCTGAGAGCCAAACCCAACATTATGCTGATGGACCTTCCAGAACTGCATTGCTTCCCCTTTTTCTCCCACAGTCCTCCCCACTACCAGAATTCCAGTTCTGGGAGTACATACCAAGCTATCGTGCAGAAGAATACCTGGACTCCTCCAAGTTCTGCACGATATCAGCTTTCATAAAATTATACAACTGTACAATCTGAAGGATCCCCAGGTATTTCCTAGTCTGGGGTGGGCAACCACACAGGGCTCAGAGCTCAATTTCCTCCATCCCCAACATTACCACAAGCTGCTTTACCTTCATCAATCCTTCCCAAAATAGAGATGAGAAATGATGTCACATCACTTCCTGATGCTATTTGGAGATGTACTTCAATGAAAAGGGGTGCTTGGAAACTTTTGTTTTGGAGCTGGGGGTGTTATTGCATGTCTTGTGATCTACCCTATGGTTTTCAAGTGAAAAACACCCAAATATTGTGCTATTTTTTTTAATGGGGGGGACTTTTGTGGGAAGTTGACTCCCTCAGCAGACATCACTGCCCTGAGTTTGCTTCGTGTTGCTTGTCAATATAATTTTATTTTGAATATTGAAATTCAGTCTGAACTCATTTTAATGTGTACCTTTGTTCTCCTTGTAGTTTTCGGATGCCCATGCGAAGAATGCATTCCCTGCCAGTAAGTAAACCTTGGGAAAGAGGCCCTTTGTTGACAGGCTAAGCTCTGTTTTCTGAGTTTTCTGTTACACAGACCTGCTGGGTGTGAACCTTTTCTAGCATATGTCTAAGTCTTCAAAAAGTTTGTATATTATAGCTTAGGCACTGGGAATTGTCGACATTGGCACCTATGGATCTGAAAATTTTACAAAGCCCTTTGCAGTAATGGAAACCAAGGCCACAGAACATTAAATATGTGCATAACTAAGATGGACAAATATTTGCAGCTGCAGTGAAATATTGCAGTGTGTCCTTGCTCCAGCAATCCATGCCTCTTCCAGAGTACTCAGTTTCCATCTCCCTTTTCTGTGACATTTTCTAGCTGACATTTTCCATTGGAGTAGAAATGGTGTGGCCTTCCCGGTGTTGCTGGACTGTAGTGCCATGCAGTTCTAGTTAGTACAGCTAGTGATGAGATATGTTGGGAGCTGAAGTCCAGTAATATCTGGATGGCTGCTCAGGTCTCATAGCTGCTTTGCGCACTAACTGCTGTATGCATTCAGTCCTTAGCAATCTGCGGGGTTCACATTCTTTCAAAATTCACCTCCTAGGTTTGCTATTAGAAGGAGTAAAACATAAGTTTATTGTCCAACACTTTCAGGAATGGAATGGGGTGAGAACGCCGCCAATGCTGCTGGGAGTCCTCAAGCCATTCCCTAGCCATTTCTGGCAGACGATTTTGAAGAACATTTCAAATTTGTCTTTCAAAGTTGGCTGCCATAGCATGGAAGGGGAATGGCTTGGGGACTTGTGCTGGCATTGGCAGCATTTTCCTGTGCAGCAACATGCCTTCTCACCCCGTTCCGTTCCCGTTCCTGCAAGTACCATGCGATAAACTTAAATGTGAGAAATGCTCTTTTTCCTTTTAATGTATTAGAATGTACCAGAAGCTGCTGTCTTCTACCTTTGTTTTGAGTTCAGTTTGTATTTCACAGGCTGATTTATGAATATTTGTATAACTTGTAGCTATAATTTTTATGTTGTGATTCCATTGGAATCCAGTGTCTCACTGAAAGAAAACAAGGGAACAGAAACTTGACTGTGGCTTTGCTTTTCCCCACTTTGCAGCACAGCCTCCTGGGGTGTAGCCCTGCTCTGAAGAGGACCCACCTGGATTTCCTGAACTGTGACATCTTCCAGGCATGTGGCCCTGAAGAAAACAAGGAGAATGTGAGTTCATTTTCAGATACCTGAGGAGGGAGTGGCCATGATCACACCCTAAGTACTATTAATGGCTTGGTGAAACAGCTTTATTCACCCTCTATTTCTGCTCTGCGCAATAACAATAGTTCTCTGGGCAGATTATAAGAAGCTAGAAAAATAAAAATGTAGTACAATGAAAAGGAAAAGCACAGGAACAGCCATATAATCTAAAATGTAAAAATCCACACTCTATGTACAGAGAAGTGATTTCTTGATGTGAGATAGGGTTAGTTAGGACTGTAATACAATCTCAGTTCTTTAGATGCTTCTGTAGGTAGCATGTCACAGCCTAAGCATGTCTCCTGTCGTGCAATAGTGACTGAATACCTGAAAGATCATTAGGAGTTGGCTAAATTCAAGGTTCTCCAGTTAATTACTGTTGTTCAGTGTCAGAGGAGTAATTTCAGCTTCAGTGTTGAATCACACTGGTCTGTCCCAACCATTTTGCTACTCTGTCTTTAGCTTTTGTGTTGAAATTGATGCAGTTTGTCCAAGTGGGGGATAACTTCTTCTTTTTTCTTTTTTTGCCTTAAAGGGTCATCTGTATTCATGGAAGATATACATGCTTAATAAATAATTAGTGGTGCTCCTGATTAACAGATACAAATTTCAAGCTTTGCTTAGATTTTCCACTGGAGATGCTTATCAGTGGTGATTAGCTCCACCTTTCCTACAACACATTTGTGCTGTAGTTATGCAGGGATGAACTTGCTTCATTATGGGAAGCTTGATTAGAAAGGCTGGTGATGAAGATGGTTGTAACTTTACAGAAGATTAGGGAGTGGTGTAACAAAAGAGCCGGTCAGGAACAGATTTTCTTTGAACGTGTGCTCTAGACTGAAGATTGTTGGGTTAAAAGTATTTTCAACTTCATCCCTTTGGATTTTGGACTCTTAAGAAGCCTGTCTTGCTTCATTTTCTTAAGGAACCCTTTGAATTCAAGAAACCAACACAACCTGTTCCTCGTAACTGTCTGCGTGCCTCTTCCATTGAAGATGAAAAGGATGCTTCAGAGCTGGAGCAGAAATCTGACTCAGCATTTGTGGTATGTATTAAAGGGATAGAGGTCCATGTTATGGTAGATCACAATGCGTTGCAGTCATGCTCTGGTTGTGGCAGTGTTGCACACAGAGGGAGGATTGCTGAGTTAATCACTCTGCACAAAGTTGGGAGCCCAGCAGTCATGTGTTATAGGAGAGTCACTTTGCTTGCAAAAATTGTGGGTAAAAATCTAAGAGATCTGAAGTAGTGACAGACAGTGTGGGTTTAGTAACAGAGCTTCATTGGTAGAGGCAGAGATGAAATTTTGTACCCAGGAGAGTTAAGGTTAGACTGCAAAAGAGTTTCCCCTAAAGCTGCAGATTTATAATGCTTGCAAATCTGTAGTAGAGATAAACATAACTAGAACTAGTCACAAGCAATGCCCATTTGTTTCAGTGGGAATGAAGTTAAAGGTGATTGACTTTCTCTATTGCTTTTAGTGAGAGCAACTGAAAAGATAAAAACTCAAATTATTCCATTTTCTCTTTTAGCATTGTAGTGTTCAGCCAGCACTGCTTGTGTGTTCAGAGTCATTTCCAGTGCTTTAGTAGATAGCAAATGAAGCACTTTGCTAGAAACTTAGAAATCAAAAGTAAAAAGCAGAAATGTATCTATTCATTAATCTGCCTATTTGCTAACGATGAGCAACTGGCAGCTATAGGAAATCCATTGTACAGTAATTTGATCGCCTGTGCAAAAGTGTTGCTATTAAGTACCACATTCTGATTATAGGAGAATTGTGTTAGAAGTGAAGTAGTAGTTCTGGGGTGGATGGGGTGTGTGACCATTAAAATATTCTTCCTTTAGTTTCCTAGTGGTGAAGCTGCTGGAAATGATGTTGGAATTTGCAACCCAGCTTTTCTGAGACGGCGTTCTCGAAAGATTTCTGAAATGGAGGATGAAGAGAATGATGATGGATTCTTAGAGATAATGGATGGTCCGGATGTCATTGTAAGTAGTGATTATTAAATAAGAAGGTAGAAAACATATTTCTAGCGAGGTAATTCAATTAATCTCTTGCCGCAGAAATAAACATGCAGAAAACACAAATTGCCTTAACCAGTGACCTTAGACAAACAATAGTAATAATTATTTATATCCCGCCCCTTTGCAAAGCAATCGGGGCGGCTTACAGCATTAAAATTAAACAAAAGCTTACAATACAATACAACACAATAAAATCACTATCCAAAATCCCAAACCCACCTACCCCTTAAAAAAATATTAAACAATCATAAGTTAAAACAATTTTAAAAATAAATCCCACAAGTGCAGGTAGTCAACAACAATAAACAACAATAGCGGCTGCAGCGAGGGGTAATAAACGAGAGGATGGGCTAACTTCTGGGACCGGAAAATCTAGTCAGGAAAGGCCAGCTGGAAGAGATCTGTCTTGACAGCCCTTTTAATCTTTCTAAGGTTGTACTATGACGGATCTCGTCCTGCAGGCCGTTCCATAGTCTGAGAGTGGTCGACGAGAAGGCCCTCTGGGAGGTTGCAGACAGCCTTGTTTTTATCGGCTGCAGCAGGTTCCTCCCAGAGGACTGAAACGCGTTGGGCGGATTGTATGGGAGGATGCAGTCTCGAAGATAGGTTGGACCCAAGCCATTTAGGGCTTTATAGGTAATGACCAACACCTTGTACTGTGCCCGGAAACTAATAGGCAGCCAGTGAAGAGACTTTAGTACTGGTGTTATATGGTCTCTTTTAGATAAACCCGAGACCAGCCTGGTGGCCATATTCTATACTAGTTGAAGTTTCCGGACCAAGCACGAGGGTAGCCCCACGTAGAGTGCATTGCAGAAGTCAAGATGAGAGGTTACCAGTGCATGTACCACAGTTTCAAGGTCCCTCATTTCCAGGAAAGGGCGCAGCTGGTGTACCATAATGTCATAATGCACTTTTTTTTTATGTAGGGATATAAAAAGCCTTTGACCCTTTTCAAGCCACAGGAGATAATGCTGAACCTTTTGATGAAAAACTAAATAATCCGTATTGGTTTGAAGTGCCCGGTGCTTGTCTTTCACCATCTTCTTTACCAAAATCAGGGAAACCTGTGACTGTCCACTGGGGTCTTGAGCACAATTTTCAGGGCACTTGGGGCTGTTGTTGTTGTTGTTGTGACCACCTGGATCTTGTTAGACGTAATCTACAGGTTTCCAGGAACTCTGCCTTGATTGTCAGGCTGTAAAAGAAATTCATGCAAACTGCAGCAGCAGTTAGAATGGCATTGTTTAGCGTAGCTTCAGCCTGAGCTCATACAGAGTTGTTCTTCATCCCTTGAGACAGCTGTGCAGATGGGACGATGGCAGAGAAGTAACGTTGCCACTTCTGCTACAGAGTGATGAAAGCACTCCTTTCTCATGTCTGTCAGCAGTACAAGAGCTAAGCACCAGCTCTTACTACAGGATTCCATGACTTGCTGACTGGCTGCCACATACCAGTCAGCTACTCTGCCATTTAAAGAAAATGAATAATCAGTTCAAAATAATGTAAGTCATTGTAGTTGCTGCCAGTTGGGGTTTCCTGTGCCATAACTGATCTTGAGAATTCTTTCCTTCAGAACAATGAAGAGAGGCCCTCCGATGTAGCAAGCCTTTGGACGGCCCCTTTAGTTATGAAAAATGGCGAGGATGCCCATGTAAGTTGACCATCTTAATATTCTGGAACAAAACCTTTTGCCAACAGTTTAGAGCCTAATTCTAGTGTCCATTGTTGTGGTATTTAGAAGGAAGATTGGCTTCTTGCACACCTTTACGTGATTGCTTAGGTGTAGAGAATCTGGTGTGCAACTCATAAACTACTGTAAGTTGTTTGGCTGTTGCTCGGCTGCACCCTCAGAGCCTGGATTTCTCCACTGGAGCATCTTTGCAGGGTGCAAGCTGAACATCTTCTCCATTGCTGTGCTGAGACTTTATAACTCAAACCATTTGTACAACCCCCTCCATGTTTTGTTTCTTTACTTGGCAGCTTGGCACCTGATCTCCCCTAATGGCTCAATGCTGTATTCTTTCTCCCCTACAGTGGTAGTGAATTTTCTTGCAGTATTTTCAGATTGGTTGTGAAAATGACAGTTTCCAAGTCAAGAGTTTAGATTGGTGCCTTTGGTTGCCAGGCTGTGCTAATAATACTGTTTTGGCTTTGGTCTAGAACAAACAGTGTCGGTCAGTGGGAATGGACAGCAAACCATACAGCATGACCAAGATGGCCCTGAAAAGAATGGAGAGGTCCCAAGAAGACACTTCACCAGGTTTCAGCAAGAGGAGGAGAAATGTCTGTGGAGCGCCTTCTGTTGAACTAACGGTTGGTAGCTGAGGACCAAATGCAGTCTGAGAGCTTCACAGTTCCTTTCCTCCTAAAGCAGCTAGCTTTAGAGGAATGCTCTATGTTGGTTGCTGATTTCCCCTTGATACCTGATGTAGTCAACATCATCCTTGCATATTGGAATTGCAGTTAATGATTGTGTGTGCCTGTTAATACATTTTGAAATAACTTAGCCTCTCGCCTCAATTTTCCTCTTTCTACAGAGTCTGGTCCTGGGTGGAATACAGTCGTCATCATCTTCAGGAGAGATAGAGAGTCTTTTGGATAGTGACCCAAGGGATCTAATTGGAGACTTTTCCAAGGTAATATTGATTTCATTCCCTCTTATCTTTCTGTTGGAATAATAATAATAATATTTACACTTTGATGGGGAGAAGAACTGGAATTGAACTGATGGCGAACTCTTGACATATCCTCCTATGATGCCAGCCAGCATATATTGTTTTTAGGTTGATGCAGAGGGCAGAAGATAATAGTAATTCTTTGTGCAGCATCAGTTGATGGTTCCTGGACACATTCCCATAGCCAGTCTGGGGATGGTGGGATGGGGTGACCACTGTTCTGCAACCAGGAAGAGGAAGAGGTGATGCCCTCTTGGGTTCCAGGAGGACAATGGCTCTTCCACTCTCAACCACAAAATGCAGCTGGATATCATCCAAAGTCTTCCCATTTCCACTAGCCATTGATTGCTGGTAGAGATTCATATGCTGCCAGTGGTTGTAGAGGATCTTGGTAAAGGGTTCCTACCTTACCCTATTCTGCATTCTGTGGCGTTTCGGTTTTCCTCACTTTGAACAAGGATTATCTTTCTACTGTTTAGGGTTATCTTTTCAACACTGTCAGTGGGAAACATCAAGACCTGAAGTACATTGACCCAGAAATGGTAAGCAATTGTATGTTTCAGTATTCATTGGCTTCATTTGGGTGGTAAACTTGTTTTCTCTCCCCTGAGCTCATATTTTTTTTGGAGTGGGAAGAGATCACTTGGGGATCTGATGAGGATTTATCAGTCCATCCTCACTAGCTCAGCTTGTTTTCCCATTGAAACAAAGGAAATTTGTGTAACTGGACAGTGTGTGCATGAGGCTTAATGTTTGATCTCTTCTCCAGATTGTGGCAGTGCTGAATGGAAAGTTTTCTGGGGTCATCAAGGAATGTGTGATCATTGACTGCAGATATCCCTATGAGTATGAAGGAGGTCATATTAAGGTAAGCTGAAGGGCCAGCATTCTTTGCATCCTAGATAAATTGGGAAGTATCAGAAATGATTTCACAATTACAAGTGTGAATCTAAAAGGTAATTGGTTTAATTCTTGGAGTTGTTGTTTTCAATTCTTGTTGTTTTTGTCCTTTAGCAATACTGCGAGTGGATTTCAAGAAGTTAGGATTTTTTGAAGTTTTCTTAGCAAGGAAAGGTCACCTGAATTGGGTACCTTTCCCAGGTACAGCCTATGCGCTTGTCTTAACTGTGTAAGTGCACTACCACCCATCGCTACAATGAGCAACCAGGCTCAGGACAACATCCAAGCTGTGACTGAGATTTCAGAGAGAATGTAGCCCCATCCAGTACAGGTTGAACCTCTATTCCCTGATCTGCTCTTTGACTGACTAGAAGCACCTCTGGCTCGCCTAGATTAAGTTTATCTGTTATTGACATCTATTGCATTACTGACAAAAACTGGTTTAGTTCCAAAACAGCTTCATTGGACCTAGATGGAAGTGAGAGATAGTTTGGTGTTATCAGCATATTGATGACATTGAATCCTGCCACTCAGGATAGCCTCTCCTAACAGTTTCGTGTTTATATTGAACAGCATAGGAGAGAAAACAGTCCAGAGGCCAAGTTGTTGAACAGGAGTCTCGCAGCACCACATTCTGAGTTTGTCACTCCCAAGTACTGGAACCCCTGACTAGATGGCCCTTGTGGCCCCTCCCAATTCTGTAATCCTATGATCTACCCTTCTGCTGGTGACTCTTCCTTCCCAGGGTGCTGTAAACCTTCACATGGAAGAAGACGTGGAGAACTTCCTGTTGAAGAAGCCCATGGTGTCCTCGGGCAACAAACGAATCATCATAGTTTTCCACTGCGAGTTCTCATCAGAGCGGGCCCCTCGCATGTGAGTTCTTTTATGGTCCACTTCTCACTTTTGCATAGATCAGGGATCTGCCTTTTCTAGATGTGTAGATATTCTAGGCTGTGATACAACGTGTGGTTCTTTTCCTGTTAGCAGTGGCATCCATCTACCGATAACTTGCTGAGAGTTATATTTTGAACTCTCTCTTTCACTGCAGGTGTCGGTTTGTCAGGGAGAGGGACCGACTGGGTAATGAGTATCCCAGTTTGCACTACCCTGAACTATATGTTCTGAAAGGGGGCTACAAGGACTTCTTTCTAAAATGCAAGGTATGTGTCATGTCTATTGATTTTACATTCCTGATGCTTATGCCGCTTTCTTGCCTAAGTATTCTGCCTTCCTCTTAAAACTGAAAGTGTCACTCAGGGGCTTTCTGATTCTTAATTCTATCCTCAAAACAGGCTGTGATGGGAGGAAAGTAAGTGGTCCAAAGCTACTATGTCAGTACATGGGTCAGTGAGTGTTTGATAATTGAATGCTTAATGCACTGTTGCGCAGTCTCTGTATGTGGTCAAGGAGCCAGAGAGAAACTACCATCCTATTTTAAGTGTTCATTATTTGCTTACATAATCTGTGCTTAAATATTACCAAAATATGTAGTCTCTCTAAAATATTTAACTGAATGCATCTTCACAGATTGGGGATTTTCTATCCATGGGATCCTCCCATGATTTGCTAAAAATGCTCCAAAAGAAAATAAGTCAAAATGCATTTCCAGTTTGAAAGGCAGGCATTTTCTTAATGTTAGTGCACAGGGACTCCTGCAGCCTTGCAAGAAAAGTAGTCAGAGTGTCCAAAGGGTTGAAGCTGCAAAAACAGCCTTGGGGACCCACATGACCTTGGGATGTACTTTGGCCATCGTTGCCATAGATGGTCCTTAGTTTTCCTTCACAGAAAGGAGTGACATGGACCCCTGTGGCCTGGCCCCCTGAAAATGATATTTTTGAGGAGTTGCATTTTGTACTCACAATCAGATTTTCTGGTTTCCCAATTTGGAAGCAAGGCCAAGCCTGTGGCTTGCCAAACCCCCAAAAGTATAACCCTACCAGCTCAAGACTTATTCCAAATCCATTTGCAAAATACCAAACCAATGGAAGTATTCAAACAGCTGTGGTGTTTCCTTTTGCACATGTCATTTTCTTATAGCTTCTTTGGCAGTCTTAGGAGACTGCATAGAGACTGCAGAGAACTAACAAAACCCAAGCAGCAATGTGAAAAGTTCCCTGGCCTTTGAACCCAGGAAAGGGCATTGCATCTTTAGATCTAATTTGCCTGCACTGGGTGAGGGATTTAGCTCTTGTCTTGCTGAACTGTAGGGATGTTTGGGGACAACTCAGAGGGACAGTCAAGGCTTCTTAAACCCTTTGGGAAGAAAAAGATGTTCCCCACAGCCAGAAAATTGTGGACTTCTGTTACAAGAGAGAGGTGATTGCATGATGCCACAGACTCTGCCTGTAAGACAAGAGGTATTAATTGGCCTCAGTTACACACCACTACAGATTTATTCAAACCTGCAACTGGCAGGTTCTTGGCTCTTCATATCTTGTGGGTGAGGGCATTTGAAAAGCTCTATGGATGGGCTTTCCATTTTTTTTAATTATGTCCCAGCTCTCACAAAACTCCTGATTCATGGGTGCCTCACAAGTTTGAAACAGCAATACACACACACAGAAAATGAAAGGTCTCATTGCCTACAAGAGGTGCCAAATCTGTATAAAAAGTGTAAGCTTTACAGAAATAGAGGCTTAACGTAGATGACAGTCCTTCTATGGGAAGTTTGTTTGTATAAGAGCAATCAGTGTATCACCAGGGGCTCATGGGTTTTTATGGATCTCATTAATTACAAAAACAATCTTCTGTTACAGAGCTACTGTGAGCCTCAGGGCTACCGGCCCATGCACCATGAAGACTTCAAGGAAGACTTGCGCAAATTCCGCACCAAAAGCAGAACTTGGGCAGGTGAGAAGAGCAAAAGGGAACACTACAGTCGCCTGAAGAAGCTATGAGAACTCCCTCATCCAGGGCAGCTAGGTTCCACTTACTTATCTGCCCGGTGGGATGTCAAAGCTGCTTCATTCCTTTAGCTGCTTTTCTCGCAGAACTGAATAACTCTTTGTCTGGTCCTGGTTTTCCTGTCGTCCAAATCACATCCCAAAAGACAACGTGGAATGCTCGTATGGCCTCATTGCAGTCTTGGACCCTAAGTAGCTGCCTGCTGTTGTGAATCCAGGATTTTATCTTGTGCCTCTTAAGACAATCTGTGTGAATGAGGTCTATGTGTCAATAGGAGAATGAAGCATTAGTTGTTAGATTTTATTGTGGATTTTTAAATGGTGCCTTTTTAAAGAAATGTTAGTACAGCAAAGTGAAGTGAAGCTAAGTTACCTCTGTGGCTGAATTACCTGGCTGGTGTCATGGTCCAGTTCAGTTCGAAAAACAATGAGTGGATCAGGGTGTGTGGGCCTTTGGAGCCTGTCCTCTTGAGTTGTTCCGCTTCTTCACTTGCTTTTATATGTGAGAAATTTACGCCTGAATGAGTGTGGCGGGAGTGTGTGTGAAAGAAGGTGAGCAAGTTTTTCTTGCAGCTTAAATGCTTTGTCACAAGAAGCCTGTTATCAGCTATCAAAACAGGAAGTGGTGTCATCATGTTCTCTTAACTGAAGTCTTTGGCTTTGCAGTATTGGATTTAATCTGATCGTTCCGAAATAGGTAGGAGCAGTTTTCCTTAGATGAAGCAGCATGGCAGGTCCTGCATGAAGCAACCTAGTGCCAAAGTAGCTTGCAGGTGTTCTGATGGAAATCACACAGATGTGTATGCAGTCCCTGTGTGTCCATTTGGAAAGTATAATTGCAACATGCCTGAGAAGTTAAACCAGACTTGGCACAATCATGGCGTGCGCCCCCCAACAACCTGTCCCCATCACTCACAGTCTTAGGTTTACTAACATGTTTAATATAGACTGCCATTTTTTGTCCTTTTGTGCTGTAGATGAAGGGTGTGAAGAAGATAGGTCCTGTTGGTGGGGTTTGTCACACTGCCTTTGCTTCCTCTTGAGCAGTAAATGCCAAGGGCATTTGGGATGGTGAATTGAAACATAGGGCTAACGTTAGTTAATTAGAACGGCTCTTTGGTATTAGTATGTGTTACCTCATAATGGTTGCACTAGTTCAAAACCCAGCCAGGGACTTTGCTATAGAAGCTGCAGTTCTTACACATGTGGCTGTCTTGTGTGAAACACAGGCATAGGGTAACGCAGGGGTGAGAATAGTGTGACCCTCTGGAATTATGGGACTATAACTCCCAGCATTCTTCAAGTTTGGCTGTGTTAACTAGGGCTGCTGGGAGATTATAGTTCAGCAACACCAGAAGAGTGGCACATTTTCTCACCCCTAATTGAGCACAAGGTTGTGCAAGCTGGGATAAGTCTGCAGAAAGACTTTGGGTCACACTCTCTCTCCCTCAGCCGTTTTGGTAGTGTTTAGTTTCACTTTCACAAAAACTAGGCTTGTTGTGTGTGGTTGATCACAGACTTGTAAATTAAGATGTGTCATCCTTGGATTAAACTTGGCTTGTTCCAGAACTGGTTGGCATATTTAAGAAAATAGGATCCTTGGTTTGTATACAGTAGCAAGCAGAGATTATGGAAAAGTGAAACTAAATGCCTACAACCCCCATTTTCCCAGGCCTGTAGGAAGCAACTTGGGGACGACGACAATGAACCGAGTGCTAAACCATGGTTTAGTGTTGTGTGTGTCTGTCAGTATTAAAAGTGGTTTACATGCGTAAGCATCTGCTGATGCAGAGAGGGAAGGTTTTTAGGTCTGTAGCCTTGTAAGTTTTAATTGTCCTTAAGATTTGTGTGTCAGTAACAGCTGAGTCTCCCAGAAAATACTGTACTAGGGAATCAGTTGGCAGTTGCCTCTTAATGAAGTGGGTTGGAACTGTTGTATTGGATATTTGCACAAACATTTGTATCTTGGAGTAGCTGTTCCATCTGTTTTTGACTTCTGCATCAAATGTCTGTACCAGATAGGAAGTGTCACTCTTGTTATTTATAGCCTTTTGTGCTGGTGATCAGTATTTACTTGCAAACAGTCCTCCAGCATGCAGTGTGAGGAAAGAGTGCCATCCTCAGAAGATAATTCCACACTAAATAACCACTTGGAGAGTCCTGACTTCCTTCCACTCTTACAGGATTCAGCAGAGTATAGATGACTTGGTGACTCAGTTGCTGCTTCTTCCTGAGAAGATCCCAAAGAGGGATCTTTGGAATCCTTATAATTCCGTCTCCCCACCATGCATTGTTCATTCAAGTTGCTATTTGTCCTTTTAATTTGTGCAAATGTCAGTTTCATCTGAGTCTTCGGGGGAGGGATATGCTTTTAGTACATGGTAATGTTTTCAGGGTGAGGGGAGGCAGAATTTGAATTGAAATTGAGACAAAGGGGCCTCTGAATGACACCATCTTGTGGCCTCAGGGAATAAATAAGCCTCATTCCCAATCTCTCTGCCTTTTTTCCTTTTACTTTTGAGCAATGGTTTCCAGGCTTGTCCCAGCAAAATGAAGACCTCAGGTAAGCAAGCTACATGTTTTCAAAACTTCTCTCATTGTGCCTAGGCAGAATATACACCACACTGAAGCGTATTTAGGTTATAGAATTACAGAATTGGAAGAGAACACCAGGGTCATCCAGTCCGATCCCATTCTGTCATGCAGGAAAAGTCGGAAATAACATGACAATGGAAAGGTACCTCAGCTTCCATTTCAAAGAGGGATGGATTGTGACGTGGACATCAGGGTCATACTCATGAAGAGGTCTCTTTGACGGTAGCCCTTGGCTGTCTCTCATTGCCTCATGAGAGGTAGTGCAGAATTGGCTTCAGGAAAGGAAGTGATATCAGGTGAAATGAGCCCCTTCTGTTTTTGCTGTGAGGGATAATGGATCGAAACCAGTCCACTGGGGTTCAGAGTGAATACATGAAAGCACTTGGTGGGAAGTACCAAGCCATTGATCTGTTTGTATAAAATCTGAAATTATTCAGTCAGACCTGATAGAATCATTTTTGTACATGCACACAAACATTTGCCAGCTGTGGCCATGTTTTAAAATATATTAACAATAATATTTACATGCATTCAGGAGGGTCTGTAGAGCACATTTGAAATGTGATATGCTATAGTTATTCATTCTCTAAAAAGAGATGTATTTGCCAAGTAAAGGCTGAGTGTCCAAAATGGCTGAGACCAGAAGTGTCTCAGACTTTTGGATTTTTGGAATATTTGCATATACGTAATGCAAAGATACCATGGAGTTGGGACCCAAGTCTAAACGTTCATTTTCATATACACCTCATGCACATAGACTGAAGGTAATTTTATACGGTATTTTTAAGTTTGTGCATGAAGCAAAGTTTGTGCATGTTGATCTATCAGAAAGCAGATGTGTCACTATCTTGACCCACCCATGAAAAAAGTTGGATTTTGGAATATTTCAATTTTTTTCATAAGGGATACTCGACTTGCAGTTGGATCTATACATTTCTCAGTCTTTATGTGCCCAAGTTGTTTGTGAGTAGAAGTTCCCACTGGGTGGTGCTACTGCTGTTATTTTTTGCAAGCTGTAAGCATCTAGTGTGTTCATCTGAGCTCATACTTAAACAGTGGGGAAAAGAGATGAACAATTCCTCATCATGTATTCTTGCAGTGCCTTGTGACTGACTGCCATAGTTTCTGTGTTTACAGAAGATGATCTGCACAGGGCTGGCCTGAACATGTGTTTCTGAGAGGATTTGAACATAAATCTTCCAAATGGTTGGTTAATAGCATTCACAATCTAAAAATGCTATAAGGTATGCCCCCCCCCCCACCAGCCTGGTGTCCTTCAAAAGGGTTTGGGACTCCAACCTTCCTGGTAATTGCCAGTCAACATCTGGCCAGATTGATTGGGGAGTTGCAGTCCAACACATCTTGAAGGTTCCAGGTTACAGAAAGCTGGTGGATGGAATTTGAAAGATATGCATGTTCTGTGACAATGTGGGCTTTTTCTTTGACTTTCCTTCACCAGAGACGGGAATGAGGCGATGACTGGGAAATGCTTTGTACAGCAGACACACAAAGTGGGAAACCAGAAGCATGGGAGAACCGGGTTGAGAGCACTAAGACGGCGTCCTCCCATCAGGCCTGGGCTGCTTTGTGTGTTATGCAAGGCCTCTCAGTAATTCATGGTGTGTTATGTTCACTTTCCAGCCTAGCCTGAGTCTCTTTCTGGCACCACCCTACTCAGCCATCTTCTTTCCTGGCTGTAATTATGCATGCTGACACTCTTCTGCTGCAAGGCTTCCTGCTAAGAGAGGCTGCTGCGTGGGGAGAGTCCTCCTCCTCCTCCTCCTCCAGCAGCAGCACTTGAATGCCTCTCCCGCTCTCCTCTTGAGAAGAAAAGGCAGAACCCATGTGGACGATGGCTGTTGGCAGGCCAAGCCAAGGGGGACTCAGAGACCTTTGGGAAGCAGCAGAGGACCCTGAGGGGCCTGACTGCAAGGAAGGCAGGTTTGGCCAAGCAGTGCTGTCACTCTTATTAGAGATGGCAAATTACATTATTATAGCTCCCCTTGGAGAAGTTGGCTTTATTTTATTTACTTAGTTTGGGGTTGGGACTCAGAAGCATAATTTTGGGTGAAATGGCTAAACTGAGGCTGTTGTATTTTGGACAAACTGAGACTTTGTGTGCCTTCAAGTTGTTTCTGACTTACAGTGACCCTAGGGCAAACCTATCGTGGAGTTTTCTTGACAAGATTTGTTCAGCAGAGGTTTGCTATGGCCTTGCCTGAGGTTGAGAGCATGTTACTTGCCTAAGGTCACTCAGTAGGTTTCGTGGCTGAGCGGGGAATTGGACCCTGATCTCCAGAGTCATAGTCCAGTGCTCAAACCACTATGCCACACTGGCTTTCATTGTGAGACTACATGACTCAAAAGACGATCATGCTTGGTAAAGTTGAAAGCTTTCAAGCTATTTCTGACCTATGATGACTCTATCACAGGGTTTTCTTGGCAAAGTTTGTTCAGAGGGAGTTTGCCCTTGCCTTCCTCTGAGGCTGAGAGAGTGGGACTTGTCCAAGGTAGGTTTCTGTGGCAGCGGGGATTTGAACCCTGGTTTCTAGAGTCATGTTCCAACACTCAAGCCACTACACACTGGCACTGACAGCAATAGGAAAAGGAAAGCCACATTAGAGGCAGATTGAGTCAATTAAGGAAGCCACAGCTGCCCTGAATCTGCAAAACCTGAGCAGGCCTATTGATAAGACGCTATCTTGAAAGGGTTGGCATAAGTTGAAGCTGACTTGGCTTCACATAATGATATTCAGCCACGTATTTAACTGCAGTGGTATGCTGATTGTTCATGGTGCTTCTTTGCTCTAACAAAAAGCAGGAAGGTAAGAGGATGGGAAAGCCTGCATAAGACTCCAGGAGGCAAAGGTTCAAATTCCCACTTAGTCCTGGAAACCCACTGGGTGGACTTTGGCCTTGTTCCTCAGAGGAAGGCAATGGTAGCAGACCTCCTCTTGGAAAAATCTGGCCAAGGAAACCTTAGGAGAGGGGTGCCAGAGGCCACAGACAACTTGAAAGACACAAGACAACCAACAAAAGACCTCGGCTATCTTCTTATCCTTGAAGTCATGCAGTCTCTTCCCATTCAGGTGTGATTCTGTCTGCAAGGGACACATTGATAGGCTCCAACTTCCCTAGCGGCTGAATTCCTGCTTGCAAAAGTGCCTAGCTTTGGGGAGGTCAAATTGCCCTCTTGAAGAACACAAAGGCGCTTTCTGTATTGGGGGGGAATGCAATCTTTTGCAAAGGGGAATCCAAAATCCTTTTGGGGAGCCATCAGTGGTTTGTGCTGTTACACCAGGGATGTAAATTGTGCTGCCCTCCAAATGGACTGCAGCTCCTCTAATTCCTCTTGATTAACTCTGCTGAGCTGGCCTGATGGGAGTTGTAGTCCAACAACACCTGCAGGCCTGCATGAATCCTACCTCACAGTTGTGCAGCTCTTCTGGAAGGAGGGGAAACACTCCTGTTCTTAATATATATATGCAGTCAAAAGGTCACAAATATGGTGGGAATCTCGCCAGTCCCGAGGGACCAGGTGGCTGCTTTTTGTTCTGGGTGTGAATTGCTGAAAAAGCAGTAAAGAAATGCCACATTTAGTGTCATTTGTGCAAAAATACAATGAGAAGAGGCCTGCTGAATCCAATGACTTTGAGTTGGCCATAGTGAGTCCTCAAGGTGACTTTGAAAGCACACATGGTTTCTGCTAGAGACCCAGTGAACCAACTGCTTTGCAATGCGGCAATTGCTCCCCTCCAGGCTCAAAACCTCCAAGGTGCCCCAGGATGGGTTTCACCATCTGTCTAGTTCCATCTGTAGCTAACCATCTGCCCCTCCACCTTTAGGTGCTGGCATCTGTATCTGGAGGGCTTATGCGGCCCTCGTCCATGAGAAGAAAGCTTCAGCTAAATCAGTTATGCCCGATTTGGGCAGCTCTCCGTACTGGAAATGCACAGCAATTCATTCGGATGGGTCCCCCCCCCCCAGCTGAAATTATTTAAAATGTCAACCTTGTTCCCTGCCACAAGTGGGCTATGCCTGAGATGCATTTTTTGTAATTAAGAAAGAAAAAATAACTTATGCTAGGCTGACAGTTTGGGTCCTGGAGAAGAGTGCTGCTAGGACTAGATCCAACCCTATTCGCAGCCTGTGGAAGATAATGCATGGTTTTCTTAATACAGCTGTATCTGAGTTAGCCAAGTCGATGTGTTCCTGGACATTTTTACCTTTTGGACAGAAAAATTTGGTACCAGAGGCAGAAATAGCATGGAAAGATTAGCAATGGGTTCCAGCACCACCAAACAGAGCGGCTCAACACTGCATGTGTGAATTGCAACGGCCGGGTCAGGTCAGCCTTGCAAGTATTTTGAACTTTCTAGAGATCGCTTAAAGCTTCTTCCATGGTGCGTTGCACGATGCCTTCGATGGTCTGTACGTGCTTTAAACAAGTAAAGCTGGCATGGTGTGAGCCTGTGTGACTCTACAGAAGCCCCCCTCCTGTGCTTTCCGCCCGAAGTCATGTTTGTTGGTCCTGCTCAGCTGATCATGCAAGATGTGTGGCTGCTGTTCCAAATCTCCAGACTGAAATCCCGGCTCAAGCGAGATTACGCTTTTTAGTAAGGCTCTCCTGGAAATGTGACACGTGCCTCTAGATTAAGGCCAGGGCATTTGCCGGGATGCAACAACAGCAACAGCAAAAGTGTACCACCAACACCTTGGGTGCCCTTTGCCTCCTACTCCGATTTACTGGTGCTGTTCCTGGTCCCACAGGGCAACAAAGATGAGAGGTTAATAAAATAATAATAATAATAATAATAATAATAATAATAATAATAATAATAATAATAATTTATATATTGCCCAGTGGCGGACCAATCTAGGCGGTGTTTCATTCATCACACGTGCATGGATCATCTTTGTGTCAAATATATGACACAAAATGTGCAATTTTTTTACTCACTACGAAAGCATATCCTGATCTCTTGAGTGTCTGTGTTTCTGAATAAACGTGAATCAAATGAGAACTCTGTGTATGAAATCAGATATTATTTTGGACTTTGATTCCTAGAACCCCTGAGAGGCCCCCTTTTTGTATGATTTTTTTTTTAAGCAACTTTCCCAAGCACTATTTGCTGCAGACTTACTGTTGAACGTTAAAAATAATGACCATGGAGGGTCTATATACAAATGCAACTTAGACAATAAGGAAATAGTAAAAGACTTCTCATGCTTGGGATCAAACACTGATAGGAATTGGGACGATAGTCAAGAAATCAGAAGATTAAGAATGGGGAGGGCAGCAATGAAAGTACCAGAAATGATCCTAAAGAGAAAAGATACACAACTGAGCACTAAAGTTAGAATCACACAAGCCATTTTATTTCCCCATTTCCATGAAAGTGTCTGTCTGCATTCTTCCTTGATTATGTCCTTGGCTTCTGTCTGTAGTTTTTCTGATTCTTGGTCAATTATGCTTAATAGCCCAAATCTTTTTCTTACATTGTCAGTAAATTCTGTTGAGATATTGTTCAGATCATATTTTGGTATGATGACTGGTTCTGGTTTCTTCTTCAGCTTCACTCTTATTTTTAATATAAATAGTTTGTGGTCTGTACCTGGTCTAGTCTTGGCCACCATAATGGAACTTCTCTATCCTTTGCTTCCTATTATATAATCTATTTGGTTTTGGTGTTGGCCATCTGGTGATGTCCATGTGTCTAGTCCTCTCTGTGGTTGTATGAAAAAGGTGTTTGCCAAGGTTAAACAGACCCTCTTTCTGCCCTGAGATGCCAGAGAATGAGTGTCCCATAGTTAGACTCCATGAGAGGATGGGCTTTTAGTCAGAGCCCATGCTTTGCACCCAAAAGCTGTCTGCCTCTCCCAGTGTTGTGTCTGTTCAACTTGTATGCAGAACGTATTATAAGAAAAGCAGGCTTGGACACAGAAGAAGGAGGAGTGAAAACAGGAGGAAGGAATATCAACAATCTGAGATATGCAGATGACACCATAATACTAGCAGAAAACCTCACAGACCTGGAACATCTACTAAGGAAGATCCAAGAAGAAAGTGCAAAGGCAGGCTTAATGCTGAACGTAAAGAAAACAGAAATAATGACCACCAAGGAGGACCTTCACAAGTTCAACCTAGACAATTAAGAAATAGAAATAGTCAAAGCATTCCCATCCCTGGGATCAAACATTGATTGAAATGGGGACTGCATTCAGGAAATCAGAAGACGACTAAGAATGGAGACTGGCTATGAAAGAACTAGAAAAGATCCCAAAATGCAAAGATATACAATATACAAAATATACAACTCAGCACAAAAGGTAGAATCATACAAGCCATTGTATTCCCTATTATTCCCATGGATGGATGTGAGAGCTGGACACTTAAGAAAGATGAGAGGAAGAAAGTCAATGCATTTGAGAGAAAGTGGGGCTGGAGAAGAGTGCAATATATATATATATATATATATATATATATATATATATATATATATATATAAACTTATGGACAGTTAAGGAAGAAGATAGGAGGAAAACCAATGCCTTGGAGAGAATAATGTGTTTCTGGAGAAGATGCTGAGGAGGACCCCATGGAGGACAGCCAAAAGGACCAACAAATGGGTCCTAGAGCAGATCAAGCCAGAAACCTCCCTGGAAGAAGAAGCCAAGATGACCAAACGGAGGCTGTCATACTTTGGACACTTCATGAGAAGAAGAGAGGACTCTTTGGAAAAGACGATAATGCTGGGAAAGGCGGAGGGAAGGAAGGAGGAAGAGAGGAAGGCCACAGGACAGATGGAGGGACTCTATTAAGGAGGCCACGGGTATTAAGGGGTTGCAAGAATTAATCAGAGCACTGGAGGACAGAGGGTCTGGGAGATGGCTCATCCAGAGGGTCGCCATGAGTCTAAATCGACTCGAGGGCAGTTAACAACAACAACACAACAAACTTTCCGCTGACAGTTGATTCTCTGCAATTGTGTTCACCTAGTTCTGTTGCTAACCTGTGTTTATGCCTATAAAATCTCTTTTATGATGGACACAGCAAGGAAATGGCCTTGTGGTCTGTGATATATCTTTTATAATCCTTGAAGGAACATTATATAGAGGATGGAGGAAGCTTGTTTTCTGCTGCTCCAGAGAACAGGACACAATGGAGCCTCAATGGATGCAAGACACAGGAAAAGAGATTCCAGATCAACCTTAGGAGGCATTTCCTGAGGGAAAGAGATGTTAGATGGTGGAAGATGCTGATGCCTTGGAGCAGGGGTAGGCAACCTTTCCCCTTTAAGGGCCGAGGGACTTCAGCTCCCAGAAGCCTCAGCCATGTTGGCCTATAATAGTCCCATGTTGGCCAATAGCTCCTGGGATTCTGGGAGCTGAAGTCCCTCCTTGGCCCTTAAAGGGGAAAGGTTGCCTACCCCTGCATTGGAGAGTGGTAGAGCCCCCTTCTTTGGAGGCTGTTTTTCAACAGAGGCTGGACGTCCATCTGTCATGAGGACTTTGATGGTGTCTTCCTGCATGGCATCTCTTTCAATTCTATGATTCCATATACATATTCCTTTAGAAACGCAAACCATCATGCAAAGAGCTTGAGGGCTGAATGGCCCGTTTCAGAGCTTAAAACTAGAGGAAAAGTGTATTCATGAGAAATAACTGGACAGGCAGAGTTAACGGCAGGCACCACCGACCCTCCTTTTCTTTTCCACATAACGTATATCCATTTACTCCATGGGAAGAGCTGCTTGTCACACGCTCTAAAAGGATTAAAAATGCACATCAAGAAAAGCGGGATTCTTCTTTCCAAGGCAATCATGCAGACAATGCATCATTTCCATGGATTTGGGCACGGATGGGAAGGCTCGGTTCCCTTTTGACAGACAGCAGGATGCCCTTCTGAGGTCGGTCACTTCTATGAGGACTAGAGGGACCTTGCTTCGAAGAGGAAGGGGCCGGAGAATGATGGATGCGGAACGTTGTGTGGGGCTGATTCTAAATCCCATCGTTCTGGAAGTACCAATTGCCTTCTCCTGAGGCTGAGAGAGTGTGACTTGCCCAAGGTTATCCAGTGGGTTTCATGGCCGAGCTGGGAATTGAACCCTGGTCTCCAGAGCCATAATCCAGCAATCCAACCACTATGCCACGCTGGCTCTCTGAAGTTGTGTCTCTACAGCAGGGATAGGCAACCTTTCCCCTTTAAGGGCCGAAGGACTTCAGCTCCCAGAAGCCTCAGCCATGTTGGCCAATAGCTCCTGGGATTCTGGGAGCTGAAGTCCCTCCTTGGCCCTTAAAGGGGAAAGGTGCCTACCCCTGCTCTACAGGGTCACCATTATAGCAGTTTGATCTCAGTTTAGCTGCCTACGGATTCCTGGGGATCTGTAGTTTGGTTAGCTATGCAGAACTCGTTACTGAACTCCACTGAACTGTAGTACTAGAGCTGTATGGCAGAGAAATCCAAACTACAGCTCCCAGGATCCCATAGGAGTGTTCCATGGCAGTTAAAGTGCTATCAAACTGGTATAATTGTGTAGTGTGGATGCACAAATCCATAACTTAAAGGCCATTATCTGTTGTTGTTTTTATGGAACAGAACTCCGGAATTCCCTGGTCAGTATAGACACTAGCTAGGCTGGGGGATTCTGGGAACTGTAGTCCAAAAGGTAGTGTTTCTAGCTCTGATTAAATCTAATTGGTGCTTCTTATGAGGAAGGAGCTGATGGTTGCTGGCTTGCCATATCCAAGTCTGAAGCTTGAGCCCAGGTTTCTTAAGCCCTATTTCTTCCAGATGTCTTGGACTTTAGCTCCCATCATCCTTGGCCCATAGAGGTTGGGGTGATGGGAGTTGTAGTCCAACATTTGTCTCAAATCTCTTTTTGCCAGAGCTAGGGCTAAGCCTAGGCCTGGTTGGGTTCCTCAACCTTTGGCTGAGGAAGGGTTCTGTGCTGCTGGAAAGCTTGCTAATTTTTTAATACTAGCTAATATTGTGTCTCCCTTCTTTATTTCTTTAATTAATAATTTGCCTTGCTTCCAAGACAAGGGCAGATGCAAGACACCATTAACCTTAAAAACATACACACACACAAAACCAAACATCTAAAACACAATTGGATTGGAAGCACAGAAACTTTTTGTTGTTGTTGCAAGTGCACCTTGCAAAGTTTGGGTTTTGCTTTCTGACTTCCAATAATCTTATTTGTCAGAAGAGATACCACCGAATAAAGCTGAGCTTTATACAGATGGGAATTATCCCCCTTATCACACTCCTGGGCAAACAGTCCTAGGTTGCCTGGGAGATGTAGTTCTGTGAGAGGAGTGGCAACTAGGAATGTCTATTGGGAAACTCAGGGCTGTCACAAAAACGGCAGTTTTTTTGTGACAAACATCTAAAACGAGTGGGATCTGGATGGTCTTCTAATCTTCGAACTGCAGTTCCCAGCATGCCTGAGCATTGGCTGTGCTGGGAAATGTGGCATGTTCCAAGCAGTGTCAATGATAATTCACAACAGACAAGATATAAACAGCATATGAACAGAGGGATTCATCTCTTTCCCCTCCACAGCCCTCTGCTGAGTGAACAAATGCATCTACTGTACAGTACTTCTGCACTTTGAACGCAGTTTGCAGCAACTGAAATAAGAGGAGGACAAAGGGGGAAAGTGGGAGGAAGAGAGAGAAACTGGGACATTTTAAAAGCAGCTGAAAAACTGGGACGGCAGAGGATTGATAGGGACTGTCTCTGCCAAACTGGGGCAGTTGGAAGGCATGGTTTCATAGAATCATAGGGAAGAGACCCCAAGGGCCATCCAGTCCAACCCCAAACTGCCATGCAGGAACTCCCAATCAAAGCACCCTCGACAGATGGCCATCCAGCCTCTGTTTAAAGACCTCCAAAGAAGGAGACTCCACCAAGATCTCTGAGGGAGTGTGTTCCACTTTCGAACAGCTCTCACTGTCAGGAAGTTCCTCCTAATGTTCAGATGGAATCTCTTTTCCTATAGTTTCCATCCATTGAGGCTCCATTGTGTCCTATTCTCTGGAGCAGCAGAAAACAAGCTTGCTCCCTCCTCAACATAACACCCCTTAAAATATTTAAACAGGACTATCATATCCCTTCTTAACTTTCTCTTCTCCCAGTTCCCTAAGTCTCTCTTCATAGGGCTTCATGGTTTCCAGACCCTTCACCATTTTAGTCGCCCTCCTCTGGACACTGTCCAGTTTTTCAGCATCCATTTTGAATTGTGGTGCCCAGAACTGGGCATAGGATTATTCCAGGTGGGGCCTGACCAAAGCAGAATAGGGTAGCACTATTACTTCCCTTGATCTAGATACTATACTTCTATTGATGCAGCCTAAAATCACATTGGCCTTTTTGGCTGCCGCATCACACTGTTGTCATCAACTAGGACTCCTAGATCCCTTTCACACGGAGTCATTTTAAGCCAGGTGTCCCCCATCCTATATCTATGCATTTCATTTTTTCTACCTAAGTGCAGCACCTTACCTTTCTCCGTGTTGAATTTCATTCTGTTAGCTTTGGCTCAGCTTTCTAAGCTATTAAGGCCATTTTGAATTTGGATCCTGTCTTTTGGGGTCTTTGAAAAGCACGCCTTCTATTCTGGCAGACCCATTCATTGTTGTGGGCAAGGGGCATCGCCAATGGCGCCTGTTGCTTTCTGGGCACAAGCGATGTCCGCAAGCGGAGTGTACACAACCAAAACTCTTGCACACGTGCGCCTCTTTCTCTCTGCCGGAGGAGGAGGAGGAGGAGGAGGAGAATAGTTTTAATGGAGAGGCAAATCCTTTAATCTTCAGATAGGAATCGGCTGAACAGCAGAACGGCTGAAGGACAGAGAAGATCCCATCGGCCGGCCACACACCCTCGACCGGCTCCTTATTTAATCAGCTGTTGCCGTATTTATAAAGGGTGACTCCAGGCGATGCGTCCGGCCTCCGCTGCCAGGCTCCGACTCCAGCCCCGGCGCTCTCTGCCGCTTCGTGCGCAGCCTCCGAGGGGGACTTTCTTCCCCCAAAAGGAGGTTTGGGACCCCATGATGACCTGCGGAGCTGCAATAGCAATAGTCGCACTGTGCATTTCTGTACTCCTCCGTAGTGAACTCAGCACTCCTAAGGAAGCTGTGAGCCAATTGCCCCCAACAAGGCGGGTACTCATTTTACCCACCTGCAAAAGAATGGACAGCTGAGTGGACCTCGAACTCGCAACCTTGTGGCTGCGGGAACGGCATTGAAGCACTGCGCCACCAGAGTTGCCCTAGGGCAGGGGTAGGCAACCTAAGGCCCGGGGGCCAGATGCGGCCCCATGAAGCCTTTGCACCGGCCCCACGCTGGTCCTGCCGCCACCGCCGCCACCGCCGCCCGCCATGATGATATTGATTATTGTTGTTGTTATTACTTGTTCTTGGGGTTTTCTTGGCAAAATCTCCACAGGGGGTTTGCCATGGCTTTTCTGGGGCTGAGAGAGTGTGCATGCATATTTTTTTAAAAAAATTATTTTTATTTTTATTTATTTATTATTTATTTATTTTTGGTGCTTCGGCCCCCCAATTGTTTGAGGGACAGCAACCCGGCCCCCGGCTCAAAAAGGTTGCCTTCCCCTGCCCTAGGGCCCCATTCATTCTGTGAAAATAATCCGGGTTGAATCCTTGGTGTCCGCACATGTCCGGAATGCACTTGATGGACCTTTTTTTGGGGTGTGTGTGTGCTGGCAAACCCCAACTTAACATTTTATAACCTTCCCCCCCCCCCCCCAAAGTTTTCCTGAAAGATCAGGAATTTGCATCGTCCGTCCGCAGTGTGTTCAGGCTTCCAAATAGATTCGGCTGGCTTTCCTTTAATTTGTTATTAAAGGAAACCCGAAAGGATGGCAGGTGTGAATAACGCACACAATAAAGGGTTGGAAGGTTGAATCCTCCGTGTATTAAAAACAAAACAAAACATGGATAAGGAAGGCTAACTATGAGGTTTTTGGGGGAACCGCAGCCTGTGGCTGGCTGTTTTTGTTTGTAATGAATTAGTTCATTTACTAAATTAGTTTTTTAAGGCAAAAGTATTTAAGGCGGCAAATTAAATCATTGTGTTCCTGGGCGTGACTTCTTTGACAGAAAAATGGCTACCAGAGGCAGAAATAACATGGAAAAAGGATAGGGAAAGGTTCCTACGATAGTAATAATAATAAATAGTAATAATAATAATAATAATAATAAGCATCTCAACAAACCTTTTAACCCTATGCATGAGGGTCAGCATGGCGTAGTGGTCTGAGCGCTGGACTACCATCTGGAGAGCAAGGTTCAAATCCCTGCTGGGTCATGGAAACTCACTGGGTGGTCTTGGGCAAATGACACTCTCTCAGCCTCAGAGGGATATAATGGTAAGTCTCCTCCGAAGAAATATTTTGGGAACACATCATCGTGCAGTGGTTTGAGTGTTGGACTATGATTCTGGGAGACCTGGGTTCGAATCCCTGCTCGGCCATGGAGACGGTGACCTTGGTGACCTTGAGCAAGTCACACTCTCTCAGCCTCATCCTCAAGAAAGGCCATTGCAAACCTCCTTGAGGATATGTTTTGGAGAGACTGTGTTTTAGTGGTCTATGTGTTGGACTATGACTCTGGAGACCAGGGTTCGAATCCCACTGGGTGACCTTGGTCAAGTCACACCCTCTCAGCCTCAGAGGAAGACAAGGGCAAACCTTCTCTGAATAAATATTTTGGGGGAACAGTGTGGTTCAGTGGTCTGTTAGGCTAGGACTCTGGAGACCAGGGTTCAAATTATTATTATTATTATTATAATATTTATTTATATCCTGCTTTCACCCAAAAATTGGAACTCAAAGCAACTTCCAATTGTTGTTGTTGTTGTTGTTGTTTGTTGTTGTTATATCCCGCCTTTCTCCCAACATAGGGACTCAAAGTGGCCAATTTATAAAGCACATTACTTTTAAAAACCTACAAAAGTGACCATTAAAACTATTACAATATTAAAAAAAAGTCACTGGTTGAAAACAAGAGAATTCAGTTTAAAAAAGTTAGAAGCCTTGGGCAAGTCACACTCTCTCAGCCTCAGAGGAGGCCAAGGCTGTCCACGCCCCTCCCCTGAACAAACGTTGCCTAGAAAACCCCGCCCGGAAGAGGACCACGCCCACTTACCTCCGCCCCTTACCGAGATGGCTCCGCCCCCTCCCAGCCTTTCCACGAGGCGGCTCCCACCCCTCCCCTGGCCCCGCCCACTCCCCCTCCCGCGCGCCAACTCAGCTTGCTACCCTCTTGCCGCCTCGCCATCCCAGGTCCCGCCTCTCTCCTCCCGCCTTCGCTACCATTGGCTACGGCGACGAAGGCTCCAGCGGCGATTGGCTGTCTTCGAAGCTCCCTCAGCGACAGGGTTCGGTGGGCTCGGGCGCGGCCTGAGGCGGCGGCTCCTCCTCCTTCTCTTCGTCCTGCGGCTGCTGCGCTCCTTCAAGGCCAGGCAGAGACTCTCGCCGGGCGGTAGCGGCTCCCCTCGGACCCGGTAAGCTCTTTTTGGGGGGTGGCTGCTTTTTTCCTGGAGGTTCCTGAGGGAGCTATTTGACTTTCCCTGAGGAAAAGTTATCTATTTATCACTTGGGGTTTCTTTTTTGGGATTCCTGAGGGAACTGTTTGACTTTTTATGAGGGAAAAAAAAATCTATTCATCATTTTGGGTTCCCTTTTGGGGCTCCTGAGGGAACTATTTGATTTATCTATTTATCACTTGACTTTTCCTGAGAAAAAAATTATCTGTCAATCACTTTGAGTTCCCTTTTGGGGATTCCTGAGGTAGCTATTTGACTTGACTTTTTTTTCCCTGAGGAAAAATTATTCATTTATCACTTGGGGTTCCCTTTTGGGGGCTTCTGAGAGAGTACTTTGGCTTTTGACATTTTTCCTGAGGAAACAAAAATATTTATTTATCATTTAGGGGCCTCTTTTGTAGGCTCCTGAGAGAGTAATTTGGCTTTTTTACTGAGGAAAAAAGATCTATTTATCACTTGGGGTTTGGTCTCTATTTGGGGTTCCTGAGAGAACTATTTGCCTTTTTTTTCCCTAAGGGAAAAATATTTATATTTACGGTTAATTTTAGATTTTAGAGCTTGTGTAGACTTTTTAATTTGAGTTTAAGTGGCTTAAATTTAACAATGTGTTGTTGCTTTTTAAAGTTGTGTCATTTTAAGCCTACTGTTTGGTGCCTTGGGTCCCTACTTTGGGAGAAGGTGGGGTATAAGTTAATAATAATAATAATAATAATAATAGGAATTTAATTGGCAGGGGTCCCTGTCAATTTTGGGGAGGCTTCTTAGGCAAGGAAGGATTAATGGGGGGGGCTTCTTTTAGGGGCAGGAAAGGTTCAAGGCGTCTCTGTGGGGAGCAAAGAGGGGGCATTTGTGGTCCTTTTGGGGGGCAGGAAGGGCTTAATGGGTGTCTATTTTAGAGGTCAGTGAGGGGTTAATTGGGGTCCTTTTGAGCAGCAGGGAGGGATTACTGTATTTGGTAGGATTGGGCCAGTCACACTCTCTCAGCCTTAGAGGAGGGAAGTGGTAAACTCCCTCTGAGGAAGCTTTGCCACTGAGAGATTTGTCAAAAGTGACTTGGAGGCACACAACAACAAAGGGACAAATTTGGAGGATCTCTGTGTGGAAGACCAGGTTTCAGTTCCCTGCTCTGCCACAAAACCCACTGGGTGACCTTGGGCAAGTCTCACTCTCTCAGCCTCAGAAGACTGCCATGGCAAACCCCCTCTGAAGAAACTTGTCCAAAAAAAACAACCTGTGATAGGTTTGCCTTAAGTCACAAATGACTTGGAGGCACACAACCACAGGAGAGGCGTGAGTTTGGGGGTCTCTGTGTGGAGCAGGAAGTAGTTCATTGGGGCCCCCTTTTGTGGAGACTGAGGAGGTGAGTTTGGGGTCCCCTTCCAGGGGGAAGAGGGAGGCATGATTCGCACCAGGGGGCTGGGAAGGGCATCCTAAGTCCAGGTGCAGGAGGAGGAGGAGGAGGAGCAGCTTTGGGGGCTGGAGGTGGGGCACCCCAGCTCTTTCTTGGGGGGCCAGGCTGGGCCTCTGGGAGGGAGACGGACGGGTGGCAGCTGACACAGAGGAGTCTTGGGAGGAGTGAAAGGTGGGGCTCAGTGGGGCGTGTGTGCCAGCGCTTTGCGTGCCCCTGTGTGAGACATTGGCGGGTTTTTCTGGCATGGATGGGGAGGATTACTTATATTATATTATTTATTTGTATCCGTCCTTCCTCCCAGGACAGGGGCTCAAGAGTACCTGCTGGGCAGGGGCTGTTCTGTGGAAGAGGAGCCAAAGCCTGTGGTTTTTCCAAGCTGGAGTGCGTCTTGGAGGCCATATATGAGAGCGAGAGAGAGATTTGGAAGGGGGCCTGGAACAGAAGACGAGGAGGGGTTCTTGGAGGACAGGAAATGGGGGGATGATAGGGGGCTCTCCTGGTGGGCACTCCATGTTGTTTTAGCTGCCTGCTGCCATGTAGGCCAGATGGGCAAGGGAGGGACAGGGACTTTGCTGGTCTGGGCGGCTGGAATTGACCAGCAGGCAGTTGAAGTGCTCTGAGTGGGTGTGGAGCGTCTGCGGTGCTGGTTGGAAAGTGCCCAAGTGCTCTGTGTGCTTCTGGGGGGAGGAGAGATCAGAGGACGAGGAGGAGGAGGAGGGAGAGCAGGAAGGGCTTGCAGCGGGGTGGGCTCTGCCTTGGACTTGGGGTGGGAAGCAGGCAGCTTGTGCATCATGCCTTTTTTTATTTTTTAGCCTCATCCGGAAGAAGCAAATCAGCAGGGAAATGAAGGGAGGGTTCTCGCTTGCAGCTTTCTCCAAGAAGTATTTTGACAACTCCTGGTAGCAGTGATAAGAAAATAAGAGCTTTCAGTCCTTATTCCAGGCATCAGTCCTGGATGCCAGTATCTGTAATGCTGCTTTTCTGCTAGTTTTGAGACTCCATTGTTGTTGTTTGCTGTGCATTCAAGTCATTTCTGACTTATTGTAACTGGAAAGCAAACCTGTCATGTGGTTTTCTTGGCAGAATTTGTTTAGAAGGGGAAGGGGTTGCCTTTGCCTTCATCTGAGGCTGAGAGTGACTTGTCCAGGGATCACCCACTGGGTTTCCATGGCCGAGCGGGGATTCAAACCTAAACTCAAATTCAAATTCCAAAGTCATAGTCCAGTGCTCAAACCACTACATCACAGTGGCACAGGTTTTTGTTTTGTTGTTAACTGCCCTTGAGTCAATCTCTACCCATTGCGACCCTATGGATGAGATATTTCCAAGACCCCCTGTCCTCCACTGCTTTCCTGCAAACCCATACCCATGACCTCCTTAATACAGTCCATCTATCTGGCCTGTGGCCTTCCTTTCTTCCTACTTCTCTCCACCTTTCCCAGCATTATTGTCTTTTCTATTGAGTTCTCCCTTCTCATGATGTGTCTGAAGTACTACAGCCTCAGTTCGGTCATCTTGGCTTCCAGAGAAGTTTCTGGCTTGATCTGCTCTAGGACCCATTTGCTTGTCCTTTTGGCTGTACATGGGATCCTCAGCACGCTTCTCCAGCACAACATTCTCTCAAATGCATTGATTTTCTTCCTATCTTTCTTAACTGTCTAGCTCTCCCATCCATCCATGGTAATAGCGAATACGATGGCTTCTATGATTCTAAATAGCCACTGTCTCCATTCTTAGTCTTCCGATTTTCTGGCCGCAGACCCCATTTCAATCAATGTTTGATCCCAGGGATGGGAATGCTTTTACTATTTCTATTTCTTCATTGTCTAGGTTGAACTTGTGAAGGTCCTTGCTAGTTATTTTTTTCTTGATGTTCAGCATCAAGCCTGCCTTCACACTTTCTTCTTGTATCTTCCTTAGTTGTTGTTCTAGGTCTGCGAGGTTTTCTGCTAGTATTCTGGTGCCATCTGCATATCTCAGATTGTTGATATTCCTTCCTCCTATTTTCACTCCTTCTTCTGTGTTCAATCCTGCTTTCTTATAATATGTTCTGCATACAAGTTGAACAGATAGGATGAAAGGATACAGCTTTGTCTGTCTCCTTTGCCAATTGGGAACCTTTCTGTTTCTCCATCTTCTATCCTGAGAGTAGCCTCTTGTCCTGAGAGCAGATTCTTCATCAGGACTATCAGATGTGTTGGCACTCCCATCATGTCTTTAAGGGCCTTCCATACCCTTTCATGGCCTATGCAGTCAAAGGCTTTGCTATAGTCTATAAAGCGCATGCTGAGTTTCTTTTGGAATTCCCTGGTGCACTATTGGGTAATAAATACCTCCAGTCATTTTTATCTAACTAATATTTTTATTTAAATAAATATGCACTCGTCCCTCCACATTTGTGGCTTTGACTTTTGAGGATTTGTTTACTCACAGATTTTATTAATATGTTCTCTCTAGGAATATGTATGTCCTCCAGCGCCACTCTAACCAAAAGTCACACTGAAGGACCTAGAGATTCCTAGAGAGAAGACTCCACTAGGCATTTGGAGCTCCTCCAGCACAACTCTGTGGTCAGTGTCTGGCAGATGTTGGGCACAGAGTTGCACTGGAGGACCTAGAGATTCCTAGAGAGGTATTCTCTCAGGTAAAAACATTGTGTTTTTGTTATTTGTGGTTTTTCTGCATTCATGGGGGTCCTGTGCCCCTAATCCCAGCAAATGTGGAGGAATGAGTACATTTTTCTGAATAAAAATCTGTGGGGTGTATAGTGTGTATGTATGTATAGTGGGTGAAGGCACTTCGTTTAATATTATATATTAATATTATTAGTTATATTAATATATAATATATATTATTATTAATATTATTATTCTACCATATCAAGAAATTAAGCATTTTACTCTTCCAGGCTTTTTCCTCTGTGTGTCTTCCTCATCCAAAGCATGCTAACTCAGGGCCTTTACAGACTGCCAGAAATAATGGAGTCCACTTTAACTGCCCTGGCTCAGTGCTAGGGAAACAAGGAACTGTAGTTAATAATAATAATAGTAATAATAATAATAATAATAATAATTTTATCCCGCCCATCTGTAGACGCAACCGGGGTGTCTTACAGCATTAAAAGTACAATATAAATGCAATACAAATTCAAAATTAAGTGTTGCATGTTTCTAGATTTTTTTCTGAGGCATTGAGCCTTCTTTGTCAGAGAGCTCTAGTGCCACAATAAACTACAGTTCCCATGATTCCCTAGCACTGAGCCAGGGCAGTTAAAGTGGACTCAAGCTGCATTATTTTTGACAGTCTGTAAAGGCCCTCAGTTTCTTTAGTCTGTTTTCAGAACTACATCCTGGCCTTTCCCACACAATCCTGACCTCGACTTCCTTCCTTTTTTCTTCTAATACCTCCGAATGTCAATTTTCATCTGGCATGCCTCTTGTTTCTTTCCTGTGGCCTGTGTCTGTTTGTACATGCATATGCTCAATATTGTGGAGTCATTTTGCAGACTGACAAACAAGAATGTCAAAGAGAGGGGTGTGTGCCTGTGTTTGACTTGTTAATTATCAGTCCTCTGAGAATAGAAAGATGTTGTGAGCTGTAATAATGGGCTGCTAATGGCAGTGACAGGAAATGAGCCAAAAAGGGGCCGATAGAGGAGCATCTTGTCTAAATTAGGATGTTTCTCTCTGCTGTCTCAGTGCTTTGGAAGTGGGAACTTTTGGGAGAGAGGGGCTGCTCTTCTCAAGAAAGCTGTACATATTGTGCTATAAATGTTCTGGAGTTTCCTTTTCCTTCCAAGTGATTCCAGTTCTCCTGAGAGCTCTCTTTTATGCCCTCTTGCACTTATTCTTGTACGAACAGTGACTTCTGATCAATGTTGTGTCTCACCCCCCTCCATGCCGCCATTCCTGGTTACGTGGTGCCTTATCCGCCTTCGCTTTTTCTGCAGCTGTGACTGGCTAGTCTCCTTCCCAGCTTTTACAGGGATGGTTCCAGCATTGCATCAGGGTATATTTTGTGCTGTAATTCAGTAACGCAGCAGCAGCCAGGATAAGCGATCGCAGAAACAAGGCTTGAGGGGATGGGTGTGGCGAGCTGCGTGGATGCAGCAGCAGCAACAAGCAGAGAGCGCTGCGGCTGGCCTGGACAGTAACTCTGCTCAGTCATCGGCACAAGAGATCTAAAAGGCAAGCTATTTATATAAATCAGGCCTCGCTTCCAAACCGGGCGCCCCGATTTAGAAGGAACAGTTGTCATATTTTAAGTATTAAATGAGTGTGGTATGAATGGGACGCTGCCTTGGGTAAGTTTAGACAGAGAGGGCCCTGCTGTTCTTGGGTAAGGAAGGGGCCTCCGCTGAGCAACCGCCTACCCCTCGTGCTTCAAGCGCATACCAGGCCTGCCTGGCTTCTTTGTCATTGCCACATTCACTTTACATGAGAGAGTTTCTTCACGTTCCAGAAAGAGTGGCTGTGTTCTTCTGTCTGGAAGAGCAGTAGGCCCGAGTGACTTGGTAGCTCAGTGGCTGATGGCTCAGGCTGAGAAACAGGCTGGCTGGTCTTTTTGATTCTCAGACGCCCCCCAGACTTAAAATTTGTGGCCCTGCCCCTTGAAACTGAGGCCTAAAGCTTTCCTCCAGCTGTTTCCTCACTTGCAATGCTTTCATATCCATTCCTTTCTCTTCCCCCTCTCCATTCCCTCCCCATGACATAATGTTGTTGTTTTGTTTTGTTTTTTTCCTTTGGTACTGTGGAAAATTGTTTGTTGGTTAGAAAAATTTAGTTGTGCTTGTCAGCAGATGATGATGATGATGATGATGATTTTTATTTTGTTTTATTTTTATTTGTATCCTGTCTTTCTCCTAATATAGGGACTCAAGGCAAATAACCAAATTAATCCATTTGTAAGCCGCTCTGATAGCCTTTTGGCTGAAGAGCAGGGTATAAATACTTAACAACAACAACAACAACAACAACAAATTTCTTCTTGCAAAGTCTTTGTCTGTTATTAGAACACAAAAGTTTATGCTAGAATTTTTTTCTTTCCAGTTCATCTCGAAGGTGGTGCTAAATTCCTTTATGTCTTGTTACTGAGACAGTTTCTGCTGGTATGGAACAAGCAAAGGCTTTACTTTTCCTATGAATAATCTTGGCTAGGAGTTTTGTGGCCTGCCCCATCTCAGAGCAAGGTGGTGTAATGATCTGTTGGACTAGGACTCTAGGAGACCAGGGTTTGAATCCCCACTCCGTCAGGGAAACCCACTGGGTGAATCTACACAACAACAGCAGCCCATCCCAAGGACTTACAGTATGTGACAACATTTTAAAATTTAGTTTGTTTAATGCCAGTAATGGTCTTTTTCAGGTAGGTAGTGATCTAGTAACAAAAAATTTATACCTCAAGTGTGCATTCAAATACAAAGGGCTGACATAAAATACCACCTAGGAAGAAGCAGTAATCTGCTTTGTTTAACAGTTTTATTTATTGATTAATTAAATATTTATCTCCTGCTCTGCATCTGAAGATCTGTGGGAGATTTATAGTAAATGCAGGCAACCTTAAAAGAATGATAAAATAACATAAGCAATTTAAAGCAATTAAATAGAACTAAAAGAGCAAGGATAACAGAAACATTGAGTATACCATAATACTAAAGAATATATAAAATTTAGACTAACAGAACTTAATGCATAACCTGATCTATGTTTATAAACTTTTTATAATTACATTACCAAATGCTTTCTTACAAATAGATACACTAGCATACTACATATGCTATCTAAGAGAATGTATTTACTATGTTATTGTTGTATATCTCCAAGTTATTTTTGACTTATGGTGACCCTAAGGCAAACTTATCATAGGATTTTATTGACAAGTTTCTTCAGAGGCGGTTTGCCATTGCCATCCTCTGAGGCTGAGAGAGTGTGGCTTGCCCAAGGTCAGCTAGTAGGTTTTTATGCTTGAGTGGGATTTGTACCCTGATCTCCAGAGTGGTAGTCCAATTCTCAAAGAACTACACCACACTGGTTCTCATTTACCATATATTGTCATAATATTATTAGTTTTTATTTTGAAGCTGGAGTTGGAACATTTCTACCAATTCCACTCAGAATTGCTTTTGAAACCCCAGCTCCACAGCGCTGAGGGCAGTATCTATGTGTATATAAGTTACTGGGGAATGCCTAGCACAGATGTAGGATCATCCAAAGATGTAGGCTTATTGTTGTTATTTTATTCCTTTATATCCAGCGTTTTCCCCAACACTGGAACTCAAGACAGCTTACAAATTATTATGAACAGTAGAGAATAAAAACAACAGAGTGTGAGTTATTTTCAACATAATTTCAACATTTCGTAAACACCATTTAAAATTCATTAAAAGTCACAAAACAGCACACCATTAAAAGTCCCTTACAGTCAGATTATAAAAACCTGGGGGGGGGATAGGAGAGTGTTCACCTGCTGACATAAAGAGAGCAAGGATGGAGCCCTCCTGGCCTCCTTAGGTAGGGAATTCCGAAATCTGGGAGCAGCCCCCAAGGAGGCCCTCTCCCTTGTTCCCACCCATTGAGGCTTGGAAGGTGATGGGACAGAAAGGAGGGCCTCTCTTGGATATCTTAGAACACAAATAGGCACATATAGGGGGAGATATGGTCCTTCTGATAGTCTGGGCCTGAGCTGTATATAGGTCATAACCTGTACTTTAAATAATCTGGCTTCAGTTCTTTGGGCCAACTGAAGTACCTGAGCAGTTCTAAAAGGCAGCCTCACATAGAGCATGTTACAGGAATTGAAACACGATGTAACCAAGGCTTGTATTATTGTGGCCAGATCAGACTTTCCACATTTGGGCATAACTGGTGCACTAGTTTTAATTGTGCAAATGTACTTGGAGCCAGTGTGGAAATAGTGGTTTGGTTGTTGGACTACAGCTTTGGAGACCAGGGTTCTGTTCCCCTGCATGGCTGTGAAACCCATTGGGTGACCTTGGGCAAGTCACATGCTCTCAGCCTCAAGGGGAGATAATGGCAAATCTCCTCTGAACAAATCTTGCCAAGAAAACTCCATGATAGGTTTGCCTTAGGGTTGCTGTAACCTGGAGACGAAGGTACACAAGAACAACAGACTCCTGACACTGCTGAAAGCTGGGTCTTTGGGTTTAGGGCTGAATCTAGAAGTACATTTGTGTCTTCAGAGGTACATAAGTTGAGTTTATCCCAGCGTCACAGACTGAATCCGTATTCCCTATTCTGTTTACAAGGATGCACTGTGTAGTTTAGACAGAAACTGTAGAAGGCCATGGAAATGATTTTTGCAGTGTCCCTTTAAAATGGCCTTTGGAATAAATTGCCCACAAGGGTTTCTAATTCTCTGCCTACCCCTACATCTTGCTGTTAGTCACTGTGTCAGAGAAGATGGCCTGAGTGGGAGGGATAGGTCTGTTTCTCTTCCCTTGTATGACAGATTACCTGGAGACAATGCTTGCTCACTGTAGGTGCCAAGAGGCTCTTAAACTGAAATTGAAGGCATCTTGAGTAATAATCTGAAGCCTTTTCCAGAGTTTGGAGAGTTGTATTAGGTTTGAGTGAGCAATAGCGCATGAGACGATCATCATTGCATCTGCTTTTCAAAAACACAGTTTCATTCATTTACATCCTTGGTAGGTTTAGAAGCCTGTTATTGTCAAAAATCATTGTGTAGATGAGGCCGTGAGAGCCAGTGGGGTGTAGTGGTTTGAGCATGGGACTATGACTTCGAATCCTCTTCTGCTTGGCCATGGATACCCACTGGATGACCTTGAGCAAGTCATACTCTCTCAGCCTCAAAGAAAGGCAAGAGAAAAATCCCTCTGAACAAATCTTGCTAAGAAAACTTCATGATAGGTTTGTCTTGTTGTTGTGTGCCTTCAAGTCGTTTCCAATTTATGTTTTGACTTAGGTTTGGCATAATTCAGAAACAATTTGAAGGCACACATCAACAACAAATGAGGCCGTAGATTTCCTCCAAGGAAAGTGTTGCTGCTGTATTTCCTTGCTGGTGATCTAGTTTACTTTTGTATAATTCTTTTGCCTTGTCCAGTTTGTAAACAGTTGCCAAGCGTTGTGCTGGTGGCTAGAAAAAAATTCTATAAAAAGTGTTAAATACCTGCCTTGGCCATTATGGCTTATTAATGCTCATTTATTGACTTCATGTTATTGCATCTTGGCATCTTGTTATCCTCTTGGGCTTCTGTCCCCCTCCCCTTTTTAAATTACCCAATGTTGTTTATTTGACATATGGGATCCAAGCCAACTAGTGCTATATGGATGCTGCCTCTTCTTCTGATCTGTGCTTTTGCCTTGCCACTGTATGCCAGTTTCTGCTTGGAACTTCTGATGTTGAAATGGCACCAGGCAGCCCAACTCAATAAAATAGGGGGGTGGCAACAGCTTCCTGATCTTTGTGGCTAATCAGCTGCATAGGCTCAAATGTGCCGTAGAGCCTTTGATGGATCCTTGTGATCTGCTGAGATGGGAGCAGATGGGTGCCTTCAGTCTGAAACAACCGTAATTAAGTTTTTGTCAAACTGGGCAGTGCTGTCATGCTCCTCTCTTGTTTCCCTTAGCAGTGGACCAGGACACAATTATTTGTCTCATGTCGGGGGTCCGAATACTGTCTCTAAACAGATAAATTCCTATTATCCATTTTATCTGGATGGTGCCCCCTTATGTCAGGTGGCCATATCCCCTACTAAAACCAAGAAAGTGAACATCCTGGGAGTTGTGTTCTAAAACTAGTCAACACTTTGACAATTGTACTGTGTCATTAAAAATTTGTGCAGAACCAATCATTTAAAATCTGCTCCTTCTTTTGAATGATACATTGAGTGTTCAGGCAATTGAAAAAGCTGACAGGCATCTCTTGTCCACTCTGGGTTTAAGCCTTCTGTAGATTTGGCTGATTTAGGGTTAAATGTGCCCTTATCCTCACTTAGAGTAGACTAATTGAAATCAGCGGTCTGGTAATCCTGTTCATTTCACCAGATCTACTCTGCATAGGATTGGATGGCAGACTGAGTCCTATGCCTCCTTTTGGGAAGCAGATTTATTTAAGATGTTGGTTTATTGCACTAACTTGCCAGGGCTCCCAGTGCAATGTACAGTGAATAAGAAAATTGAACATGTTATTTGGAAAAGCTGGGACATGTCTGGAGGAAGATGACCAAGATGGTAAAAAGTCTGGAGACCAAGGTCTATGAGGAATGGTTGAGAGAGCTGTATATGTTTAGCTTGGAGAAGAGACGATGGAGAAGTGATATGATAGCGGTCTTTAGTTTTCCAAAGGGATGTCTTGTAGAAGTTAGAGTAAACTTGTTTTTTGCTGCTCCAAAGGGTAGAACCTGAAACTATACATTCAAATTACCAGAAAAGAGATTCAGCCTAAGACAGGGGTAGGCAACCTTTCCCCTTTAAGGGCCGAGGGACTTCAGCTCCCAAAAGCCTCAGCCATGTTGGCCAATAGTCCCATGTTGGCCAATAGCTCCTGGGATTCTGGGAGTTGAAGTCCCTCGGTTCTTAAAGGGGAAAGGTTGCCTACCCCTGCATGATTAGGAGAAACATCTTTAGTGTAAGACCTGTTTGACAGTGGAACAGACTGCCTTGGAGGGTGGTGGAGGTTTTTAAATACAGGTTGGATGGCCATCTCTCAGGACTGCTTTAATTGAGTATTTTTGTATGGACGGTGATTGGACTAGATCTGCCTTGGGGTCCTTTCCAACTCCATGATTCTATGAAGCAAACAATCAGGAACAAACTTAAAAAAATAATCCGAAATGCACAGACTGTTAAAAATAACTATAAACAGCTAAAGCAAGGACCCCTAATTTTAAGAGCCAAAAGTCAGGTGGCATAATATTGTGTTTAGCTGCTCAAGGAGGATGAGCCAGCCTGACCACTTTTTGAAAAAGGAAAGGTTGGGGAGCAGGCAGGAAGAAATCTAGTAGCAATTTGAAGACTTATCTGATCCATTTTGGTGTGAATTTGTGTAGATTTCAGCCCACTTCTTCGACTGGACAACAGCGAATTAAACACATTCATCCCTGCTTTTCTAAGACTGAACTTAGTTCTGCAAACCAAGTCAGTGATTTCATTTGCAGCGTGAGTTGAAATGAGAAAGTATCTTGGTCCAGTCTGCAGACACACCCTTTCTGATACTATTTTGTACTTAAACATTGGCAGTTGGGGACAAAACCTGATGTAAAAAGCAGCTCTTAAGTCCAGTTGGGAGAAAGAAAGCAAGTAGAAAGCTCTGCAAGAGGAAAATCTTGGTAAAATCCCTTGGAAAGCATAGCCACAGGCTAAATATTTTGGAGCTAAGATCAGAATTAGTAACAGAATTAGAAGCAGACAATGCACATATTCCAGCATTGCCATCCATTGGGTTTTTAAAGCTTATAGATAAAGATTAACTTTTTTGAACCTTTTGAGAAAATGAACCCCAAGTGCAAATGTGTCTGAGGGACACATCCTGGATTGTGCATTCTAAGATTAATCTAAAATGTGTTACTTTAACAGAGCCATCTATGACCCAGCCTGCATCTGTACCATACTAAATGCCATGGCTCAATGCTACGGAATTCTGGGAACTGTGGTTTGTGAGACATTTAGCCTTCTCTGTCAGAGTTCTGGTGCCACAACAAACTACAAGCCCCAGGATTCCATAGCCATGACAGTTAAAGTGGTGTCAAACTGCGTTATTTCTGCAGTGCAGATTCAGCCCCAGTTTGGATTTCTGATGTGGCATGAGCTGTTTCCATTTATTGCCCTATAACTGGTCATTTCTACTAGAGAATGCAAGAAGAGCTGTGACAAAAGTCCTGTATAAAACAGGGTTGAACTGGATTGCCTCTGAGATGCCCAGATGTCGGTACTGAGGCAGCAACTCTACTTCTCATTCAGGAAAGATGACTTTTCTCTACAGTTTCCAGAGTCTTGCTGCCAGGGACTTATTGGCTTTGCTGCTGAGTGGTTTTGGGAGCTGTAGTCCAAAGTGTCCCCCCACCCCAACATTCTGCTTTTGTTTGAATCTGCTTAGCCTAAATCTGAACCCTATTGAATGCAATAGAGGTAATATTTAGGGTGATAATGCAACTGGACTGGAGTTTTGAAATAATTTGATTTTTTAAAATCTTGTACACTGCTTGGTATTTTTATGTTCAGTGGTATATAAATTTGTGGAAATAAAAAAAGCACACAACGCAGTGATGTAGTTTCGTACCAACTATAGCCAAAATGTAGCTTCTGGGTGCAACCCTTTCCTTTTGTTCAGGAAATCACACCCCAAAGTTGTGGATCTTCAGCCAAGTCAAATCCAGCAGCTGGTGGTTTTGTCGGATCTTGGATCAAAGTCCCAGTTGTCCATATGTACCTCACTAGCTGTTGCTACCATTCTTCAATCCCTGGTTTAAGCAGATGGGTTTGATAATGGTTTTGGCACTAGGGTGAATGCTGACAGTTTTAATTTCACTGACCAGAACTTTAGTTAATGTTTAGGTCTCAAATATTGTGATTATTTTGGTGGTTACCTTTTTTCCTTCAGGAAGACAGATGGCGTTGGGCCCAGAACTCTGGAAATCCAAGTCCCCCAGTTTGGTATCATCCAACCTAATGAGAGAAGCCACTGTGAAATAAGTGCATATTTCTGCTTTTAAGCTGCGTTCCAAATGTCAAAGAGTTGGTCATAATGGAAAAACCCAGCTCAGAGTTACCCTTCATGTCCAGTAAAATCCTGATAGGAATATGTCAGATTTTAGGATTCATGTGAAACCAGCAATTGGGCAGTGAGTGTCTCTGTCAAGGCACATTTAATCAGGCACAGCTGAAGCAGTTCCTTTTTGCATTAAAGCAGATCTAACAGCTGCTTGGAGTAGGTTGATGCATTGAGTTTGGCCTTCATCAAAAGCCAGCGCTCAATAATTCATAGCATGATTTCAAACTTGGGAGGCTAGGAAGGAACACTGAACTCAGATTTGAGGAGGCTGAGCCTGGTCTTTCTCTACATGCTCCTTTGGTCAATCATTGTCCGGATAACTGGATGTGTAAGTATGCCATCATAGGGTAGTTACTATGATGAGTTTTTAGCATTACTCTGTTTCTGAAATAACCTTCACATTCATTACTGAGTTGTTGCCTTTGCTTATGAATTGTGCCTGCATCCATTCATCCATCCATTTATCTATCTAACACTTTATTTATATCCTGCCTTTCCCCCAGACTGGGACTCAAGGTAGCTCCTAGAAGACAAAACATGACAATACAAACATATACATTGAAAACATGCAAAATTGAGATTGAAACAGTATTAAACCACAACAGAATTAAAACCATTGCATTTATTTATTTTAAAACCAAGATTAAAGATAGCATTGCACCTTGAGGAGCCCTTCTCTTATTAGAAATCAGTTCCCAAAGGTTTGCTGGAAAAGAAAGGTCTTAACATGCTGCTGAAAAGACAACTGAGAAGGAGTCACCCTGGCTTCCATAGGGAGGAAGTTCCAAATTGTGGGGGCACCTGCTGAGAAGGTCTCCTGTGCTCCCACCAACTTTACCTGGGATAGGGATGGTCTGGGTTCCTTTTGTACAGATTTTGGCAGATGGATGGGGAGAGAAACATGTGTAATTTTTGCTTCTTACCATGTACCCCAAAGATCTCCATTATTATGATTAGAACTGCTGCCACACTGCAGAAATAAAGCATTTTGACAACACTTTAACTTACCATGGCTCAGTGCTATTGAATTCTGGGATTTGTTCGGTGGGGCACCAGAGTCTCTGACAGACTAGGCTAAATACCTCACCAAACTACAAATCCCTGATTTCTGTAGCATTGAGCCATGACAGTTAAAGTGTTGCCAAACTGCTTTATTTCTCCAGTGTGGCAGCAGCCTAAGAAATGTAATGTTGTCTTGTAAGGGATTCAAGAAAAAAAAAAAAAGGACATCCTTGAATCTCAGATATGGTGACAAGAAAGGATGTCAAAATTAAGACAAAATTAAGGCTCACTTTTTGGATTTTTTTTGGGGGGGGGGAAGTATTTTCAAGCCATGGATGGTTGAATCCTTGGATGCAGAATCCATGAATACAGAGAGCCAGCTGCATTCTCCCTCTGCTTCTCTGTTTGTGGATGTCAGGTATTAAAGGGGAACATCACCGACAAGGAAGGTGTTGAGGTACCCTCTTCCTTGCATTAATTATGTACTTATTGTCGACAGGCCTTGACATTGGAAGTTGGGAAAGAACTGAAGGGATTTCTTGGGTCTGGAATTTCAGAGTTAATTCACCAAAGCTGCCATCTTCTTTTTAAAATGTACTTCCTTTCTTTCCCGCAGGGAGCCCAGGATAGTGTAGATGGCCTTTTCTCCCCAACCTTTAGCACAACCCTGAGAGACAGTGACCAGCCCCAAGGTTGCCCAGTAAGTTTTGTGGGTGAATACTAGGAATTAGTATTTCAGGGCCTTTGCAGACTGCCATAAATAGTGCAAATTGAGTCCACTTTAACTGCCCCGACTCAGTGCTGGGGAATCATGGGAACTGTAGTTTATTGTGGCACCAGAGCTCTCTGACAGAGAAGGCTCAATTTCTCAGAAAAAAATACAATTCCCATGATTCCCTAGCACTGAGCCAGGGCAGTTAAAGTGGACTCAATTTGCACTATTTATGGCAGTCTGCAAAGGCCCTCAGTCTCCCAGGCTCAAGTCCAACACTCTGCCAGTTACAATGCAAGGGTTGTTTGTTTCTGAAACAAACAAAGGATGTTGCTTTAATGGTAGGGGTTGAGCTTGTTATGCTGCTGCTTTTAAGAGCCTAAACACTGAATTGTGAAATAAAGTTTTATGTGATGTTAGTCTGCATCTTATAGATTGGGTTTGTTAGCTACGTTGGAAATCCTTACAGTTCATCGTGTGGTACCAGTATTTAAATAAATTTTAAAAAATGATTTTGGGCTCTTTGCTTTAAATTTGTAGCTTTTTCAGAGCTGGCCCTGCCTGCCGTTAGACAGACTGAAGAGGCTGCCTGTTGCAGCTGATTTTGGGGCATCATGGTGGGGCAACTAATTGTTATGAACTTCCATTGTGTTTTTACTTTTAGGGGAAAGTGCTTATGGTTTTTCGGGGGACTGTAGGTCTTGGCTTTCAGTGGTGAATGACTTGGGACAGCCCTGGCCCTCTGCACAGCAGTTGGTGTCCTGCAGTGGAGGGTAAGATTGTGCTCAGTCATATTTCTTGGCAAGAGAAGAGCTTTCTCTCTGTTGTGGCTCCTCAGTTTGATTGCCAGCCTGTGCTGCGGAGGCAGGGAAGATCCTGCTGTGCATTTATGAAGTTTATGGGTGAGTGGGGTGCCTTGAAGGCTTTTAGGAGGTAAGCCTGGGGTTTGATGCAGGGGTGGCCATTGGAAGGATTGTGTGGAAGTACAGGGATAATGTACGGAGCAGTGGAGTCTATAAAAATGCTCAGGGACTTTTTGGTTTGCTTTTAATGGAACAGTTTGGCCGTACGTTATGTGGATTACGCTTCTTAAAGGTCTCTCACTCCGAAGGGCGCCCTGCATCTGTTCTTGCTACTCAAAGCATTCCTTTGAGGGGTGGGGGAGGAGGGGTGGGGGAGGCAAGGCTTTGCCAAAGGCCAGGAGATGCCCCTCATACAGCAGTTGTGTGATGAGCAGAAGATAAAGTTTTGAGGAAGAATTTCCCTAATGAGGAAAGAGGTTGTCATGATTTCTTGGTTCTCAGCACTGCCAAGGTTGGCCATACTTTGGAAAACGGAAAGGTGAACTGAAAGGTTTTTGGGTTTTTGTTTTTTTGTTTTTTGCAAGTTGACTCAGAGACTTAGAGGGACTTGATCATAGTGTGTTTTTGGCAGGAATTTTTCAGGGGATCTTTGTCCTAGTCCAACTTTCCTGGACTCCTACTCCAGAACTCTTAACCACTAGTTCTTAAGATTTACTCATGGGAGGTTTGTCATTGCTTTTCTCTAAGATGAGAGAGTATGATTTGCCCAGAGCGAGACTCAGTGTGCTTCAATAGGTGAAGAGAGATTTGAACCCTGGTCTCCTGGAATCCTACTCCTGCCCTCAAATTACTATAGCACACTGGCTGAAAAGCATGACACAGCTAGTATGAACATGAGAGCCAGCGTGGTGTAATAGTTTGAGTGTTAGATTACAACTCTGGAGACTAGAGTTCAAATCCTGGCTTGACTGTTTATTCAGTTTGGTTTATTGTCAGCCCTAAGGCAGTTTTCCTTAAACTGATGGCTTCTAGTATTTTGGACTACAGCACCCAGCAAGTTATAGGAAATTGTAAAATTAGTATTATAGCTATTTAAAACTATTTTGTGGTTTGGGACAAATATCCCAAACAATAAACATCCACAGGAAACTTACTAAATAGTAAAAACTGCATTATAATCCATTTTGCCCCAGTATTGAATTCTAACCAAAATAATGCATGTTTATTACTCAGCTAACAATATTCTGGAATAGAAACAGACCCTTTACTGCCAAGGAAAAGGTCATTGTAGAGTATCCTTTGTTTAAGATGCAGTTCATCAGGGGAGAACAAGAGCACCCCTTCCCTTCATGCTTTGGTCTGCTTCTCACAAACAACAGATGGAGAGGTGACTCTTAAGTTGTGGGCTGAACCTCTTAAAATGCATGTGAGGGCTTCCGTCAAAGATGAGGACAGAATGCCTCTCCAGTCATTGTTGGACTGCACTTCCATCAGCCATAGGCAGCAGCATACAAAATGGTGTGAGATATTGGGAGTCGCAGTCCAGGAACACCTGCGAGGCTACAGATTTTTATTCTCTGGTGCTGGGCTTATGGAGCACGACTTTGGGAACCAGGGTTTGATTCCCCGCTTGGCCATGGAAACCCACTGGGTGATCTTGGCAAGTCACACGCTCTCAGCCTCAGAGGAAGGCAATGACAAACCATCTCTGAACAAATCTTGCCAAGAAAACCCCATGATAGGTCGCCTTAGGGTTTCCATGAGTAGGAAACAATTTGAAGGCACACAACAACAGCAAAAAAAAGGCAGGTTTACCATTTTGGATTGCAGCTCCCAGAATCCAGCAGCCAGTATGGCCAATTTTTTGCCCCTTGGACCCTCTTAGTCCTGCACAGAGTGTCAAAATTGCAAGAACAATCGCTAGAAGTTCAGTTTTAAGCTTTGAAAAATACATGAGTTTTTAAAATGTGACATGGAGTAGACAGGGCTGCAGCTTATTCAAAAGGTGATTTGTCATTTCTTACTTAAGGTTTCCTGGAGCAGCAGTTCACCATTTTTGCTAGAAAAGTCTTATTTTGGAGAAGGAACAGGCTGATCCAGGGAGGTCTTGGGGAAAGGGAGGAGGGGGGCACGGTTTAGGGACTGTAAAACAACTTTGGGGACTGGCTCACCCCTGCTTTATGGATAATAAATGGAGTGAAATGAGATACGGTTAGCTCTCTTAACTAAGAAGTCAGAGAGGTTTCTTCCCACTGATCTTCAGCTCAGCTAAGGCCTCATGCTGAGTTCAGTTCATGCCTGAGTGACATTTGAATCAGTTAGACTTATGGCTCCCATCTGAGTCCTGTTCTCTGTGATATTTTAAATTAGTTTTAATCTTCACATTGATATGTTTTAATGCTCTTTTTTAATGTTTTTAATTGTACTACTTTAAATTGTAAGCTGCTCTGAGTCCCAATTTTGGGGGGGAAGCTGAATATAATTAAATATAATAATAATGATAATGATGATGATGGTTTGGGTGCATTTTTGTTCCTACAAGCGTGTTGATGGGTAAGTTCAGAAAGATCTGCGAATGAATGAATGGAGATGTGGAGACATCAGCCTGTGTGACTTTAAGAGCTCATAGAGGCAAACATTTTCTCCATCATGCAGAATTGCTTTTATATTCCATGAGTTTTGCTACTGGAATAGAATGTGTCTGTGGGCAGAAAAGGTCAGCAAAATGAATAGGAAATTCTGCATGAGTGGGAGAACTTCATTCTTGGTCCTTGGCAGCACTGCAAATGCCTTTAAAGAAAAGCTTGTTGACAGAAAGCTGCCCTTGAGTGCATTTTGCATAATGATGGTGGTGGTAATGGAGAAGTTAGACGCCATGTGGTCCAAATGCATTTGGGTGTTAGGTGTTGCATTCTGTTGGGTGTGACAACCTTGGAATCTTGTTCTTTTAATTCTTTTAATTTAATTGCAGACTGTTGTTGAAGTCCACATGGAGTAGGTGGCAAGGAAGGAGCGGCTCAGGTGTGGTCTTCTGCATGATCTTAATGAGGGTGATGAGATGCCTTTTTGAAAGATGGTACTTTGACTTCAGAGACCGGTTGGTCTTCAAGGTGTGTTATAGGCAAATATTAAAGCAGCATATAAAAATAAAAAAGGAAAGTGGCTTAATTCAGTGAAGCAGAAAGCAAGCAAAATGGCACAGTTTCTAGCGGATTGGTAAAATATAAGGTTTATTTTACATGTGTGTATGCCTTCAAGTCATCTGGTGACTTATGGCAACCCTGTGAATTTCAGTTTTGTTTTGTTTTTTATCCAAAGAATGCTTAAGAGATAAATTACCATGGAATTCATCTGAATAAAGTATGCAGCACCTGGTATTTCTTAGCAGTCTCCCATCAAAGTACCAGCCACACCTGAAACTGTTGAATTTCTGTGGTCAGATGGGATCTGGTGCCTTCAGGATTGCTTCTTGTCCTATTACTTTCTGTCCAGGTTTTGCTTGTGAAGCAAAACCTGGATCTGAAAAATTATAAAATGGATGCCAGGTGAATAGGGTTGGGAACGGCATTATTATTAGGATCGCAGAATGGTGGAATTGGAAGGGACCCTAGTTTTTGAGGGCAGTCCCATGCCAGTGGGGGAATCCACAGGTGAATGTGGCCTCCAGCCTATTCTTAAAATCCTCTAGCAAAGGAGAGTTGCATATTTGGCAGGGGTTGGACTGGTTGGCCCTTGCTATCTCTTCCAGCTCTACAGTTCTGTGATTTTACCTTCTGCAGTAGTTTGTTCAAAGTGTTAAACAGCACTTACCATTAGGAAGCTCTTTCTAATATTTAATTGAAATTAATTTTTTAAATTTTTTTGGAAGGAGATAATTGTTGAATTTATCTGGTACCCCACTTTTCCTCATAAACCCACATGGTCCATCTACACAGGAATTACTGAGCTGCAGATGAAGCCTATGAAGCAAAAGCACCCCTGGCAGGGTCTTTCTTGGTTGTTGGTCTTAGTCCAAAACAGCTTCAAATGAGTAAAGGGGCTTCTTTGTGAGCAAAGGGCAAGGACAGGAGACTCTGGCTTTGCTGGTCAAAGCCTTTGGCAGGGAGGGTGGGGAACTAGGAGGTCCTGCTCCCAGTGATCTTAGGAGGTTGTTATTGTTAACTGCCCTTGAGTCATCCTGGACTCGTGATTCCAGGTGACCCTGTGGATGAGACCTCTGACAAGGGGGGAAAAAGCATGTTTGGCACCAAGCACTCTTAGGGGCCATTTCCACCATGTTTTTGGACCCCTGGGCCATTTTAGGTCCAGAAGGGGTCTCTTTTAGTAACAGGAGGTGACTGGAATTCACTTTCTGTTCAATTTCCATTTTAGAAGAAGGGCTCCCCTCTGCCTAAAATGATTTTCTCCTATAAATTTGGGAAAAGCCCTCCCATAGCTCCAGGGAGCATGGTGGGGGAAACTTATTTTTTGACAATTTTTAAAATTTGTTTTATTCCTGAATATACGAATATCATCGTTCCTGTTGTTGTTATTTCCAGGGAGCCACAAAATGACTGTGGTGGCCACATGCAGCTCATGAACCACACTTGGCTTACTCCTGGACTAGATAAACATTTCAGGTATTGGCCAATCCAGAACTGAAAGGCGAAGTTTAGATTCTTAGGCATCAGCATCTAATTTTTAAAAGACTGGGTGACCTTTTCCCTTGAGATTTTCCTGTGAGTTGCATTCATATTTTGTGTTTCTGTGGTATTCTGTTATGTTTTTAAATTGTATCATTTGAAACTTGCTGTTCTCCACCTTGAGTCCCTATATCTGGAGAAAGGTGGGATATAAGTAAGTAAAATAATAATAATAATAGTAGTAGTAGTAGTAGTAGTAGTAGTAATTTGTTTGCAAATTAACAGTGAGTTGAGGGAGAAGGAGAACAACCCTCTCACGGACATTTGTTTGCTTGTGAATCCTATTTATAGGCATCTTGAACATGACTCCTGTTTTAGCAATAAAATGAATTATGTGTAACTCTTGTTACGTGTAAGTTTTGTCCTCTTTCAAAACATAGCTATTGCTGGCTTTCCAAATCTTACCAGTGGCTTTCGGATTGTCTTATTTGCTACACATGTGAACAAAGCGGTCATACGCTGCTTGACTCTAGAGACCTGGCGAAGTAATCAGCTGGTGCTCTGAATATTTCCGCACCCCCACTGGACTTGCACATGGCCAAGAGGGCAACTGCTTTCGTATGGGGAATGCCAGCCGGATCCTGTGAGTTGGGCGTTTCTCGCTGGAGGGATTGTTCCCTCTCTGGAGATTTCCCCGTTTCAAACTGAGTTCTCTGCAGCTGCCTAATTTTAGTCTTTGTGAGAAATTCTTTTTGGAAAAGAATTTTGATGGTATTCTTGGCCTAATTTTCCCTTTCTGTGGAGTGGCTGTGCTAATAAGCCCCTTCTTTGACTCGAATGGGACCTTGGTGGGTAGAAGAGCAGACTTGGCTTTCTGCGTATGATTAGGTCATGTTTCCAAGACAGTTTTTGTATTGTCTAGGAGAGATAAACCACTGTTTGTGCGGTGGAAAGAATTGGTTGTGCCTCATGCTGGAACAAAACTCTTTCAGCTAAATTTATGTTATTTCTGTGCCCTAGGCTGCTCCAAACTGGAGGACTAACTATTGGATTAATTTAAAAGTTTTTAAGGGAGTTCTTTATTATTTGAATTATAGTTTTATTATGTAAAATAATATTTGCATTGCTCCTGTTATACTTAAGATTTTGTGTTGCTTGCTAAAGCTATATAGAATAGCGAAGTTTCTTTTTAAGAAGTCTTAAGGAATAAAATATAGGAGGAAAGACTATCCTTTTCATGTGGAAATGTGATTTTGTAATCTCTGAATCCAAAAATGGAATGCCAGGAGAGAGAAAATAATGTTTTATTGCCCATATAGCTTTTGAAGTTGCTTGCTTTTCATTGTGTTTCCTTGTAGCTTATGACAAAGTATGCCCTGCACCTTGTTTCCCCTCCCACCTATAAATGATAAACAGGGATTTGTTGGAAGACAGGCAGAGCTGTGTGTGTGTTGGTTGGTGAGCTGCTCAGCCATGGAAGCCCACTGGGTGACCTTGGGCAAGTCATACTCTCTCAGCCTCAGGGGAAAGCAAAGCAAAGCAAAGCTCCTCTGAACAAATCTTGCCAAGAACACCCCATGACAAGTTCACCTCAGGGTATAAGTCAGAAACATCTTGGACACAACAATAATATGTTTTCAGGAGGATATGTAAGGGATCCTAATAAAAGCAAACGGTTGCTGTTTTTGCCAAGACTTCCAAGCCTTTCATGGGGATGCTTTTGTCACCCATTTGCTACTTTCATGTACAGCTGAAGAAGGATTTCCCCTTTATTATGTCAGGGGTCCAAGAACTGTTTTCAAGGTAAGGGTGGGGGCTTAGAACAGGCAGGCCATTACCAGTTCTGAGTAAATCTTGCCAAGAAAATGCCTGATAGGGTTGCCATAAGTCAAAAACTACTTGAAGGCACACATATATTTTTACAAAACTTTAAAAACAGAGAATACCACGAATAATAACAACGATGATGTCACTGGGCTAGTAGAGCATGAATTATAATGACAAAATAATGAATAAAATACTATAAAATTGTTTAAGACATAAAATTAATATAGGGGCAAGTATATATGACCCATTAAGTGAATGCAGGATGGCTATAAACTTGGACACTTTTGATTGTTGGTTCCTGAGCGGGATCAACTTGGTTGGTCCTGATCATCTTGTCCCCCATGGCCTGGTTTTAGGAGGGCTCAAGCCCCCTCCTCCCAATTCTGAATTCAATGATTCAGGGAGGGAAATTGCTAAAGGAAAAGGAAGGTCAGTGCCCAGAGACGGTGTACCTCTTAAGGAGCAGATGATTGGGACAGAGAATAGGGGTGTTGCCTTTTGTAACCCCTAGTCCCGAAATCCTTGTTGGAAACAGAATGCAGGGCCAGGTAGGAGGAGTTTGGTCTCATCTAGCAGGGCTGGTCTTATATTACCTGCCTTGAATCCTACTGTGGGAGAAAGGTGGGATATAAATCCTGGAAATAAATAAATAAATAAATAAAATTACTCTATTAAGAGAAACTGAACACAGAAGCAAACCTAAAGAGTTCTGGAGTGATGAGTTGGCTTGTTTAAAGGCTGACTTTTTCTTTTTCTTTTTTAGAAAGCCCAGTTTGTACAGCAGATTGCCTCTCTGAATGGCTTTTAGCTCCAGCTTGTCAGGGACAAATGGCTGGATTTCCACTCATCCTCTTGTGTAAAGGGGGCAGGTTTGTTGCTCTTTGGAATCAGGCACAGCAGGGTCATGTGTCAGGCCTGGGGGATTACACACTGTGTCCCAGGGTGACCCTCTTAGTAGCTTGCATTGGTGTAATTGATGAATGACGGGATTTGCCAGATTTGATATCTGCCCTAAGAGCATTCGTAAATGCTGGCTTACTTGCTTTCTCCTCCAAATTAATTTAAAACTCAGGAATTTGCTGCTTAAAGATGAACCTACAATAGCTCTGCTGTGACCTCCAAGCAAAGGTTCACATAGTAAGCGCTTCTCCCCCATTTGGGTGGATTCCTCTTCTCATAAATAGGGGCTGTGGTGTGTGTGCCTGGTGAAGTCTCTGGGCTGCTTTGAAAGAAAAAAACAACAAATGAGCCCATTCACGTGTGCATCATCGCCCTGTTGAATTGTGCCATGTCAACAGAACGCTTGGCATTGGTGTCTCAATTAAAACTGACCCACGGCCTGGCATCATGTCATTGCTGCACAGATTTCCAGTCTTCATCTCATTGGAAAGAATGTGTAGGGTTTGGGTTTTTTTTTTTTTTTGCAAGAGTGCTGTGGAATGTCGTTGGTTAACCTTCTTTTGTAAGCCTTTACAGTGACAGCTTGTGCACAGTTGAAGCCTAAATCCTGAAGCAAAGAGGGAGTTCCTCTGAGATGATAAGAGAAAGGAAGCCCAGTTTAACCCTTTGGTGGGCTGGATAAGAGTGCTGGTTTGGAGTGTGGAAGGTACAGGTTCAACCTCCTGCCCATCCTTGTTGCTTGTGTTGGCATGCAAGCTGCCACATCTCCTTTAGGCCTAATTTACAGGGTTGTTTGGAGGATGTTCTATCCCAGTGGTTCCCCAACTTTTGTTCCTCCAGGTGTTTTGGATTTCATCGCCCAGGAGCCTGAGTCAGCTTGGCTTACAGTTAAGAATTCTGGGAGCTGAAGTCCTAAACTTCTAGAAGACCAAAGTTTGGGCTCCTGGAAGAATTGTTGATTGACATATGAATATAAAGCTCAAGTGCTTAATAGATGTATTAAATGCTCATTAAAATCTACTTAGATCCATACTTGCTAACATATTAATTATAGCTCCCCCCGTATCAGACTAAATATACAATAAAATGCTACCCATGCATGCTTAGGATTTGGCAGATGAGAAGGTCTGTGTTTACTGAAGTGCTGGAGAAAGATCAACATGCAGATGTGTAAGCGTGTGAGGCCGCCTTCTGTTGTGTCCAGTGAGTCCTTGGCCCATCTGGCCCACTTGTTTGTAGTGGTGGTGCTGGGGGCCTTAGACAGATGTGTCTTTGTCTGAATTCGCTGGCCTGAGCTCTCTTAAACTGGCGATTCTACACACTGAATGGGGGGGGGGGGTGTCTTTAAGTTTTACCCAGAGTATACTGTGTCCTATCCCAAAGGTATAGTCCCTTGGGGAAAAAATTGGAGTAGGACTTGAATTAGAGACCATAGCCACTATACAGGACGATAAGACCGTCTCCTTGTGCTGCTCTTTGGATTTGGTCATTTTTTAAGAAGCCTGGCCTGCAATAGGGCTTTGAATTCAGCAATCGCAATTCTGCCTGAGCACTTTGGGTTGCTTGGGCTCTTGCAGAAGTAACCAAGTGCGTTTCTCTTTGAGTCCTGAGAAGAGAGGGCAGGGGAGCATATTGGTGCAATATGTTTGCTCACCCTGCACAACTCACACACCTGTTTTCTTCCCACAGGCTTTTCCTGGTGTGGCTGCAGATTTCGTTGCTGGGATGTGAGTAATTTTTCTCTCTTCTTTGTGCTTACTTTCAGAAGTGTGATATTGACAGGCTGCCATCTTGTGTTTGTTAGTTGTTGAGGCAGTACAGAATATTTTAAAACGAAGCAGGTGAGAAGATACTTGGGCTTAGTCTTGGGGAAACTGCAGAGGAGGAGGAGGAGGAGCAATTTTCTCCTAAACATTTGCCCTACTTCACCAAGGCTTCATGAACTGCCACTGTGAGTTTTACTGGAGAGGCTGCCAGTACAGAAACTGCAGCACTGACTGGATGCCGTCCTGGTAGCCCTTCCCTGGCAGGAAGTTGGGCAGTCATGTTTGACACACTAGATGCCCACAGTCTGTTTCTGTCTACAAGGGGATTATGCTGGAACTTGATGTATGTGGGCACACTGTCCGACAGTTGTCCATTGCTGGAATTCTTACATCACCCTCTGCATTTGATAGTGGCACTTGCTAGGGAAGAAGCAGCTGACTTAGGTAAAGGAAAGATCTGGTTTTGAATGACAAACCTCTGCCTGCTGACTTTCCTAGTATCACTTTTTCTCAGACATTACTTCTCACTCATTCCTCTGGATATGGTTATATTAAGTCACGTGAACTAGTGTACAGGAAATCCCAAAGGTGAAAAGCAGGTTACTGTGCACTCTTTCAGCAGCATGGCTATGTCTCTGGCAGTAATTCTGAGGTGGTGAATGAGAAAGGGCTGTGAGGATCTATTTGCCAGGAACTAGTGCCCCTTTGCCTTCCCCAAGGCCTCCTTGAATTTTGGAGTACATGGAGGAGGAAGAGACTCACTCATTTTCTTTATTCCCACTTAGAAGCAGCAGCAAATGAATGAAATAAGACTAAGTCCTTTCCTTAATTTGAGGGCTCAGTGAAAATTAGATTCTCTTTTTACTTGACTGGGCAAGAAAGCATGGCTGGAAAGAACCCAGATTGTCTGCAAACAGAATATTTATTTGAAATTTCAAAGAGTAGAAACAGTGACTGTCACTTGGATTACTCAGGATGAAAAATAGTATGTTAGATGTATTCACCTTTGGACTACTAAATCAGGGAGAGGGAAAAGTGGCCCACAGGCCCCTAATAATAATAATAATAATAATAATAATAATAATAATAATAAATTTCTTATATTCCGCCTTTGCCTAAGCAATCAAGGTGGCTTACAAATATAAAATAAATACAATATTGAAATAAACATAATAAGATTAAGACAGCACACATTTTGCCTTCTCTCCCTCCAGATGATGGTGGAGGGAGGGAGGGCCTTCTTCTTTTCAGGCTAGGCCCGATGGAGCCGGTCTGCCTTTTCTCTTTCCACGCAAAGAAAAGGAAGAACCAATTCTTTTTTTAAAAAAAATAATAATAATATAGGGGTTGATTTTGGGGCAATTTCCCCTCCCCTGAGACAGAACTGTCAAAAATACAGAGGTTTTCTTCCCCTTCCTGTGCAAAGCCCCCTCCTTCCCCAAAACACACACACACACACACAAAAAGGCTGGAAATCATCTGAAATGGCAGCTGGAAATCATATCACATCACATTAGGTGTGCTGAAATTTGCTGGTGTGGCCTGCGGGATGAGTGCTGGGAGGTAAAATGGCCACCATCCCCTGTGCAATTGCCACCCCTTACTTAGAAGCAACGCTAAAAGTTTTGAAGCATGTAGAAGCATAGCCATGTCCTCTCACCCACTGGGGTAAAATGAGAATCCTATTTTCACTCAGAACTCCACAGCACTTGTCTCTGTATCTTGGAAGTATGTTCAAAAGGTGACTGGAATATTCAGGTAACTGATAAGGTTGGGAAAAGCCTTTGCAACAGAAGAGTGGGGGGTGATTTTGCCTCTTTCTCCAGGGTAAGTGATCATATGAGGAGAATTGTTGAGGAGTTTAATTCAGGATGTTGGGACACAGATTACTTATTATTTGTCTGCAGTCAGATGCTATAAAATTTCTATGAGGACAGCTTTTCCTGAGCTGGTCACCTCCATATGTTTTGGAGTACAACTCGCAAGATTGTGAAGAGAACTGAAGAGAAGACTGAGGGGTGATGTGATTGCCCTCATTAAAATCTCAAGGGATGCCACAGAGAGGAGGGTCAGGCCTGTTCTCTGCTGCCCTAGAGGGGAGGACCAGGTCTAATAGTTTGAAGTTCCTAGAGAGTAAATGTTGATCGAACATTAAGTGGAATGAATTCCTAGAAAGGTGGTAGGGTCTCCTTCTCTGGATGCCTTCAGAAAAGAGGCTGGACAGCTACCTGGTAGGGATGCTCTAACTAGAGTTCATGCATTATTGAGTAGGGGGTTAGACTCCATGGCCTCTGGGGCCCCTTCCCACACTAGGATTCTGGGATTCCTCACCTTGGGTTATGGCTACTGGAGCTGATGAGAGTTGAGGACACCAGACTGGGGAAGGCCTTATTCCAGGAATGGGTCACAGCTACATAGCCAGTGATGGAGGACTGGGAGAGATGCCATCCCAATGAGATCTGGAGGGCCGCACATTCCCCACCCCTCGAACTATTTGGTTACGGTAAGGATGGCCATCTGTCGGGGATGCTTTGATTGGGAGTTCCTGCATGGCAGGGGGTTGGACTGGATGGCCCTTGTGGTCTCTCCCAACTCTATGATTCTATGATTCTAATTTTCAAAAATATCTGAATGATAGACAAAAAATTGGTGTCCCACGTGTCAGGAAACTCTGATGAGGAGAATACTGGAGGAATGAGAAAATAAACACTCCAGGATGAGAACAACTTTCTGCAAAGTTAGCGACTTCTGAATTCTGAAATTGTATTCCTTTGGTAAGAATGGTGAACCAGCTCCTGAAGATGAGAAACTCCTAAATACATATGAAAGCAACTTCCCATTGTTAATCTCCATAGTGTGTAAGTAGGGAGAACAGATGGCTTCACAACAATATCCTTCCGTTTTATACCTCAGAGACTGGCATTTTTGGCTGGTTGTGTCAAATATCACAGGTGTGACGAATGTAGCAGCTGCTCCGTCCAATTAGTTATGCCTATCAAAAAACTTTTTTGTCCACAGCTTCTCTTCTCCTAGTTTTATAGTGAAAAACTAGTGGTAAATTTTCAGTATAACAACACGAGCTCATTCTTACACTCTGCTTTATTTCCAGTGTCGGGGCCACAATGAGCTACACTTGTGCCAGGGATTCATTCTTGCACTAGGGTCTTTACAGCATTTACTGTTTTCCTGTAAGCCGTAGTGGCTCCCTTGAAAGGCAACTTGGTAATAATAGGGGGATGGGATTTTAACTTAGTCTGCAGCAAAACAAAGCTCAGCTGAGTCAGTAGAGAACAGGAGGGCCACCAAATTCTGTAAAGCAACAGAAGTTCCCTGCTTACGGTTATTTCTTTGAGACAGAGGGCACTTGTGAAGGCAAGTGAGTTCTACTTTTTAAAGTTCATATGTTTTAATGTTTGTTTAGCCAGCCTTAAGATACCTTCTGCTTGCTCTAGTACAGAGGTGGGAATTATGGGGGCCTCCCTGATGTTGTTGTAGTGCATTTCCCAGCATTCCTTGCCATCAGCTCCACCATCTGGGGAACTGATAGAATTTGTAGTCCCAACTTCATCTGATCAACCTGCTGTAATTCAGTCTCAATGTATTTTATCTGCAGGATGGGATTGGATTTGCCACATAAAAAAGTACAGGCCTAACTGAGGTGGACTAGTGTCTTATGGATCTAGCTAGCATTTTTTCTTCTCTCTGTGAAGTATATGCCTAAAATAGTATGTGTTTAGTACAGACTTTAAAAAACAGGATTTCCTCTAAATAGCTGGGGGACAGCAATGAAGTGAACCATTCTGTGGCCACCCATCAGTCTCACTGGACCTTTGGGGAAAATTTTCTGTGTGGGGAAAGCTAGATTTTTCATTCCTGAAAATTTTATTTTCTACTTCTGCAAACTTGGAATTTCCCCTTGCATGCTTATACGTGCTTCCAAATAGTTCTGATTTAGTTACATAGCTATCTTCTGCATCTTGAGTGTGCATGTGATAAAACAGTAAATCTGCTGGTGGCTGGTCATTTTCAAGGTGAAATTCTGCAGACTATCTTGGGAGAAGTGGTTTTGTAGGAGTAACATGACTGGAAAGAGTACAATATATGTAGCTGCCTGAGGCTGTGTTGGAATTCTGGTCTCTCTCATGCAGTTTGGTCAACTCCAACTAGCCATTACAACCACAGGTCTCAAGTAGAAGATCCTTCTCTTGTCTAACCCTGGGCTCTTCCCATGGGCTGAACCTGAGACCTTTTGTAGAGAAAGCTGTGCTCTCCACCTGGTACATTCTTCTGGAATTTCTGAACAGTTCTAGGAAGATGTATGGCTAGGGATCTAGATTTCCTGTTGTAATCCCTCATATTTGAAGTCGAGGCAGAACAGTACATTGGGCCCTTGGTATCCACTGGGGGTTTAGTTCTAGGACCCCCGTGGATAACAAAGTCCATGGATGATCAAGTCCCATTGAATACAATGATAAAGTAAAATGGTGTCTCTTATATAAATTGACAAAAGCCAGGCTTGCTTTTTGGAATATATATTTGCACACACACGCACACATACACGCAATATTTCAATATTTTTAAGCTGTGGATTTGTGAATTTGTGAATAAAGAATCTGTGGATACAGTATTTGTGCTTCTTAGATGTTCTGCTGTGCTAATGGCCACTCTAGTGTGTCCAACTAACTCAATAGAGATGTTCTCTTGCAGAAAAATGCATCAAACCCATTTGTGGATTGGTCCAGGTATGCAGCGTGCAACACAAGATATTATTTTTCACTTGGTTAAAATATTTATAATTTATAAATAAATATATTTCCTTTCTGCCTGACAGGACTGCTGACAGTGATAACAGATTCTAAGCAAAATGTAATAAGAATCTTACATTGGCATTGTCTTGCATTTGTAAATGCTCTGGAGGTAATCACTTTATGGAAATGCTCCACTTCTGAGTGAAGTGGCGTTAAACATATGCAACCTACTGGTTTAAAAAATCTTGCGTGGAAAAAATTATATTTACGGAATGGGTAGACGTTGGTAAGTCAGAGGTTCTCTTGCTCCACTGGAACTGCTGGGGGTTGTAGAATAACACATCTGCTTGCGACGTTGTGTGTTGTTCTTTTGTTCATTGGATAAGGGGCCAAAGCTGGTTCCATGTATTTATTTACTTACTTACTTTATTTATATGCAGCCTTTCTCTGAGGCTGGGACTCAAGGTGGCTTCCATAACAACACATTAACAATGTTTACAAAAAGATTAAAACCAAGTTAATAACATCACATTAAAACACTATAAAACTGATTAAAATCATACAAAATTTTAAAACAGATAAAACACAAATCTATATTAAAAACCTTCCCTGCTGGTGAATTAAAAAGCTTGCTTAAATAAGGACGTTTTTGCCTGCTGTTGAAAGGAAACCAGGGAGGGGGCCAGCCTAGCCGCCTGTGAGAGGGCGTTCCAGAGGTTGGGAGCAGCCACTGAGAAGGCTCTCCCTTGTGTCCTTACTGGGTGTGCATGGGATGGTGGTGGGACCAAGAGAAAGCCTTCCCCGATGATCTTCCATGAACTTGTTCGTCATTGTTTTCGGTGGACTTCATTCTTTGGTAACTTAAACTGGATTAAAGGTAGGTAAAGATATTCCCTGTTGACAAGGTTGTCAAGTCGTATCTGACCATAGGGGGTGGTGCTCATCTCTGTTACTAAGCCGAAGAGCCAGGATTGTCAGAGACTACTCTGTGATCCTGTGGCCAGCATGATTGCACAGAATGCTGTTTACCTTCCCACCAAAGTGGTACCTATTTATCTACTCGCATTTGCATGCTTTCAAACTGCTAGATTGGCAGAAGCTGAGACTGGTGATGGGAGCTCACCTGGGCCTCGAAGTGCCAACTTGCCGATTCTGCAGTCAACATCTTAGCCACCACATTCCTCAAACTAGGTTGGGGCAAAGAAAAGATGTTTCCACCATGGCTGCTAAGCAGCCTTGCACATAGTTTCAACCCATTGAACCCTACGCAATAGGCAGTGTTTCAGCTTATTTCATTTTATTTGCCTGTGGGGAAGGAAAAGCGTGACAATCTTCCCCTAGCCTTTTATAATAGTTCTTCCTGCTCTGTAGAGTTACTGATATTCACAAGGGAGCTTCACTGTGAAAGAAAGGCTGAGATGCTCTGTTGTACATGCAGAACTCATAGAATACTAGGACTTCAAGATAGTATGACAACATACCATCACAAGATTTCAAAGTAATCATTGGAGACTTGAATGCTAAAGTTGGCAACAAAGAAGAATCAAAAAATGGTAGGAAGACTTGGATTAGGGACAAGAAATAAGGAAGGAGAGCATCTGATAGAATTCTGTGAGGCCAACAATCTATTTATTGCAAATAAATGCTTCATTCAACAAGATAGGGGACTAGACACCTGGACATCACCAGATGGTAAACACAAAAACCAGATAGACTACGTAATTGGAAGTAGAAGATGGAGAAGCTATATCCTTGTGGCCAAAACCAGACCAGGAGCTGACTGTGGCACAGACCAATGAATTGCTCATAACAAAAATCAGAGTTAAGCTGAAGAAGAAAGCAAAAACCATCATTATACCAAAATATGACCTAAGTAACATTTCAGGTGAATTCATTCACAATGTAAGAAACAGATTTGAACCATTGAGTATAATCGACCGGGAACCTGAAAAACTGTGGCCAGAAGTCAAAGACATAATTAAGAACGATTGCAAGAAAACACTAACAGTGGCCAAAAAGAAAGATAAGAAACCATGGATGACAGATGAAACACTTCATGCAATAAAAGAAAGAAGAAAAGCAAAAGCAAAGGGAGATAGGAACAAAGCCAGAAGTATGAACACAACTGCCAATGTCTGACACACAGGAATAAGGAGAAATACTACAATGGCCAATGCAGAGACGTAGAAGACAACAACAAAAAGGGAGAAATGAGAGACCTCTATCAAAAAATCCGAGAAATTAAAGCTAAGTTAAAACCAAAAGGCAGTGATGCTTTATGGAGAAAAAAGGAACATAATACAGGAATTAGAAATAAAAAGACGCTGGAGGCAATACACAGAAGAGTTATACAAAAGAGATGAGGGAATGAATGACATTTGGAATGAGGAGCCATATGAAGATGAACCCCGAATTCTAAGAAGGGAAGTGGAATCTGCATTAAAGGAAATGGGGAAAAATAAATCATCAGGAACAGATGATTTCCCAATTGAACTGCTACAATGCCCACAAACAGATGCAACTTTAGTGCTGACTGAAATACATCAACAAATACGGAAAACAAAGCGGTTGCCAGCAGACTGGAAATGCTCAATATACATAGCAATCCACAAGAAAGGAGATACAAAAGACTGCAGCAACTATAGGACAATAGCCCTAATCTCACATGCAAGCAAAATAATGCTCAAAATTCTGCAGCATAGACTCCATCCATCCATGGAGAGAGAAATCACAGAGGTGCAAGCAGAATTCGGAAAAGGAAGGGGCGCTAGGGACCACATTGCAAACATACGATTGCTAATGGAGTGCAACGAAGAATTCCAAAAAAGAATCAGCATGTGTTTCATAGACTGCAGCAAAGCATTTGATTGTATAGGTCAGGGGTAGGCAACCTTTCCCCTTTAAGGGCCGAGGGACTTCAGCTCCCAGAAGCCTCAGCCATGTTGGCCAATAGTCCCATGTTGGCCAATAGCTCCTGGGATTCTGGGAGCTGAAGTCCCTCAGCCTTTAAAGGGGAAAGGTTGCCTATCCCTGGTATAGGTCATGAAAAGCTATGGAACGAACTCAAAGATGTAGAGGTGCCACTACATTTGATAGTCCTGATGAGGAATCTGTACGAAGGACAAGAGACCACCGTCAGAACAGAATTCGGGGAAACAGAGTGGTTCCTAGTAGGCAAAGGGGTCAGGAAAGGCTGCTTCTATCACCCTCCTTGTTTAACTTATATGCTGAAAACATCATAAGAAAAGTAGAATTAGAAACAGAAAAAGGAGGAGTTAAGATAGGAGGAAACAACATTAACAACCTAAGATATGCCGACAACACCATAATATTAGCAGAAGACATTCAGGAATTGGAACAGTTAATAAGGAAGATCAAAGAGGAAAGTGCAAAGGCAGGTCTGATGCTGAACCTAAACAATACAAAGAGAATGACCACAGAAGAAATACACAAATTCAGTCTAGACAACAAGGAAATTGAAATAGTTAAAGAATTCTCATATCTAGGATCAAACATTGACCAGAATGGAGACTGCAGTCAAGAAAGAAGAAGAAGAGTAGGAATGGGAAGGACAGCTATGAAAGAACTGGGAGAGATACTGAAGAGCAAAGACATACAACTGAGCACTAAAGTCAGAATCGTCCAGGCCATTGTATTCCCAATTACCATGTACAGATGTGAGAGCTGGACAGTGAAGGAAGCAGACAGAAAGAAAATCAGTTCATTTGCGATATGGTGCTGGAGAAGAGTCCTTAGGATACCATGGACAGCCAAGAAGACAAAGAAATGGGACCTTGAACAGATTTGACCAGAACTCTCCTCGGAAGCTAAGATGGTCAAGTTGAGACTATCATACTTTGGCCACATAATGAGAAGGCATGGATCACTAGAAAAAACAATAAATAATGCTAAGAAATGTAGAGGGTAGAAGAAAGAAATGAAGACCACAGACCAGATGGATAGATTCAACCAGGGGGGTTATGGGCAAGGGCTTCCAGGATCTGGGCAAGGCAATGGAAGATAGGGATTCTTGGAGATGCCTCATCCACAGGGTCACCATGAGTCAGAACCGACTCAAGGGCAGCTAACAACAAAAGTTCACACCCCCCCCCCCCATCAGTGTGGGGAAATCCAGAGCAGAATCCCTGACTATTGGCCAATATGGCTGAGGCTTCTGGGAGCAGAAATCCTAAACACTTGGAGGACCATAGTGCTTATATTGGGAATCACTGTGTTAGAGCATCCCCATCAAGTAGCTGCACAGTTTCTTTTTGAAAATGTCCACAGAGGGAGACTCCACTGTGTCGCTAGGGAATCAGTTCTATTGCCAATGCCCTTATTGTCAAGAAATTGCTTCTAATGCTGTCTCAGTATTTACTCTCCTTAACTTAAAACTATTAGACCTGATCCTATCCTCTGGGGCAGCAGAGAACAAACCTGCACTCTCCTCCTGTGTCATCCATTTAGATATTTAAAGAGTGCAGTCATGTCATCCCTCAGTCCTCTCTTTACCAGGCTGAACATGTCCAGTTCCCTCAAACTTTCCTCATATGTTTTATTCTCTATACCTCATAATATCCTTGTTATCCTTCTGAACTTGCTCCAACCTGTCTATATCCTTCTTAAAATGAGGCACCCAGAACTGAACACAGTACTCCAGATGAAGTCCGAGCAGCACAGAAAATAGTGGGACTATTATTTCCTTTGTCTTGGAAACTACACTTCTATTAATGCAAGCTAAAATATTACTTGCCTTCTTTGCTGTAGCATCATACTGCTGGGTTATGTTCAGTTTATGATCCACAGTAATCCCAAGGTCCTTTTCACATATACTGCTGCTAAACCAAGTATCTCCCATCCTAAACCTGGGATTCTGGGAAACCAGTGTTCGAACCCCCTCTCAGCCATGAAAACCCAGTGGGTAACCTTTGGCAAGTCCCACTCTCAGCCTCAGAGGAAGGCAATGGCAAGAACTCTCTGAACAAATCTTGTCAAGAAAACACCATGATAGGTTTGCTTTAGGGTCATCTTGAGTCAGCCTTTTATATCCATGGTTTCAATATTCCATGGCTTGAAAATATATATATTTTTTAATTCCAAAAAGCAAACCTTGATTTTGCCATGTTATAAAAGCAGCAACATTTTACTACACCATTGAATATAATGGGACTTGATCATCTGTGGACTTTGGTATCCACAGAGGATTCTGGAACCAAACCCCAGCAGTTACCAAGGGCCCACTGTTGCAATTAATAGAATGAATTACTTCTGAAAAGTAACTTTCTGAGCTCTTTATTAAATATACTTTCTTCAGCACTGCCTAGGGTGAGTGAGGGATGAAGTCCTTGAGAACATCATCTGTTTTTGCGGGGGGGGGGGGCTGGTTCTTTACCATATATCCTTCCTTCCCTCCCTTTCTTCTTGGTGCCTTCTAAGGTTAGAAAGCGGAGTTTGCTTCCCAAGAGAGAGGGGCGTTGCTGCTGTTGCTGGAATAGTTTCTGACAAAAAGCTTTTTGATGCCGTTGGCCGTTAAGGATGATCTCATCTCAGTGATCAATCTGAGAAATGTGCAGAGCTCCAGCTCTTTGTTAAAACAAAACTCTGCTGAACTGCCTAACCACATAGAACACAGCAGGAAGGATTAAGGGCTGTCTTAGAGTTGGGGACCTCACTGCAGGATGAAAATAAGCACTGAGGCGGAAGGAAATATCTTCTTCCCAGATCAAATGACTGGGATAGTCGGTCATTTCCATGTGAAAATTCAGAGCCTTCTCTGGTTCTCTGAATGCTTGCTGGTATCAGCCTTCCCCATCCTGATGCTCCCCAGATGGGTTGGACAACTCCCAGCCCAGCTGCTGACTGGTGAAGAAGGCTACTCTGGAGCTTCCAACCATTGCATTCAAAGAAGTAGACAATTTGTTGTATATTACTTTCAGCAGTTCCCATGGAATTGAATGAGAACCCCTTAGAAATCATATATGGAGTTCCAAGAGACTGCAAGGGCATTTTGTCCAGCCCCCTGCATGCAGGAATGCATGACAAAAGCACTCCCAAAAGATTTCATCCAATTTCTTCTTTAAAATCTCTAAAGGAAAGGGCATTGCTATCTGATTACATCAATAATGTCTTCCTAATGTTTAGGTGGAATCTCTTGCAATTTTCTAGTTTCTGGAGCAGCAGAAAACAAGCTCTTTCCAGCTTCTGCATGATTTCCCTTTACTTGTTTAAACATGGCTATCACATCACCTCTCAATTGTCTCCTTTGCAAGGTAAACATGCCCAACTCCCAACTGTTACTCATAGGACTTGATTTCCAAACCTTTGATTATATTGGTTGCCTTCCTTTGGACACTTTCTTGCTTGTCACTATTTTTCCTCAATTCTGGTGCCTAGCAGTGGACATACTATTCCAGGTGAGCATTTTCATATTCCAGGGGTAGGAATCATGCTTGGCACTACTGTTTCCCTGTTCTGGGCACTATCCTCCTGTTGATGCATTGTGTTGGCTTCATTGTCCACCACATGAAAGAAAGCTCTAAACTCCTTCAGTCCTAATAGCACACTTTTCTATACAGCAGAAATGTGTATGACCCTCCAGATGTTGTTGAATAGCAACTCGCATAAATTTTAGCCAATGTAGCTAATGGAGGAATTCTGGGAGCTACAGTCCAGCAGTATCTGTAGGGCTGCATGATTCCTACCCCTGCTGTACATCCTTAAAGATTGATATGAATGGCAGTAATGACATTTTGGTGGTCATACATATAGATCTATCTTTTAAAAAACATACTGGGGTAGTTGGCTTATCTGCCCTTTCATGCAGCTGCTATTTACTTTGCCTGTTGCAGGCAAGCACACACAGCTACCTCAGGTTTAACTAGAGTAGAATTCCTTTCTTTCCTGGCTCAAGCTTTGTGGATTTTTATTTATTTTTTTACTGAGCACAGTAAGCAAATATGCAGCATGAAGACTATGAAGCCTCACTTAATTGTGGATCTAAGAGATCAGTAGAATCCGCTTGGATCTTTGGAATGGGAGAAATGGACACCTTTCTATGGGCCTATTGGACACAAAGCTGCATAAAATTGTAATCAATTGGCGTATATCTTCATACCCACATTCAGAGGGATTTATTTAAATTTCAGAGAAGCAAAGCTGGCCAATTAATTTCTGATCTTCAGTTTTATATAATGAAATTCATTTTAACTTGCATTCTGCCACCAGATCATCCTAAATCTAAATCTTCCTCTTCATTTACAGTTAATTTGCAATGGCTATGAACAAATATAAAAAATACCACCACCCCTACCAAGAAGCAGGATAGTATTTTCCCTGAGCCCAAATGGGCACCATTTGCACCAAACTAAACTCATTCATTTAATTATTTATACCCCACCTTTCTCTCATCTCGAGACTTTGAAAAATTTGACCGAGTGCCGACCCATAGCCAAACCAAGGCCAAATTGGTGGGTCACCCTCAATTAATTTTCTGATTCTTGCTGAGATTTCTAGTCCAAAAATTAACCAATTGACCTTCAGTTAATTATCCCCATTTCCCAGTCTTCATTGCCTCCATAAATTACCCTCAAAATATAACTTCATGGCAAATTAAACTCAGAACCTGACCCCTCCTTGGTGTGTTTGAAGTTTTCTCTCTTTTTAGCCTAATTGCTGTGTGGGGGAGGGAGCCTTTGGGGACTGAGGATTAACTCTTCCCAGGAACCGGCAAAACCACCTCTGAGTATTCCTTGCCTCAGAAAACCTGTGAAATTCATGGGGTGGCCATAACTTGACAGGGGATTTGAAGGCACATACACAGATAGATATCCACCTCAGCTGCAGATCTCTTTGGACATCATTCTCTGTATGGTAATGAAATGGAGAAAAAGATATTAATGCCCATAGGTCTTGCGGTGCTAGACTATAGCATATATTTAGGGCTCTGGGTAATGAATGTGGGGTGGGACCTTGTAAGGCCTGCGCTTCATAGCTCCTCTCTTCATGATCCAGCAAATTCAGTAATGCAGTCTATTTGGGCAACAGTTTTGTAAACCAATATAGGCAGTCTGGCTGGTTAATATGTAGTACTTTATGAGAATGAAATTTTCATATGCCTGTATTGTAAATGTGTCTCATTAACTTTTATTGAAAATTGTGTTTGCAATAAGCAAAGACAGAATGTTTGGCAAAATGCTTTGCAAGGTGGAAGGAAAAGTAGATGGCCAAATAACAGGTGGGTTGACTCAGTCAGAGAGGCCATGGCTGCCCTGAGTTTTCAAGACCTGAGCAGGACTGTTGATGACTGCGGGCGACTCTGGAGGTCTTTCATTTGCAGGGTTTCCATAAGCTGAAGCTGACTTGATGGTAAGTAATGTAGCAGTGGTTAGCATACCACTGATTTGGAGCTCCTCAGTCTCTTCTTCAGATCCTCAACAGTGCTTTCTGGCTGTACCAAGCAGATCTTCTCCTCAGTGGCCTTTCTGGTCTCAGATGTCAAATTGTCTTTTAAAGTGGACTAGTACCACCCTTTTGCAACAGCACTCAAGTAGTCCTTGGGATTCCACCTTAAATTAAGCCAGTGGTTCTCAAACATTTTACCCTTGTGATCATCTACATTTGTTTTTTTCATCAGGCAAGGTGTTACAAACCAAACAGGAGAAAACAAATGAAGATGTTATCCATAGGCCTGCATTTTGATGTTTCTTTTCTTAGTTAAGATGGTATAGGAGGGCAAATCTTGCAGGCTGGTCCCTCCTCCTTCCAGCCATGTGGTAACTGGGAGATTCTCATTCTGCAGGATTTGCCCCTCAATACCATCTTAACTAAGAAAAGAAACATCAACATGCAGGCCTATGAATAACATCTTCAAAAAATGTTGTCCTGTTTGGTTTGTAACACGTCTGATGAAGAAGTCAGTGAAGATTTGAAAGCTTGCAACATATATATTGAGCATTTTGGTTGGCCCGATAAAGCTATCGCTGTTTGGTGGGAGTTTGTTGTTACTGGAATTGCTATATGGCCACCATGGCCACCCCTGGATGTTTTTTACATCTACATGTAGATGTAATGCCCCCTTCCACATAGTATATGAATTTGTGTGTCTGTGTGTGTGTGTGTATTTTCATTCACACATTATGTAGATGTACCGTAGATGTAATGCCCCCTTCCACATAGTATATGAATTTGTGTGTCTGTGTGTGTGTGTATTTTCTTTCACACATTATGTATATTCATACTTTAACATTTTATAAGGAAATAGCTCTCCTGCTCCTCCTCCCTCAGGCAGAGACTCCATGCACCCTGCTTGCCTTTCGCTTCCCCTCCAGGACAGAAAAAGTTTGGGAAGGGGGGGGGTCAGGGCCTTCAAATCTTTTGCCCCTCATGCCTCCCCCCACCGAGTCCCAGCCCACAGTCTGTGTATTAACCAATAAATATTATATTGGTAAGAGAAGTTTTGTTCTGGGTAGAACAGGTAGTTATTTAAGATTGAAGTCCTTCCTCTTCTTTGCCTTGGGGGGAATCTAATGCGCCTGTTCTTCCCCAGGTCTTCAGTGACCTCTAACAAACAGAGAGCATTGGGTTACGCTAATAGGCTGTAACCTCTTGTTCTGGGAGTGATAGCTCTTTGTTTCCTCTGGCACTTGGAGAGCCAGTCTTGGTGATTTCCAGAGTCTAGTTACTTGCTTGAGAAACAAAAGGACCAGCAAAACGTGAAGACTGAAATTCAAGCAGGCAAAGGTAGCAAACAGGGAGGGCCCTGCTTGCTTGCTTGCTTGCTTGTGTGCCTTCCTGTCTGGTTCAGGAGCTGCTGCTTTCAAGCTTCTCTAGATTTCTTCTGGAGCTGGAGGGGGTGGCTTCTAGCACTGAATTCAAGCAGAGAGGTGTGGGGGAGCTCAAGACACTAAACCCCCAGAATTGATCTAGCATGATTGGACCACCAAGGCTCCTGTGTAGTCGAACCTCCTCAGAATTTTCTGTCAGGAGTGTACTAAATGATCAAACCCTGAGGAATATTAAGACAGCAGGAATCATTGTACCCTCCCAGAAATAATAAAGGCTGCCTGCAATCTATCCTGTGTGTACTTACTACTTAGGAATAAGCTCCACTGAACACTTGGAGGGGATTTCTGAGGGCACATTGTGCTTGGGAGACTTATCCTCCACCTGCAAGTAAACAACAAACAACCTGTTGAATCCTTACACTTTATAAACTGTTCTGGGATCCCTGGCTTTTGGAGAAGACCATCCTGCAGAACAGAACAGCTGAAGGTCTTGGCATGCGATGTATCATCTGATTTTTCTTTAAATCAGAGATGTTCAAGTACTGGCAACTTCAGCTGTCTGAATTTCTCAAATACCCCAAGTTTGTTGTCAACTGCCATCAAATCCTATCAGTTTTCTTCACTGTCCAGCTTCCACAACCGTGCATGTGAATCAGAGATATGATAGCATAAGTAGAGAGATCTTGTAGCACCTTTGAGACTAACTGAAATAAATAAATTGGCAGCATGGGCTTTTGTAGATGCATTCTGAGAAAGTAGACTGAAGTCTAGGAAAGCTCATGCTGCCAATTTAGTCTCAAAGGTGCTACAAGATCTCTCTATGTACTGGTTCTGCAGACTAACACGGCTATATTTTTGAACTCTTTACTATTCAATGATATCTCTTTACACTTCAGGATCTTGTTTAGTTTCTTTGGGGGGTTGCAGACTGCCAGAAATAGTGCAAATTGAGTCCACTTTTAGGGTTAGGGTTAGGGTTAGGGAATCATGGGAACTGTAATTTATTGTGGCACCAGAGCTCTCTGACAGAGAAGGCTCAGTGTCTCAGAAAAAAATACAATTCCCATGATTCCTTAGCACTGAGCCAGGGCAGTTAAAGTGGACTCAAACTGGATTATTTCTGGCAGTCTGCAACCCCCCTTTATCATTGCCCTTCCAATCCTAGTCTTCTACTGATTTCTTGGCTACAGCTTCTTTTTTGATTATTGACTGAACCAAGGTGTAGGTTAGAAAATCTTGAACTATATTAATGTCTTCATTATCTGCTTTATTTTACTGTACTTATTCTCACTTTCCTTTTTTCCTCTCCCAGTTCACTTCACCATTACCCAGCCGCAATGTCTTCTTAACTTGTTCTTTCTTCTTCATTTGAACTTTTTACCTCCTAACATCCATCTGGCATTAAATTGCTCAATTTAACTGAATTTACCCATCTCCTGCCCTGCTTCACTTCTTCACCTCTGTGTATGTGTTTGTGTCTGTCTTCAGTTGTACATTTTAAATATAGTCTGTGTTGAATTACGTTTACATGTATCTTGTCAGAAAAATGAATTAGAATTTCTGAAGCGACTGACATAACCTGAGTCTTCACTTCCTTCTGAAAATGAAGCCTGTTTGTGTGGTTCTGTCAAAGGCTTCCTGTTTCAATTTACCCAACTCCGATTTCTCTTTCCTATCCAGTCTCAGATTCTTAACAGCAGCATTAAAAAACCCCATTCAGCTTTTATTTACTGTAATTTGTGTCACACCCATCCTCAGCTGAATGCCAGGCAGCTTGAATAGATCTCTCTTTGGTATCCTTATTATTCCTGAAACAATCCTTTGAGGTGGATGAGGCTGAGAGGATTGGCCTGAGATCATTGAGTCACCTGCCTGAGTGTAGTTGGTTGTGGCACCAGAGAAGATTAAACCTCTAAACTCACAAAGCTACAGTTCCCAGAATTCCATGGCATTGAGCCATGGCAGTTAAAGTGATGTCAAACTGGATTGTTTGTACATTGTGGATGCAGCCTGCGTGAGGAACTGAGCTCTGGTCTTTCATGTCTAGGACAGTTGTACCATACTGGCTGTCGGTGTAAGATACTATTTCCATTGTTGTCTATTAGGAAGAGAAGAGAACATAATGTAGTGATTAGCACTGGAAATTATTGTGAATTCCTTGAGTGCCTAGTATTTTATTTTTGTTCCCCCTCCTCTAACCTCTGTGTGTGTGTACGACTGTTGGCTTTAATTTATTTACTTCTGACAGTTGCTGTCAGCATTTCCATGATACAGGGTCATGCCTGGTCCTCAAAAATACAATATTAACACCCTTTATAGATTGAAAGTCACTTTGCTACTTTAGGAACATAAAATGCATTTTGCATTAATTAGTCTGACATAAAATTCTGTTTATGGTAGAAGCATATACAATGTATATTTTCTATAAATGTTGGCTTGATAGATTCAAAATACATTTATTCAGAATTACAAATTGATCTTCATAGAATCATAGAGTTAAAAGAGACCTCAAGGGCCAACTCTGTTCTGCCATGCAGAAAGATACAACTTAGTTTTTAAATTTTTATTTTTTGTCACAAATGGAGCTGCAAGATTCTGAACTGATTAGGGACCCCTAAACTATAAGGAACCTTGTTGGTTTTGCCAGTTTGAGGAGCAGGCCAAACAGATCCTAATAAATCATTCCCGAGTTACATCAACATTAGTAAAACAAAGAAAATTATTTTGTCTCCACTAGTTCTCCATACTCTCAGGCAGATATGATGCATTCATTTCCATAACAAGATCTGAGGAAAGGAAAACAAAACCAGGAATAATAATAATAATAACAACAACAACAACAACAACACTTTATGTATATAGCGCTGTAGATTTACACAAATTGTAGATTTACAAATTGTAGCAATTTGATACTGTACATGGTCTTACATAAAAAAATTTCTCTTAACGTGGTTTTGAAAAATGTTTTTGGAGCAGTAAATATCCAAACACCTTCTATTAAACATTCATCATTCTAAAGGAAAATATTGCCTAATACCATTTTTTCAATTTTTCTGGGGGAAAATGACTTTGGAAAAAGACTGGGTTCCTACTTGATTCTTCTGTTTTTCTCCCCATGCCTTTATATCTCTATGCATATGGCACTTTTTAGTTTTGCTATAAAGAAAATGTCACTATATTGCAACATCTAAGCTTATATTCTAAAATCGTGTTTGAATATGTACTTGATTAAAATGCTGCCAGTTTATTTAGTTATGGGAGATTACTTTGAATCGTAGTGGATCTGCACAGCCGCATGGGCTTCTATTTTTGGGTTCGGGTTGAATTTCCGCAAAACCCTCTGGTGCATAGCTCTCTTAATAATGGAGGGCAGGATTTGGATGACTTCGGTCTCTTGAATCCAGGTGGTTAGGAAGAGTCCCTAGATGTTGGGAATGCTAGGGTTGGCATTTCCCAGGAGGGAAAGAAGGTCCTCTTGAATTTGAGTTCCTTTTCATCCTGGAGAGAAGTGACTAGTAGGTCTGTCCTTGACCAGATGATGGTCAGCATCTTTAGAAAAGACTTGGATGATAAAATAGAAGGTATGTGTGCCAGATTTGCAGATAACACCAAATTTAAGTGGGGTATTTAAAACCCCAGAGGATTCAAAATGACCTAAATAGGTTGGAGAGTATTAAAAATAACAAATTTCAACAGGGAGAAATGCTAGGTACAGTGGGCCCTTGGTATCCTCTGGGGTTTGTCCTGCTATGGATACCAAAATCTGTGGATGCTTAGGTCCCATTATGTACAGTCTTGTAGTAAAATGGTCTCCCTTGTATAAAATGACAAAATCCAAATGTATCTGAGGAAGTAGACTTTAGTCTAGGAAAGCTCATGCTGCCAACTTATATATATATATATATATATATATATATATAAACCGTAGATGGTTGAATCTGTGGGTGCAGAATCTTTGTATATGAAGGGCTGGCTATACTATTCATTTAAGGACAAATACAGGATGGGTGACACCTGGCTTAATACATGTGGAAAAGTTTTAGGTGCCTTAGCACCACAATAGTGTGATTGACTATGAGTCAGCGGTGTGATACAGGGGCAAAAAGTCAGTGCATTTCTAGGCTGCATCAATAGGAGGATACTGTGCATACTGAGGAAAGCATTAATATCCCATCTGTTCTGTTTTGGCGAAACCTCACCTGGAATCCTGTGTCCAGTTGTGGGCAACACACTGCAAGAAGGATATTGACAAGGTGGAAGATGTCCAGAGAAGGGGGACCAAAATTGTGAAAGGTCCAGAAGCCATATCCTATGGGGAACAGCTTGGGAGTTGAGTATGTTTAAGTTGGAGAGCAGAATACTAAGGCAGGATAGACATTTTAAAATAACTGAGAGTTACCAATTAATTTGCTGTGTTGGTATGCACACGTAGGTTGCTTCTGGTTTAATCGAAATTCTGTGTTCTGTCTCTTTAATTTTTTTTTTTTTTTTAGTTTACAAGGCAGTTCAGAAGTTTCGAAATAGACAACTAACAGTAACAGCAACAAATTAACACTAAGAATTTAGCAATACTTAGAAATTCATAAGAGAAGAAGAAGAAGAACTAGGTAGGCTAAGAAAATAAAATATTGTGACAACATAGAAACCAGAACTTGACAAAATCCAGACTTGGCAAAAGAATGGAATACAGTTGCTTGTTACAAGGATATCTCAGTTAACAAAGCCCCTAACAGTGACTTTCTACAACGTCTTTTAACAGCTCCCCAGCTATCTCTTTCCCCCTTCTCTCTAGCTGGATTTTTTTTGTTTAGAGGATGGCAGAGGAAGACTGGAGAAACACAGATTTTCAGTGCCAGGTTGCAATAGCATGTCTGTAATAAACAATGCCATGAACAAAGCTGGAGCTGATCCTGTCTAAAGCAGGCAAGGTAAACACCAGCTGCCTCTAGAGTCCCTTGCTGAGCATGTGTGAACAGAAGAACAGAGAAAAGATAAGGACAGATAAGCCTACCTCACTTGTTTCATTTCACATGTGCATATTGTTAGTTTTGGATAAAAAGTTTGCTGAAAGATACTCAACTTTCTTTTTTGAGCTATAGGATTCCCCCCCCCAATATTATTTTTGCCTCTGGTACCAAATTTTCTGTTAATGAGGCAATGCCCAGGAAGACATCTCCTTCAATAAGGCAGGTATGCCTGTATGAAACTTACTGAAATGCCTGAACGAATAAAGTTTCCGCCTGTCAGGAAGAACAGTGTAGGTCTCAGGTGGGTCTCCTTGGAGAGAGCTTTCTGTAAATGAAGTGCTGATATCAAAACAGCCACTTGCTTTATTTAACCCATGCCTCCGAGGGCCAGGGTGCTTGTCTCCAGACTGCTGATACAGAGATGAGTTCTCACACAGGTTTGTGCAAGAGAGGCCTGTTCTTCGCCTCTTCTTCAAGCCTCTGATCTGAGTGATAAAGCAGGGATCAGCAGGGGCAGCTGAGCCTCAGATTTATGGACTTACTGGGATGGCTTCTCCTAATTCTTGGCTACTGAAGAGCAACTCATCACACGCAAAAGAGTTGGGAGAGTGTTTGAAACACTGTTCCTGCTTCCCAGATCCAAATAGTCAGAATGATGGTCGGGTCGGGGGAAGGAAGAAAAGGCTTTGATGAAAGAGACTAGTGAGATGTAGAGATGGGTCCAGAAGGCACCTAATAGAGACGAGGCCATTAGGGTCTAAGGATGTGTCTTTGAAGGACAGACTGATTGATAAGAACCTAGTGGGACACTGATATCGGGGTGTGTGTGTGTGTGTGTGTCTGTGATTGTGTGGCCAGGGAAGCAGGAGGAGAGCACCTCTGAAAGATTAGATGGAAATGAACTGATTCATGTTTCATGTCATAGCTTTTTCTTGTCTTTTTTTATAAAGTAGCAGTAGTATTATGTTGTTGTTGTTTGCCCTCAAGTTGACTTCTGGCAACCCTATCCCTGAGAGACCTACAAGATTCCCCGGTCATCAGCTGCCCTGCCCCGGTCTGGCAAATGTAGCAGACTTGTGGCTTCTTTGATGGAATCCATCCAACAATAGTGCATTTTTCCTCTTTTTCTCCTGCTGTCTCCTTTACCAGGCATTATCATCTTTTCTGATTCGTTGTTTTGTCTCATGATGTATCCAGAGTGGGACAGCCTCAGTTTTGACATTTTCACTTCTGGTGGGAGTAGCTGTGCTAATTCACGATAGCTGGAATCCTGTATGGCATAGCTTAGCATAGTACTTCTATGTGCAGGACCACCCCATTGTTTGCCATTCAGCACTGCTTGACTTAGCTTTGAATTGCTTCAGCACTTCCCATGGCCATTTTGTTGTTGGTGAAGGGCAAAGGGAGGGAGGGAGGATTGCAGGATTGTCCCTGTAGCCAGACAGGAAATGATTGCCTCATATTCCTGGGGTCCTCCAGTGTTCTCAGCAGACATTTTGTGTCTGGCTACAGCACATAGCCAGGTGATTTTTCTGATTGCCGCCCCCCTTCTCCACTAGCCACAGAATGGCTTTTGGGGAGGCTCCGCAGGAGCTCAGTGGTAGTCTGTGGATAGGGGGCTTTGGTCATTGTGGAGGAAAGAAGGGAATACCAGTCTCTACCACTTCCAAAAAAAGACATGAACAGGCATAAAGTGGACTTAGAGCTGCGTATGCCGCTAATAGGATTGCCAGCCAAGGTATATGTGTGTTGTTTCCCATTGATGCATTTGGGGCAGTGTTCACACAAGACAGTGAGAGAGTTCTGTTGGAAGCAGTCCATACATACGTAGTGCCACACTTTCTGCTCTTTGATTTTGTGGTTTTGTTGAAATCTTGAGGAACTGCATTTTATTTTCTTTAGCTTTTTATTTTTCTTTAGCTTTTAAGGCAGAGGAGCATTTAAATCCATGGACAGTGTTTGTGAAAGCCTTGGAACTCAAATTCTATATGCACAACTGACTGACTGGGTTGGACTGCACTCTCCATTTCCTCACCCTGTAGATGATGATGATGATGATGATAATAATAATAATAATAATAATAATAATAATAATAATTTTTTATTTATAGCCCGCCCCTCTGGTCGGCCGTCGGGGCGGGTTACAGCATATTAAAACATACAAAGTTAAAAGCATTCCCTCATCCCGCAATCTAACCCTCCCATCCCATTAAAACAAGATTAAATAATGGCATGCCCATGTGTGCATCTCCTTGACAAACACAGATTCTGTAAACATTCAGCACTTGGGAAGTATGGTGTTAACTCTCTTGTGTGGATAGAGTAGAGCCATTGAATTCATTAGGACTGACAGTTGCCACTCATGTCTGAACTGTTCCAGGTAAGACTGCGGTAGAAGTTAGTCCATTACCTACAGAAGGATTGCAAAGCCTTCTAACTTGGTGTATATAGAATGCCGTATACAACTGTGGGTGAGCATTTACACAAAGGGAGATATCCAGATTGGTGAATGTATGTGGGGTGAAAGGGGGAAGCCACTTCCAGGCCCTAAAATCTAGGGCAGGGGTAGGCAAGCTTTCCCCTTTAAGGGCCGAGGGACTTCAGCTCCCAGAATCCCAGGAGCTATTGGCCAACATGGGACTATTGGCCAACATGGCTGAGGCTTCTGGGAGCTGAAGTCCCTCGGCCCTTAAAGGGGAAAGGTTGCCTACCCCTGATCTAGGGCATCAGACTCTTCTCATATTTGTAGTGGCAGCTTTGACTTCAGACTTTTGCCATGGCACTGTCATTGGTCTGTCAGTCTCTTTTTATAGCCAAGGAGAGAATTAGAAATGTTATCCTCTTAAACATACCAGTTTAGGTAGGTCACAAACCTATATCCTTTCCCTGTGGGTCATTTGTCCAGTGTTATCCACAGTAGATGATGTTTGAAAAATGGTCTGTAAATGGTCTTAATCTCAACCATGATTACTTGGGAATTAAACCAAATTGAAATTGGGAGCACTGTGCCTGTCAGGATTGCATTTTGCTGCAGTAATTCACTTTGCTGACACCAAGAAATGAGTGGCAAAAGCTGCACCTGCCCAGAGAGCTCACTCAGAGTCTAGGAAATCCCTTTTTTGCTGCAAGTACGCCCAAGAACGTTTCTTATATTGTGCCACAGAGTTCATGTCCTTGGCTTTACAAACAAGGGAAATGTCTCACTTTGAACATGATTCATGACCCTTATTGTGAGCAAAGCTCCTTAGCTCTATGGATGCGATGTCAAAAGTTGCTTTGCCATGAATCAGACTCTTGGCCCATCAGGTTCAGTATTGACTGGGAATGATTCTCCATGCTTTTGGGCAAAAGTCTTTCTCAATCCTGTCTGGATATCCCAGGGATTTTCTCTGGCTCTTCGTCTGTGCAACTGTTACCTTAACATTGCAAGCTGGCCGTCAGGAAGCTCATGATGTGTGGAAATGAACTTTGGAATGTAGAAGTGAAGGGATGGAAAGACTGTCCATATCTGAATGAGTTTAGTTTTCATTCTGGTGGTGGTTGCTTTATGAAATGGCTCTTGTTGTGTGCCTTCAGGTCAATGCCTGGGGTTGAGTTGAGCCAAAAAGCGAGCCAGGATGCTGTATCCATGCCCTCGATTTCTCCAGATTTCAAAGATTGTCTTCTTATAATGGCCAGAGACATTGGAGAAGAGACCTGGGACCTCTCTGTCACCTCTCCCCAGGTCCATATTTGCATGAAATGTGGAACTACCATTTAGATGAATAATTAAGTTTATTTAACTTATCTCCTGCCTTTGTCCCAATATGGGACCAACCAAGGTGGAAAAAGTTAGTAAACAATGAAAAACAACAACACTATCTTACTAAAGCATGACTAATTTAAAACAACATGAAATCATTTAAAAATACATAAATAGGGCAAGGAAATGCCAAATTAACCATTTGTAAGCCACTCTGATAGCCTTTTGGCTGAAGAGAGGGGTATAAATACTCCAAATAAATAAATAATAAATAAACAAATAAATAATAAAAGTATCCCCCCAACTGAAAGAAGCACAACCAGTTTATTGCCAAATAACTGTTTAAATAAAAAGAACTTAAATGTTTTTCAACCCCAAATCCAGCTTTCAGAGGTCCCATATTGCACATTACCATTACTTGGGAACTCCCTCCATCCAAGTGAATAAATCTTTCCAATCTATGGATTTCCTTTTCCCGTTTTTGGGGGAAAGCACGTAAATGCAGGCTGACAGTTATGGAAAATGCATTTTTGGAAAATGCACATAAATGCAGGACGACCCCCAGATGGTAGTGATGGATGATGAACAAGCCCGCTGCACCCAGTATACAAAATGGGGTTTTTTAAAAGTGGGATTTGGCATTCATAGGAGCCTCATGTCCTTGTTCAGCAGAAGGATGAGGCTGCATTCTGAAGTTTTGTACAGATAGGAGGCTGGGAATAGAGAAATAACCTCTGCCTCATGTTCTCCCACAAAGGAATTAATGTTCAGTTGGTGTGTGTGTGTGTGTGTGTGTTTGTAAAAGCATGACTTCATGAGATTTTTTTTTTTAAACTGACTTCCTGAGAACCCCAGATGTAAGCAATGAGCGTCTCTTTTCCAGCCTCTTCCCAAATATTTCCTGAAGTCATTCCTGGCCATCGCACACTCAACCTGGCAGCAGAAGCCCTTCAGCCATTATAAACCGGGGCCGTGATTTACCTCTTTGGCTTCGGTTTCTAACAACACGGGTTGTTTAATTTTACCAAATTAGCAGTCAAAGGGAGATTGTTGGAGCGTGTGTCAAGAGTGGCTGGAGTCGACGATGATGATGGGGACGGTAATGGTGCAGTCTGGCTCCCTCCCCCTTGGGCTGCGTGGTCCAACTCCCTTTCTCCTGGCAAGGAGCAAAGAGATATAAATGCTCCCTTGGCCGCCTCTCAGGCTGTGTCAGAGTCTGCTTTTTGTTGGATAAGCATTCCCGGTTCAGCAAAAGGGTAAAGGGGCTGCGAACAACTCCCTCCCCCCAAACAAAACACCCCTCCCTCCCTTGCGCGTTGGTAAACAATATGACACAAGATAGGCTATGCTATACCTTCCTGGGTCTGTGTGGAACGTGATGCTGATAAGGCAGAATAGTGTCCCAGAGGACATAGGATCAGGGTTCATTCAGGATACCAAGCTAGATTTGATGGGTCGCTCCTTTCCTGGAGGGGAGGATAAAAATTGGCTGTTAAAACTGTATGAGTGGCGAAGGCTTGCAGGCCTTTCTTTGCAGGGAAAGCAGTCAAGCCTTATTTTAAAAAAGAATAAAACCGCTGCAGCCAAAGCCTTTAGATATTTTGGCTTTCCAAGTTTCATTACACACACACACACACACACACACACAGAGTTTTCAAGCCCCAGTAAACTATCAGAGGCTGGGCGGCTCCATTAGCCCGCATGGGACCTGCTGGGAGGGCTATCCTTCTCCTCTGTATAGAAAAGAAAAAGAAAAAACCTTTTCCCCTCCCAAATGCCCACTGGGCTTGTGCAAGAGGGATTTTTGCCCTATTCCTAAGCTCCCTGGGTTCATTTTAAGCCCAAGAGAGACATTTGATAAAACAGGAAGTGGTCAGGAAATCTGTTCCAGGTTACTTGTGCTGTGTCTCCTTCTTTGGAGGCTGTTTTTGAACAGAGGCTGGACGGCCGTCTCTTGGGAGTGCTTTGATTCTGTCGTTCTCCATCTTAGCGGGTTGGACTGGGTGGCCCCTTGGGGTCTCTTCGAACTTTATGATTCTAATTCTAATGCATCTGAGGAAGTAGATTGGAGTCAAGGAAAGCTCATGCTGCCAACTTCTTTCACTTAGGGCCTTTGCAGACTGCCAGAAATAGTGCAAATTGAGTCCACTTTAACTGCCCTGACTCAGTGCTAGGGAATCATGGGAACTGTCGTTTATTGTGGCACCAGAGCTCTCTGACAGAGAAGGCTCAATGTCCCAGAAAAAAATACAATTCCCATGATTCCCTAGCACTGAGCCAGGGCAGTTAAAGTGGACTCAGTTTGCACTATTTCTAGCAGTCTGCAAAGGCCCATAGTCTCAAAGGTGCTACAACATCTCTCTACATCTATGATTCTATTACCTCTTTTCTTTTCTTTCTTTCTTTTGATGTCTGAGGATGATAAAAGCACAGCTCCCATCTGATTTATAGGTTGCAAAAGAGAGCTGGTTTTTCAGTGCACCTCTCAAAAACATTTGCATCTTGTTATTGTGCCTTTAAGTAATTTCCTACTTAGAGCAACCCTAAGGCAACACTATTATGGGGTTTTCTAGGCAAGATTTGTTCAGACGAGGTCTTGCCATTGCCTTCCTTTCAGACTGAGAGAGTGTGACTTGCCCAAAGTCACCCAGTGGGTTTCCATGGCTGAGCAGAGATTTGAACCTTGGTCTCCTAGAGTCCTAATCCAAAACTCAAACTAACCTGGCTCTTAGACAGTTGCAGTTTAAACTACAAATTCTAGTCTCATGATTTTTACTGAGCCCATGGAAGGGCTGTTTCTTTTTGGGAGAGCATCCTTTGCCTGTGGATTGCTACCATCTATAATGCGATATTGTTGTACTATAGCACTGAAAAAATCCTGACAAAAACATAAGGAAGTAGAATAGGCCTCTGGTACAGTCAGCCCTCCTTATCTACAGATTCAGCCATACATGGTTTGAAAATATTAAAAAAATATAAAAGTTCCAAAAAGCAAACCTTGATTTTGCCATTTTTAAAATAAGAGCCACCATTTTACTGCATCATTGTATTTAATGGGACTTGAGCATCCATGGATTTTGGACTCCATGGGGGAAACTGGAACCAAACCCAGCTGATGCCAAGGGTCCACTGTTCCTTTAAAACAGGGATGGGCAAAATGTATGGGGCCCTAGGCCAATCCCCACTCCACCTCTCTTTGGGTTGTAGCCCACCCCAGTAAACCCAAATACCATTGTTTTACTCTGCAGTCCCTCTCAAAATGACATCACTTCCTGTTGCCATTTAAAAGGGAATGCCCTCCAATAGTGTGCTAATTATAAAAAATCTGGGTGTTGGAGTACTTTTGGAGACCGTTGGGGAGCTTTAGGGGCCACAGAAGTGGGTTCCAGGGTCTGCATTCATCCTGCTTTAAAGTGCTACAAGATTCTTAGGCTTCCATCTCATACTTACCTATATGGGTGCAAGTGCGGCTGAAGGCCAAGGGGTTTCCTTGTCAATAGGGATTGTTCATTGCAGCAAAAGCAACAAATATGGGTCTCTATTTGGAAGAACTGCAGTATCTTCCTTGCTTAGCATTTTTATTCAGGAGGAAAGCTCAAGGTGGCCTTATATCTCACCTCTAGATCTTTTAAATGGGTATCAGGAGTTATACATCCCCCCCCCCCCCATGATCTACTCTTAATGAATAGTGTGTAAGCTTTAAAGTTTTTGTACTAAAGAGTTTTTTTTAAACCAAGGGGCCATTGCTATAATTGAATCTTTTAAAACAAAAGCATTATGATTTAATTTTTTTTTTTTAAAAAATGATTTATCTTGCCCTTTGGGGCAGTATCTTGAGCTGAAGCAGGGATGTGTCTAAAACTTGGCTGCCATGTCTCTCTAGAAAGTGAGCCTGCCCTGTCTCCAACTTAAATGCTTGATTTAAGATTGTGGCAAGTCAGGATGCTGGCAGAGAGCCCAGGGAGGGGATAATTGTTAACCAAAGGGTGAACTGTATTGGGTTCCATCTTTTGACAAGGTAGGATTACTACTAGGGGGAAGCAGATGTGTTCCCTGGATCTGAAACAAAACAGCAAAGCTAAAGATAAGAAAGCTGTGTAGCAAACTCCCAGAGAATAAAGGCACAGTGTGATGGTCCGTAGTGTCTCTTGGCTTTCAGCTTTCTTTGCCAACCCACTCCCTGAATAACTGTTTGGGGATTCTCTGGTGGCATCATCCATGGATATTCTTGTGTTGTTTCAGACAGCAAAGTTGGCAAAATACCCAGCAGAAGTGATAAAATCCTTGAATACAGATGTTAGTGCAGGAGCCAGAGTCACATTCTGATTGCCAAAGTGGAAATCCAGTTGCGTTTTGCTAAAAGTGCTAGGAGCAGAATGATTTCTGGCCTGACAACTTGGTGAGCCAAAGTCCAAATCTTCCAGACTTCCAGTGTGTCCTTCGTCAAGTCATTATTGACCGCCATTCCGTAAGTGCAGAGTAGGAATAACGGATCACAGTGGAGAGTATGTAAATACTAAGCCCAGTTCTTACCTTCATATCTTGGAGAGCCACACACTTAACTAAAAGATAATTTTTGTCTCCAGATGCTTTCTGGGGGCTTGGGGGGATTTTCACTACGTTTTTGTCCTTCCCTGGAAATTTTAGGTGTAGGAGAGGGCTTCTTTTTACAACAGGAAGTGACTTGAAAAATCACTTTCTGCTTTTTAAAAAAGGAGTCTCCTGGCATTTTGGGTCAAAATGGTTTATTTCTTTTTTTAAAGGGACTCCTGGGGAGCAGTGAGGGGGATCTGCCAAAACTTCCCTGAGGCCACATAGGCCACCACCCTCACCCAGAGCTACACAAATCCCTGGGCCACCCTTTGCCCACCCGGCTTTGGAGCTTGTGTATAGACCTCCCTGACTTGGCTGGATTATGGGGCTTAGTGGAAAGAAGCAGAGATTTCTTTCAGTGAATCTGGATTTTAGGAATATGGGAAACTGCCTTAGAGTCTGACCACTGGCCCATCTAGTCCAGTATTGTTAGGTCTGACTGGCTTTCCAAGGTTTCAAGCCAGGTCGTTTCCTATATCTCTGCCCACAGATCCCTCGTATTACCTCTTGGTGGTCTCCCATCTGAGTTCTAACTAGGCCCACTCCATTTAATTCCTGACACCATGCAAGGTGGCAGGCATCGAGGGTAAGGGATGCTGGTTTTCCTGCATCCTCTTGTATCTCTGCTGTGGACTGTCCTCAGGTTTGGCTGAGATGGAGCAGTTCCAGTTCCAGTTCCAGGTCCAGTTCCAGTTGGGGTATGCAGACTGTGTCTGTGTCCTTTTAGCTTTGCTGACGGAAGCAGAATTGGGCTCTGAAGTCAGTGTTGGAAATGGCCTCCACAGTTCTGTTCTCCATTGCCTTTTCCTGCTCACATTTGCAGTGAGTTCTCCCTCCCCTGTCATTTGCTCCCCCCTTTTTAAAAAAAGTTTGCTTCCAGCTGGCTGTCAAATTTAATAAGCCCAGCGCCGATAATAACACGGCAACCTTTTCCCTCCTTGAAAGTAGAGCAAGCTTGATAGGAAATTTCCAGTCATGAAAGCTTTACTGGGTCGGGAAGGAAGAGAGGATGAGGGGAATGAGAGGTTAGAAGGCGGGGAATTAGAGGGGCGTCAAAAAGAATAGGCGCTGTACAGAAAAATGGTAAAATTGCCCTGTACAGAAAAATTAGGATCACTTTCTGCCAGCAGAAATCCACATCTTGCTCCAGGGCAGTGTGATTTTAGGCTGGGTTAAAAGGGGTACAGTAAATGAGTCTGCACAAATCTAGCATTTTCTGACATGTATTGATTAGCTGTGAATGCACTGAGGGGCAGGAAGAGCACGAGGCACATGGTCTCAGAGCCATAGCTGAATGATGCCTTCCCAAAGCCCAAAGCCCAAAGCCCTGGACGTTTCTGCTCTGTTTTCTGAGTCACTGGTTTCCAAACTGCATTCCTAGGCTCCCTGGGGTTTATCGACAAGAAAATCGGTAGGGCCAGACAAAATGTGTGTCTGAAAACCAACACAGAGGTGTGGGAAATGGAGAGACACAGCATGGAGGCCTGTGTGGGCTGAGTGTGCCCACAGAAGCTCCGAATAGTGTGTGCCCATCAGTGTGGAAAGGGCTCAGTGAGGGCAAGAAGAAAAGGGTCATCTATTTCAGAGCCAGAGAGTGTCACCCATGCTGTGTTCTACAGACCTGGCCTAGGTTTCTCAAAAGGCTAAATCACCTCTCAGGTAAAGACTGAAGGAGGGGGTCTTTCACTGCCCACAGCAAAACTGTTCCCTCAGAAGATGATCATGTTGAGGATAGAATCACAGAATCAGAGTAGGAAGAGATCCCAAGGGTCATCTAGTCCAACCCCATTCTGCCATGCAGGATCACACAATCACAGCACCTCCAACAGATGGCCATCCAGCCTCTGTTTAAAAACTTCTAAAGAAGGAGACTCCACCACTCTCCATTGAGGGAATGTGTTCCACTGTCGAACAGCTCTCAATGTCAGGAAGTTCCTCCTAATGTTGAGGTGGAATCTCTTTTCCTGTAGCTTGCATCCATTGTTCCATGTTCTAGTCTCTGGAGCAGCAGAAAACAAGGTCCCTCCATCCTCAACATGACACCCCTTAAAATATATAAACAGGGCTATCTTATCTTAACCCTCTTTTCTCCAGGCTAATCATACCCAGCTCCCTAAGCTTCTCCTCAGAGGGCTTGGGGCTTTCCAGACCTTCGACCAAGTTCTTCTGGAGTGGGAGCTTCAGGCCTTCAACCTGCTGTGTTCCAGTGAGGATGGAGTTGTGAGATGCTGCTGATCTGAGGTTACCAGGGTTGTGGGGTGAGAAGGTGCCACTTAACACAGGGTTTGGTTCAGAGACTGCCAGTCGTTTGCCCCTGGGATGTATGTAGCTTAGGATCCGACTGTGTGTGCTGCAATTTGAGGCCTATAATACAGACATCAGTATGTATTTTTAAGGGGGGGGTTACGCTTATTATTGGGGTCTGTATCTGTTTTAACTGGAAGCCGCCTTGATTGCCGCGGCAAAAGGCGGGATATAAATAAATAAATAAATAAATAAATAATTTATTATTATTATTATTATTATTATTATTACAGCCCATAAGGTGGCAGTTAGCTTTCTGCTAACTGTAACATTAACTGATTGAGTCCAGCCTTGGAGTAATACAGCTGGCTCTCTTATACATGGATTCTTTATCCATGGATTCAAGCATCCACGGCTTGAAAATATTTTAAAAATATATGAATTCCAGAGAGCAAACCTTGATTTTTGCCATTTACATGCCACTGCATTTAATGGGACTTGAGCATCCATGGATTTTCGTATCCATGGGGGGATCCTGGAACCAAACCCCAGTAGATACGAAGGACCCACTATAATCATAATAATGATGATAACAATAAATATCCCATTATATATAATGGGATTTGAGCATCCATGGATTTTAGTATCCATGGGGGATCCTGGAACCAAATCCCAAGGGATACCAAGGGCCCACTGTAGCTTAAAATTAGCTGCTGTTTTGGCCTTTGATTCCAGGGAGTAGCTGAGATGGTGATAGTGGTGTTGCTATTAGACAGTGGTCTCATAAGATTTTAGGGGACTGTCTGAAGTCCTGTCCAATAAAAGAAAGCTAATCCACTGCAGACTATGATGATAGCTAATTTTGAATCAAGGAAAGTAGATCCCAAGATAACACTTTCCATCTGCAGTTAACATGTCATCCAAAAATACCAATATTCATTGATTTCAGTCTTTCCATTCAGCATCTCTTAAGAGTTCCCCTCTTGTGGCCCACACATTTCTTTGCCTCTTACTGTATTGTCACCAGGGAGAGCACCCCCCCCCCCCCCCCGGGACCTTTTGGTCTGCTGAAATTCTTAATGAGAATGTAAAACCCAGCCCCACTGGGCATTGTGCAGTTCCCAGAGTCCTTAATTCATTGCACTCCATCTGTATTTTTCTGCTCCCTGTTTGCCATGGACTGTGGGATCCTTGAGCCTTAGTTTAGGACAGCTGTACTGTTCAGCAACTGTTTGTCCATGCATTGATGTTTCTCACAACAGTGTGGTTAGCAGGCACCCATGGTTGTGTATTTCGGCATGCCAGGGGTTGGACTGGATGGCCCTTGTGATCTCTTCCAGCTCTGTGGTTGGGAACACTTTTGGCTAGGTTCTGCCAGTCTTTGTAGGTGGGTATCAGTCAAAACATGGATTGTGTCCACAAGGTTGTAGGGTATGCTGGTGTCCGCACAGCAATAGTGTTTGCAGTCACATGTTGCGTAAGGTATACACTTACCTTGCTTAACTCGCAACCTCTTGCCTGCTTGACCAACACTCACTGCTCCTCTTTCCTTGTATTAATGTTTTGTGTTGACTATAAATCCCCCTTTGCACATGGCATTACTCCATTCTGGTCCTGACTGTGCTGCTGCATGTCAGGTGATAAGTTACCTGGCTGGAACTTGGTGTTCCACGTGAGTTTTGTAATTCTGACAGGCAGCTCCTGTGCTTGGAACCTCACACCTGTGGGTTGGGTGCGGCAATCTCTGGTGGCATCATCCATGGCGGTTCTTGTGTTGTTCCAGACAGCAAAGTTGGCAAAATATCCAGCGGAGGTGATAAAATCCTTACTACTCAGCTCTGTTCTTTTTGGCAGCATGGCTCATCTTTGAGTTCCCCTTCAATTTTAAAAGCAGGATTTGACAAATGGTGGCACATGGTTTCCAAGAAATTTCTGTAGAGGGGAGAAGAGGGAGCAGAAAATGATGCTCTCGGTGCCTTGCTTGTTGTCTTCCTGTCTGAAGCAGTTTCCTCCATCTTTACTGTTTGCCAGATTTTCTCATATCGAAATCAGGTGTTTCTATAGGATAGACAGGACTGTTGGAATTATTAGCAGAGCTGGGATCCTCTAAAAGTGTGAAGCTTTTAACTGGAAATTCACAGTTACAGATGTACCTGTAGTATAGCATGTTTCCACTAACTGTTGACCCAGCAGCACAAGGAGGTGTTGAAACCCAACTTCCTTTTTATGAGCTGGTATATTAATGGTGGTTATACCTGTTCTTTTCATTAATCTCCTGCATAGCCAACTGGTTGCTATGTATTATGCTGAGGTACCTTAAAGTGACGGTTACACCATTGTTTACTTGATTAGGAGTAATTGTGCAAGTAATTAATGCTGGTGTACTCCAACATTAATGCCAGAAAATGGCCATGTGTTCGTAGTATGTGATGAAAAAATCTTGCAGTTTCAAAGTGTGGTGCCTTTCATTGCCTCGGCCTTCCTTAATGGGATGCTATGTAGGCTATTACCTTAATTGAAGTTTATACTGAGTAGTGCGTAAGAAGCCTCTAGATCTGGATTAGGATCCTAATAACTCCCTTGACTCCTGGTTTGCAGGGGTGGGGGGCGGGGAGGGGGAGGAAGGAAGGAGGCCACATGGGCACAAAGGTGTAGGATGGTGGAGTAATACAGGCGATAAAAGGTGTGTGGGTTTCTTGGCTGCTCTGAGGAACAATATTATTGTGTGTGCATGCGCTGTAAAATAAGAGCAAGTTACTGGTCAACAAATACTTTTATTTTATTCTGCAGATAAGCCGTTTGAGAGATCCAGGACATACTAAGGGATTATCTGCTTAAGGTAAGAACTGCTTTTCGCTCTGGGTACCCTGCTGCACATTTCAGTATGTAGAGGCTGTTTCCATCCCTATGAATCAGCCCACAAGTTGCAAGCCCACCTTGCTCTCACTCAGTAATTATATGTGGCCTCAAAGGAGTCAGCTGTTGTAAAGTTTCCTCGCTTGGTTGCTTGGAAGCAACATTTTCCTTATCTGCTAGGTGCTACGCATGTCACCTCGACTCCTTGTATGTCGGTGTGGAACCGTTCCAACGGACAGGGAAAGATGGAGAGTGCTGGAGATTGTGCCTGAGACTTTGTTGGAAGTCTTGTGGGATTTCTAGGGTCATCGCAGTGGGAAAAGAGGAGGTTGTCGTACAGAACCTTTGAAGTGCTGACTTGTCACAGATAGAAGTCTTTCGGGGGAAGCTTTGTCAATGGAATAAGCTACTTCTTTCCCCTTCCATTTGTGTGTGTATCCGCGCACCCTGAATTGTCTTCGGAATTTCTGTCATTTCAGACCTGTTTGGTTTAAAGCCCCCATAATCCACACTCTATGCTAAGTAGTTCACTTGTTTCCCCCCCTTAATTTAGTGTTTCAGTACTGGACTGGCAAGATATCAGAACTTTGTCAGATTGGTGACAGTGATAGAGACTGTAGGGACATTTGAATGCATGTGTTCAGAGCAAAGGATAGGAGCCCAGTTGCCCCACTGGGCACAGCAAATCTCCTGTGGTGCCTCTTGAAAATAGTGCTTGCTGGAATTGTAGAATCATAGACCTGGAAAAGACCACAAGGGGCATCTGGTTCAATCCCCTGCCATGCAGGAATACACAATCATAAAACTGCCATAGTCTACACTACAGGAATCTCAGACGAATATGAGCCCTGTTTGTAGGACTGGATCATCTTGTTTCTCTTTCACATCACAGAGAAGTTGAACATAATGTGTCAATCAAAGAAGACTGATACTAAATCTTGTCTATTTTTTGTTGTTGTTTCTGTTACTCTGTGAAGTGCCATGTATGTTATTACTATAAATAACTTCATTTTCTTAAGTTCACCAAGTGTAGAAAACTTTGTGTAGAATTCTGCAGCAAGTGAAAATAGAATTTTATGTTTTCTGGTGTTTTCTTCATTAGGCCAAAGTTATTTTTCTTGAGCCCTGCAGGGGTAGGCAACCTTTCCCCTTTAAGGGCCGAGGGACTTCAGCTCCCAGAAGCCTCAGCCATGTTGGCCAATAGTCCCATGTTGGCCAATAGCTCCTGGGATTCTGGGAGCTGAAGTCCCTCGGCCCTTAAAGGGGAAAGGTTGCCTACCCCTGCCTCAAAGGAAGGGCAGGATACCAAGCAGGAGGGCATTGGGACCTTTGTTCTTGCTGGAAGTCTTACTCAGCCATCCCTACAGCGTGTTGGTGAAAGCCCCTTGAGCTCATCTGTGTTGCCTTAGCAACTAGAAATTTAATTTAAAAAGTGAGACCAATAGGTTTCATGATAACCTTGTTCCTAAACCTGGCTTGGTGTACAAAAACCAAGACATATCTACAGTTGCCCCTCCGTTCTCGCAGACTTGAGATCCGTGCCACTTGCTTATCTGCGGATGGCGAATGGAGGGGCAAAAAAATGGGGTGCACCTCTGCGCGCACCCACAGGCACCCACCTCCATTCAAGCCTATGGGGCTTGAATATACACAATTTTCCATTCTCACGGGGGGTGGTGTTGGTGGTCTGGAACTGATCCCGGCGAGAATGGAGGGTTGACTGTATATGCAAAGGGATCTTGCAGCACCTTTGATACTAACTGTAAAAGAAGTTATAGCATAAGCTTTCATAGACTTGGTCTGCTTCCTTAGATGAAGCATCAAGTCTACAAAAGCTTGTGTTACAATTTCTTCTACACAGTTAGTCTTAAAGGTGCTACAAGATCCCTCTACACACTGATATTCCAGTCTCTGAATTCCAAGACATATCTAGTCTTTACTTGTGGTATAGTACAGTGTTTGTGGAAAGAAGTGTGAGTTGACCTGTATTGTGGAGCTCTGCTGCTAGCAACTGAATGAGTCCTTTTTTAAAAAAGTCATTGGGAATGCTTAGTGTCCACTTCGTATGTGTTCCTTTCTTTCAACCAGTCAAACTTAAAGACAACCTATAACACAAGGGTATTTCAGTGGAAGTTGTCTGACACTGGACAAAGCTGGCATAATTGGTAAGTAGCCACTGGCTTTGCTGGCTTGTGGTGGTAGTCCAAAAAGGTAGCTTCCCCAAATCTGATCACTAGTTCATTGAAGAGTTTCTCTCTCTTAAAGAAGTAGGCACAGTTCAAGAAAAGGAAAAGGGGAAAAAAAGCAATCTGTGCTGGGAAGATCCTTCTCCTCAACAGGGACTGTGGCATTTGTATGTGTCCATTCCATCCTCACCTAACAGTTGTATTTTATTCTGTAATTTTGGATCCTTTCCAAGTCTCCTTTAGTTTCCCACTTCCAGAAGTATAGTCAGGAAGGTGGCAAAGAGGAGGGGCAGAGTAGCTGTTAGCAGGGCTGGGAAGTAGTGGTGATTTTGGGGTTACTCCTTGTCCTACTCCAGAGTAAGATTCCCCCCCCCCTTTATATTACTCCTACTCCTACTCATTTAAAAACTCTTACTCCTTTACTCCTTACTCCTACTTCCCAGCCCTGGATGTTACCAGATGCCATTGTGTGGTGTATTACCTCTTCTCCATGCAAAAGGCTGGAAGCAAAGCTGGGACAACTGAGGGCTGGATCTTTGTATGTAAACAGCATGCTTACTCCTAGCATGTTAAAAAAACAACACAGATCTGTAAGTTTGGCCACTGAAATAGAAATCACAACAGAAATGGAGCTTAGTGAAAGAACATATCATCTCTGGGTGTATTTTGGGAGTAGCCCTCCAGTGGTCTCTAGAAGTTTCAGCTTGTTTTTGTTTACTTCTGCAAGGCTTACCAGACCTGGTTGTTCCGTTTGACATGTGCATATTGCTAGTTTTGAACACAAAGTGTGCTGAAACATACTGCGATCCTCTTTCTTGTGTGGCAGGAACCATCCCCTGCTCTTTCCATGTTACTGCTGCCTCTGGTACCATATTTTCTGTTAAAGAAATCATGTCCAGGAACACATTGATGTAGTTGACTGAGGCATACCCGAATCCAATGTTCCCAGATGTGTGACCAAAGGGTACCCTTTTGCTTTGGGGTGGGCATCTTTGTACACTGCCCTGCCCCGCTATCCTGGCGCTTCAGCCTTCTATCTGGCGGCTGTTGTCTCTGTTGCTCCAACTGTTTCCTTCTGTTTGTCATGGCCGATGCCTCTCCTGCCCTTAACGCAGCTGATGCCCTTTGGGAGCAGGGAGGGTTTTGTGGTCATCCCCCGTCTTAGGGCATTTGGCCACCCACAGGCTTGGATTTAGCTCATTGAAAATCCTTCCTGGATCCTCTTTTAAGAATCAAGATCATGTGACTGCTCAGAGCCTCCTCTTGGCCTCCTCCCTGCCTGTCCTTTGCTAAAGAAGGAATTGAAAATGGAACACAGGCAAAAAAGAGGAGTCTCATTAGCACTACTACATTGTGTAGAAAAGAGGTTGGAGGACGGAGAGGACTGGCCGATAATCTTTTCTGCAAGTGGGTTGCTGTCCCTGTCCTAGTTTTCTTCCTAGGTGTTCCAACGACGTTTGCCGATCTTGATTGGGGGCTTTCAGTGGAACTGTCTCAACGCTGAAGAGGTGGCCGCTGGCCAAAAGGCATTTCAGGGCTGCTGTGGGATGGCCAGAGGCGCGCCTGAACAACATCACAAGCCCCCATCATCCTCCAACTTGGCATTGGGTCAGGTGACCCAGACAGACAGTGCCACTTTGCTTGGCCCTATAAAGTCCCTGCTTGAGACCTGCCCTTTCTCCAAGGGCTCTTCTCCTTGATCTGCTCTTCTTGGTTCTCTCTCTCAGGAGTGTGGCTGTTTTCCCTTCCTGGACTGGACTGCTTGCCTCTGGCACTTGCCAGGGCTAGAGGATGCCATTGCCTTGGGTTCCTGTCTCTCCCCACCCGCCTTGGGTGACGCAGGGGAGGGTGAGCTCAGACTTTGTTATCCCTTGGAAATGCTGAGCACCGTTAAATTTCAAAATTGTGCCCCTGTGCTACTGAATGTGTTGTCCACCTGTGGGTGTTAGGGAAAAAAAAGAGGGAAAGGAGGGGGGGAAATCTCCTTTGTGGTGTGATGGCAACTGAATAGAGAGCTGGTCATTGGCTGGATTGGGCCAGATGAGCTCTAGATGTCTTTGGGCAAAAGGCTCTGCTTTAAATGTTGTTATTGCTCAATGCCTTCAAGTCATTTCTGCAACCCTAAAGCAACCCTATCTTGGGGGTTTCTTGGCATGGTTTGTCCAGGGGAGGCTTGCAATTGCCTTCCCCTGAGGCTGAGAGCATGTGCCTTGCCCTAGGTCACACAGTGGCTTTCATGGCTAAGCTGGGAATCGAACCCTGGTCTACAGAATTGCAGTCAGTACTCAGATCACTACACTATGCTGGGTCTCTTGCTTTAAATACAGATGTCATAGTCTCAGTATACTGGGGCACTCTGGCTCCCATTAAGCTTTTGGTCTGAATTCAAGGTGTTTGTGATGACATTTAAAGCCCTGAATGGCTTGGGATCTTGATAACTGAAGGAGCTCTTCTCCTTATATGTGCCTGAATGAAGACTGCTGGAGTGGGTTTCCCTACCTCTGTGTCCCGTCAATGTGGTTCATACATTGTGTGAGAATGTGGGAGCAGGGCCTTTTCAACTGTGGCACCCCAGTTGTGGAGTGCCTTCCTCTTCCTATCTGTTTAATATATATATGATTTAATAGAGGTGATATGATAGCCCTGTTTAAATATTTGAAAAGGTGTCGTATTGAGGATGGAGCAAGCTTGTTTTCTGCAGCTCCAGAGAATAGGACACGAAGCAATGGATTCAAACTAGAGGAAAAGAGATTCCACCTCAATACTAGGAAGAATTTCCTGATAGTAAGAGCTGTTCAATAGTGGAACACACTTCCTCAGAGGGCCGTGAAGTCTTCTTGTTTGAAAGTTTTTAGACAGAGGCTGGATGTCCATCTGTCCCAGAATGAGCTTGGACTGTGTCTTCCTACGTGGCCAAAGGGAGTTGAACTGGATGGCCCTTGAGGTCTCTTCCAACTCTATGAGTCCTTGGAGGCCCAGTTGGTACCAACACTGCTTTTACTTAGGTGGCAAGTAAAAATGTGGGTATGTATTAAAACCTTTGAGCCTTACTTCAAATGCTGTGCAGATTTATTTTTAATGAGTAAGTAAATGCACATTGGGCACCAGAGACAGTATGCATTGGCAGTTTCACCCAAGAAACTCTAGCCCAGGTAAATGTACCATGAAGTTCCCGCTCTCTCCCTCCAGCACAACTGGAGTGTTTCTGCACTTTTGGCTGAGGAATCAAGTGTTTAATGAGGATGGATATCATGTCAGAAAAGAATTTTGCCATAACAATCAAGAGATACCTCCATGGTTAGCTGAGCCTTAGAGCAGGAACCTAAAGGAAAAGGTGGCTTAAAAAAACAAAAAGATAAAACACAATAAAAGATTTTTTAAAGGAAAAGGCAGCTTTAATGTTTGGTTTTTCCATCCTAGATCAGAGAAGCTTTTTACCTCTGAAGAACATCAGCTGTTTGCTTTTGTACCATATGCTGAAAGTGGAAGAGTCAGTCTTTTCTACCGTTCAACAATTCTTACAGTAAAGAAGTTCTTCCTGATGTTTAGGTGGAATCTCATAATTTGAATCCACTGGCTGGTGCTCTGATCTTTGGAGCATCAGAAAACAAGCTTGCACCATCTTCTGTATGACATTCCTTTAGATATTTAATGATGGCTGTCGTGTCCCCTCTCAGTCTTCTCCCAGCTAAGACGCTGTGTTCTCTAGTACTGGAAAAGCCCTATTAAGACATTTGAAAAGAAGTCAGACACAAAATGCAAGGAAGGGTAGGTCTTACTGTGACAGAGCGATAGGTCTTGTGAGGAGAACCTCTGTGTGTGGAAGGTTTCCCTGTGAGTGAGGATCCTGGAAGTTCCAGCTTTTGGTTCTCAAGGAGACCTTCCATGCACACAAGAGGCCCTGGTCAGCTCTGTCACTTTCTGCAGGATGAAGGCAGGGGTCATAGCTGGCATGCTCCTTTCCTCCGGCTCTGTTCTAGCCTCCTTTTGGGTTCCACTGTGGGCCCAGAGAGTCAGACAGGTTGTGGCAGGAATTGAGACCTTGTCTAGTCAACCTTTTTGTGTCTTGCATTTTGAAGTTATAGCTCATTTGAGATTGAGAACTTGAAGAGAAAACACTCTGGGTCAGCGTGAAGGATCTCTCATTACAGGAAACTGCTCTCTGTGTGTGAGACAGTCAGTCCATCTGGCTTAGTATTGTCCACACTCATTGGTATTGATTGATTGATTGATTTATTGACTGGGTTTATACCCCACTTTTCAGTCAGAAAGGCTCTCCGAGCGGCTTGCAAATAGTTAGACATTTCCCTGCCCTCAAGCTTACACTCTAAAAAGACCTGACACAGAAGGAGAAGGGAATGGCAGTGGGAAAGGGAAATAAGTCCAGTGGTTCTTCTCTCCCTTTGAGGCCTGGACCATGGCAGATGGATTAGAGGCAGGAATCTTCTTTCTTTAGGCCAGGCCTGATGGAGCTGGCTGGGCCTTTCTCTCCCTCTGGGCCACATTGGTAGCAAAGGTTCTCCAGGAGGAGATGCATGCCTGCTTTCTCTTGCATACCAGTTACATGCTCTGCCACTGAAGTACAGCCCTCACTGCATTCTGTCTCCCAAATCCTGCCATAGCCAACCAGGTGCCAAAGTGGAACCCACAGTTAGGAAAGGAGGCAGCGGCCTTCTAGTTGCATCCTTAAACCCATCCAATTTTTGTTAACTCTTCTTTGGAGCGAGACACAGATAAGATCCCTCTTCTGTGAAATTACTCAGTCTTCCTTTAAAGCGATCTAAACCAGCAGCTGCAAATCCCTGCATCTTATGGCAACAACTACTGGAAATTGTGTCTTCTGTGAAGAAATACTTCATTGTACCAGTTCAGGTGCTTGGCATTCTGAAGATGGCAGTACAACCTGCATGAAAGGAAGAGTAGGTGTGGCAAGTGAGGACACCTTGCTTTGTGGTTGCCCTTGTTATGTATATCCAGGAGTGGATTTGAGGTTGCTCTTCTTGCAAGTAATCCTCTTTAAAATGTTTGTGTGTGAGAGAGAGAGAGAGCGAGAGAGCGAGAGCGAGCTGGGAATCCTCTTGCTCTGCTTTGCAAGGTTGTCCAACTTGACCATGGTCATTTGCAAGAAAGCACTCTGCTCCTCTCTCTCTCTCTCTCTCTCTCTCTGTATGTGTATGTGTGTGATGATAGGTGTTAGAGGTTCCCTAAATTTTGTCTGGTTTACCCTCAGGATAATGCAGAGTCCACATAAATGCTCGAAAGTGCCAAGTGTACATGCTGGTTTTGTGCTGCATCAGGAAATGGGGAACGAGGGGGGCAAGAGTTTAATCTGGGTCCCCTGATTGATGTTAAAAACTCTAGTCCCATTAAAGGCATGGCTTTTGGCTAATATGCTGTTCCCTGGCTTTGCTTTTAGTTCAATGGAAGCAGCTTTCCTTTTCAATGCGGGTACTATTAAAGGAAAGCAGCTGACAAGAACAGCTGCTGCCCATTCCTTTTTGGTCTCTGGCTTAACAGCCTATCTAGAGAACAGAACGAAAGTGCTTTATTAACTACAAGTGTGTTCTTTTCTTTTTGTTTCTCTTTTTTAAAAAGAGAAAATCTCCCTTTGATACTCTTCATTTCCTCAATTTCTTGGAGAAGGCCTCTTTGCTGGAACCGAAAAGGGAGCAGCCTACTTGAGTTTCTTTATTTGCTGCAAGTTTTGTTATGATTGGAATTTGTGTGCAGGATACATACAAACTTAAAGCTACTGGTTCCTTCAGCCAGTGAAACCTTCACTAAACTATGGGGATTTATAGAGCTTTGAGTATTTATATTTCATGAGAAAATTAGTGGTGGTGGGAGAGAGAAACAAAAGACTTAGGGGGCTATGTTCTCCAAACAACGCCCTTCCTGAATTTTCCTCATTAGAGCCTCCAGTTGGGTGGAGATTGGACTTAGGTTCATAGAACCACAAAGGTGGAAAAGACTGCAAGAGCTTCTTTTCTAGTGGCATTGAGGTTCTGCAGTGGCATCTGGAAGGAAGAATTGGCTTGTTGAGACTTAGGATCCTAGGATCATAAGAGTTGGGAGAGACTCCAAGGGCTATCCAGTCCAACCCTGTTCTGCCATACAGGAAGACACAACCCAAGCACTCCTGACAGATGGCCATCCAGCCTCTCTTTAAAGACCTCCAAAGAAGGAGACTCCACCAAAATCTCCGAGGGAATGTCTCCCACTGTCAAACAGCTCTTACTGTCAGGAACTTCCTCCTAAGGTTGAGATGGAATCTCTTATCCTGTAGGTCACATCCATTGCTCCGTGTCTTCGTCTCCGGAGCAGCCAACAAACTTGCTCCATCTTCACTATGACATCCCTTCAAACATTTAAACATGGTTATCATGTCACCCCTTATATTTGAAGGCATGTCATAGTGAGGATGGAGCAATCTTGTTTTCTGCTGCTCCAGAGACTGGGACCCAGAACAATGGATTCAAACTACAGGAAAAGAGATTCCACCTCAACATTAGGAGGAACTTCCTGACAGTAAGAGCTGTCTGTGATGGAATGCGCTACCTTGGAGGATGGCGGAGTCTTCTTCTTTGGAGGTTTTTAAATAGAGGCTGAATAGCCATCTGTCACAGAGAGTGTATATTCCAGCATGGCAGAAGTGCGTTGGACTGGATGGTCCTGGAGTCTCTTCCAACTCTAGGATTTTATGATTCTGTGAGTCTAAGGGCCTTTGCAGACTGCCAGAAATAGTGCACATTAAATTGAGGCACTGCCCTGGCTCAGTGCTAGGGAATCATGGGAACTGTATTTTATTGTGGCACCAGAGCTCTCTGACAGAGAAGGCTCAATGTCTCAGAAAAAAATAAAATTCCCATGACTCCCTAGCACTGAGTCAGGGCAGTGCCTCAATTTAATGTGCACTATTTCTGGCAGTCTGCAAAGGCCTTAAGTCCTGCTGGGGCTCTTTCTGCTACGGCTGGCTAGTAGGCATCTGGACAGATTTGGGGTGTGTGGATAAGAGGAGCTAAATAGGAACACCACCAATTAATGCTTCTCCCCCCCTCCCCCCCCCCCCCCCCCGGCTGAAGCAAGTCAAAAGTCCATCTCCTTTCAACCTGTACCCCTTTCTGGCTTGGCCCTAGGCAGCAAGATCCTTGGAAAACAATTTAGGGCTGATCTTTTCTTCCCAGGTACTTTTGTACCAACTTCATGTATTTTTTTTTTAACCCCAGCCTTGCATTGAGCGGATTAAAACCACAATTTTTAATTACTAACACAACATTTCTAGATGCTAGAAGCCTCCCCCACCCACGACCACTGGGAGACAAGACTTTAGAGAACGGTGTAAGGTTACAGTAAATTCCCAAACTGTATTTCTTGCATCTGCCTTATTTCATGAAGATCTCATGCAGATTGTGTTTCAGAACCCAACAGGAAAAATGTAGTTTAGCTCATGGCTTGACAGATGTGCATTTTTTTGGTCCTGTGTTGATTAGGAAGTTCGTCTCCAGTGTAATGTAGCTTAATGAGACAGCACTGGAGCAGGGAAACATAGTTTTTTTAAAAAGTTGTGCTGACTTCTGGGATGTGAACAATTCACACTCTGCTACCAACACCGTCTGCTGAGAGGTGAATTTCTTTAAAAAACCCCTGAATCAAGATATGTCAGGATCATTAATAAAAGCCCTGGTAGGAAGCGGAAGTGGTAACTTCCCAGGCGTCTGAAACGGAGGAAACGATTCTGAGCAGTGGGGGCTGGAGGAAACAATAGCATTTCCAGCTGTAACCTTGTGGAAAGTTTATTCCGATGGACTAAATTACAGCCGCATTCAGTGAAAAACATATCTCTCAAACAATGAGCTTCAGGGATGAGGGGGTTGGGTTGTTTTGCATGGAATTGCTGGTCTGTTTTAAGGATGGCTACCTGCCAGGTTTTGGAGAGATTCACACATTTTTTAAAATGCTTAATCTGCAAATAGTTATCAAGGGTAGGTCCTCAGCATTAGAACTCTTAATTTTCCTATCAAGAGTAAGTGAATTCTGACACACACGCACACACACCTTGTACAGACCAAAATGTCTTGCATATTTCTTTTTGCAAAATTCTGGTTTTGTAGCTATAGGTTATTATAACGAATTATACAAACGGTGAAAGTCCTGACCCCAAACCCTGGAACTCTGACTCATTTTCCTAATTATGAGACTTTTGCAAGTGTTCTCCGCATACTTTTACTTTCAGCCCTAAAGAGGACTTCCCGAAGGGCCACTATGAAAGAACTAGACAAGATCCTAAAGAGCAAAGATACACAACTGAATACTGAAATGAGGATTGTTCATTCCATTGCATTTCCCATCACTTATGTATGGGTGCAAGAGCGGGATGTTGAAAAAAAATTAGTAGAAAGAAAATCAGCTCATTTGAGATTTTGTGATGGAGAAGAGTTCTGTGGATACAGCGGATGGCTAAAAAGACAAACAAGTGGGCAGAAGAGCAAATGGGATCTGAACTCTCCCTAGCAGCCAAGATGACTAAACTGAGGCTGTTGTACTTTGGCCACATCATGAGAAGAAAGGACTCGCTAGAAAAGATGTAAGGCTTGGAAAGCTAGAGAGCAGTAGGAAGAGAGGAAGAATGCGTGTCAGATGGATAGACTCAATCAAAGAGGATGCGGCCCAAGTCTACAGGAACTGAGCAGGTCTCTTGAGGACAGGGAGTCTTGATGATGCCTCACTCAGAAGGGCTGCCAGAGAGTGAAGTTGACTTGAGGGCACTTAACAACAACAACAACAACAACAACAACTTAAAGAGGGTGAGATATATATGATGTGGCTGGTGGCTCCTATGTCAGTAGAGCAGCGAATTCACTGCAGGCTTTAATCCAGGCTTTAAGGAGCTATTCTAGATGCTGAGCTCAATCCCTAACTGTTCCAGCTTGGAGCAGTTGGAGAACTGCCTTTAAGCCACCCAAATCCTGGAACAGATTCACCGTCCCATTGAGAAGCCACCACTGTATATATGGAACTATGCAAAAACATAAATTGAAAGCTGACATTATCAGACAGATTCTGTGCTTGAAAATCACTTCTTCAAAACTGAAAACATGCAAATGACCCAGGCTTTCATTAGCTTGCTCTGTGCTTCACAATGTTCTTTCTTGGTGAATCACAAAGATTAGGACTCTGGCTGGGCCATCATCTCTGCCCCTTTTTTCCAAAGGAAAACGGTCTCAGATCCATTAAGTGGAAGCAGAGAATAGTGAATTAGAGCAAATGTTTCCCCACTTAGTGAACTCCCCTGTGGTTTTCCTTGCACCCATACGGCATAAGAGTGCCATACATGAATGAGGAGAGCAATGCATAGCTCAGACAGACAGTCAGTCAGTTTGTTTACATCCTACCCTTTTCTCCAAAGTGGGGCTCAAGGCAGCTTATGGAATTATAAACACCCCCCCCAGACAAGTAAAAACACATGTAGCTGAAAACACACAAACAATTAAGATTAAATCCAATTATCTGTAGAATTACTGTAAAACCAAATAAAATGTCGATTTAAGAGCACAGATTAAAAACAGCACAGCAGAGAACCCATTATATGAAACAATTAGTTTCCAAATGTCTGCTGGAATAGAAAAGGCTTCACCTGACAGCCGAAAGACAGGAAGGAGGGAGCCAGTTCAGCCTCCCCAGGAAGAGCACTTCGGAGCATGGAAGCAGCCACCAAGAAGGCCCTTCCCCACCAAACATGTCTGTGAGGGTGATAGGACTGAGAGAAAGGTCTGCCCTGAAGATCCTAGATCAGGGGTAGGCAACCTTTCCCCTTTAAGGGCCGAGGGACTTCAGCTCCCAGAAGCCTCAGCCATGTTGGCCAATAGTCCCATGTTGGCCAATAGCTCCTGGGATTCTGGGAGCTGAAGTCCCTCGGCCCTTAAAGGGGAAAGGTTGCCTACCCCTGTCCTAGAGGAAATTGCTCACTAAATGCATCTCCCACAAAAAATTCCCTCTTAATATGCTATTTCTTTCTTTAAATTCCTCTTCCCTCTTCAGGTGATCTCCTGATATCTTGAGTTGAAACACCCATTGTCATCAGAGAGCATGGACCTGGTAACACAAGTCTAGGGAAGATGGGATTTATAGTCTTAGACATGTGTAGGATGCCAGGGAAGGGAAGGGAGCGTGTCTAGAGGAGGGCCACCGAAATGGTGAAGGGTCTGGAAACCATGCCTTACAAGGAGAGGTGTAGGGAGCTGGGTTTGTTTAGCCTGGAGAAGAGAAGGTTAAGAGGTGATATGATAGCCCTGTTTAAATATTTGAAAAGATATCATAATAAAGATGAAGGAACCTTGTTTTCTGCAGCTCCAAGGAATAGGACCCGGAACAATGGATGGAAGCTCCAGGAAAAGAGATTCCATTTCAACATTAGGAGGAACTTCCTGACAGTAAGAGCTGTTAGAATACGCTGCCTTGGAGAGTGGTGGAGTCTCCTTCTTTGGAGGTCTTTAAACAGAGGCTGGATGGCCATCTGTCAGGGGTGCTTTGATTGTGAGTTCCTGCATGGCAGTATGAGGTTGGACTGGATGGCCCTTGTCTTTTCCAATGGAATGATTTTATGTTTCTGTGCAGTTTTTCTGAACCATGGTTACTGAGCGTGTGGCACCTTCTTGCAGTCCTGTTCTTTCTGCTGAATGGGCGGCCTGTTCCCCTCTTGGAGATTCACTCCCAAAGGCCAAACATGCCTAATACCACAGCTGGACGACTTGCCTCCTTAGACAAAGGGATTTTGTTTGCACATAAGCCAGTTGTAAGCAAGGGCACTAAGCAGGCCTCTTTTTTGGTGCATCGCTCTAACCTCAGGGCCCCTCTTTGGTGGGTGTACAAGTACCTGCATTGTGGAGCAGGAGCCTTTTTGCAGCCGAAGCCTGTCAAGGTGGATTAGCCTTTTCAGGTTCGCCAGCCGCCCTCTCCTTGCATTGGAGCTGGTTGCTAATGGTGGCCTTTGTACTTTGGGTGGGTTATCCTTTTGTCGGCCAGCGGGCCTGTCAGCGAGTCTCTAATTCTGTCTCCAGGCATAGAGAGGCAGGGTCTCCTTCCTCTTGATAGCCATAAAAGTTTCTGGGTAGCCTGCTATCTGCACGGTTTCATTTTTACTGCTCAAAAGGATTGGGCTGTCAGCGGGAATTCATCACCTGCAATTGCTAAGTGCCTCCTTCATGTTGAAAAAGAGGGCTCCTTCAGACAGGACAAATATGACTGAAGTTTGTGGGAATTTATTGCTGTAGCACTTCTTCTTTTTTTGGAAAGAGAGCAAAGCAACTTTTGTGTTGTCCTTGACTATCTTCTGGCAATTCCTGGCACAAGCTGCAACTTTTTATTCCCACCCTCAAGTGGGTTTCCTTTTAATTCCAAGACATATACATGTACCCTTCTATTTTCCTCCTTTCTCCTCCCCTCTCTTTTTTTACAGTTGTGAAAGGGCACTTCTGCATTATACTACTAAAACTTTTAAGAAATGTTTAAATATCACCCTGCTTATTCTTACTGTTGCTAAAATATTTACACTCCAAGGATGGAAAAAATACAATGGGCCCTTGGTCTCTGCAAGGATTTGGTTCCAGGACGACCCCCCCCCCGCCCCATTGGATACCAAAATCCATGGATACTCATCTCCGAACAGTAGAATAGTGTCTCTTGTATAAAATGGCCAAATCATAGAATCATAGAGATGGAAGAGACCACAAGAGCCATCCAGTCCAATCCCCTGCCATGCAGGAACTCAAAATCAAAGCATCAAGGTTTGCTTTTTGGATGTTTTATATTTTAAAAATATTTTGAAACCATGGATGCTTGAATCTGTGGATTAAAAAAATCCTGTGGACTCAGAGGGCTGACTGTACTGTATTCCCCGTCAGTGGTCAGAAGATCTTCCTGCTTCATTGTGTGAGTGGTCAGATTATATCAAGGTGTATGCCTAACTCCTCTCCACAGCCTTTATACTTCCCTTGTCCCTTTCCTCTGTTTTCCTCCTCTCATACTTAACCAAAAAGGACCACTTAAAAACAGGAGTCCCCTCATAAAAAGCTCCACATCAGCCCTGTGTGCTACTACTCCCTGGGCTCTGTGTCTTCCCAGCTGTGTTGGCCTCAGGCTGAAGAGCTAGGTGGAAGTCTTAGGTTGCAAAGTGGTGAGAAGGCACGACTGCGTTTTTGCTAGTTATGGGAGACATGGAGGCGAGGGAGGGATTTGGCGTGGCAGTCCCTTGCATAATGTGAATGGCATCAAGAGATGTTGTTTAGGGATGTTTTTGGAACCAAGTCAGAATGGAATCCAGTTGAACACAGACTGGTTAAACTGGAGCTTGATCAAAGGCTTACCCAGCATGGAATGTGTGAAAAGAGAAATGAAATATTTCCCATTTTTAGCATCTGACTCACTCTTACGTAGCAGAATTTCACCTGTTTGTGAACATTAACTGAGGTAGACTTAACGTCTGGGTGTTTTTTTAAACTCAGGTAATGGGGAGGAGTTCTTTGTGCTATGTGGACTATTCAGATATAGTTTTGCCAGTTGCCTTCTCTGAAATGCAGCCTACAAGAGTGATTCCCAAACTTTGGTCTTGCAGACATTTTGGAGTTCAGACCATTGGCCAAGATGGCTGAGGCTTCTGGGACGTGAAGTCCAAAGCACCTGGAGGACCAGGATTTGGGAATCACTTGCCCACAGCATGTGATGTTCATTGATGGTTCCCCCATCCAAGTACTAACCAGGCCTGACCATGCTGAGCTTCCAAGATCAGACAGGATCTGGTGCCTTCATGGTATTTAGGCTTTTTAAATCCATGTCACCAGAAGATCTATTTTTTTAAAAAATAATGTATTTTGAAAGGAAACTAGGGACTTAAACATGCACAAATCCTAAATTTGACAATAATATACCAGATTATCAACAGAACAAACATCACCCAAGAACTGCCAGTTTCCTTTGTATAATGGAACAGCGGTGGGCAACACGTGATCCTCCAGATTTTGTTGGATTTGAGCTTCCATCAGCCCTTGCTAGCTTAACTAATGATGAGGGGTGATGGGAATTGTAGTCCAACAGTATCTGGAGGGCCACAGGTTTCCTCCTCCAAAGTCTGGCTTCCATAGTACCTTAACAGGTGAGTAGAATAAAAATAAGAGAATACTTAGGAGAAAAGAAACTTGTTTCTCAATGCTAATATTCTGTTAAAGCAGGAGGACTTTTAAAGAAACGCAAATAGATTTTTCTTTCTTTCTGGTGCACAGAGCCTGTTCCAAATTAATCTGTAAAGAATAGTTAATTGGGCACCTGGGAATCTTCACGCCTTGATCGGAGGTGAGGCCTTGAGCGCCTCCCTTGCTCTGCCTCTCCACAGACTTCATTCAACCATGCTATCTCCTAGCGGCTGTGAGTGAGTACACAGAGCCAGTGGGAGGAACCGCCATATTTTCCAGGATGCTCAGATAATTTTATCAGTTGTAAACTTATCACCTTTCGATTCCCTGAGGCTGAATGTTCTTCTGGTTTACTCTTGAACAACCTGGAATCTCATGCAACTCCCCTTGTGTCTGTCAGTTGGTGCCAATACTCTTGGAAAGGGCTGGATGATGAATTGGTCTACTTGAAAGGCACTCTTAAGCAAGCTGATAAGGATACTTCTCTTTGTGAGTGAGTGAGCGTAGGAAATACTGTATCAGTTGGCAGAAAAATTTGTGCTGGAAACAGTTCTTGGAGACGGCATTCATAGTTCATCAGTCTTTGTTATTTGTAAGGTCAAAGTCAGTAGATACTGTTGAAATCCCACCTGGATTACTAGTCCTTTTTAGTGTGGAAATTAGACACCCACTTCTGAAATTTGCTGCAATAATTTCCTGTCTAGAGCCAGTATGGTAAAATGGTAGAGTGTCAGGCTTGAACTCTGGGTGGCCAAGGTTCGAATCCCCACTCAGTCATGGAAACCCACTGGGAGACCTTGGGCAAGTCACAGTCTCTCAGCCTCAAAGGAAGACAGCAGGGGCAAACCTCCAAAGACAGTCAGCCCTCTATATCCATGATTTCTTTATCCATGGATTCCACCATCTACAGTTTGAAAATACATATTTTTAAAAATAGAAGTTTCAAAAAGTAAACCTTGATTTTGCCATTTTATATATGCCATTGTATTTAATGGGACTATATTTAATTGAGCACCCACAGATTTTGGTATCCCTGGTGTGTGTGTGTCCTGGAACCAAATTCCAGTACATACCAAAGTCCCACTGTAAATCTTGCCAAGAAAATCCTAGGAGAGGATCACCACAAGTCAGAGTCATCTTGAAGGTGCATAACAACAACAAACAAAGGAAGCCAAGATAATGGCTTTATTTGCAGCAGGTACCTAAGGTGTGTCATTCCTAAACAGTTTGAACTTTGCCTTTTGCCAGGATACACTTTGTGCTGCATCAGCTTGCCTGGTTCCCTGTGCCATCACAAATGTCTCTTAAAAGGTACGGCATAATATAAAATTAATGAGGCCATGCTTTCCCACTTTCAGTCAGCAATAAAACAATTAATGTGCCCTTGTGGAATAAAACATCCTGTTTGTGGAAGCGTTGAGTATGCTTCCAGTTCTTCTATACCGTTGGGTGTCTAGAATTCTGGGCTAAAAATAACTGCATTGTGGAAGGAGTTCCCGATTCTCCCAGTTATATATATAAAGTCCCAATTTTACTCGACATAACTTTCAGATTTGGTTTCACCTGGTTAGTCGTGTTTGGCTAGTAAAGTGCACTGGATCTTCCCAGTTGAGAAAGCAGGGTTTGTACATATAACACTTGCATCTTCTGCCTCTGAAAAGGAGAAGACGATAAGCTGGTATGGTTGGGCTTGGTGTGATGCCTGCTGTATAGTTTGGAGGGCTGAGCAGGCTCATGGGTCAGTAGGTGGGTGAATCATGTGGCCTTCTGGATGTTATTGAACTGCAGTTCCCAGTATCACATAGAATCATAGAGTCATAGAATCATAGAGTGGGAAGAGACCACAAGGGCCATCTAGTCCAACCCCCTGCCATGCAGGAACTCCCAATCAAAGCATCCCCAACAGATGGCCATCCAGCCTCTGCTTAAAGACCTCCAAGGAAGGAGACTCCACCAAAATCTCCATTGAGGGAGAAATGTGTTCCACTCTCGAACCACCCTTACTGTCAGGAAGTTCCTCCTAATGTTGAGCTGGAATCTCTTTTCCTGGAGCTTGCACCCATTGTTCCGGGTCCTAGTTTCTGGGGCGGCAGAAAACAAACTTGTTCCCTCCTCAATATGACATCCCTTTAGATATTTAAACAAGGCTATCATATCACTCAGGGTTGGCGATGCTGGCTAGGGCTGATGGGAGCTACAGTCCACCAGCATCTGAAGAGCTGCACATTTCTCCCCTCCCCTGCTTGTTCAAGGGGGTTATGGGGCCTCCATGCAAGAGGGGCTACAGTTCATTCGCATGGGTCCCATGCCTCTTCTGGCTGACCCAGAGAGGACTGTACCTTTTAATTCTTGCCCAACCGTCCTTGGCTCGGGTCTCTACCAAAGGATGGTTCCATTTGGTTCAGGTTGTGTGCTACTTTGGCAACGGAAGCTTCGAAATCTCACTTATTCTTGGAGTTGGAAGGATTGTTAAATTGTTTAAAATTGATATATTAATTGGATTGATTAATACCTTTTTGACATTTGTATGCTATATTGTTATAGGTGCAGTATTTTGTTTTAACTTGGGTTCCCTATTGGGGGGGAAGGTGGGATATAAATAAAATCAGATCAAATCAGTCAGTAAGGATATTTGAGGTGTTCTGTTTTGAAACTTCATGGTTACGGGATTCTATTAGACTTAGGGTAGTTTTTAAAATACAATGCTTAAATGTCTCAGTGTTACTGCATTCGTGGGATGATTGTCAAGGTTTGACTCTCTCTTTTCTCTTGCATGGTGTCCTCACAAATGTGGTCTTGCAAAGGCAGTCTTAGCCCTGGGGAAAAAGGAGGGCAGAGTGGGTGCATCCTTCGTGTATTAAATGGAACTGCGTTGGGAGATTTGCCTTTGGACCACGGCCCAGAAGGAGAGAGTGAGTTAAAGCTCTCCTTCCTGTGTGGTCTGGTCTCAAATCTGATTGAGACCCCCTGCAGATGCATCTTAGGAAACCATATGCAGTTTTTGCCTTTGAAACCCCCTTTGATGCCAATCTGATTTACTCCTTAAAACACACACACAGACAGAAAGGAGATTGCTAGCTTTTTTCAGGCTGTGAGGCCGTGTTCTAGAAGAATAGAAGAAGAGGAATACATTCTTCTAGAACACAACCTCACAGCCCGAAAAACCCACAAAAACCTATGGATGCCAGCCGTGAAAGCCTTTGACTTCACAGAAAGTAGATTCTTGCCATTGATCTATCCTGAACTTGCTTTGCAACAGTTGAAATTCATGGAGCTGTTTTCGTGTGTGTGTGTGCGTGTGTGTGTGTGTGAGAGAGGGGGGGGGAACGACTCGCTTTTCCTTTGGGAGCCTTGTGGACATTTAAGAATTTGCCATGCCTCCATTTCCTTTTCTCTCCTTGTCACATTGCCCAGCTCCAGTTCTTCGTTCTCTGTTAAGCTAAACAGAAATGTGTCTGGTTTCTCCCATCCTTATCCTTTCTATTAGTCATTCTTTAGACATCCGGGGCAAGCATACCTCGGTTAACAAACTAACAAAAAGGTGCATCTATTTCCAACGTCTTTTTATATCAGCTGAGCACACCTTTCCTTCTCTCCAGTCTAGCTGGAAGGTTTTGTTGTTGTTGTTTTTAGCAGGGTTGGAGAAACAGGTTTTCACTGTTGGGTTGCAGCAGCATTTTTGCAATAAACAATGAAATATGTAATAATAATAATAATTTAATAATTGTTATTTTTAACCTGCCCCTCTGCTCGGCAACCGGGGCGGCGTACAGCAAGTTAAAACAACAACAGTTAAAAACAATCCTTTTGTAGAGAGATCTTGTAGCCCCTTTGAGACTGAAAGAAAGAAGTTAGCAGCATGAGCTTTCATAGACTTAAGTCTACTTCAGATGCATTTGGTGAAATAAAGCTTTCATTGGGAAACTTTAGCATTCTGTTCTGCTTGATCCTACAGTAGCTGCATGTGCCTATGTACAACAAGCAAGAAAAACAGCAGCTGCCACCAGAATTCTTTACTGACCATGTGTGAAAACAAAAAGAAAAGGGAAAAGCAGATAATCCTGCCTTAGCAACTAGCCACAGCATATTAAAAACCATAGTTCTAGATCAGCGGTTTCCAAACTCTAGTCCTCCAGATGTTTTGAACGTCAACTCCCAGAAGCTCCAGCCAGCTTGGTCAATAGTCAGGAATTCTGGGAGCTGAAGTCCAAAGCATCTGGAGCACGTTTGGGAATCATTGCTCTAGATAGAAGTTTGGCTACCAAAATGGAAATCATAAGAAAAGTCTAGTGAAAAATGTCATCCCTGGTTGCATTTTGGAAGAATCTTTCAACTTTCTAGTGGTCTCTGGAGCGCTCAGAATGCTTTTGTTTACTTATGCAAGACTTACCTAACCTCATTTTTAAATTTTATGTGGGCATATTGTTATTTTTGGAAAAAAGATTGTTGAAACACATTGAACAACTGACTTTCTTTTGTAGTGTAGGATCCTATTCCTATTCTTTCCATGTTATTTCTGCCTCTGGTACCAAATTTTCTGTTAGAAAAGTCATGCTGCGGAACACATTGACTTTGTAGTTGTGTTCTGGGCTGTCTGCAGCTCCCTCCCAGGAATGTTTTGTTGTTGTTAACTGCCCTCGAGTCGATCTTGATTCATGGCAACCCTATGGATGAGCCCTCTCCAAGACCCTCTGTCCTCCACTGCTCTGCTTAATCCCTGCAACCCCTTAATTCATCCCCGTGACCTCCTTAATAGAGTCCATCCATCTGGCATGTGGCCTTCCTCTCTTCCTACTTCCCTCCACCTTCCCCAGCATTATTGTTGAATTTTCCTTTGATTTCCCAGATCTTGTGAAATAGATCTCTTGTTCATTCCATTTTGTTGTTGTCTTCTATTTCTCTGCATTGGTTATTGTAGTAATTATCTTTCCGCACAAGCCGTTGTATGGTTGCGTTCATAATTCTTAGTTTGTTCCTATGTCCCTTTTGTTTTTCTTCTCTTCTTTTCTTTATTATGTGTTTTTTCTATCATCCATGTTTTTTCTCTTTCTTTTTGTTTGTTGAAAGTGTTTGTCTGCATTCTTCTTTTATTATGTCTCTGGATTCAGACCATAGTTAATCTGATTCTTGGTCTATTATGCTTATAATAATAATAATAAATAATAAATTTTTATTTGTAGCCCGCCCCTCTGCTAGGCAATCGGGGCGGGGGACAGCAATAATTAAAACAGAACAACGTTAGAACATTCCCTCTCCCCTCTCCCCTTAACCCCTACCTCCCCCCTCCCCATCCCCTTAAAATAGAATTAAACCGAAGAATAATTAAAATACAATATTAATTAAATCAATAAATTAAAAACAAGATTTTCCAAGGAGACAGACAAATGGAGACCCCTTTAAGGGCCGACCGTTATTCCGGGAAGGCCTGCCGAAAGAGATCCGTCTTTACTGCTTTCTTGAAAGCAGCAAGAGTGGTAGTAAGACGGATCTCGTCTGGCAGGCCATTCCAAAGTCTGGGAGCGGTTGCGGAGAAGGCCCTCTGGGAGGTCTGGGACAGCCTAGTTTTTATTGGCTGTAACAGATTCCTCCCAGAGGACCGCAGGGTGCGGGGGGGGGTCATATGGGGAGAGGCGGTCCCTAAGATAAGAAGGGCCCAAGCCATGTAGGGCTTTAAAGGTCAAAACCAACACCTTGTACTGTGCCCGGAAACTAATTGGCAGCCAGTGGAGGGATTTAAGCACAGGTGTTATGTGCTCCCTCCTAGATGTTCCCGTAATTAGCCTGGCTGCCATATTCTGTACCAGTTGAAGTTTCCGGGTTAGGCACAAGGGTAGCCCCATGTAGAGTGCATTGCAGAAATCCAGACGTGAGGTTACCAGGGCGTGTACCACAGCTTCCAGATCCTTACTATCCAGATAAGGGCGCAGCTGGCGTATCAGCCGAAGCTGATAACAGGCGCTCCTGACCACCGCATTCACCTGACTAGTCATGTGAAGCGATGAGTCAAGGAGAACCCCCAGACTGCGAACACAGTCCTTTACGGAGAGTGTGACCCCGTCCAGGACTGGAGACTGTATTCCCAGATCTGGTTTCGGGCCCGTGACTGCAAGTACCTCCGTTTTGTCTGGATTCAACTTCAATCTGTTTTTCCTCATCCAACCCATTACCGCTCTAAGACAGTCATCAAGAGGAGAGGCGCCATCTGAAGTCTGAGTCGATGATCTGGTCATGGAGAGATATATCTGGGTGTCATCAGCGTACTGAAGACACCGAGCTCCATGCCTCCGAATGATCTCACCAAGCGGCTTCATGTAAATATTAAATAGCATTGGGGACAGGATGGCACCCTGAGGGACGCCACAATTAAGCTCAATTTTGGATGAGCAACTGTCCCCAAGCCTCACCCTCTGAGATCTGTCCGAGAGGAAGGAACGGAACCAGTGCAGAGCAGTGCCTCCAATTCCTAACTCCCTCAGACGATCTAAGAGGATGGCATGATCTATGGTGTCAAAGGCCGCTGAGAGATCCAAGAGCACCAACAAGGTCACACTACCCCTGTCGATACTCAGGCGGAGGTCATCGGTCAGAGCAACCATGGCAGTCTCCACTCCATATCCTGTCCTAAAGCCGGTTTGAAATGGGTCGAGATAATCGGTTTCATCCAAGACTGCTTGAAGTTGGGAAGCAACTGCCCTCTCGATCACCTTGCTCAAGAAAGGGAGCAAGGAGACTGGTCTATAGTTGTTTCTATCCAGGGGATCCAGGGAAGGCTTTTTCAGGATTGGCTTAACCGCCGCCTCCTTTAAGCAAGATGGTACCTTGCCTTCCCTGAATGACGCGTTGATTGTGTCCCGGAGGAATACCCTCAACACGTCCCCCCCCTGGACGACCAGCCATGATGGACAAGGATCGAGGGGGCAGGTTGTCTTCCTCACACTTCCAAGCAGCTTGTCCACGTCATCGGTACTCACAGATTGTAATTGATCCAGTAAAGTGCCATCAACGGAGTTCCTGGATACCTCATCTACGGATTCTGCCAAAACAATGGCATCCAAGTCGGCTCTTATCCGAGAGATTTTGTCTGCAAAGTGAATATTAAAGGCCTCACAGCAGGCTGTCGTTGGGTTAAGTAGGGGGTTTGGCGCAGGAGATACCTTCGTCAACTCCCCCACCACCCTAAACAGCTCTGCCGGGCGAGACTCTGCAGACGCAATGCGTGCAGAACAGAAAGATTTCTGCGCTGCACGCAAAGCCTCCCTGTAGGAATCAAGATGTTTCCTAAGGCGAGTTCTGTCGGATAGGAGACGAGTCTTCCGCCATTGCATTCCGCTTAGTAATGCAAATCTGTTTCTTAAGTTGTTAGTATAGTCTGTTGAGATATTATTTAGGTCATATTTTGGTATTGAGTCTTACTCTTATTTTTGATATGAGTAATTTGTGATTTGTGCCACAGTTGGCATCTGGTCTAGTCTTAGCCACCAGTATCGAGTTTTGCCATCTTTTGCTTCCAATTATATAAGTTATTTGATTTTTGTGTTGGCCATCTGGTGATGTCCATGTGTATAGCCTTCATTCTGGTTGTATGAAGAATGTGTTTGCAATGAATAGGTTGCTGGCTTCACAAAAATCTATCAGACGCTCACCTGCTTCATTTCTTGTGCCTAATCCAAATCTGCCTACTGTTTTTGTTTCTTCTTTGCTTCCAACTTCTGTGTCCCAGTCTCCAATGATTAGCTTGATATCCTGTGTTGGTGTGTTACCAATTTCTTCCTGTACTCCTTCATAGAATCTATCAATTTCTTCCTGTTCTGCCTCTGTGGTTGGGGCATATACTTGAATTATGGTGATATTCATAGGTTTACCATGGAGCCTTACTGAAATGATTTGGTCTGATTTTGCATTGTATCCGCTGACTGCTTTTGCCACATCTTTTCTTAGTATGAAAGGCAGCCCATTTCTTCTTGTCTTTTCATTCCCTGAGTAGAGCACTGTGTAGTTGTTGGATTCAAAGTGGCCCATTCCTGTCCATTTTAACTCATTCACCCCAGTACTGCTATGTTCATGCATTGCATTTCCATTCTTACTATGTCTAGCTTTCCTTGGTTCATGCTTCTCACATTGCACTCCGTATCTTATGTGTAATGCTGCTGTGAATGCCATTTGCCTCTCTAAGGGTGTCTGCTATTTGTCTTGTCATCTTTCTCATGCCCTTGGCTAATCTAGCAAATGTGATATCCCTTTATCTCCCGCTCCTTCCCTTTTTGTTAATGCTCTGATCCTGCCTGTGTCTCATTTGGGGCGTCTCATCATAGGCTTTACTAGGTGATGGGGTTACACAAGGAGGGCCACCTACACCTCCCTGTGCATCGTGCCAGCCAGTGTTATCTATGGTGTCACAGTTCACTCCTGTCATTGACACCCACCATTACTGCTGCTGCCCAGTAGCTGTTTGTCTCCCTATATTGTTGCTTGTTTGCTTTCCTACCCATCCGCTTATGCCTCCCTGGGTTTCTCTCCTTCCCTTCCCTTGTGTCCTCCTTCCTTTAGTCCATCCCCATCCCCATCCCCATCCCCACCTCCTCCTCCTTTAGTTCCTTCACTTCTTTCTCTGTGGTTGGGGGAGGACAGAGATGGCTGGCCACCTTCTTCCTTCCTTCCTTCCTTCCTCCACCTGCCTGCCTGGTCCTCCGCTATTACCCAGCTCAGCTGAAGGGGCAGAGTCTGGGTTTCCCAGTCCCCTTGCCTCTCTGATGGTCCTTCTTGCCCAGGAATGTACCTTCAGCGATCTACACGAAGCCTTGAGAGCCAAAGTCTGTTGTGCTGGGGATTACTGTCCATGAAAGCCCCTTCCTTTTTTAATAGCTGCACACACGAGAAGACTTTTGAGCTGTTTTCTTGCCCCACTGTGACTCTGTGGCGCTTAACTTCTCCCATCTGCTCAGGGGATATTAAAGGTAACTCAGATGTGGGATGCTTGGCTCTCTACTCAAGACTAGTACCATCTCTCGAAAGCTCAGCCATCTCTGCACAAATGGTGCTAGAAAGGGGCAAGTAGGAAATAATGAGCAAGTCTGACAAAGTGGTTTACAACATGAATTGTCACCTACCTGTGGAGGCATGGAAATAATCTCAGGCCGTCTTCTGGCTGTAAGTGGATCTTGTAGAAAGGGGAGGGGGCCCACTGGTTGCCATGGTGGGGCCCTGAGTTTTCCTCTCAATGTAAATAATTAAAAAAGGAAGATGTTGCTGACATGAGCAAAGTCATCTGTGGTCAGAAATGTGCCGCAGGCTCTCCTCTGTGGAAAGGATAAATGAGCCTTACAGCGATTGAAGGATATACATTACTGGTTATGTAAAGAATAATCTCTATAAGGGAAGCCTCAGCAGATGGGGTAGTGCCTCATCTCCCCCATCTCTCTGGCTTCGTTTTCATTGCTGAAATAGACTGAAATGAAACCACCTGAGGAATGTTTTTGCTGGAGCTGGGAGGGAAATAGGTTTAAATAGTTCTCCTCTACCTTATCTTCAGTGTTTTAAGTGGATTTTGGCCACTTAACAAGAGCACCAGCTCTGTATGATGTCTGTTGATTCATTCCCATAATAAATTGGATTTGATTCTGATTCATACACTCCCGTCCACCCCATATACATAAATAAATGCACACACATACACAGAGTTATATATACTTGTAAACAATTTTGGCAAGTTTTCTGTACTGTTTTAGCTCCTTGTGCCATGCTGTATTCCTGTACAACACTCCTAAGAATGTAGTTTGTCTTCACCAAATCTTGTCAAGATACTTTTTTTGAGAAAACTTATGTGTAATTTCCGAATAGTTAAGCATTTTTCTGCAGTCTGAGCATTCTATAAAATTATGAAGGATTAACAAATACAAAAACACTAAAAGTTGCTTCCAAACCGAATATATCTGCCAAATCTGTATCAAAATCTTAGACTAGAGCAATAAAGTTTAGATAGTAAAAGGAAAAATAAAATTTACTGGAAAAGGAAGTTCTTATCCTGGCCTGTGAAGATTCCTAACTAATGTGGGCACAGATGGAGAGAATGCATTTTGCTGCTGCCTGTCTCCCATCCAAGTAGATCAAGTAGTGGATTGCAAAAGGATATTGCTTGCAGACGAAGTTTCTCTTGGGTTGCTCACACAATTAGGAGGAAGGCTTGATAGTGTGTTGGAGCCAGTTAGGGTGCACTTTTTATTGATTGCTTTATTTATTTATGTTACTTTACTTTGTTTAGGAAATACTTGAGTTACTTTGTGTTTGAAATCACCATGGATTTTATATTCCATAGGCTTGCAGGGGTGGGTAAAGTGCATCTTGCAGAATGCTTGTGACCCCCAGAAACCCCAGGGGTTAATTTTTGCTCCTAAATACTCTCTAAGGGGCATGGGGGCATTTTGGTCGTGTTTTTGGCTTGCTGCCAGTCATTTTAGGTCTTTTTTTTTTTTAAACAGGAAGTTTATAGGAAAGGACTTCTGCACACTTCCAGTTGTTTAAAAAGACCTTCTCTGGCCCTAAAAAGGCCCAGAGGTCTTAAAAACAGGATGAAACCCCTAGAAGGACGTTTAGGGACATTTCTGGTATATGGTGGGGATTGAGGTCTGAAGAATCTCCCACAGTTAGCCTCCCCACTGCTGCAAGCACAACTTTGCTGAGCATCACAGCCTGATGAACTTTGAACTGCCCTGCCTTTCTCTGTCTAAGAGCTCTCCTTTTTCATCTTCTTCCTTAGTTTTTAAGCCCGGAGAGGTGTGAGCCATGGCGGACTTGGACCACAACCTCAGCCTCGCGGATGCCCTGACGGAGCCACCACCGCAGATTGAGGAGGAAGTGAAACGGGATTTTATCGCCACTCTGGAGGCGGAGAAGTTTGATGATGTGATTGGAGAAAAAGTTGACAAAACGGACTACGTCCCTCTTTTAGATGACGACGACCCCAAGGCTGGGAACCAGGAAGCGAAAGCCAAACCCCACGCTGACAACGTTCAGGTGGAGCGTAAGTGTCTTTGTGGAGGTCTCAGTGTCCAGGGAGTGGGCAGAGGGAGCAGGTGCCAGTGAGGAAAGGAGTCCTGCATGTAAGAGTCGGTCTGTGCCATTGATGCTGCCCTTTCCCTAGGACATCAAGGAAGGACACTTTGGATGCTGTCAAGCATCCAGTGGGGAAAACGCGTCCTTCACTTGCATCCCTTTATTTGTACCTTCTGCTGTTCAGGAAACCAGGGCATTATGGGAAACTCAGGAGCAGAGAATGATGCAGGTGAAGGACAGGGACTGTTTTTCTACAGTGGCTTTGGAGGTGGGTGTGCAGCAGCACCCAGTGGACAACTGTGAATGCTGCACAGTGGGAGCAGTGGAAGGCAAGGAGGGAACCTGCCTTCTTGGGATTTGTGAAATCATGGGTTTATATCTGCAAGCCCCGGGAGTTTTGGGTTTGAATGGGAGCCTGTCCTGTTTTAGCACACCTAAGGATGGTGGTAACACAGGCAAACTGTAGACAGTTATGGACAGAAGTCTGTTGCCAGCTTAGTGGCTTGGCATAATTACTTGGCAAATCCTGGGTTCATGGAAGGATTGGCAAGTCACACCTTTAGGGCATTTAGGATGTCAGAGCATGCTGGACCTTTCCATTATAACTAGAGCGTGATAAAGTTACTGTTTTGGACTACAATTCCCAAAGAATCTCCTAACCAGCATGGCCCTTGGACACATTCTCTGCAGTATTCTACACTTCCCGAAGCTTGAATGTAACACTGTCTTCTCAAATCTTAAGAGTACATCACATCTCTGTTCTTTGAAAGGAGTAAAAGTAGCAACCTGCTTCTTTCTGTCTGCCCTGCCCTTGGTTGACTTAAGGGCTGAAGCTGCCTCTCTGTCTCCACTTTCTCTTCCTGTTTCTCTTTGTTCTGCAACCCAGTTGGTTGCTGCCATGACTTCTCTCTTTCTGCCTGCTGCTCAAACAATTTGGGCATCTTCCTCTCACTGCGTCTTGTCTAGACTGTCACTCTTGCTAGTCTGGCTTCCTGCTCTGATCCATTCTGGGTGCTTTTGCTGAACTCTTTCTTCTCTCCAGTGGCTCAGCACATGGCCCCTTTTGCTGTTTTTGTCCTCATTTGCTCCCTTCCAAACTCTATGGAGATGAGGTGGGGGCCAGAAGGCATTTGTCCTGTCAAGGTCTGTTGACCCATGCAAAAACTCAGTTTGGGGCAGAGAAACAGAACCCAAGGTGGAGGCTGCTGTGGCTGGTGGAGTGGGGCTGGAGTTTGCAGAGGCCACTGCTTATTTCCCTCCAGTTCTTTACAAGACGATTAACCTTAGCATTTGCTGCCGTGTATTGCTTTGCTCTACTCTGTACAGCTGATCAACATAAACAAACAAAACTCATACGAGAGATCTAATTCTTCACTAATTTTGTCCTCAAAGAAGCTACAAGTAATTTTAACAATTTTTTTCTTCTGGCTGCAAGAAAGTTGCTGGTTGGGACTTACTCTGTGCAAAATTAGCAGATGGGTTGTTTTAAATTCAGAAAACAGCATTTTTCTATGTTGAAAATTACTGCTTACTGCACAGAATATGTTCTTTTCTGTGCAAAATCCCTATGTTTTAATTTTGCATAGAATAAGTCCCAACCTGTGGAGATTTCTGTCAGTCCAGGATTCTCTTTATTGGGATTTCTTGACATGCCAGAAACACATTTTTGACCATTTGTTGAATATTATCAAATATTCAGTTTTCCCACCCCTAAGTCGTACATCCTTTTCTTGCTCCTTTTCTTTCCCCATTCGTAATTTAACTGCTGGCCTCCCCCTCCCTGCCTTCTGTTTGCGACTCTGTTATGCAACGAGGTTTCTCCAGGCCCCCTTCAGGAGAATCCTTATTTATATAACCTTTATGTAAAAGTAAACTTACATCATGTGTCAGGATGTGTAACCTGTCTCTTTCTAATGGGCCTAACTTTATCTCACCTGAAAACTCACATGTTGTCTGGCCCTTGGGTGAAATGCCTCATGCTCCCAAAGTTAAAACAGACGAGTGAGCTCTGGGGAATTGGGGGAGGGGGATGATGGGACCTGCAAGGGAAAGAAAATTTGCAGCCTTCTTAACAAAGCACTTTCTTTGATCCCCCTTAAGAATCTCCAGGATGTAAGCTGAGTTCTGTTGCGCACGCCCCCCCCCCAACCTTTTTGGACTACCACTTCCATTGTCGGGGGGGCTGGGGGTTATTAGGCATTGTAGTCCAAAAGGAAACAGAATATGTATTAGAAAGGAGATGAATTGAGCTGATAAATGTATTAATTAACTGAACTGTTGAGCCCAGTCAGGACATACAAAAGATTTCTAGGGCTTTGCCTTATTAAGACCTGACAGGGATTAGAGTGGACTGTTTTGAATTGATTCCATTTAGGAGATGAAACCTGACCTGCTTGAGGTTTCTGTTGTGCACAAGAGCTGTTTCAGGATTGTGAAGCCAGAGGCTTGTTTGTATTCCCAATGAGCTTGCCTGGTCAGATCCTGGACACCTTCCCCCCTCTTTTTACTTACTTACAGTATTTATACCCTGCTCTTTAGCCACAAAGGCTCTCAGAGCAGTGGTTCCCTGCCCTCAGGCTTGCAATCTAAAGCCATGACACAAAAGGAGAAGGGAATGGTAATGGGGAAGGAAATCAAGTCCAGCAGTTCTTCTTTCCCTCTGAGGCCTGGACCATGGCAGATGGACTGGAAGGAGGGCCTTCTTCTTCAGGCTAGGCCTGATGGAGCTGGGCCTGCCTCTTCACTCCCTCCGAGGCTGGATGATGGCAGTACTCAAAGTATTTCCCCCCCCCCCCCCCAATACTCAGAAGTACTATTACCTGGGGGAATTGTTTGGAATGGCATGGACACTGTTGTTGTTGTTGCTGTTATGTCTTCTTGTCAAGTCAATTTTGACTTACACAAACATATGGATGTGAGACTCCAGGGACCCCCATCATCCACAGCCCTGCCTGCTCAGGCCTTGCAATCTTAGGACGGACACACTGCCTGGACTGAATCTATTCTACCTGCAGTGTGGCCCCCCTCTTTTTTCTGCTTTACCAAGAATGATGGTCTTTTCCAACAAGTCAGATCATCTCTGACACATGACAGCCTCAGTTTGGTCATTTATGACTACCGGATGAAGGATTTGGGTCATAGGATTACCGTGTTTTGGGCCTTGGAAAGAATTTTCACCCAGGATGAGCTCATTTGGTGACACTGGCAAGATCTTTCTTCTTGTAGCTTGGTATGTTTCTTACACTCTTCTGCATTATTTTTCTCCTTAATTTTGAGGATTTCAGAAGGTGATACTCTCAAATAAAAGGGAAGGGATGTAAAAGACTTCCAGTGCAGGCAGGCCTCACACAGGCCAGGGTTGGGACTGGGTGAGTTCATTTCTTCAAAACCTCTTGGTTCTAATATTTTAGGAATGCCTCTTGGGTCTGCTTCTCTTTCTTACCTAAGGCAAGATGAGGTCAGCTACTAAAGAAGAAAACTACTTCCAGGGATGTAACTATTTGGCTAGATTTTGTAGCCATGCCTTCATAAGTCACTAATTTAGGGCTGGGTGGATCTTTGTGAACATACCTCCTTTGTGGACTTGGTCTTGGTTGGAATACAGTTTGGTTTCATTGTTTTTAAGGGTACAATGAAGTTTCCTTCTGTGGTGGGCTGTCGCTGTTCCTCTTGTACCAACAACAGAGTCATACATGGCTGACTTTCAGGGCCCATTTTGAATTTCAGTTATTAACTGGAGTTCTTTTGGCTGGTCCCAGTGAGAGTAGACCCATTCAGTGAATGATTGAATGGTGAGTCAACTTGTTGGTAAATCTAATTGATCCAATGGGTGTACTCTAGTCAGGACTGACACTAGGATTGTGGCCTTTCCCTGCCCTTGAGCTAATCTACCAGTGGCCAGCCTATTATTATTACTATTACTATTATTATGTTTATGTTTATTTATATCCCGCCTTTCTCCCAACACTCAAGGTGGCTAATTTTTACTGATAGTGCCCAGAGTCTCTCTGGCCACACAATGAGTCTCTGGAAGAAGGGCTGCAGCCCAATGGGAGACCATGTGTTTTGCATGCAGACGCTCCCAGGTTTGATCTCTGGCGCTTCAACATACAGCTAGTTAAAAAAAAAATCATGCTACAAACCCTAGAGAGCTCCTGCTAGACAGTATAGACAACATAGGGCTCACTGCTCCAAAGGTTGTACTAGGGCAGTTTTTTGTGTCCTGCTGGAGCCCAGCCGTACACCATCAGAATCCAGTACTTTGTTCACTGGACCAGATTGGCTTTCATCCTGCAGTGGACTGATCCTGGAGGCTATGTTTTCACCACCAGCTACCTCTGCTTTTGCATGGGTTACACTTCAACATGCAATAATGGAACAGTTCAGAAGAATGTGATAGCAGAGCCCCTGTTTTGTACATGCGAAGACTTAGATCCCATGATTCCTGACATCTCAGGACCTCCATGCTTCCACTTTGAGGAGCTGGGTTAGTGGACCAAGGGTCTGACTCATCCGAAGCAGCTGCAGGTATCCAGGTGTGCCCTGTACCTTCACAGCCCCCCCCCTTGAACACTGCAGTATCCTGCACTGTCTTTGGTCTACCTTTCCCCCCCACAAACCTTTGGGTCTGGTCTGAATCCCCAAACCAGGACCAACCTTCTGGGCTGGCGACTGAGGACTGGCACATGGTTGGAGCACAGTGGCCCTGTGAGGGAGATGCTTATTCACTGAGGCCTTCAGCTTTCCTGCAGACAATCCAGGAAATGTCTCTTTAGAATCTAGCTCCTTCTATCACTGACTCTCTGGGAGAAAGGAGGGTAGCGGCTGACTCAAATCCCTTGGCCAGATTAGGCAGGCTTAACAACCAGTTTTTCATTGACTTGTGTGAACTATCTCAGCCTGATGGAGAGGTGGGGTCCGGAGGAAGGCTTTCGAATAAAACAAAACCAGTCAGAAACTGGTCTTAAACAAGAGCAATTTGAGCATCCCCCCACCTGCCATTTGGATTGCATTTTTTCCCCATGAGGATAATAACAGCCAGCAAGTTGGGTTTTCACCAAGTGGCTGAACATCATAATTTGACAAGTTCCTGCTAATCCTCTTATTCTATCCTTTATGTAATGCCAGAGGGATTGCTTTGAGAACAGAGGAAGCCTTGCATCTCTATCCTTCTATCCTTCAAGAACTACATGCACACTTTCCGTACCTTCTACTCTTTCTTTTCTTAAACCTCAAAATGTTTGGATTGATCCCTGAGGGAAAGAGTCAGGTTTGTGCTGCCTCAAACTTTGAAAGGGCAACCAGGGAATTCTCCATCGGTTTAAACTCTGGACTGACCCGATACAGTAAGGCATTTGTCACTTATGGCTGAGAGGGAGCCAGCTTTTCTCATCAAACAATGAGCTATGTGAGTGAAAAGAGAGGGAAGCTTAATATCTTCAACAGCAAAATGGGTTTTGTGGCTTCAGCCGTCAAAGAGGAAGGTTATCTTTTCTTCCAAGTCTCTTTGTGGGACAGTCTAGTTTTCTATAAACTCTTGTTTACAGACTGATAAGCAAAGTTGGATAATTGGATAATTAAAAGACTGTGGTGCCCACCAGAGGGTGCTGGCACTTTTCTCTTGGCAAACATAAAATGGCAGCTTATCAATGCAAGACATGTCCACATCCCCTTTGCAGAATAAGGCGCGCCACAAAAGGCTGGAAGGAGAACAAACGCCTAAAATGTCTCCCAGCCCCTTCCCCAAAAATGTGGCAATATGGTTTCTGTTTGTTTTTACTTTTAAGATTGACATTTGGCTTTCATGCCAGCTTTGGAGGGTGACAGTTTGGTAAAGAGAAGCATCATTGTGGTTGAGATGAAGAGTGATGTGTGCGTTCAGCAAAGCGTGTTCCATTTTCACGGCGTTTTCCAAGTAGGATTTGGAAAAGAGCTGGGGGCTTAGGTTACATGTACAGTTGTGTGTGGATTCATTTGAACCTCTGTACAATTTGGGGTGAGGGACATATAAATCATGTCCTTTAATGAGAGGAGACAGGGACTCTGAGGGATGGCAGTCCACAATCCCTGCTTATTATAATGTGCTTCTTTGAATCTGTTCAGTTGGCCATGAAAACATTTGTCCTGGCTGTTGCTTTTTCCTTTAGAGGCTCAGCTGCTGAATATAGAGATCACAGGTCATATTGTTAAAACCAGTTAGTGGTAAATGATGCACTTGTTTTTCCTGTTTTTAAAACTGACATCTCCCTTTGAGACTAATTTTGCAGTCCTGGTCAGTTGCCTTAGTATACCTCTCTCTTTGCCTACAGGTGCCTTGCAATTTTTTTGTTACACCTTGCTCATTCTGCCCTTTGCAAATAATACATAAATAGATAAATCTCACTATGCAGCTTGGGTCCAGGCTGTTTGACAGACTGCATCTCCCCATATGAGCCGGCCCGGGGCCCTTTTTTGCCTCCCAACCCCTTCACTTCTCAGTGTCAGCTCCCAGGAACATATCTAGTATGTATTAACTGCAAAAGACAGAATGAGCAAGGTGCTCTCTTTGGTGTCTTTCGGCCAACAGGCAAAGCCTTTTCCTTACAACAGGTTTTTAAGAACTGAAAGTTTCTAATAAAGATCTGCTTTAATTGCACTGTTTTACACTGTTTTTGAATATTTTAGTAGTATGCTTCAAACTGCATTTAGTGTTGTGCATCATTCAGTCCCATTTGAATGTTTTTAAAATACCTGTTAACCGTATTATACTTGTTTTAATTTGAAAGTTGCCTTGAGTTCCAGCCTTGGGGAAAAGGCAGAGTATTAATAATAATAAGAAGGAGGAGGAGGAGGGTCATTTGAAAAAGTGTAGCTTTTGATGCTAGTGAAAACCTGTGTGAAGTTGAAGGCTTTCACTGCCGGCATCCATAGTTTTCAGGCTGTGTGGCTGTGTTCTGGAAAAGTTTATTCCTGACCCTAACCCTGAAAAAAACCCATAAAAAACTAGTGAAAACCTTTTGGCCTAGCTCTCTTTTTTTTAACACTGTTAGCTTAAGACTAGGAATGGGAAGGGCAGCTATGAAAGAACTAGAAAAGATCCTGAAGAGCAAAGACTGAGCACTAAAGTCAGAAACGTCCAGGCCATTGTGTTCCCCATCATCCCCATGTACGGATGCGAGAGCTGGACAGTGAAGGAAGCAGACAGAAAGAAAATCAACTCATTTGAGATGTGGTGCTGGAGAAGAGTCCTTAGGATTCCATGGACAGCCAAAAAGACAAAGAAGTGGGACCTTGAACAGATCAGACCAGGGCTCTCCTTGGAAGCAAAGATGATCAAGTTGAGACTATTGTAATTTGGCCACATCTTGAGAAGACACGGATCACTAGAAAAAACAAGAATGCTAGGAAAGGTTGAGGGTAGAAGAAAGAGAGGAAGACCACAGACCAGATGGATAGACTCAGTCAGGGGGGTTATTATGGGGAAGGGTTTGCAGGATCTGGGCAAGACTCCAATTCTTGGAGGTGTCTCATCCACAGGGTCACCATGAGTCGGAACCGACTCGAGGGCAGCTAACAACAACAACAAACCTTAAGAATGGAGAGGAACCCCTTTCCTAAATTGGACCACCAGGGTCCATCTGCTGCAGCACCTTGTAGCCAGCTGTGGCCAGCCAGGATGCTTCTGGGCACAAGCAAGACAGGAAGGCAGTCCTGCCCATGCTTGGTTGAGGGGCCCTATGAGTTACAGGCAAAAGGTAATTTTTCCAAGCTTGGCTCTGAACAAGACTTTATTCATTGGTAGGAAGCATAAGCTTAGGCTTCTCCCTTCCCAGTACAGTTTCCTCCTTCCCTGTCTCTCCTTTTAGATCCATAGTCATGGCTGCCTTTTGGGTGATGATATCCAGCTCACACTTGGTTGCTTAATTCCGCTTGGAACATTCTGAGTCCTGACAACTATCAGGTAGGCCAGAAGCAAGGTAGACAAATGAGGTGAATCAACATCAGATATTGTCAAAGGCTGGGCATCCTCTCCAGCCCCAAATGTCACCCACAGACTGTGCTGGCTGGGGCTGATGGGAGGGGCAGTTCAACAATGTCTGGAGCACCACACATTTTCCACCCCTGTTCCACAACCATGAAAGTTGGACAGGTTTTTTAAAAACATTGAAAGTGGAGTTATTTAGGCATTCAAATGCGGTGTCAAGCTGAATGTACTGAATATTCAGAGCTCTGTCTATATCCACAAAAGGTAGTATGGTGTAGTAGTTTGAATGTTGGGCTAGGACTCCAGGAGATGCATGTTCAAATCCATGCTTAGCCCTGGAAGCCCACTGAGTGCCCTTGGGCAAGTCACACTCTCTCAGCCTTAGGGAGAGAGAATGACAAACCTCCTCTGAAGAAATCTTTTGGGGAGCTAATGTGGTGTAGTGGCTTGAGCTGGGTTGAGGAGACCAGGGTTCCAGTCCCTGTTTAGCCATGGAAGCCCGCTTGGTGACTTTGGGCCTGTCACACACTCTCAACCTGAAAAGAAGGCAATGGCAAACACCTTCTGAATAAATTTTGCTGGGAAGATCCATTGATAGGGTTGCCTCAAGTTGGACTTGACTCGAATATGCATAACAAGAAGAACAAGCTTGTGTTTACTCCGGCTGCAAAGTCATGGACACAAATGCTTTGTAAAAGCCTTTCTGGAGCTTTGGCACAGTGACTCTCTTGTTGCGAAAACTACTAGTTGCCAGGAGTCGGGAGCCAAAGCAAGACAACTTTTTGCCTCAGTAGAATGATCAGGACGAATAAGATATATGCATATTAAAATAATCCACATTTAAAATTCATCATTTAAATTTGCAATTTAAAAATAATCTGGATAAGGCTGCTGGAAGAGACTGGGACTTGAGTCTGCTTCTCCAGATGCATGGAGTGCAGAGAAGCTGGTAGCATGCACTTTCATAGACTTGGCTCTGCTTCCTCAGATGCATGGAGTGGAGGGTCGAGAGTCCCCTCCAACATGGCTGTGAGCAAAACTACTCAAGGAAGCAAAGGAACTGAGAGAAAGAGAGTGCTGAGAAGGGCTTCCTTTGCCCAGGTCTTGAAGAAAGCGCCACTCCTTCTTGTAGCACCTTTGAGACTAACTGAAAGAAACCTGGACCCTCCACTTCAGGGGTAGGCAACCTTTCCCCTTTAAGGGCCGAGGGACTTCAGCTCAGGCTGAGGCTTCTGGGAGCTGAAGTCCCTCGGCCCTTAAAGGGGAAAGGTTGCCTACCCCTGCTCCACTTCATGCATCTGAGGAAGTAGGTTCAAGTCTGTGAAAACTCATGCTACCAGCTTCTTTCTTTCAGTTAGTCTCAAAGGTACTACAAGAAGGAGTGGAGTTTTTCTCAAGGCCTGGGCGAGACAAGCCCTTCTCCGCACTCTCTTTCTCTCCGTTCCCTTGGTTCCTTTGGTACTTTTGCTCACGGTCATGGTGGAGGGGACTCAGGGCTGACTCTGGACCATCTGTCAGGCCCCTTTGTGGCCCTGTTCTCATGCATGAAATCACGTGGCTGTGTATATAAAGGACACGCCTTATTTTTTTATGGGGGGAGTGCGATTAGGCTTAATATATTGGCCCCATCCTCTTCATTTAGGATTATCTGTTTTAGGGCATGGTGCTTTAGGGGGATGTTTATATAAAAATAATCCTTTGATCCTTTAGCCAGATGTAAGTAGTATCTAATCATCTGGACCAGGATTACTGACTTCAGGCATCTTGCATCTTGCTTTGTTTTAGATTCTTAAATAGCTGAGTTGTGTTTTTTTTAAAAGGGGGAGATTATTTGAATAGTTTAGAAGAATGTTTTTAGAAATGAAAGAATCTAGGTGTTGCTGTTCTTGATGGGGAGATATGGATAGGGAGCTCATATGCCCCAACATTGGAGATTTTGGAAATAGAAACTACAGCTTTGTGTAGCCATTGCAAGAGGGAAGAGAGTGGGCAGCTGTGCTGGGACACATCTGGCACAGACTCTGGTGATGTCCTTGCTGATTTCCATTTATACAAGCATCTGTTTCCAGAGTTGAACCGTTTGGTGTGGGAAGCCTCACTACTCATCAGTTGCTTGAGGGGAAATCTCAGAGAGGGAAGGGAAAGTGTGCTGATTTGGGTGCTAGCACTGAGAAGCATTTCTTAAGTCTGTTTTGTATTTCATCCTTGTCAGGGCAGCAGGAGCTGCCTTTTGAAGAGCCTGCAGTCTTTTGATGACACTTCCTTAGTTCTGTTTGCAGATAAGCTGTTTTGATTTATACAGCTTTATTCCTAGATACTGATGTGCAGGAGAAAAGAAACCTCCTCAGCTCTTGGAATCACTGGACCTAATCTTTGCAGAGCGTATTCTGAAGTATGTTTGTGGAGAAAAGTCTAATCTTTTGGATCTAGCTATTTTGAACTAGTTAAGTGGTAGTATTACACTTTGAAGTGGCACTGGCCTTGAGCACATTATGCTGTCCTATAAATCCAGTGTCTTCATGCCTGCAGGGATAGTGGCTTGCAGGTTGTGTTAAAGAGTGACCGGGGTGTGGGAGTGTGCCCATCACATTTTGCCAAAATCCTATAGGTGGGCTTATCTTCAAAAAAAGTTGAGGCTGTGAGTAGCCAACCCCTGGAACTGAATCATAAAGCATCTCATTGCCACCACCATCTGCAACTGATTGCCTGAAACGTGTGTCTTCCTTAGCTAAGTACTTTTCAAGAGATGGCCTTGCTCAGCTGGTTCTTGCAATGGTCCTCTGAAGCAGCTGGGCAAGGCCATCCTTCAGAAGGTGCTTATATGAGGAAGGCACACATTTCAGACAATCAGCTCTTGGTATCATTCAAGGGGTTGGCCAGAACTGGTCTCTTGTTTTTGTCCTTGGGTTTGCCTGAATATCAGCTTGGGTAGGATTTCATGGCAGGTCTTCCAAAGGATGTGTTTTCCCTTCCAAAAGAGACAAGGTGGCTCAGCGGTTAAGATGACTCGAGACCCAAGCACCACATGATGGGGTGAGCTCCCATCTCTAGTCCCAGCTTCTACCAACCTAGCAGTTCAAAAGCATGTAAAAGTGCAAATAGATAAATAGGTACCACTTCGGTGGGAAGGTAACAGCGTTCTGTGCGCCTCAGCATTTAGTCATGCTGGCCACATGACTAGGAAGTTGTCTTTGGACAATGCTGGCTCTTTGGCTTAGTAACAGGGATGAGAACCACCCCTACAGTCGGATACAACTTGACAACCTTGTCAAAAGGGACACCTTCCTACGTCTCTGCTTGCCTCCTAAGAATACAGATGTTGTGCATTGTTACAATTTACTTTTATGTGCGTGTAAGTCAGTTTGTAATGACATAAGTACCTCACAGAATGGCAGGCACTGGGGTTCACTCCAGCCTCAAGTTTTTTAAAATGTTCTGATCCAGAATATCTAGAGCAGAGATGGGGAAAGTGTTTCCCGCGGGACCCATGTGGCTCCTGGATCCCACTTTTGCAGACCCTGAAGCTGCTATACAAAACCCCCAACCCCTCCAGTTAAAAAAAATGCCTTTCATTTTGATTTTAGCCTGAAAAACATGCAGAAAGCCTCAAAAAGATGACAGTGTGTGGAAACACTTTCACCCCATAACCTCTTCTACTAGCTCTGGTTTTTGTTTCAGTCCCTCTTAAAACAGTGGCAAAAAGTGATGCAAAGGTTGCCATTTTGTTTGGGAAAGTAGAGGAAAACAGAAGTATTTGGACTTTCTCTGTTGGGGGTGGGGGTGGGTTTGCAACCCTTGGGAAGGGTCTGGGGGGGAAATTGGCTGCAACGCAGTTGCTCACCCCAGGTAGAGGATTCCTTTGTAAAGGCTGTTTTAATGCCACTGGTGGTGACAAGCACACAATGCCCTTCTTCTTGCTCTTCCTTTTCCCATATGTATGTTTTCTGGCTAATGGGTGCATATCAGTGCACTCTTCTTCTGCAAAGCTGGAATCAAGAAAGCTTTGCTGGCTGCTGGTAATGATGGCCAGCTACCATTCCAAATTTGTGGACAGTCCACACTGCAGAGATGCCTGATGAAGGAGAACTGGTTCTGCAGTCGGTTGCTGAAAACACAAAATCCCCCCGGCACCTTCGCACTGGTTGATAAGAACTATGTTTATCCATCTTCCAGGCAAGTCAGCAACTGGACCAGCAGCTGTGGTGGAGAACGGTGACCATGGAGTAGAAGGCAGCAGGAGAGGTAAGGTTTTAATACCTCCTTTTAACTCTGTTCCTTCCTGGCACAGAAGGGGCTTCCTCCATGGTGGCCTCCCATACCATTGCACTGTGTCTCCATGTGTGTATGCGTATGTATCAATAAATATAAGAGGAAAAACATTGGAACTACAATTGAGTCCTTCTTCCTAGACATTGACCAAAGAATACAAGTTTTAACATTGGATTACAATACTCCAGGAGCAACTATCTTGTATATATACCACACCACACTCCCATTCTCATAGATTGGTCCCCTTATACTACAGAATTTTCTCTTGCCTTGCCCTGTTGCCAGCCTCTGGTGTTTTGTAAAAGACTGCTGGTTACCTGAGCTCCATAAACAAGGAAGCTTCCCTTCCTCTATCCCACCGTGCTGGGAGTCCTTCACAAACTGACCATTCCTCTATTTCAGCTTAGTAAAGAACAGCTTAGAAAATAAAAGTAAACATGAAGGGAGTTGTAAGAAGAATTTATGAGCCTGCTTGCATGGGATCTCTAAAGCTGAGATGTTTTGGTAGTATTGGGTTAAAACTGGATTAAAACTGCCTCCTAATGGTCCATTTCAAAGGTTTATGTCAAGTCCACTCCCCATTCCCTCTATGATAATGTAGGTGAGAGACTATTTCAGAAGACATCTTAGTGCACCTCACTTTTGTCTGAGTCTGGAGGAAGGAGCAGTCAGGATGGGATACCTGAGTCAGGATGGGGTACAGATGATCTTAGCTTCAATTCCTGGCATCTCCAGGCAGGGAGGTGACCAATCCATAGGACTACTGACAGTCAGTATTGACAGAGCTGGCTGAATGTGTCACTGATCTGACTCAGTAGAAGGCAGCTTCCTCTGTTCCTGTGACTAAGTAAGCCCTTTCTCTGCCTGCATTTAGAACAGGAATGGGCTGACTTCCATCTCTTGGTCTGCTTGTCCTCTATTCAGAGCCAGCTTGTCCACAAGTCTGGTGTTCTTACTTTCCTGTTGATTCAGACCAGGGTTTCAATGCCTTCAATCCTGACAAATGCTGTATACACATCCCCCAATCTGGTGTCCTTTGGTTGGCCAGGCGCCTTGCTGACAATAAATGGTAGGAGCTGTAATCTGACACAGGTTTAATGGGGCTGCAGTAGATGGTCTGTCAAAATATGGTTGTAACTGTTTAGTAGGGGCAACAAGCTCTACCCCTGTGCCCTTCCCATACCCAGGATCTTGCTTGGTTGACATTTCACCACTAGATGCCAAAACATTTCAACTTTCATGTAAAAGTCTTGATCTCACATCATGGTGAAAAGTTACAGCAGCTAGCTCTTATTCCTTCCAACCTCCCCAGCTTTCTTTTGTTTCCCTAGTCTTTTATGCATCACTTGATTTTACCGAAATTCTTCTCCTTCTCATCTGTGAGCAGGATTATTGGGCTTCTCCCAACTGTGGTTCGGGTCAAAGTATCCATTGGGACCATTTCTAACTCTAGGAAAGGGTTGGCTCAAGGATGATATGAAGCTGCTCTTGTCAGTCCATAGCATCCTGGAGTTTAGTGCAGTGAACCTGATAATGGCAGCACAATGTCTTTCTCTCTCCATTAGAGGACTTGCTGTCTTATTCTTCATCAAGTGAACGGACATCCTGTTAGAAACCTCACCCAGGACAGTGCATCATATTGTGGCTCCCCGTGAGCCATTGATCAGGCCCCGTGGCCACACAAACTTGTGACACAAAATCTGGAGTAGTCTGTTTAATGGCATGGTGGAACATCTGTATGTGTTCTTTTGCATTAAAAATGCAATTTGAAAACAAATCATCTGCCACTTGTTTTTCTAATATTTCTAGAGTGTTCTGTCAACCTAGCATAAGTAAAAGGTTTAATTCCAAGACCCCAAGGTGTCAAGTAGGTTTGCTCTGAATCCCCCAAAACTTTTTCTGTGTGAATAAGATAGAGAGGGGTTTGAATCACACGCAACTCTTCTTCGGCTGGAAGTACTACTAATGTGAGTTGGATGTTAATGTAAGGGTGGAAGTCTTGCTGCTGCAAGGTGTAGATCACCGTGCTTGAATTCAGCTGTGCACCATGTTGTTTTGCCCGAAGACTTTTTGAATGTCATGTTGCCTATCCGCAGATCCTGTCCCCTTTCCCCTATGTGGGCAGTAGCTCCCACACTGACCCTGCATGTATGCTCTTTCCATTTGCTGCCGAGATGTGCTTGTCTTCATTGGTTAATATTTGTGTGTTGGGGGAGTGCTGGTGGGAGGCAAAGCTATGAATCATTGTCCTTGCTGTGTGTGTGTGTCTGTGGTTGCTTATCACATTCTCTCCACTTGCTGCTTATGGTGGATGCTGACGTACCACTTTGGGCTGCTGTGTTTCCTTAGGAACTCAAGACGCCATAGACCCCTGAGTGTAAAGTTCTCATGATTTCAAGCTCTTAAAAATGAACATACACAAAAACCAAACTTTTAAGTGCTGTAGAACCCCCGGAAAGTGAAATATTACAGCTCTGGTTTTGGCCAGCATCTTAGGATTTGCAGACAAGTATTCCTTTATTGTGTCCTTACTGGTATTCTTGCTCTGTGTCACCCTTTTCCTCAAATCAAACAGATAACAGATAAAAGTTCACATCACTAAAAACATGCAAAAGTTATTAAAATGGAATCAAGCTATCAGTAGAATTAAAAGTCATTAAAAAACGTATCCCTTAAGAAGCAACAAAGAGAGACAATGCTTGCAGGCCTTTCCCCCTGAATAGTGGATTCTCAATGTCTTCCCCTTCTCCATAATCACACTATGGAGGATGCTGGTTTAGCCTTTTAGGAGGGGGATTCCAGAGCCTGGGAGCAGCCACAAAGAAGGCCATCTCCTATATTCCCACCAGATTTATCTGTGAGGGCGAGGAGACATTGAGCAAGACCTTGAAGGTCTCAAACCCCAGGCAGGCTCATATGGAAGAATATGGCCTGTCACACACAGCCTGAAAACCAGACCAGTAGCCAATTTTTTTGTTGTAACCAATCAGTCAGGTGCTCTTAATTCCCTGTTTTTGCTTCTGACAGCACATATTATGTCTCCTGGAAGGTCTTATAGGGATACTTGGGTCTAGTTGGTGGCTCCTGAGTCTCTTCGTTGGTGAGAGATTCTGAGAGAAGCTGTAAAAGGGGCCATCCTGTCACTTGCGGTGCTGTACTCCTGGAGTGTTTCAGTTATGTGCTGAGATGTTCAGCCAAAGATAGATTTTAGGTGTGGAGTTTGTGGAGTCTGCAAGTCTTCCAAGGGAAGGATGGATTGGTAGTGAAAGAGCTAAAACAAAAAACCAATAACAAAACTAGTGTAAAGCAATGAAGCATGAGACCCAGATGTTAAAAGTTTTAAGTAATGAATTTTTAATAACCCCCAAAGAAACTGTTAAGAAGATTCCTTAAAATATTTCTTCTGAAATATTACCGAGAAACAGAGATGTTGCTGGTTCACAGGGACAGCTGTGCTCCAATGTGGGCAGCTGGAAGGGTTTTCCTTACAGAGCCACATTTTCTTGGCATGAGTTATTGTGAATGATGCTCTGAAAATCTGAGGGGAGTGATTATGCAGGAAGACAACCAGCAAAGTTGCAGGTGAATGAGCAGAGAAAACCTTTTCTTGAGACAAATAGTTGCTTGTGGGATCTCCCAGGTACATTGATGATGGGCATTTTTGGACAGAGGCGGTTCAGAGAAGAGCATGGACCCTATGCCTCTTTCTGCAGTTGTGTTTGTCATGTCTGAAGTGACAGTCCCTTAGTTGCTAATAAAGGGGAGGACAGCTTTGTGCAGTTGTACTTAGGAAGGATATGGCTTTTGGACTACCACCATGATTGAAAAGGAAGCATTAAGCTGCATAGCTTATTTAATAAGACAGCCTTTTTTTGTCTCGTGCCCCAAAGGGGATGGATTGTAGGTGAAAAGAGTAAAGAAAGAGTAAAGAAAGATGTCTGGCTCACAAGTCCCCTGTTGTGATTCAGTGGCCAGGTGTTACTAGAAAGCTGAAGTACCATTTCAAAACAAACCAACAACCAGAGATCCCTTTGGGTGCCTGCTACAGTAGAAGAAGCACAGAGCCTTTTCTTAACAGGTTGCTTGAGTTGAGTAGGGTCCCCATTGTATGGTTTGGGCCCAGCTGGAGACTCTCAGAACCTGGATGAGGAGGCATCTTTCATCTTTCTTAGTGACAGACGGCTACGCTGAAACCATCACTCAGAGACTTAGAAAGAGCATACCAGGCTTCAGCCCTTCACATGTCAAGACCAGTGGGTTTTTGAGGTATCGTTCGCCAGATCTGGAGGGCTGCCATTTTGTTGGGTTAGCACAGACATCTTTTCCCAGTGCCTTGTAGTTGTTAGAGCTACTTCATGTGTGTGGATTCCTATACCTTGTAATGGCTGTATAGAAGAGGGAATTTTGGCAACACCTGTTGAAATTCTGCACAGCTGTTAAAGGTACAGGAACCCTGCCCTTTTTTCCACCTGCCCACATGATTTCTGTAGTAAGTGGGTGACTTTGCTAACTGTAAACGTACAGAATAATGAGAGTTATTTAAGTGTGTGAGGTAAGCGGAAGCCTTGAGAGTTGAGGAAGCACAGGTTGTTGACTTCACTTGCTAGCTAGGTCTCTAAACATGCTGTCTTTGTATTTTCAGCTTGCTTGGTACACATGAATTGGGGTGGTGGAATTGGGGCATGGCCAATAGGAAATTTTTTCAGGGCTTGACCCATTGAAGTCAGCAAATGGGGACTGTGTGCTTAAATTCAATCCCGGTTGCATGGGAGAAACTCCTGGTAATTTCCCTCTGACCCGGAGGGGTCTCTAGCTGTTCCAAAGAAGGCCTGTTAGCTACAGAGGTCCCTGCAGATCACTGCTTGGTTTGTGGCAGTGAGAACACGGTATGCCCAGGCCCTCTCCAGACCTCAGCATTCAAGGGTCTGCAGCCTTAAATAAAAGAACCCAGCCTTATCCAAATGTATCAACCTTCTGCAGTATTTTTGGAGGGCTGCTTGCTCTGACATTGCTCTGATGTGAACCGAGACAGATCTGCAGGCCATTTCTGCCTGTTCAGTGCAGCTGACTGCTTCCTTTCCAGCCTGACTCTCTTGTCAAAGCAAGCTTCCCCCTTGTCTCTGTTCTGCTGGCTGCCCTTGGTGGTCTGTTGCTTGATATGCAGTTTGCTGCATTAATGTTCATGTTTACTAATGACTTAATGCTTTTATGCCCCTTTCCCTCTCTTCTGTCATCTTCCCCCTTTTCTATCTTTTTTTTCCTTCCTAGAAATCTAGGCCCTGGGGCTGCTGTCGACAGGAGACCAGTGTGCTTTCCTTCCCGTCCTTACACTTAAAAACAAAAAATGTCAAAAGCAAAACCCTCTGCATTTTAAAGAGCTCTTCCTTTACCTACCTGGAGATTGTGGGGCTGAAGAAACAACAGGGGTAGATCTGCTGTTGGCCGGCCAGCTGCCGCCCCACCATCACCCTCCACTACTTCCTCCTGTTCCTCCCTTCCTCCCTCCTTCCCTCTGCTCTGCAGTGCTTGTGGAGACCTTCCTTTGTGGAAGTGCAAGTGTGCACGCTTGAAACAACACTTTGGAAATGTTTGAAGGGGTTTCTTCCTTTTCTTTTTCAAAATCACCCATATTGATTTCACTTTTTAATTTAGTCATCCATCCTTTTGCTTTAAAACACCACCACAACAGAAAAACCATCTCTCAGTTATCCATTCTGCTTTTATACTCAGCATTTGGTTGCCTTCTAAATCCCATCTGCACTTTCACAGAGACGGGGTTTCCACCCAGATTGTCTGCAGCCTTTCTTTGTGCTTCATTTCTCCCCCCTATTCCCTTTTTCTACCCCACTGTGTTTCCCATATAAGGAACTCAATTTAGTTCTTGCTTCCCCACCCTTCACCTTGATGCAGAACAGGTGTTTCTTCCTTTGAACAGAAATTATTCCCAAATTTTCATTGGCTTGGACCTGAAAGAAAGCAAATGTTGTCAAGGAATTCTTCCAGAGGGAGGCTGTCACCCTTCTGTTCTTAGTCAAGCACAATAACCTTGATCATGTTGTGCTGTTCATATCAAACTTGGAGCCGGAAGATAGGTTCTGCCTTCATGAAAGTTTAATGCACGTCGAAGTCTACCTTTGTGATATCAGAGTGCCGTTCAGATGCAAATTCTTCTTTGGTTGTCATCAAAAAGATATTTTTTTTCCTTTTAAAAAAAGGATGAAGAGACTGATAGAAACGGAGGAGGGAGTGCTGGAGCGAGCTCTAAGCCAGACATCAGACATGTCAAAATCACTAATGAAATAATTATCTGACAAGGCTATAGCCAGAGTGAGAAGGAGCTGGGTCTCTTTGAACTCCTCCTGATCTATATGTAGGTTTAGCTTGTCACTTGCAATTTCAGAGGCTGTCCCATTTTGGATATAAATCAGCCCCTCTTCACAGAAGGAGCTGTAACAAAATTTGTACCGAGACCTAAATGTGGACTTCTTGCACTGCAAGGGTAGCAGGCAGATTATTCTTTTTTCCCAAGCTTAACTGACTTATATTCTTGCTGCCTTATCTGCTGCTTAAAAATGGATATGTTGGTTCCTGAGAGCAGTTGAGCCAGTTGTGAAACGACTGTGCAAATCTGGATGTTGACAACTCAGATCACTTGGTCAGGAGAGAGGTCTGCTTTAAGGCAAGGCCTTAGTTTTTGAAAGTTGACTCTTAAGATCCAGTGCATAATTATGTTATGTAGAGGACTGTTATTCTCTGCAGTTCCTGTGCAAGATGGGGAATATTTTTGGCAGGTGCATCTCAAAGAATACAGGCAGTTGATATTTTCATTTCAAATGCTGAAGTATTTGCATTACATCTCCTTAAACCAGGGGTAGGCAACCTTTCCCCTTTAAGGGCCGAGGGACTTCAGTTCCCAGAAGCCTCAGCCATGTTGGCCAATAGTCCCATGTTGGCCAATAGCTCCTGGGATTCTGGGAGCTGAAGTCCGTCGGCCCTTAAAGGGGAAAGGTTGCCTACCCCTGCCTTAAACCTTAGACTCTTGAGTTGATCCATTTTTCATAATTGAAGATTGAACAATGTCATCCAAGGTCTCCCAGTGTGGCCGAGGCAGGATTTCATGCCAGGACACAATCTAATATACGAGATTTCCCCATCTGGGAGCTTTTCACTGGATTGGGCTGCCACAGTTGCCCTTGAGCCCATTTTTCTTCCCTCAGGAATGTTCTCTGCCTTTCCCTTGCCTCAGTTGCACTACAGCCTTCCAGTCTGCTCAATGGATGTCTTGGACAGAAATCCAGAATGCATAGAAATCTCATGTTTGCATTGTGTAACCAACCTGCTCCCAACCTTGTGCCCTCTGGATGCATCCTTCATCATTCCAGATGTGTTGGACTACAATTCCCATGCATGCCCAGCATGGAAGTTGGAATCCAGCATATCTGGAAGACACAAGATTAGACTTCTCTGAGCCCAGGAGCAGAAATTAGGTGCCCTGCTAATGACTGTCCGGTATCTTCTCTGTTGTGGGACAGCTGGTTTGAGAAAGCTGCGTAAGGCAGTGGATGCAAACTCTCAATTCTCTGTTTGCTGTCCTCGTGTGCAGGGACATTCCTCCATTGTCTCAAAGGCAAGATTGATCAAGTCCTCCAAAGTACCATAGAATTGTCTGGCTGGATATAGTTTTATACTGAGGAGGGTTGGATGTGCTGCTGACAGTGACGGCTGGTTAAGCATGGCATATCCCTTCTTTGTTGCACAAAGCATGATGGAGCTACTTCTGAGAAGAGAGAGCAGTTGCCTGAGCATGTCATGAGATTTCTAATCCTCAGTGCTCCAGTTTAATGTTTTTGCACTGCTAACTGAAGTCTGCAGGAGATGTCCAACCTCGTGCGGTTTAGCTTAAGACCCGGAATGATCCCTGCATAAAATGGCATGCATCCCAAATAGCATTGCTTTTGAATTACTCCAACAAACAGCCCACAAAGGGGACACATATTGGAATGAAAAGGCCTTTCATCCTTTTAATTAGTTTGTTTAAGTAAATGGGAGTGTGGTGCTTTGACCTGACACTCAGAGCTTCATTAGTGTCAGGCAGACTGTTTTGTTGCGCCAGCTTCTTTTGAGCGTCCTGAATAGTTGCCGCTCTTTGTTATCTATGTCCTAAGACGTGTCCATGTACTGAGGCCCCTCAATAGGATCTGTCCTGTTAACCTCTCCTTTTGACCATAGGACTGAATCGGACCTAATGGAATCATCTTAGTCCAGCTCCCCAACCTGGTGCCTTCCACATGCTTTGGAATCTGTATCTTTGTGTGTCATTAGTCATTTCTTGATTTTAGGGGACCTCATGAATTTCGCAGGGTTTTGTTAGATAGGGAATACTCAGAGGTGGTTTGCTATTGCCTTCATCTGAAATAGAGCCTACAGCACCTGACATTCCTTTTTGGTCTTCCATCCAAGTACTGACCAGACTTGGCTTCCAAGATCAGGTGGGATTGTGTCCCTCTAGGGTATGTGGGCAAATGTTTTGGACTACAACCCCCCAAATTTCTGACTATTGGCCTTGCTGTTTGGGGCTGTAGGGGCATCAAAGTCCAAAGTCTGATCTCGGTTGTCCTCCTGTCTCCTGATACATTATATTAAAAGCATTCTAGATAACTGAAGCATTTTTGGCATCTTTCTGCTTGGAAGGGGAGTGGTTTCTGAACTCTGTGTAATCAGCCACTGATGGACACTTTTGTACCAGACTTAGATGAATGAATGTACAGTAGTTGTTTTGTTTCTGCGAACTGCACAACACAGAGGCTACAGGGGTAGTTTGTGAGGTCCGGGGTCAGTATGCCTTCTCAGTGTGAGCGCCAAGTGGTCAGCAGTCTTTCTTGGCCTGTGTGAGGGAGCTGCAGGAGCATTCTGGGTTCTATTGCAGGAGGTAACAGTAATGCCTGCCCCAGCGTGGCTTCTGGATCCTTGCTAGATTCAGTCTTTAAATACCCTGAAGGCACCAGATCCTGTCTGATCTTGGAAGCTAAGCAGGCCAGCCCTGGTTAGTATTTGGATGGGAGACTGCCAGTGGATTCCAGGGGCTGTAGGCTTTATTTCAAAGGAAGAAACTGGCAAAACCATCTCTAAGTACTCCTTGCCTAAGAAAAAGAAATTCATGGAGTCGCACTGTCGATAGATGACTTGAAGGCACAGATACACACAATGTTAAGAAATCGCATGAGGATTTGGGTCTTAGGAGTGAAAAGTTGGCATTGTTGCTGACAGGTAGGCCTTCTTAGTAAGATCTTGCATACACTGTTACAGCTCTTGGATTCTGTGGCCTTCAAATATCGTTTGGCAAAAAGTAGTATTTTGAGTGAAGTGTACTAGAATTGGAGCAAATGAAGCTTGAGATGAAAATAGACATTTATGGGTTACAAGCAGTCTCATTCCTTCTTATATGGAGTTTTGTTCTTGTGTTTCTGAGTTGAATAACGTTTGCATTACTCGCCAGGTTTCCTTATGGGGGTTGTTGGCTGAAGGAGGCAACTAAGAGGACTTCCAAGATGAAGGCCTTGCACATTTTCTCCTTTCCTTGATACAAAAGAGAGATGTTTGAACTCCTGTTGAGCCATCTCTGCAAACTCAGCTTCCCAAAGAAATGTAAGCTGTTTCTCTAGGCAGGAATCTTCCTGATGAAATTTATCTTGGGTAGAGACACTGTGCTACTCAAATCTCTGAATCAGCGATGACTTTGTCAAAGAAAGAGGTTTTGTCCAAGTGCTTTGGAAAGCTGGAACTCCATTTGTTTAGCTAGGTTTGACCACTGTTGTGGCTAAGTAGCTGCATTGGCTGTATTGCTCACAAAGAAGTGAAGGTTGAGGTTTCAGAGGGCAGCTGTCTTGGGGTGTCGAGGTTGGCTACTCCTCCAGGTAATGAGCTATTCCATTTCTTCATTGGGCCAAAGAGAAGCTTCCCAGTTTCCTTCTTTCCCCATAATTCCATATCCCACTCTTTCTTTCTGTTTAATATTCTGTTTTGTTTTTCTTCTTCTTCTTCATATATTAATTTCTACCCATTTCTTTTGAGTTTACAGAATATGCTTGGGTAATACAGATGTCTTACCACAGATTGTAGCATGCACTTTATCACGGATGGGTGGGTGGATGGTTTCCTTTTATGAATGAAATGTTATGTGCTTCTGTTGTTTGACTTCAAAAACATTTGTTGGAGGAAGATAATTTGAAAGTTTCAGTCTTGGCTTGCTAATCTGCCCTTTTCTGCATATGTTCAAGTGCATGTCTCAAAACACCGGGCCTGTTTCTTCTTTTTAACATGGGCCAAGGTGCTTCATTGCATAACTGCTTGCAATAATTATAAGATGCTTCTGGAAGATTTCACCAGTCAACTCCTGTCTCTTTTGTATGCAATCCTGTATACTGATCCTGTACCACTTTGCTGAATAAACCACTAATAAACTTATGTGCTAACCACTCAGCTGTCTCCCTCTCTTGGCGGAAAAGTTTTGGCATGACTGCAAAAACCCCCACATTTAAACAATTAATAAAGATATAAATGCCACCAGAATTTTTTGGTTGTGATACTTGAGCCAATTCCTCATCAGGTGGTGAAAATAGCCAGATGGCAAGGGATCAGCACTCCTCAAAACACTAACAGGGGACAGAGAAAAGGTAGAATTACTCAATGCCTCCTTTGCCTTAGTCTTCTCCCAAAAGCAAAACAGTGTACAACTTTGGGGAAATGGAGCAGAGGACACAATAGGGAAAATGCAGTACAGAATAGGTAAAGAGGTGGTGCAGCAATACTTGGCCAGTATAAATAAATTCAAACCTCCAGGACCAGATAAGCTTGATCCAAGTGTATTAAAAGAACTAGCAGAAGTAATCTCAGAACCACGGGGATAATCTTTGAGAATTCTTGGAGAACAGAAGTCCCAGCAGACTGGAGGGAGGAGTGCAAATGTTGTCCCCATCTTCAAAAAGGGGGGAAAAGACCCAATTAATGTCTACCCAGTCATACTGACATCAATGCCAGGAAAGATTCTACAGAAGATCATAAAACAGTCTGTGAATACTTAAAAAGGAATACCATGATCAATAAAAGCCAACATAGATGTCTCAAAAACAAGTCATGCTAGACTAATCTTACCTCTTTTTTTATAGAGTCACAAACTTGGTAGATGGAGGCAATTCGGTGGATGTAGCTTATCTTGATTTTAGTAAGGCTTTTAACAAGTCTTCCCTGATATCCTTGCAGAAAAGCTAGTAAAATGTGGGCTAGACAATATGACTGTTACGTGGATTTGTTATTGGTTGACCAACTGAACCCAAAGGGTGCTCATCAATGACTCCTCTTCATCCTGGAGAGAAGTGGCAAGTGGGGTGCCACAGGGTTCTGTCCTGGACCCAGTGCCATTCAACATCTTTATCAATGACATGGATGAAGGAATAGAGGGCCTGCTTTTCATATTTGCAGACAACACCAAATTGGGATGGGTAGCTAATACCCGAGAGGGCAGGATCAGAATTCCAAATGATCTTAATCGATTAGAGTGCTGGGCCAAAACTTTAAAGAAATCAGCAGAGAGAAATGTAAGATGCTATATTTAGACAGAAAAAATAAATCTGCACAGATATAGGTTGAGTGACACCTGACTTGACAGCAGTACATGTGAAAGGGATCTAGGAGTCTTAGTAGACCACAAGATAAGCATGAGTCAACAGTGTAATGTGGCAGCTAGAAAAGCCAATGCAAATCTAAGCTACATCAATAGAAGTATAGTATCTAGATTGAGGGAAGTAGTAGTACCATTCTTATCTGCTTTGGTCAAGTGTTACCTGAATTCCTGTGTCCAGTTCTGGGCACCACAATTCAAAAAGGACGTTGAGAAGCTGGAACATGTCCAGAGGAGGGCGAATAAAATGGTGGAAGGTCTGGAAGCCCCCAAGAATTATGAGGAGTGGCTTAAGGAGCTGGGTACGTTTAGCCTAGAGAAGAGAAGGTTAAAGGGTGACATGAGTCAGCTATTTTGGATCTGATCCTAACTAACAGGGAAGACCTAGTTAATGGGGTGCAAGTGGTTGGATCCTTAGGCGGGAGTGATCATGTCCTCCTGGAGTTTATTATACAGTGGAAAGGAGAAGCCAGGCATAGTCAGACACGCATTCTAGACTTTAGGAAAGCTGATTTTACTAAACTTAGAGAAATACTGGGGGTGATCCCATGGACAGGAATACTAAAAGAGAAGGGAGTTCAAGAAAGATGGGAGTTTCTCAAAAGGGAGATACTGAAGGCACAATTTCAAACCGTGCCAACGAGGAGGAAAAATGGGAGGTGTCTCAAGAAACCAGGATGGATGACTAAGGAACTTACAACTGAACTATGTTTTAAACGGAACATGTATAAGAAATGGAAAAATGGGGAAATCACCAAAGAGGAATTCAAACAAATAGCTAGCACGTGTAGGGTTAAAGTCAGAAAAGCTAAAGCGCAGAATGAAATCAGGCTTGCTAGAGAGGTTAAGAACAATAAAAAGGGCTTTTGGGGGTATGTCAGCAGCAAAAGGAAAAAGAAGGAAATGGTAGGGCCACTGTGTGGAGAAGATGGCAAAAAGTTAACAGGGGACAGAGAAAAGGCAGAATTACTCAACACCTTCTTTGCTTCAGTCTTCTCAGAAAAGGCAAAGGGTGCTCAACCTGAGGATAATGGAGCAGAGGACAGAATAGGAGAATTTCAGCACAGAATAAGTAAAGAGATAGTACAGAAACATCTGGTTAATCTAGATGAATATAAGTCTCCAGGACCAGATGAATTACATCCAAGGGTATTAAAAGAACTGGCAAATGTAATATCGGAACCATTGGCAATAATCTTTGAGAATTCCTGGAAAACAGGAGAGGTCCCAGCGGACTGGAGGAGGGCAAATGTTGTCCCCATCTTCAAAAAGGGGAAAAAAGAGGATCCCAACAATTATCATCCAGTTAGTCTGACATCTATACCCGGAAAGATTCTGGAGCAGATCATTAAACAGAGAGTCTGTGAACATCTGGAAAGTAATTCCATAATCACAAAAAGTCAACATGGGTTTCAGAGAAACAGGTCATGCCAGACAAATCTGATCTCTTTTTTTGATAAAACTACCAGCTTGGTAGATGAAGGGAATGCTGTGGATATAGTATATCTTGATTTCAGTAAGGCCTTTGACAAGGTTCCCCATGACATTCTTGCAAGCAAATTGGTAAAATGTGGGCTAGACAAAGTAACTGTTACATGGATTTGTAATTGGTTGACTGGTCGAACGCAAAGGGTGCTCAACAATGGCTCCTTTTCAACCTGGAAAGAAGTGACCAGTGGGGTGCCACAGGGCTCTGTCCTGGGCCCAGTGCTATTCAATATCTTTATTAATGACTTGGATGACGGTATTGGGGGCATAGTTATCAAATTTGCAGACGACACCAAATTAGGAGGAGTAGCTAATACCCCAGAGGACAGGATCAAAATTCAAAATGACTTGAACAGACTAGAAAGTTGGGCCAAAGCTAACAAAATGAAATTCAACACAGAGAAATGTAAGGTACTGCACTTAGGGCGGAAAAACGAAAAGTACAGATATACGATGGGGGACACCTGGCTGAATGAGACTACGTGTGAAAGGGATCTAGGAATCCAGGTGGACCACAGGTTGAGCATGAGTCAACAGTGCGATGCAGCAGCTAAAAAGGCCAATGCAATTTTAGGCTGCATCAGTAGAAGTATAGCGTCTAGATCAAGAGAAGTAATAGTACCACTCTATTCTGCTTTGGTCCGGCCTCACCTGGAATACTGTGTCCAGTTCTGGGGCACCACAATTCAAAAAAGATGTGGAGAAACTGGAGCGTGTCCAAAGGAGGGCAACTAAAATGGTGAAGGGTCTGGAAACCATGAATCCCTATGAGGAACGACTTAGGGAGCTGGGGATGTTTAGCCTGGAGAAGAGAAGGCTGAGAGGTGATATGATAGCCGTGTTTAAATATTTGAAGGGATGTCATATCGAGGAGGGAACAAGCTTGTTTTCTGCTGCTCCAGAGACTAGGACCCAAAACAATGAATGCAAGCTGCAAGAAAAGAGATTCCACCTCAACATTAGGAGGAACTTCCTGACAGTAAGGGCGGTTCGAGAGTGGAACACACTCTTTCCTTGGAGAGTAGTGGAGTCTCCTTCCTTGGAGGTCTTTAAGCAGAGGCTGGATGGCCATCTGTCAGGGATGCTTTGATTGAGAGTCCCTGAATAGCAGGGGATTGGACTGGATGGCCCTTGGGGTCTCTTCCAACTCTATGATTCTATGATAGCCCTGTTTAAATATTTGAAAGGATGTCATATTGAGGATGGAGCAAGCTTGAGGATGGAGAACAGGACCTGGAGCAATGGATTCAAGCTACAGGAAAAGGGATTCCACTTCAACATTAAGAATAACTGACTGACGATAAGAGCTGTTCGACAGTGGAAGGTGCTGACTCAGAGGGTGGTGAAATCTCCTTCGTGGGAAGTTTTTAAACAGAGGCTGAATAGCCCTCTGTCACAGGGAAGGCTTGGATCAAGGGTAGCCAACCTTTCCCCTTTAAGGGCCGAGGGACTTCAGTTCCCAGAATCCCAGGAGCTATTGGCCAACATGGGACTATTCGCCAACATGGCTGAGGCTTCTGGGAGCTGAAGTCCCACGGCCCTTAAAGGGGAAAGGTTGCCTACCCCTGGCTTGGATGGTGTCTTCCCACATGGCAGAATGGGGATGGAGTGGATGTTCCTGGGAGTCCCATCCAGATATGTCATTCCATTATTCTAAATCTGAATCTAACAAACCTCTCCACATAGACAAAGTCATGTAGCCTTTTCCAAAGGTAAAGAAGACTTTCAACACAAACACAAAGGAGCACAGAGGTGTGATTTTGCCCAAGCACCCTTCTGTGTGCAGTTTTTGTGGGGCCCCTGTGTTTGCAAGTGTGGTGGCAGAAGCCAACAAAGGAGGCTGCTGCTTTATCCCTGAGTACTTGACATTCCTACCAGGCATTCCTAAAAGATGCTTCACAACTGGTCTGGCACTTGATCCCTTTTGTTCCTATTTTGTTCAAGGCACAAGAGGTGAAGCCAGTTTGAAATGGGAAGTTGCCCATTTCAAACTGGCTTCAGGACAGGCTTTGGGGTTGAGACTGCCATGGTTGCCTTGACTGACGATCTGCGTCTGAGCATCGACAGGGGTAGTGTGACCCTGCTGGTGCTCCTAGACCTCTCAGCGGCTTTTGATACAATAGATCACGGCACGGGGGTTAGGTATCGGGGGCACTGCTCTGCAGTGGCTCCGGTCCTTCCTCTCGGGTTGATCCCAGAGGGTGCTGATCGGGGACAGTAGCTCCAGCAAGAGGGAGCTCACTTGTGGGGTCCCTCAGGGAGCTATTTTGTCCCCGATGTTATTTAACATCTATATGAAGCCACTGGGTGAGATAATACGGAGTTATGGTGCTGGGTGTTATCAGTACGCTGATGACACTCAAATCTATTTCTCCGTGTCTTGTTTGTCGGCCTTGAATTCCAATGGCACCTCTTCGCTCAATGAATGTCTTGGGGCGGTAATGGGCTGGATGAGGAAAAACAGATTGAAGTTGAATCCAGACAAGACGGAGGTGCTCACTGTCTCGGCCCCGAAACCAAGAATTGGGTTGCAACCTCCAGTCCTGGATGGGGTCACACTCTCCTCCAGTGACTGTGTTCGCAGTCTGGGGTTGCTCCTTGACTCGTCGCTCCTGATGACAAATCAGGTTAATGCGACGGTCAGGAGCGCCTGTTATCAGCTTTGGCTGATACGCCAGCTGCGCCCTTTTCTGGAAGTAAGGAACCTCGAGACGGTGGTCCACGCGTTGGTAACCTCACGCCTCGACTTCTGTAATGCACTCTACATGGGGCTACCCTTGTGCTTGGCTTGGAAACTACAACTGGTACAAAATATGGTGGCCAGGCTTGTATCGGGAACATCTCGGAGGGACCACATTACTCCAGTTCTGCGGTCCCTCCACTGGCTGCCTATAAGTTTCCGGTCCCAGTACAAGGTGTTGGTTATTACCTTTAAAGCCCTAAATGGCTTGGGTCCAAACTATCTCAGGGACCGCCTTCTCCCGTACAATCCTCCCCGCGCGCTTCGGTCCTCCGGGAGGAATCTACTGCAGCCTCAGAAATCGAGGCTTGCGGCCACCTCCCGGAGGGCTTTTTCAGTTGTCGCCCCTAAACTCTGGAACGACCTGCCGGACGAGATCCATCTTTTAACATCTTTGGACAGCTTTAAAAAGGCTGTTAAGACGGATCTCTTTCCGGACCAATGAATCCCCACCTCGGATATAAACAACTGTACAATGGCAATCCTCTCGTGGCCCCATCGATCTGATGGTGAAGATTGTGTATCAGGCTTTTTATAATTTATTTTGTATTGGGTTTTGAAATTGCGCATTTTTAAATTGTGTGTTTTAATTATTATTGATTTAATATTATTTTAAGGGGGGAGGGGGGTATATTGCACATACTGTTTTTTGGGATTTTATGTTGTATTTTGAGTGTTTTAATTTGTAAGCCGCCCGGATTGGATTACCATTGGGCGGGGTATAAATAAATTTTATTTATTATTATTATTATTGCATCTCCACAAGATATGTGTAATGGCCTCATCTTATTTTGGAATATCACATCTCAAGTTTACTTTACATCTGTGAGTGCATGTACAGAGAGTATATTTCTACAGATACATCTCTTCCTTCAAAACATACTCTCAAGGGCTGACTCAGCATCCGGATGCCTTCTTTCTTGACTTAAACCAAGTGTGGGAATTTCCAGATGTTGCTTAACTCCTGGCAGCGATAGCCAGAATAGCCAATGGTGGAGAATGCTGGGGTTTGTAGTCCAATTACCTCTGGAGGCCACATGATTCCTGCCCCTAACTTAAACTGTTGCTGCATGCTAAAAGTAGAGCGAATGCTACTGTTTGCTTACAAGGGTGATTTAAGCCTTTGCAACAGGGGAAGCTCCCACTCCTCATCTATTGAGGTAAGCTCTTAGTAGCTTCCTGATTAATTTTACTGAAGGTTTTGCACATGTATCTTTCTCTGAAGCATATCTAGAGCAGTTGTCTCATGTCTGTTAGGAGTGACATGTGTAGTTAGCCTGCTGCCATGATCCTGTTTTATAGAACTGAGGCTAAAAATGGTGGTTCTTGCTTATTTATTATGTGCTCACAGGCTCTGACTGGCAACTACCTTTTCCCACAGAATCACTCTTGAGAAGCTGGTGGAAGAAAACAGAAGGCTGGTATGCGAATTGTGCCTTATCAAAGGAACAGCCCTGTCTAAGGCCATCCTACCACTGCTCAAAACACATCTAGACTTGTCTGATTTTGGAAGTTAAGCAGAGTTGGGCCTCAGTGCTTGGAGGGGAGACCTACCTGCAGACTACCAGGCAAGGATCCCCAGGGAAGGCTAGGAAGGAATCCTGCCTGAGATCCCAGAGAGTGGTGGCTGCCGGTCAGACTGACCATACTGGCTTGGAAGGATGAAATGTCTTGACTCGGTAGAAGGCCATATCATCAGGTGCCAGGTTAAATGCCATGGGACCTCCAGGTGGACTGAAGTGCTGCCAATCACAGTTTGACCACATTGGTCTGGATTGGTGGTTCCCAACCTTTGGTCCTCCAGATGATTTGGACTATAGCTCCCAGAATTCCTGACTGTCAGCTACAGCTTCTGGGAGCCTGAAGTCCAAAACAAATGGAGGACTAAAAGTTGGGAACCACCAGACTAAAGGAACCAAAGGTCTGACCATGAAGCCTTTTTCTGTGCTTCTAAGAGGATTGCCAGCTGAGGATCCCACACTTTTTTTCACTGTTTGGAAACATAATAATCTGTGGTAGCTTTTTCTGGCTACTTCATAAATGAGGTGGGCAGCTGTCTTATCAGAAATTGGCAGTATCCATATAAAGTGGAAATTAAGAAGTACAGGTAGAGCCTTAAGTATTAGGTGGAGATCAGGTTGAGGATGCCAAGATGGAGGTGCTGAAATCCTCCATAGGGAAGGACCTGACAGTTGGGCTGTGTCCTAACAGAGGCTGAGACTAGGACGATCCTTGAACAGCGTTTCCATAGCCAGCAAATATGGAGGACTTGTATATCCAGACTTGTCTTTTGATACCATAAATCTGCATTGCTGTCCCAGACAGGAACCAGCTCCACTTGTTTTTGAGTCTGACTTGTTTAGTCACAGAACAGCTGGTGGAAGAAGAGGCACTATTGTACTATTCTCTGAGTTACCAAACTTGAGGAAGACATTTAGAAATTGGGATCCTGACATCCTGTTGAATTTTAATGCCTTCTGAATGCATACATGAGATGGAAAACCTGGTACCAGGAGCTTGAAATTCATGTTAGGCTCCTTCCTTCTTTTGCAGATGGGGGACCTGAAAGAATTGGCTGGCTTCTTCCTTCCTTTGACCTTCCTAACTAGATCACTTTGTTCACAGCACCGTTAAAGAGGACAAGCGTATCTGGCGGCTCTGTTCTGTGGCATTCTGGCCTTTCAGCTGAGTCTGAAAAGCTGTCTGGGCACAATTTTGTGACAAAATTGTGTACCGATATGTGGAGGATGATGGTCAGGAGGGTAGATGCAGTTTCGGAGGACCTGCCCAGGGCAAGGAAGGCTGCCTGAGCTCCTTGCTCTGTGATGTCCTTTTGCTTCTCCTTATCTGGTTTCCTTTCCTCTCCCAAGAAAATAATAATAATAATAATAATAATAATAATAATAATAAGCAGAAACCAGAATATAGTCAGGTTTCAGTAGTGGCCAGGAGTGCATTTGCACAGTTAAAATTAGTGCCAGCTGCACCCATTCCTTGAGACCTCAGATCTGGCTTCGGTGACACATGCCTTGATTAACATCCCCTTTGGACTACTGTAACGCACTCTACGTGGGGCTGCCTTTGGAAACTGTTTGGAAACTTCAGTGGGTTCAAAATACAACGGCCAGAATGCTGCCTGGAGCCAGTTATAGAGAGCATATAACTCCCTTGCTGAAACAGCTTCACTGGCCACCGCTTCATTTCCAGGCACAATTCAAAGTGTTGGTTATGACTTACAAAGCCCCATGTGGTTTAGGTCCAGATTATTTGAGAGACCGTATCTCCCCATACGAACCAGCTAGAGTCCCGAGATCATTTGGGGAAGGCGCTTTCTCGATCCCGGCACCATCTCAGGCTCGCCTGGTGAGGACACGAGAGAGAGGGCCTTCTTGGTGGCTGCTCCTGCCCTCTGGAATGGCCTTCCTTGGGAGGCTATTCTGGCCTCCTCTCTGCTTGCCTTTTGTCTGCAAGCAAAAATGGCTTTATTCAAGCAGGCTTTTAATGTATAATCATGGGGCGGCTTGGGTCTTTGTTATAGAGGGTGGGCATTGCAGTTTTAGTGTGGTTTTAATGTCTGTAACATACTGTTTTTAGATGAGATTTAAACTCTTTTATTGTAATATGTTTTTAGAATTTTTATTTGTGAGCCTCCTTGGGTCCCTTTCGGGGAGAAAGACGGGATAGAAATAAAACAAACAAATAATAAAATAAATAATAATAAATACTCCCCCAAGCTCCTTGGAGGACATATTGAATGAACTGGTTTAAATGTTCTAATTTCTCCTGGAGTTACATGGAAAAGAAGGTCCCTTTCACCTCTAAGAGAAATATTTGTACTGACTTCTTGGAAGGTGACCACTGGCTGTTCTTTAGAGCAGCAGGGATGGACATTAAGCCATGTAGCCCTCCATGGGGTGTTGGACTACAGCTCCCAGCAGCCCTAGCCCATAGTGAAGGATGTTGGGAATTAGGAGTCCAGGAACATCTGGAAGGCCAGAGGAGTTTGCCACCCCTGCTGTAGAGGCTAGCTGGATGGCATCCAAGAAAGAAAGCAGAAAGTTGTCACAAATTATGCCACCAGAGCAGCTCTAGCATAAGCCTAAAGCTGGCTTTGTTATGATAAGAGCGCAGGGGAGGCACATCTGTCCGTGTGAAGAGAGGAAAGGCACCCGCAGCCCCAGGCTTTGAACTCCCCCAAGTGAGCCGCAGGGAGCCTCTGTGCAGCTGGGATTTAATAGGAAGCCGATTCCTGGTTCCCTAGGAGGGAATGCCTCCGTGGGGTCCTAAATTAGCATCTTTGTTTTGCATTAGCCACATCTTCTCACATCTTCCAGGATGAATCTAAGTTTTAGTGGGTTCATGGGTGTAGTTGGGGCTTTTCATAGCTCCACCCTGAATTTTTCTTGACGGCTAGATTGTTCCTGGTTGTTCAGCCTTTATTTCAGGTAGATTTGCTCTGCTTCTTGTACCCTCACCCCCAAATCCTTCTTTGGCACAAAAGGAACATAACTTGACCTCCAAACATGCTGTGCAACTCCATCCAGTATTACAGATAGTTTGGCGAGAAGTTAGCCGTTAACTGCCCCCCTCTAGAGCGCATTGTGTCTTTGGGCATATATATTATTGCAGTTCATATTGTTACATCATTTTATTTATTCTTAAATTCCTTACTTCCACGTTTTAAGATGTCAGAAGTCCAGAAATATGACAGTAAATATAATACGTGGAATACATACACAACATGAATTAAAACTAGGTACATGAATTAAAACCCTAAGGATAAAAAATAAACTAGCAAGTATTCAGACATCAATACCATATAATATCATTTAAAAGCATGACAAGAACAATAAAAATTCAGTACACACATTAAAGGCTTTTCTAGATAGACACTGA